>CM044305.1:36074242-37274242 GCA_024291935.2 Okapia johnstoni | reverse complement strand
GTGGGAAAGGGTGGGAGGTGGGAAGGAGGTTCAAGAGGGAGGGGACATACATACACCTATGACTGATTCTTGTTAATGTATGGCAGAAATCAAACCAATATTGTAACACAATCATCAATCAATTAAAAATAAATAAATATAATTAAGAAAAATTATTGAGGGTACCAAAGTACCTTTGTTTATGTGATTATATCTACCAGTATTTACTCTGTTAGAAATTAAAATGACAACTTTGAGAAATATTTTAGCTTACTTAAAATAATAAGTCTACCATTTACATTTTACCATAATAACATTTTCAAAACAAAAACTTTAGCGAGAAGAATAGAATTGTTTTACATTTTGGCAAATCTCTTTAATGTCTGGTTTCATAGAAGACAGCTGAGTTCTCATATTTGCTTTTGCATTCTAGCTATTAAAACATTTTCATGGAAATATATGAAGAAAAACATCACACAGTTATGCCATTGAAAAGCGGAGGGGTATTTTAAGAGCTTTTTCTGACACTCAATGGATTATTGTTGTTCAGTCGCTCAGTAGTGTCCGACTCTTTGCGACCCCATGAACTGCAGCATACCAGGCTTCTCTGTCTTAACAATCTCCCGTAGTTTGCTCAAACTCAAATTCTTTGAGTTGGTGATGCCATCCAACCATCTCATCCTTCTCCTCCTGCGTTCAATCTTTCCCAGAATCAGGTTCTTTTCTAACGAGTTGGCTCTTCATATCAGGTGGCCAAAGTATTGGAGTTTCAGCTTCAGCACCAGTCCTTCTGGTGAATATTCAGGATTTATTTTCTGTAGGATTGACTGGTCTGATCTCCTTGCAGTCCAAGGGACTCTCAAGAGTCTTCTCTAACACCACAGTTCAAAAAGCATCAATTCTTCAACACTCAGACTTCTTTATGGTCCAATTCTCACTTCCGTACATGACTGCTAGAAAAAAAAAAACATCGCTTTGACTATACAGATGTTTGTTGGCAAAGTAATGTCTCTATGTTTTAATACACTGTCTAGGTTTGTTATAGCATTTTTTTCTAAGGAGCAACCATCTTTTAATTTCATTTGAAATTAAAAGACATTTATGGATATCCTTCTCTAATACTACAACAAGTTTTGAAAAGTGGCTATTTGTTAAAGGTTAGCAGAATCTGAAAGTATATTTATGAAATTTTCATATGTTATTGTTACATTACAATCCATTGCTCTGTCTTGTACTTTAAATGAAACTTTTATACACCCGTGATTTTTCAGCATCATGCATGGATCATTTGGAAAATACTCACTGAGTCATTGACACATTTCATTATACACTCTCAAAGATCACATTTGTTAATATCCCCACTGATCTCATTAGAAAGTCTTTAAATATTGAGAAGCTGTCAAGCTCACAGTAGCAGATACAAGTTTTCCAAATTTCTAATTTTCAGTGGAAGCTCAAATCCTATCATTGGCAACAGATACCATCAATTGTTTGCTTTAAAATGACTAGGTCCTTTTGTTCATTTTGAAGAAAATGCTTGCCTAACACCTAAATATGAATAGCCATAGCTTGACTGTCAGTTGTTCTTTCCAGAAAAGAGAGTGAGAGATTATAAGGAATTGGCTCACATGATTATGGCTCCAAAATGCATAGAATTTAAGTCAACAAGCTGGAGACATAGGAGAGCCAGTGGAGGAGTTCTAGTCCAAAATCTGGCAACTTTCAAGTCCCAGAAAAAGTGTTTCTATTCAAATCTGAAATCCGGGGAAAAACCCAATGTCCCAGTCTATAGGCTTTCAGAAGAGAACAATTCTTACTTGGGGGAAGGTCTGACTTTTTATTCTATTTAAACCTTCAACTGATCAAATAAGACCCACTTATATGGGGGTGGTGGTGTGCAATCTGCTCTACTCAGTCTACTGATTTAAAGGTCAATCTCATCCAAAAATACCCTCACAGAAACACCCAGAATAATGTTTGACCAAATATCTGGGTACTCTGTAGCCCAGTCGAGTTGACACATAAAATTAACCATTGTAGGTGTTTTCTAGTTTGGGTTATTATGAGTTTGCTGCTATGAACAATCTTGGCCATGTCTTTGGGTGAATATATGTGTGTGTGTTGCTGAATATATATCTAGGAGTGAAATCACTATTATAGTGTAAACATATTCAGCATTAGTAAATACCTGAAGAGTTTTCCAAAGTGGCTGTGTAAATTTACAGCCTATCAGAAGTGTATGAGAGTTGTGGTAGCTCCCCATACTAATGATACCATAACACTTGAGATTTTTTTGTATTTTTCATTTTAGTTATTCTGATGAGTGTGTATAAACATTACATTGTAGCATCAATTTGCATTTCCCTGATAAGGAAGTTGAACTCCTTTTGATGCCTATTGGCCCTTTCATTTCCGTCATTTGTACAATGTCTGTTCAAGTCTTTTGCCCATTTTTCTATTGTATTATCTGTGTCTTTCTTAAAAATGTATAAGAATTATTTATATAATCTAAATATGTGTCTTTGGGTGTGGCTTGCCTTTCACTTTCTTTTTTTTATTATTTTTTGTTTTTTAATTTTTATAATGTTGTGTTGGTTTCTTCCATACAGAAACATGAATCAGCCATAATTATATATCTATCTGTCTATATATCTATTACCTCTTGCACCTCCCTCCCTTCCCCCAATCCCACCCCTCTAGGTCATCACAGAGCACCAGACTGAGCTCCCTGTGTTATACAGCAGCTTCCACCAACTATCCATTTTACACACAATAGTGTATATGCATTGATACTACTTTCTCCGTTTGTCCCCCTCACACCCTCCCACACTGTGTCCACAAGTCCATTCTCTATATATGTGTCTCTATTCATTCCCTGAAAATAGGTTCATCAGTACCATCTTTCTAGATCCCATATATATGTATTAGTATACAATATTTGTTTTTCTTTTTCCAATGTACTTCACTCTGTATAACAGGCTCTAGGCTCATCCACCTCACTACAACTGACTCAGACTCGTTCTTTTTATGGCTGAGTAATATTTCATTGTGGCATTTGATGTATAGAAGTTCTTAATTTTTATATAGTTAAATTTATGATTTTCTCCCTCTATGGTTAGTGATTTTTGTGTCCTGCTTAAGAAGTTTTGGGGCTCTTCCTTTAATATTTCCTTTTGTTTCCCAGAACAATATTCACTCAAGAAGGAATGAGGTGGCCAAAAAGGAAGGAGTGAGGAGCTGGGTCAGGTGGTATTCATGTTCATCCTTGCATTATTCCTGAACCACTGTTGTGTCTAGCATGGGAAACTTTGTGCTAAATCAAGGCTACCTTGCTCAACTTTGCCCCTACCCATGGTGATTTCTCTTTCTAATGGCAGTGCTACTGCTCCTCATGAATTCTACTCATATCTTCCATCCTCATTCATCAGATATGTCTGTACATGTCTAAACCTCCAGTTGTGTACATAGCTCCAGAGTTCTTTCCCATTGAACTCCTGAGATGCAGGCCAATCATGAAATGGTATACTGCTTAACTGTTCTTAAGCATGTTATTGACGTTAGGAGAACTTTATCCAATCCAGGTTATTGAGGACTTTGGATGTGCTGCCTAATGGCACAAACTACCATATTTAAGCATCAGCTTTAGGCCAACCAAGATACTGTTTTTCAATTATCTTTTTATTGTTTAAATAAGAGCATAAACAGATCTCTTAAGCTAATATTTTAGATATAGCAGTTCTAGATATGCCAACTGATGTATCAGTTTAATTAAGGAATAATATGGAAAATCATCATATGACAATATTTCATAATTGTGATTAAATATTAGGAGCTCCAGACTTGACAGCGATCCTTAGTGTAAGAGCCAAAAGATTGGAATAAGGTGTGAATGAAAGAACAAATTCACACAAAATGGAAAGAGGGAAGAGAAAGATAATACCTGATGGAATAATATCAAAGCTGTGTTCCAAAAGATCATCTAAAAATATTTGAAAATTGAAGGGCAATTTTCCCTGAAAGAAAAAATGTTAGACAAAGTAGTTCTGTGTCTTGGACAGCCTACAGAGTTTATTTGACCCACAATGTAGCAGCAATACTACCAGTCTTGCCCTTACTTCAAGTTCCCCCCAGGTGTCCGCATCTCATTCCTTGAGCCTAACCTTATCTAAGTGCAGCAACAGAACTTGAGCTTCAGGGAAACCTGAATGCATAGAGTAGTCACCTATGAAAGAGGAGGAAGTGGGAAATATGGCAGCAAGGGGCTAAAGATTTCTGTAGCTAGGAGATGGGAAGAAAGGCGATGTGAGCCAGAGGTGTCCCCAGATCTTCTATGAGTAGTAGGAGGATGTGTCATGAGTCCCTCGGAAACATGGGTGAGAGTTGCAGTAAACCAGCCACACTGCTTGGCCCAGACACCTGTGGTGGGAACATGGATGTCAGCAGATACCTACAAGCTATTTAGAAAGTGTTGCTATTTGGTACTTCACTGTAGTCGTGATCTAGTTTGAAGGGACTGCACATCTAAATTAAATCATAGCTGATGGACATTATAATGCCTCTAGTTTATTAATTCTGTGGTGATTTAAAACAAATTTACCAAAAGTCTTAATTAGATTCTTGAAATTCCAAAAGCACTAGGCAAAAACTCAGTCTTGGCAAAAACATGTTAGTCCCACTCACATTCCCTTCTGCACACTCAGCTGCCAAATGGCTTAAATCTCCAAATTATCACTTTCTAGATTAAATAAATTAAGCTCATTCATTTGTGTTTAAGTTTCAAGACTTAACTGCACATCCTTCCTCCCAAAGTTTATCAGCAAAACAGTAGTACAATTTGTTTGATGTGACACACAGACACACACACGATTGGTAAAAATGGATTTTTAAAAATGATATTATCTAGATGTCAGAAAGAACCAGGTCAGTAAATATTTAAAAGTTTATTATGAACTGGAAGTTACATTCACCATCCAGGGCAGAATAAAATGAAAGAGAATTAGTTAACCTACACATTACAAGTGTGTAGACTTGCTTCTAATCAATAGGGTTACATACAGTACAGGCTATGGTAATATGACAGATCACTTATAAATAAGAATGCTTGCAGAAGATGAAAGAGAAGATGAGAGAGGAAAAAGTGTGCCATCCACCTCAGTAGGAATAGGTAAATATTGCCATTAACATTCTTCAAAAAAAACAAATCCAGTGCTAACTTTTAGAACTAGCTTTGCTGAAGTAGAGGCAAGACCCCTTTAAAGTGAGGGTGCCTCCCCCCATCATCCAGTCTAGCAGTTCTCTGAGTATGATCCTTTGGCCAGCAGCAGAAGAAGCAGCAGCAGCATCTGGGAACTTGATAGAAATGCAAATTCTTGGATCATTCCCTAGATGGTCTTCTCTGTGAAATCTGTGATTTAAGAAGCCCTCCAGGTGATTCTGGTATAGTCAAAGCTATGGTTTTTCCTGTAGTCATGTACAGATGTGAGAGCTGGACCATAAAGAAGGCTGAGTGCCGAAGAATTGATGCTTTTGAGCTGTGGTGCTGGAGAAGACTCTTGAGAGTCCCTTGGACAGTAAGGAGATCAAAATAGTCAGTACTAAAGGAAATCAACACTGAATATTCATTGGAAGGACTGATGCTGAAGCTGAAGCTCCAATACTTTGGCCACCTTATGGGAAGAACTGACTCATTGGAAAATACCCTGATACTGAGAAAGACTGAAAGCAAAAGAAAAGCAGGTGACAGAGGATGAGATAGTTAGATAGCATCACAAACTGAGTGGACATGAGTTTGAGTAAACTCAGGGTGATAGTAAAGGACAGAGAAGCCTGGTGTGCTGCAGTCCATGAGGCCACCAAGAGTTGGACGAGTTAGCAACTGAACACACACATCGGTGATCCTGAGGCATGCTAAAATCTGAGAACCACTCATCTTGCTGTCTTTAAATTAATTTGATAAGTTTCAGTGAGATGGCTTTTAAAATTGATAGTTTACAGATTCACCAAAATATTCTACAGGGTATCTGAGAAGTAGTTGAATAACATGGGCATGGGTTCAAATTCACTTTGGGCAAGCTACTGTTAAACAGTGCTCTGGTTTCTGCATCTTGCATGGTGGGATAGGGCACAGAGAAAACATAGGCCTAGGTTCAATACATTCTCTGGAATGGCCATAAATCACTTAAGAAGCAAGCTGTAGCTTTGGGAAATGATTCTCACTCTTCTTCTTGACTTGAAAAGGCAAAAATAATGTGGATCTGAAAAAGTATCACGCTAAATGAGATATTTGTCCAATCAATTGATGGACAGAATATGGACACAGACCCTGGTCTTTCTAGGAAGAAGGAACTGAGACTCATCAAGCTTTGCCATTACTTTTTAAAATATAATTTTATATTACATAGGCAATACAAGCAAATAATATTATAGAAACTTCAAAAATGTTTTGAGTGAAAATCAGCCTCCCTCTAAATATCTTCCCCTAGACACACAATCCAGAATTTCTTGCATTCCCTTTCAATGATATCCTAGGCATAAACAAGCATATAAATATGTGATGCTGTTGTTCAGTCCCTAAGTCATGTACAGTTCTTCACGACCCCATGGACTGCAGCACTTCAGGCTCCTCTGTCCTTCACTATCTCCCAGTTTGCTCAGATTCATGTCCATTGAGTTGGTGATGCCACCTAACCATCTTAGCCTCTGCTGCCCACTTATCCTTTTGCCTTTTATCTTTCCCAACATCAGAGTCTTTTCCAATGAGTCAGCTCTTCGCATCAGGTAGCCAAAGTTTTGGAGCTTCACTTTCAGCATCAGTCCTTCCAATGAATATTCAGGGTTGACTTCCTTTACGATTGACTGGTTTGATCTCCTTGCAGTCTACAGGACTCTCAATAGTCTTCTTCAACACCACAATTCAAAAGAATCACTTTGGCCTTCAGCCTTCTTTATGATCCATCTCTCACATCTGTACATGACTACTGGAAAAACCACAGCTTTGACTATACACAACTTTGTCAGCAAAGTGATACCTGCACTTTTTAATATGTTGTCTAGGTTTGTCATAGCTTTCCTTCCAAGGAGCAAGCATCTTTTTAATCTCATGGCTGCAGTCACTGTCCACAGTGATTTTGGAGCCCAAGAAAATAAAGTCAGTCACTGTTTTCATTGTTTCCCCATTTATTTGCCATGAAATGATAGGACCAGATGCCATGATCTTAGTTTTTTGAATGTTGAGTTTTAAGCCAGCTTTTTCATCCTCCTCTTTCACTCTCATCAAGAGGCTCTTCAATTCCTCTTTACTTTCTGCCATTAGAGTGGTATCATATGCATATTTGAGGTTCTTGATATTTCTCCTGGCAATCTTGATTCCAGCTTGTGATTCATCCTCCTGGCATTTCCCATGATGTGCTCACATATAAGTTAAATAAGCAGAGTGACAATATACAGCCTTGACGTACTTCTCTCCCAATTTTGAACCAGTCCATTTTTCCATGTCTGGTTCTAACTGCTGCTTCTTGACCTGTAGGCAGGTTTCTCAGGAGGCAGGTAAGATGGTCTGGTATTCCCATCTCTTTAATAATTTCCCACAGTTTGTTGTGATACACACAGTCAAAGGCTTTAGCATAGTCAGTAAAGCAGAAGCAGATGTTTTTCTGGAACTCCCTTGCTTTCTCCATGATCCAATGAATGTTCTGGTTTCTCTGCCTCTTCAAAACCCAGGTTGTACATCTGGAAATTCTTGGTTCATGTACTGCTGAAGCTCAGCTTGAAGGATTTTGAGCATAACTTGCTAGCATGTGAAATGAGCCCAACCATACAGTAGTTTGAACATTCTTTGGTTTTTGGCATAAATATATGTATATATTTTTATAGAAACAGCCCCATAATTTACTCTCTATGTTCCTTTGTTTTTCACTTAAAAGTCTATCTTTGAAAAGGTGCTTGACATCACTAATCATCAGAGAAATACAAAGTAAAATCTCAGTGAGATATCACCACACACTTGTTAAAATAGCTATCATCAAAAAAAAAACAAGAGATAACAAATATTGGTAAAGTTGTGTAGAAAAGGAAACCCTTGTCAACTGTTGGTGGGAATGTAAATTGGTGCAGGTTACTATGAAAAACAGTATGGAGGTTGCTCAAAAACTGAAAAATAAAACTACCATATGATGCAGCAATTCAATTCTTGGGTATACATCCAAAGAAAATGAAAACAGGATCTCATGGAGACATCTGTATTCCCATGTTCATTGAAGCATTATTCACAATAGCAAAGATATGTAAAGCAACCTAAGTGTCCATCAACAAGTGAGTAAATAAAGATGTGGAGTATATATATAATGGAATATCATTCAGCCATGAGAAAAAAGAAAATTCTGTTGTTTGTGACAAGTTGGATAAACCATGAGGGCATTGTGCTAAGTTCAATAAGTCAGACAGGGAAAGAAATACTGCATGATCTCACTTTTATGTAGAATCTAAAAAATATAAACTCATAGAAACAGAGACTAGAGTTGTGGTTACCAGGTGACTGGGGTGGGGGAAATGGGGAGATACTAGGCAAAGGATACAAACTTCCAGTTATAAGATGAACAAGTTCTGGGGATCTAATGTAAAGCATAGTGATTATAGCTAATAATACTATATTATATACTTGAAAGTTTCTCAGAGAGTAGATCTTAGATGTCACCACCAAAAAATGGTAATTATGTGACAGGATAGAAGTGTTAGCTAATGCTATGATGGTAATCATTTTGCAATTTATAAATGTATCAGATCAATATATTGCACACCTTAAACCTAAACCATGGCAATTATATCTCAGTAAAGCAAAAGAGGAGTATATCTTAAAAAAATCTTCCCCTATCCATATGTATATGAATCTTTCTCATTTTCCTGATGGTGGCATAACATTCTTCTGTATGGATGTATCATACTTTTTTGGAGACCAATTCTCTACTGATGGATATTTAAATTATTTCCAAGCTTTTGCCACAAGTAAAGCTATGGTGAATATCTTTAAATATACATGATTACGCCCATCAGTGCGCATGTCACATAAATTCTTAGAGGGTTAGGCATTGGATGATTTTACTAGATATTCTTAAATTCCCATCATAGAGGTTTTACTAGTTATCTTCTCATTCTCTACATATAGGAGAAAGTATGAGTTTCCCTGCTCTCATCTTCAGCAATGTTGTTGAGCTTTGACAAACTAATGGGTTGAAAATGGTACCTACTTTTAATTTATATTTCTCTTATAATGATATATTTTTAATCAATTAATTTATTTTAATTGGAGGCTAATTACTTAACAAAATATATAGTCTGACCATATGCCAGATTTCCATGTAGAACTTGGTACTAAAGTGCTCATATGAGGACTGAATCCTTAATAAAACCCCATTTCAGCAATATTTTATGAACAGAAGCCGTTGGAGACAAGGGGACATGGACAAGAGAGTTCAGATTATTTTAAACTATACTCAACTGATGTTCCATCAATAGCATCATAGCACAGGTGAAGGATTGCATCATTACCATTAAGAATACATATAAAAAGATAACTAATTTAATCTATGCTTAGTGTAAGAGTGTTGTTTATGAGAAAAATGGATGAAATGAGCAGATTCTGTTCTATTTGGTTTATAATCATTTAATCTAGTTCCTTTTCTGTTCTCTTATATGTTAGAAGTGCCACCACTACCAACAACAAAACAAACAAAAAATATCCGTGTTAAAATATGAGCCACTTTAAGTAGCTGTTAGAAATCTAAGTGTAGCTTCATAATTCGAAAAATTATCACGTTTCTTTTACTATTTTCTTCTCTTCTGGAATTATATGAAAATATTAAGTCCATTCATAATGTAATGCATGGATATTTTGTACTAACTTAACAGAGCTTATAAAGGAAATTTTTTCATGTAGCCTATGCCTGGGCAATATTTTTACTTATATGATAAATATGATACAGCTTTAAGAGAATTCAGGTTTGAAAAAAGGACACTTGAAATGACACTTCTACGTGCCCTATAATATTTGTTTAATTTACACTGATATCTAGAAAGGTCAAAAATGAATATTGCTAACTGTTGTATCTAATTTATTTTTAGAATATACCAATTAAGAGGAAATAACATAATTAGAAGAAACTTCAACTGAAATAAATTCTTTATCATTAGTTAATGTTAATCTCTATGTATAGTCATTAATTATTGGGAAAATCTGCCAGTATTTAAGGACTATCAGAAAATGAAAACTATAAGAAGAAGAAAAAAACCTCAACAGAGCTACTCCATGACCAAGACATATATGTATGTGTACACATCTCTCTCTCTCACATACACATACACACACGTGCAAATTAATAAAGCTAGTAATAATCATGTACTTTCAACAGACTTGACACATATTTCTTGAAAATAATCATACAACAGCTTAGATCAAGTAATACAGTAGGTTGCCATTATAGGTGACATTTACTCCAAAGGACAGACTAGTATGTGGGTATTCAAATTTTACTATAATTAATCTAGAACTGTTAAATTCAGTGAAATAATTTATTGCAAGTTTTGAGGCACTATCAGAACAGTAATGGCTTTTTTCTAATAGTTAGTACTTTGGAGAGATTAGATTCAAAGAACTAGATCTGATACATAGAGTGCCTGAAGAACTATGGACAGAGGTTCCTAACATTGTACAGGAGGTATTGAACAAAACCATCCCCAGCAAGTAGAAATGCAAAAAGGCAAAATGGTTGTCTGAGGAGGCCTTAAAAATAATAGCTGAGAAGAGAAGTGAAACACAAAGGAGAAAAGGAAAGATATACCCATTTGAATGCAGAGTTCCAAAGAAGAGCAAGGAGAGATAAGAAAGTCTTCCTAAGTGATCATTGTGAAGAAATATAGGAAAACAATAGAATGGGAAAGACTAGAGATCACTTCAAGAAAATTAGAGATACCAAGAGACTATTTCATGCAAAGATGGGCACAATAAAGGGCAGAAATGGTATGGACCTAGCAGAAGCAGAGATATTAAGAAAAGGTGGCAAGAATACACAGAAGAACTATACAAAAAAGATCTTCATGACGCAAATAACCATGATGATGTGATCACTCACCTAGAGCCAGACATCCTGGAGTGCAAACTCAATCGGGGCTTAGGAAGCATCACTACAAACAAAGTGGAGGTGATGGAATTCCAGCTGAGTTATTTCAAATCTTAAAGGATGATGCTGTGAAAGTGCTGCACTCAAAATTTGGAAAACTCAGCAGTGGCCACAGGACTGGAAAAGGTCAGTTTTCATTCCAATCCAAAGAAAGGCAATGCCAAAGAATGTTCAAACTACCACACAATTGCACTTAACTCACATGCTAGCTAAGTAATGCTCAAAATTCTCCAAGCCAGGCTTCAACAGTATGTGAACCGAGAACTTCCAGATGTTCAAGCTGGATTTAGAAAAGGAAGAGGAATCAGAGATCAAAATGCCAACATCCACTGGATAATAAAAAAATGAAGAGAATTCAAGGGAAACATCTACTTCTGATACATTGACTCCACTAAAGCTTTTGACTGTGTGGATCACAACAAACTGCAGAAAATTATTAAAGAGATGGGAATATCAGATCACCTTACCTGCCTCCTGAGAAACCTGTACACAGGTCAAGAAGCAACAGTTACTACTGTACATGGAACAACGGATTGGTTCCAAATTGGGAAAGGGTTATGTCAAGGCTGTATATTGTCACCCTGTTTATTTAACTTATATGCAGAGTACATTACACGAAATGCCAGGCTGGATGAAGCACAAGCTGGAATCAAAAATGCAGGGAGAAATATCAATACCCTCAGATATGCAGATGACACCACCCTTATGGTGGAAAGCGAAGAGGAACTAAAGAGCCTCTTGATGAAAGTGAAAGAGGAGAGTGAAAAATCTGACTTAAATATCAACATTGGGAAAATGGAGATCATGGCATCTGGTCCCATCACTTCATGGCAAATAGATGGGGAAACAATGCAAACAGTGACAGACTTTCTTTTCTTGGGCTCCAGAATCACTGCAGATGGTGATTGCAGCCATGAAATTAAAAGATGCTTGCTTCTTTGAAGAAAAGCTGCAAATCTAGACAGCATTTTGAAAATAACTTTACCCACAAAGGTCCGTCTAATCAAGGCCATGGTTTTTCCAGTAGCCATGTATGGATGTGAGAGTTTGACTATAAAGAAAGCTGAGCACCAAATAATTGATGCTTTTGAACTGTGGTATTGGAGAAGACTCTTGAGAATCCCTTAGACAGCAAGAAGATCAAACCAGTCAACCCTAAAGGAAATCAGTCCTGAATATTCATTGGAAGGACTGATGCTGAAGCTCCAATACTTTGGCCATCTGATGCGAAGAACTGACTCGTTGAAAAAGGCCCTGATGCTGGGAAAGATTGAAGGCAGGAGGAGAGGGGGACGACAGAGGAGGAGATGGTTGGATGGCATCACCGACTCAATGGACATGGGTTTGAGCAAGCTCTGGTAGTTGGTGATGAACAGGGAAGCCTGGCATGCTGCAGCCCATGGGGTCACAAAGAGTCAGACATGCCTGAGTGACTGAACTGAACTGAATTTTGGAGAGAGGGTACTGTTAAGTTCTTCATGAAACATTTATCATTTTGGTGATATTGTTTCCAGGGAAAAAGTCAGTTGAGAATTATCCAATACAATTAGACAGAAGATGAAAAAGCTAATTGTGCCTTGTTTGGAATCCACCTAAAATAATTCAGTGGTGTTTTTCAATATTCTAAGGCTAAGAGCAGTTCACATTTTAAGTTGTAGCCATTTTTGTTTGAAACTTCCAATGTATTAGGTAGCAGAATGGAGAAATATCAGAAATGATAATAATAAAGTTTTTTAAATGATATTCGGTCCATTCGTGATAATGATTTCATGCATATAAAAACTTAATATTATTAAAAATAAGAACATGGTACATCTGAGCAGTTTGTTAGATTAATTTGGAATCTAAAGATTGTGACTTTCATGTTTAGCATGTAAAATGTGAGTTCCAATTAATGAATATTTATTGTGATCCCACAATACACACACAAAAAATATCTGTTTATCTCCCTAAAAAGGCTTATAACTTGAGGGAGACAAGATGGTGGAGGAGTAGGTGGAAGTGGAGCACATCTCTCTCCACAGATGCATCTGGAACACATCTCCAGATGCAGATCTCACAGAGCACCAGCTGAATACTGACAGGACTCCCTGACCTCTGGAAAGGAATATATAGATCCACGGAAATCTCAGTAGGATGAAGGAAGGGAGGGAAAAAGAAGAGAGTGAGTTGGACTGGACCTGCACCTGGGGCGGGGTTGAGGGGGTGGGGTTGAGGGTGGGGAGCTGAAGCAGAGTGAGACTCTTGCGTCCAAGGCAATCAGTTAGAACAGAAGGGAAGTATCTGAGGCTGTTTCAGAATTCAACAGCTGATCTGTGACCATCTGAATGGAGTGAGAACCACACAGATAATCAATGCGACAGTCCTACATACCCCGGACATGGATGCAAGTCCAACGAATCATGTGGTGGCTGGGAGTTAGAGCATGGACATTCCAGGGTGGACAATTGTTGACTGTGGGGAGATGGCTAGAGGGGGTGGGATGGAGAAAATCCACGGTGGGGAATGCCTTTTGAGGAATGCCGGGCAACCATGGAGGCAGGGCACTACTGCTGAGTCACATACGGGAAGTGGCGCCATCACTGTAGGCTCTCTCTCCCCGCATGCCAACACTGGCAGCTGACCAATAGAGGAAGACCCCAGCAAAGGTGGCTCTTTGAGTGCCTGAGGTACAGAGAACAGAGAAGGACCCCCAACCAGGGCTGCCGCTTGACTGCCCCCTCTGCCAAGTAATAGATAAGGACAAGCCAGAGAGGCTCTTTGAGTGTCAGCTGCCAGAGGCTAGAAAAGAATTCTGATGCTGCAGCTAAGTCGCTTCAGTTGTGTCCGACTCTGTGCGACCCCATAGACTGCAGCCCACCAGGCTCCTCTGTCCCTGGGATTCTCCAGGGAAGAACACTGGAGTGGGTTGCCATTTCCTTCTCCAATGCATGAAAGTGAAAAGTGAAAGTGAAGTCGCTCAGTGGTGTCCAACCCTTAGCGACTCCATGGACTGCAGCCTACCAGGCTCCTCCGTCCATGGGATTTTCCAGGCAAGAATACTGGAGTGGGTTGCCTTTGCCTTCTCCCAGAAAAGAATTCTAGTAGTCTCATATCTGCTGCTCCCATGTCCACTGACTTCTCTGTACACCTGGCACCCCAGAGGTCCCCACAATCCAAGCAGCCAGTGCCACCTCCATGCTCAGTCCTCATTGTGGCAGAGCTGCCAGAGGCTAGAAAAGAATCCTAATAATGACATATCTCCTGAGCCCAATGTTGCCAGCTTCCCCACACACTTGGTACTGCTGGGGTTCCCATGATCCAAGCAGCCAGGTCACCTCCACACCTGATCCACACTGGCGCAGACCCAAGTCCTCCAGGACAGCCTCAGAAGCAAACTCCTATGGGTGACCCACATGCAGATATGGGGACCAAATTACAGTTGAACTCCAGAGGCAGAGTGACTAAGGAAGAAGATTGAAAACCTTTCCACCAGCTGTACAGACTGCAGATTAAATCCACATGGTCAAATAGTTAGACTCTGTGCATATAAAAGGAGAATGTAAAAGGACAATGAGTGTTCCCACAAAAGAATATGCTCTAGTTCTGGCAGCTGTGGACATCAGAGGCAAGAACACGCAGGAGTAGAGCCAGATTAGAGTTGGAGCTGTCCCCACAGTAGGTCCAGAGACCAACCCTCCCCATTATTGGAGGGCATCCTAGGAAGGTGGAGGTGAGCTGTGGCTCACAGTAGGGGAAAGGACTTTGAAAGCTGAGATCCAAGGAAAATACTTTTTAGTCTTTCTATTTTGATTTGCTCTGTAGTTGGTTCTGGATTTTGTTCCTCTTCTGTTTTCTCCGTTGCTATGGTGGTTGTTTTTATTATCATCATTATTATTATCTCTATTTAGGCTTTTGGAACATTTTTTAAATCACACTTTGAATTTCTTTTATATAGTTCTACTTTGGCTTTCTGAAGTTCTGTGGGTTTTGTTTGTTTGTTTGTTTTGTTGTTCTTTTCTTATCATAGTTTTCTTTAATATATATAGATCTTTTTATATACTTCTTTTTAACATTGCTTTTCTATTTTTTTTAAGTTTTCAACATGTTTGTTTTGTTGTCTTTGCTTTAATCCTCAGCTGGCACTGTGCTTTGCTCTTGTTTTCTGTCTTAGTTAGTTTTGTTTTTAATTGGTTGACATCATTTTGGGTTTCCTTTGCTTGCTGGGTCACTTTCCTGTATTTTGGTTTCTTTGGTCTGTTTTGGTTTTCTTTGCGTGCATGTGTGTGTGTGTGTGCACATGCGTGCGTGTGCATGTGCATGTGTATTCCTTTGATTTTGTTTCTATTTGATTTTTCTTTTACCATTTGTTTGGGATTCATTATTTGTTTACTTGTTTTAATTCTCTTTACTGCTATAAAAAAGGGCCAGAGGTTGGGCCTGAGCCTCTGGGATAGAAGTACTGAGTCCAGGACATTAGACCAGCAGAGAACTCCTGACCCCAGGGAGTATTAATCAGTGAGAACTCCCACAAAGTCCTCAACCTGTATCCAAGCCCCAGCATAATCCAAATCCCAGCAGCACCCATTGCAGGACGCTTCACCCAACAACAAGAAAGACAAGAACACAAACCCAATCAGCAGACGGCCTTCCCACAGACACCTCCAAACACCCCATCTCACACAGCCCTGCCCATCAAAGGGAAAAAGCACCTCCTCCCACCGGAACACAGGCATAAGTCCCTTCTAACATGAAGCCTTCACAAGCCACTGGACCTACCTCATGCACCAGGGGCAGAGACCAAAAGCAAGAGGAACTATGACCATATAGCCTAAGGAAAGGAGACTTCAATTATACTAAGTCAGACAAAACGAAAAGAGAAATATTGTGCAGATGAAGGAACAAGGTAAAAACCCATAAGACCAAATAAATGAAGGGGATATAAGTAAACTACCTGAAAAAGAATTTAGACTAATGATAGTAAAGATGATCCAAAATCTTGAAAATAGAATTGGAATGCAGGAATCATTTAACACATTTAACAAGGACATAAAAGAAATAAAGAATAAACAGTGATGAGCAAAACAAGTACTGAAATTAAAAATACTCTAGAAGGAATCAATAACAGAATAACAGAGGCCAAAGAATGGATAAGTGAGTTGGAAGATAGAATGGTGGAAATAACTACTGAAAAGTAGAATAAAGAGAAAGGAATGAAAAGAAATGAGGATATTCTCAGAGACCTCTGGGACAATAATAAATACATCAACATTTGAATTATAGGGGTCCCAAAAGAAGAAGAAGAGAAAAGGAAAGGGTCTGAGAAAACTTTTGAAGAGATTATAGTCAAAAACTTCCCTGACATGGGAAAGGAAATAGTCAATCAAGTCCAAGAAGAGCAGAGAGTCTCATACAGGATAAACCTGAGGAGAAACATGCTGAGACACATATTAATCAAACTAACGAAAACTAAACATGAAGAAAAAATGTTAAAAGCAGAAAGGGAAAAGCAAAAAGTAACATACAAGGGAAAGCCTGCAAGGGTAACAGCTGGTCTTTCAGCAGAAACCCTGAAAGCCTGAAGGAAGTGGCAGGATATATTTAAAGTAATAAAAAGGAAAATCTATAATCAATATGACTCTACTCAGCAAGGATCTCATTGAAAATTGATGGAGAAATCAAAAGCCTTACAGATAAGCAAAAGCTAAGAGAATTAAGCACCACCAAACCAGACTTACAACAAATGCTAAAGGGACTTCTGTATGCAGGAAACACAAGAGAAGGAAAAGACCAACAAAACAAACCCAAAACAGTTAAGAAAATATCAATAGGAACATGAAAGTGTTAGTCACTCAGTCGTGTCCAACTCTTTGTGACTCCACGAACTGACTGTAGCCTGCCAGGCTCCTCTGTCCATAGAATTTTCCAGGCAAGAATACTGGAATGGGTAGCCATTCCCTTCTCAAGGGGATCTTCCCAACCCAGGGATTGAACCCAGGTCTCCCACATTGCAGGCAGATTTTTTACCATCTGAGCTACCAGGGAAGCCCATTCATCAATAATTACTTTAAATGTAAATGGATTAAACACTCCAACAGAAAGACACAGACTGGTTGAATGGATACCAAAACAAGACCCATATATATGCTGTCTACAAGAGACCCACTTCAGACCTAGAGACACATACAAACTGAAAGTGAGAGGATGGAAAAAGATATTCCATGCAAATGGAAATCAAAAGAAAGTCAGAGCAGCAATTCTCATATCAGACAAACTAGACCTTAAAATAAAGAACACTGCAAGAGATAAAGACACTACATAATGATCAAGGGGCCAATCCAAGAAGACATAACAATTGTAAATATTTATGCACACAACATAGGAGCACCTCAATACATAAGACAAACATTAACAGACATTAAAAGAGAAATCAGCAATAACACAAAAATAGTAGTGGATTTTGATACTCCATTTACATCAATGGACATATCATCCAGACAGAAAATTAATAAGGAAACACGAGACTTAAATGTCACCTTAGAGCAGATGAATCTAATTGATATCTTCATGTTACTGAAGACATCAAAGAGGAAACCAAAAAAATACCTACAAACAAATGACAACAAAAATTTGATGATTCAAAACCTACAGGATACAGCAAAAGCTGTTCTAAGAGGGAAGTTTATAGCAACACAATCCTATCTCAAATAGCAAGAAAAACATCAAATAGACAAAATAACTTTACCCATAAAGCAACTGTAAAAAGAAAAAGAAGAAGAACAACAAGAAAACCCTCAATGTTAGTAGAAGGAAATAAATCATAAAACTCAGAGCAGAAATAAATGAAAAAGAAATGCAGGAAACAATAGCAAAGCTCAATAAAACTAAAAGCTGGTTCTTTGAGAAGATAAAGAAAATTGACAAACCATTAGCCACATTTATCAAGAAAAAAGGGGTGAAGACTCAAATCAACAAAATTAGAAATGAAAAAGAAGTTACAACAGACAACGCAGAAATAGAAGGATCATAAGAGACTACTACGAGCAACTATAGGCCAATAAAATGGACAACCTGGAAGAAATGGGCAAATTCGTAGAAAATTTCAAACTTTAAATACTAAACCAGGAAGAAATAGAAATTATGAAAAGACTATCACAAGCACTGAAATGGGAACTGTAATAAAAAATCTCCCCCAAAAATGATAGCCCAGGGCCAGATGGTTTCACAGGTGAATTCCATCAAACATTTAGAGACGAGCTAATGCCTATCCTTCTCAAACTCTTCCAAAAAGTTGCAGAGGAAGGGACACTTCCAAACTTATTCTACGAGGCCATCACCCTGATACCAAAACCAGACAAAGACATCACAAAAAAGAAAATTATAGGCCAATATCAGTGTAGCTCAGATGGTAAAGAGTCTGCCTGCAATGCTGGAGATCCAGTTTGGATCCCAGGGTTTGAAAGATCCTCTGGAGAAGGGAATGACAATCCACTCTAGTATTCTTGCCTGGAGAATCCCATGGTCAGAGGACCTGGGCTAGAGTCAGTCCATGGGTTTGCAAATAGTCGGACATGACTGAGCAACTAACATTATTACTATATCATTGATGAACATAGATGCAAATATCCTCAACAAAATTCCAACAAACAGAATCCAACAATACATTAAAACAATACATATACCACAATCAAGTGGGCTATATCCAGTGATGCAAGGATTTTTCAATATATGCAAATCAATCATTGTGATACACCATATTAACAAATTAAAAGATAAACATCATATGATGCAGAAAAAGCTTTTGACAAAATTCAGCACCCATTTATGATAAAAAGAAAAACCTCCAGAAAATGGACATAGAAGGAATCTAGCAAACATTATTCTCAATGGTGGATAACTGAAAGCTAAGATCAAGAATAAGACAAGGGTTCCCACTTTCACCACTCTTATTCAACATAGCTTTGGAGGTCCTAGCCACAGCAATCAGAGAAGAAATAAAACTCCAGATTGGAAAAGAAAAAGTAAAACCCTCATTGTTTGCAGACAACATGATATTATACATAGAAAATATACTATCAGAAAATTACTAGGGATAATCAATAAATTTAGTAAAATCACAGGATACAAAATCAATACACAGAAATCCCTTACATTTCTATACACTAATAATGAAAAATCAGAAAGAGAAATTAAGGAATCAACCCATCCACCATCACAACAAGAAATAAAATACCTAGGAATAAACCTACCTAAGGAGACAAAAGAGCTATATACAGAAAACTATAAGACATTCATGAAATCAAAGATTATACAAACTGATGGAGCGATATATCATGTTATTGGACTGGAAGACTCAATATTGTCAAAATGACTATACTACCTAAAGCAATCTCCAGAGTCAATGCAATCCCTAACAAATTGCCAATGGCATTTTTCACAGAACTAGAACAAAACATTTCACAATTTGTATGGAAACACAAAAGACCCTGAATAGACCAAGCATTCTTGAGAAAGAAGAATGGAGATAGAGAAATAAACCTTTTTGATTTCAGATTATACTACAAAACTACAGTCATCAAGACAGTATGGCACTGGCACTGGCACAAAAACAGAAATATAGACCAATGGAACAAGATAAAAAGCCCAGAGATAAACCCACTCACCAATGGGCACCTTATCTTTGACAAAGGAGGCAAGAATATACAATGGAGAAAAGACAGTCTCTTCAATAATGGTGCTGGGAAAACTGGACAGCTATGTGTAAAAGAATGAAATTAGAACACTTCCTAATACTAGACACAAAAATAAACTCAAAGTGAACTAAATACCTAAATGTAAGACCAGAAACTATAAAACTCTTAGAGGAAAATACAGCAGACAACATTTTGACATAAGTCACAGCAAGATCCTCTATGACCCACCTCCTAGAGTAATAGAAATAAAAACAAAAATAAACAAATGCAACCTTATTAAACTTAAAAGCTTTTTGCACAGCAAAGGAAACAATAAACAAGATGAAGAGACAGCCTTCAGAATGGAAGAAAAGAACTGCAAATGAAGCAACTGACAGAAAAAAAAAACAATCAAAAAATTGCAGAAGCCCTAAACAGACATTTCTCCAAAGAAGACATGGCCAATAAAACAGGAAAAAATACTCAACATTGTTCATTTTTAGAGAAATGAAAATCAAAACTACAATGAGGTGTCACCTCACACTGGCCAGAATGGCCATCATCAAAAACTCTAAAACAATAAATACTGGAGAGGATGTGGAGAAAAGAGAACCCTCTTGCACAGTTGGTGGAAATGTAAATTGATACAGCCACTATGAAGAACAGTATAGAGATTTCTTTAAAAACTAGGAATAAAACTACTGTATGATCCACCATTCCCACTACTGGGCATATACTCTGAGAAAACCACAATTCAAAAAACACACATGTACCCCAATGTACATTACAGCACTATTTACAATAGCTAGGACATGGAAGCAATCTAGATGTCCGTCGACAGATGAATGGATAAAGAAGTTGTGGTACGTATACACAATGGAACATTACTCAGCTGTAAAATGGAATGAACTTGAGTCAGTTCTAGTGAAGTGGATGAACCTAGAGTCTGTTATAGAGAGTGAAGTAAGTCATAAAGAGAGAAACAAATATCATATATTAATGCATATATATGGAAGCAAGAAAGATTGTACTGATGAACCTATTTGCAGGGCAGGAATAGAGATGAAGGTATAAATAACAGATTTGTGGACACAGCAAGGGAAGGAGAGAGTGGGAAGAATTGAGAGAGTAGCATTAAAACATATACCTTACCATATGTAAAATAGATAGCTAGAGGGAAGTTGCTGGGAAGTAGATCAACCCAGTGCTCTGTGACAGCCTAGAGCAGTGAGATGGGGTAGATGGGGGGAGGGAGATTCAGGAGGGAGGGTACATATGTATATTATAGCTTATTCACATTGTTGTATGGCAGAAACTAACACAACATAGTAAAGCAATTTTCCTCCAATTGAAATTTTTTTAAAAGGTTAGGAGGGAAAATAGCTTATAATTTAATTTGGAAAAGTCTCAAGGGAAAAAGAATCAGTTCATTGAAGTAGTAATTAAGAAAAACTGAACATCAGTTACCATTACCACCGAAGTATCAAAAATCTTAGGCCCAAATGACTAAAAATTCCATTTACTTATGGACCTTCAACACCTGGTGAGAATCTCACAGGGTGAGAAGCTTTCACTGGTGCATGGAACTAGCTCATAGTAGCCATGAGAACCAGTTTTTAAATTTTCAGAAAAATTTTGATATCATTGTGAAAGGTACATTATTGAAACTTAAATTATATAAACTTACAGTTAATAAATTATATTAAAAACAAAAGTAACGGACACTTGAAATTCATCACTTTCTAATTATTTCACAATTTTGTATTATCTAATTTTTTTTCTTTAAGAAAATAAAGCCGTTTATTTCCAGGAAGAGGGTCATTAAGAAAGAAAAGAAAAATAATCTTGTTAGCATCTTATTTTCTTGATGTTATTAACATTTACTATATCTGTGTGGTGGAAACACTATGTAATGGTGGCTACCATGTAACTCTTTTCAACTCTACATTCAATCATGTCTTGTTGGTGAGAGAATTAACATGGAAACTGACAAATTAACAAATGCTGCAAGTCACTGCTTTTTTTTTTGAATGTGAAAAAAGAATCAGTTTATTCATTTCCTGAGTATTTAATAGACACAAGATAACATCTTTACTTCTATATGTATTTAAGATTAGATGAAACAAATAAATAAGCAAAAAGCTTCTGTTTTAGGACCAAAACAAAGTAATGCCAGTTAAACCTAATGAGTTAAAGTTGCTATTAACTTTGTATTTAGTAATCAGGATGCTATTTTAGTGATAATTATGGTATTTTAATGATATATCCTTTCATTTTCTCTTATAAATGTTACCTGCTACCTTTCATCTTATAAATTTTAATCAGGGCTATATAGGGCTTTATACTAAAACATTAAAAAGATGTCAGCAAAAACTACATATTTTATGTTCATTCTGTAAACAAATTTTGTCTTAAGACAAAGTAGGGACATATTTAAAGTACAAGTTTGTTTAGAACTTTCATAACTTGCAATCTCATTGTTTCTAGATTAAAATATTTTAAAATTTAATGTACTCTTGACAAATGGATTCTATCATTATACATAGACACTTCATAAGCTGTACTGTAAAGAGATTTATCTTTTTCTTTTGGATCAAAACCAGTGCTTATTGAGGTAGAGGAGGTTCAAAGAGAAAGCTTAAGTTTCTTCCTCAAAATGTGCTCTTTCCTTATTCAAGACAAACAGTAGATCTACCAAAAGTATGAAAACTGTGTGAAACAGGCAACTCTGAAATTTGTTCTCATGGAATTTATATTTTTTTGCCCCTAATCTCTAAGGCACAACTTACCTTGTTTTAACTCTGTTTATTAATCATCTGCCTACCACAATGAGTCCTTCCTTGCTCCACACCAACCTCTTTGTATAGCAAGGTCTCTTCCTTGCTTTTCACTTTTATTTTCCTGAAATATACCCCATAGTATCTTTCAAAAGAGCATGTGAACAAAAATAAACTCTTTGTGATTTTTTTTTGAAGGTTATTCAGGCTTGGGTTTTTTTTTTTAAATAAATTTATTTATTTTAGTTGGGGGCTAATTACTTTACAATATTGTAGTAGTTTTTGCCATACATTGACATGAATCAGCCATGGGTTCACATTGTTCTCCCCCTCCCGAACCCTCCTCCCACCTCCCTCCCCATCCCATCCCTCTGGGTCATCCCAATGCTCCATCCCTGAGCATCCGTCCCAAGCATAGAACATGGAATGGTGTTCCGCTTCACATATGACATATACATGTTTCAATGTTATTGTCCCAGAACGTCCCACCCTCAACTTCTTCATCAGAGTCCACAGGACTGTTCTATGCATCTGTGTCTCTTATTCTGTCTTGCATATAGGGTTACCTTTACCATCTTTCAAATTCCATATACATGCATTAGTATGCTGTATTGGTGCTTTTCTTTCTGGCTCACTTCACTCTGTATAATGGGCTCCAGTTTCATCCATCTCAATTATGAACTGAGATTCAAATGTAGCTTTTATCCAATGGATGGACATCTAGGTTGCTTCCATGAGTAATAGTTCCTTTTTGTGAGCCATATGTACATTTATCAGCACGCTATTGCTCATATCCTTATCCATTCATCTGCTCGATTGGACATCTAGGTGGTTGCTTCCTGAAAGTGCTTTGTCCTGGCTATTGTAAACATGAGTTTAGTCACTGATTTTTGTATTTCAGACACTCCATCTCCATCAGCGCAGCCAGTGGCTATATGACATGGCTTTCTTCCAGAAACCCAAGGGTCTGTATTGTAATTCTCTGATCAGAGTATTATAAACTCCACAGAATTTTCCCCATTACTGATACCTCTAATATCATATGGGCTGCTGGGTCATATGGATTCAAACAGTGATTTTTGTGCCATTGCCTGGATCTGCTGCAGAAGGTTTACCTGCTCTGAACCTCACTTAAAGCTGGCAGACTTTAGTGTCACCCGATATATGGGTTGTACCACTATTCAAAGATGTAAGCACTTTTCCAGATACCCTTAGAGCCCAACGAGGTCTGTGGGGTGATGTGCTCCTTTGTGGTGAGGGGGCAGATGCAAAAATGTGTCATTTATTGTTAGGGTATGTCCTGGCATACTCTAGGCAACTGAAGTCCTAAAATTGTTAACGTTGTGGCAGTTCCTTAAATTTTCATAGGAGCTATCTCCTGCTTTCTAGAGTACATGAGTCTTAACACCGGAAATATTTCAGGTATTTTTGTTTCTTAGTGAGTCAGATTGGCAAGATGTCATCAATACAGTGGACCACTATGATGTTCTGTGGGATGTGTAGCTGGTGTGGATCTCTTTGGATTATTTTAAGACAGAGGACAAGGAAAGCCCTGGGACAAGACTGTAAAAAAATTCTGTGGTATGTTCCCAATGAACAGAATTTCTGATAAGAATGGAGACAGCTGCATTCTTCAGATCAACAGCCATGTACCATGTACCTGAGATCATGTTAATCTGTTCTAGCAAAGATACTATGCTTGGCACAAGGGGCTGAAATTGGGGCTATTACTTGGTTTGCAGTAGTCCACTTTTATCTTCCAACATATGCCCAGATTTTACAAGGACCAGACTGGTTATTCAAATGGACATACAAAGAAGACTACCACCACTACATTTCCCCCTAAGATTAGACATTATTTTTTGTTTACTACCTTTGTTTTTTCTTGGAGGGGGTGCAATTTTAGAAGCTGCCACTTGGCTTTCCCTACTGTGATAGCTCTCATCCTTGGGACTGTACCAATCTCTAAGGATGTCCATTTCAATTATACCTGTAGGGCCAAGGAAATGACCACTGGAAATGCTGTGGAAATCACAGTGGAAACGCTGTGATCCAGATCTGAATCGTGACTCCATTTATTGCCTGGTACTCATTTCCCCCCAGTCCAATAGGAATCCATCATGATGCTTTGGGTATTCAGATTTCAATGTCAAGTTGGGTCTAGTGCCCAAAAGTTCTTAAAATGTTTGGCTGTTACCCCTTCTTCAGTGTACAGTTACCTCGGTAAAAAGCTATGAGTCCTTCTCACGATGGACTGTGACAATTATTACTGGTATGCTTACCATAGTGTTGCAGGGTCCTTTCTCCTAGTGACTTCTCTTTCAGTTAATAGGTTCTGGTTCCAAAAACTCCTGAACTGGGAAAGAAATAGGAACTTTTATCGAAGCAATTGTGCTTAGCTACCTGATCATCTATCCTTGATCTCACTTGATTTTATGGATTGATTAGCTGCCTTCTGTTTTTCTCCTAGTGATGCCATGTTCTATTGAACATCTCCATCACTCTTTGAAAGTCATGATCTCCTGGCTCTTGTTCTAAACTTGTTGCTCATCACCATAATAATATTGACCTGGCTTCTAATGGTTATAGCACTTCTTCATGGCTTCTAGCATCTCCATTTCTATCAGTGAGGCCACTTTTATAGCAGCATCACCACTGGCCAACAGAGGACTACCACCACAAAGCATTTTTATGATGTTGGTTTCCTCTCACCATCACATCTGGCAAATGAGATGGTAAGTGGTGTATCTTCTTAGTCTTCCCAATAAATACAGCCCTTCAGGGTGTTTTCTGGGCTGACACAGTATGTCCACTTCAGCATTCTCACTTTTGGAAATTGGAAGGCAGGTCTTCCAATACCTGCCATGGCAACTCTGGTGTCTCTATCTAAAGTAAAGTGAACCATTGTTTTGTCCATGTTTGGAAAAGTAACTATCCTTGAAGTCCTTGCCAAGGAGTTAAATCTTGTTTCCTGGAAGAGTGCTCCCAAATCAAAAAACTGTATATTTTCCAACTTTATATTCTGCTTCCCACCCCTGCTTAGTCAAGTGCCCTTAGAATCCAGTCCCACACACATATTCCCCCAACTCATGGCAGTACATATTGACTGGAAACTGCAGATAATTCGAGGTTGAGTCTCTTTCCTACCTTATGAGAGCATCATTTCTCTGGCAAAACCATGATATAGCTTAACCCTGGTTATTGGCTTAGTGACCAGAACAGTGCTGGGGATATCCTGGGATGGGAGGCTGGGTGGGGAACACAGGTTGTCTTATGCGGTAGAAGTTTCTGCATCATCGTCAAACAAGTAGCGAGAGTTAGTCTTTTATGGAGAAGAGGGGCCACAGGATTCCGGGTAACCTGGGTTTTTAAGCTGTTGAGACTATTAACCTATCTGTCTCCAGCCTATGTGTCAGGGTCCAAATCTTTCCCAGTGCAGATCATGACCTTGGCATAACAGAACTTGAATTGTTTTTTTTTTGAAAGTTTATCTTCTTTGAAAGCCTTTTAAAATTAAGTCCCAGGCCTGGTCTTCAGTTTCCACTTAATTCCACAGCCCTTATAGTTACTCTTTTCCTCACGTTTCTTAAATGCCAGAATCATGGCATCAGCTAGTGCATTCCTTTCCACCAGTATATCATTCCACTTCACTAGCAGTGAAAATTTTAACAATGACACTATCTTGTGCCAAAAGCTTCCTTGTTCCACCTATCAGCAATGATGAGATTCTCATTGTCAGCTGGATGGCAGGTGATACAGTTTCTAATTCTGTTCTCAATATTTGCTTTGTCAGGTCTGGCACCAACTGTGGTAGGTCAGGTACCTGAGAAACAGACTCTGAAATAGAGCTTACAGTGCACTAAGGTTATTAGGGAGTGAGTGCAATGAAATCAAAGCCTATGGAAGAGTTATGAACAAACAAAACTGGGAGGGAAGAGAAGTTGTGTTTTAGAGTCAATGGAGGTCTCAGCCGACACTACAGTGAGGTCTAAACCTTGGTTACTTATTTGGACTTACTGTGAGTTGAAGTGAGATGCCAACATTCGCTTGATCATAGAGAAAACAAGAAAATGCTAGAAAAACATTTAATTTTGCATCATTGACTATGCTGAAGTCTTTGACTGTGTGTATCACAACAAACTGTGGAAAATTCTTGAAGGGATGGGAATATCAGACTACCTTACCTGCCTCCTGAGAAACCTGAATGCTGTCAAGAAGCAACAGTTAGTACTGGACATGGAACAACAGACTGGTTCAGAATTGGGAAAGGAGTATGTCAGTGCTGTACATTGTCACTCTGCTTATTTAACTTATATGTAGCAAAATGCCAGGCTGGATGAATCACAAGCTGGAATCAAGATTACTGGGAGAAATATCAACAAGCTTAGATATACAGGTGACACTACTCTAAAGGCAGAAAGTGAAGAGGAATTAAAGAGCCTCTTGATGAAGGGGAAAGAGGAGAGTGAAAAAACTGGCTTCAAGCTCAACATTCAAAAAATGAAGATCATGTCATCTGGTCACATCAATTCATGGCAAATAGAAGGGGAACATGTGGAAACAGTGACAGATTTTATTTTCTTGGGCTCCAAAATCCCTGTGGACAGTGACCACAGCCATAAAATTAAAAGATGCTTGCTCCTTGGGAGGAAAGCTGTGACAAACCTAGACAGCATATTAAAAAGCAGACACATCACTTTGCCGGCAAAGGTCTGTATTTCTTTCTCTTTAGTCACTAAGTTGTGTCTGACTGTTGAGACCCCATGGACTGTAGCCTACCAGGCTCCTCTGTCCATGGGGTTCTCCAGGCAAGAATACTGAAGTGGGTTGCCATTTCCTAAACTATAGTTTTTCCAGTAGTCATGTACGGATGTGAGAGGTGGTTCAAAAAGAAGGCTGAGCACCCAAGAATTGATGACTTTGAACTGTGGTGTTGGAGAAGATGCTTGAGAATCCTTTGAACTGCAAGGAGATCAAACCAGTCAATCCTAAAGGAAATCAACCTTGAATATTCACTGGAAGGACTAATGCAAAAGCTGAAGCTCCAGTACTTTGGCCACCTGATGCAAAGAGTTGACTCACTGGAAAAGACTCACATGGTGGGAAAGATTGAAGGCAAAAGGAGAAGTGGCAGCAGAGAATGAGCTGGTTAATAGCATCACTGACCCAACGGACATGTGTTTGAGCAAACTCCAGGAGATAGTAAAGGACAGGGAAGCCTGGCATGCTGCAGTTCATGGGGTCACAAAGAGTTGGACATGACTTAGGGACTGAACAGTACAGAAGTGAGAAGATCAGACCTTTCTATTCCTTCCTGAATCAGTCATTAGGTATAGGCTGCCCTGGGAAGGGAGCATGACCTTGGGCAAGGCAGCGCTGAGGCAGTCTCCTAATGGGGGTCAAAAGCTATCAGCAATATTCACAGAGGCTGGGCAGAGTAGATGGGGAGATCTAGATGGCATATCACAGCATTTATCAACTATAATAGCAAAATATCTTTGATAATTTCTAGACGTCAAACTTCCAAAGAGTGCAGAACTGCCTAAGGATGGATGTGGTAAACAAATACAAATGTCATTTAATGATCTGTTAGGTTGAAGAATATGACCTTGACCTTTCTGTAGGTCAAAATGATTGAATAACACAAATTTCATAGTTTAGCCTAATTATAGAATAAACCAGGAAGGACCTTTCATTGGCCTGTGGTCATATTTAAATGTTTATGCATTTAAAAATAATCTATAAAATAGCTTCACTTTCCACACATGCTCAACACACTCCCCATCTTCCCCATTTTGATTATACTCATTAAAATCTCTGCTTTTAAAGCACTTGATGTCACCCAAAACCAATGGTAAATAATGCCTCATGAATGCAACGGGAACAGATCTACTTCTCTTCAATACTTTCATTCTACCTCTGAGCCTTGACTCTTGTCCCTCTCCTCACTTGGAATTCTTCTTCCTGCATTGTCCCAACCAAACTACAACAACAGCACCCTTTTCCAAACCTACCTCCTCCTTATAGACTCTTTCGATGACACCAGCTTCATCATAGCTTCCATGAATTTCTTTAGCACTTAAGGCCAGTTCAACACAATCTAGGATTTAATAATGATGTTATCTGTCTTATGGAAGGATTCTGTTTATGTGGGTTACCTTGGTTTCACCATATAGGTGTGAGTCCCTTGAAGAGAGGAGTTGTAACATTTACTTCCTCTGTTGTGCTCACATCTCTAGCACCCAAATGGAAAGTCATGACTCAAAATCATGCAGGCTATAAAGACTTTTGAATACATGTATTTCTATTTACTTACTTTGCCCTTCCAAAGTTGTGTATCGATAAAAAAACAAATTATTCATAGACACTCAAAACTAAAGTTCTTTCAAAGTATTCTTGGAGAGTGTGTAAAAGATGAGGTGAGAAGAAAAACTATAACCACCCAGAGAGCAAAAGCTATGTTGGCTTCCTAATTCTTCCTCTCAGAGAACTCTGCACTTTCCTTAATAACACCTCTCATCATTTTTAACTATATGTTTATGTCATTATTTAATTAGTTTCTGTCTCACTCCAACTAATTGATAAGCTGCATGAGGGAAATGACCATATTTGTTTTATTCATCATTGTGTTTCTAGTGCATAACGCATAATACATGCTCAATAAATATTTTTAAAATTAATTAATTTATTTTAATTGGAGGATAATTACAATATTGTTGTGGTTTTTGCCATACATCAACATGAATCAGCCATGCGTGCACATGTGTCCCCCATCCTGAACCCCACGCCCTATACATGCTCAATAAATATTTATTGAAAAAATTATTGAAGGGGATAACAAAATGACAATCATTATTTGATGAAAGGAATTATGCCTTCAGCTCCTGGGACTTCTAATCACCAACCCTTGCCCCAACCAGTGTTCCAGTGTGGCTTCTTTCACCCTGTAATATTTCTCATTTGAAAATATCCCTAATGTGTAAATATAGTGTATAAATATTCTGAGTCCTTTATCCATACTACAAGAACCCATCTCTTCTTCTGGGCATATTTTCAGAGTATGCCTGGAGGCTCTCATTGTCTCCATTCTCTGTCCTATGACTGATTCTTTTACTTGTACCAACAATATCTACCCATAAGATCAATTTTAACAGAACAAGTTCATCTTCTGGCAGTGTCACCTCCAGATTGGCACCTCTGACTCTTGAAATCCCCATAAGAAACATTTCTGCCATTTTTTTCCCTGACAATCACCCTTTGGACACACCATCCTTAAACTGTTTCTCATGTTTAACTCAAATATTCGAAATGGTTGCTTGCATTTACTGCTCAGTACAAGGTTATCAGACTGATGAATTCATTCTTTCCCTTCCTCTCTCTCTAGTTTTCCCAGCTCTTCTCTCTCCTCTATGCTGGAGAGGAATGTGGGTATGTGTGTGCGCATGTATGTGTAGTGAATTGTGGAGTGTGAATGCATTTGTGGTATGGTAGAGTGAGGGAAGACAATGTCTAGAGAGAGAAAATAAAGTCATTTCAATGTATTTTTATTCTGTACTTACGTGTTCTCTATTGCTGCATAGCTAATTACTCCAACACTTACTGGTTGAAAACAGTACCAACCATTTTGGTCACAAATGTGAAATTTAGGCAGGCTTTGACATGGAGCATTTGTACCTGCCCTACATGGCATCAGCTAGGGCAGCTCAACTAAGGGCTGAAGGATCCATTTCCAAGCTGGCTCATTCACACATGACAAGTCAGTGCTGGCTGCCAGCTGGGAGCTTAGCCAGGGCTGAGGGTGGCAGGGAGGTGGGGCTGTTGGATTCAGTATGGTGGCTGAGTTCCAAGAGTGAACATCCCAAACCCAAATGGATTATGTTTGGATATTACTAAAGAATTTAGCTGAGAATCCCAAGTAATGCCTGATCTTTTCTCCATCTGCTTTTCATTTATAACCAGCTTATTTCAAAATGGATTTGAGGCAGAAGCTCCCTTTATTTAAGGGCAACACAGTAACCTTTAAATGCAATTTTTATACTCTGGATTCTTAGAGATGATCTGCATTTCTGAGAGGGAAAATAAGTATGTGCACAGTGGGAGGAGATGTGTTTGTGCATTTGCACTCTGTGTGAGCACACATGTACATGCCTGTGTGTTGTATATGTGTGTATATTATGTATGTGCCTATAAGCATCTACATGTGCATGCATGTGACTTGTGTGTGTTTATATGTGTGTCTGACTATGTTATTAAAACTGTGTCTGTGTGTTAGCATTTGTATGCATGTGTGTGCATGTTGTGTAGTTTCCATAAGGATATCAACCTTTATTGTAGTTCCAAAATTGTTGCAGGACTGCTAAATGATAGCACAATACTTTTTAAAAGAAAATTCAGATCTCTATGCAAAGTCAACAGAAAGTTTGTTGCTCAGTCATGTCCAATTGTTTGCAAGTCCATGGACTGTAGCCTGCCAGTCTCCTCTGTTCATGGGATTCTCTAGGCAAGAATACTGGAGTGGGTTACCACTCCCTTCTCCAGGGGATCTTCCCAACCCAGGGATCAAACACAGGTCTCCTGAATGCAGGCAGATTCTTTACCATTTGAGCCATAAGGGAAGCCCCAAAGTCAACAGACAGTAATGTAATTATTTTAAACTATATATGTATTAGCTCAAACCATAGCATTTTCTTCAAGTGACACTTTTATTTATCAATACAAAACTGACTAAGAGAGCTTATCTGAGCCATCATATTTTAATTGTTTTAGTATCAAAAGTCCTGTAGATTGTCCTGATAAAATACAAGAGATGCTGTAGAAGAATCTACTGAATTTTCCGTGACAATTATGATTTATGACATACTTAGAACTACCTGAGAAATGATTCTGTAATTATTCATTTGTTCCTGGTTCAAGTTAACAAAGAATGCAGCACATTTTTACCATTGTTTGTAAAGGAGATTTAGGTTTCCAAAGAATGCACTACACAACCACTCTAACCTCGGTATCTGATAATGCTAAACTTTATTTCTCTGGTGCATGAGGCATTTGAAGGAGTTACATTTTGCTTAATTTTGTTATGTATATACAGTAATATGGACTTCTCCAGGGGCTCGTGGTAAACAATCCTCCTGCAATACAGGAACCACAGGAGACCTGGGTTTGATCCCTGGCTCGGGAAGATCCCCTAGAGGAGGAAATGGCAACCCACTCCAGTATTCTTATCTAGAGAATCCCATGGACAGAGAAGCTTGGCAGGCTACAGTCTAAAGGGTCACAAAGAATTGGACGTGAATGAAGCAACTTAGCACACATGCATATACAGTAATACACACCTTTTTTATAGCTCTATGAGTTTTGACAAAATGCACCGAGTTGTATAGTAGCCATCAAAATCAGGAGACAGAATAGCTCCCTTAACCCAAAATATTAGCTCATCCTATCTCTTTATAGTCAAACCTTCATTCTCCCCTAAAGCCTGATAACCACTTACTTGTTCTCCCTCCCTATAGCTTTGCCTTTTCCAGAATGTCATGGAGATGAGATTATACCATATATAACCTTCTGAGTCTGGCTTCTTTCACTGAGAAAAATGCATTTGAGATACACTCATATCATTACATGTATGTACATTTAACTTTTTTTTGTTGCTCAGTAGGATTTCATTTTATGGATGTACACTGTTTGTTCAACCAATAACCAACTAAAGGACATTTAGGTTATTTCTAGTTTGGTGCTATTGTGAATAAAGCTTCAATAAACATCCATGTACTGTTTTAGTGTGGGAACAGAAGATTTTATTTCTCTAGTAAATAGTAATGGGATTACTTTGCATTGGGATTACTGGGTCAGACAGTAAGTTCAATTTTAACTTTATAAGAAAATTCACCTTGCATTTCCATCAGCAATGTATGAAAGTTCCAGTTGCTTCATATCTACTTAAATATTTTACTGTCAGTATTTTTATATTAGCCCTTTTAGTAGGTATATAGTAGTATCTCCCTGTGGTTTTCATTTGCATTTCCCCAGTAACTCATGATGACAATCATATATGTGTTCATTTTCTTTTCACACAGTTCCTTTGAGAAGTGTCTGTTGAAATCTTTGCCTATGTTTGAGGGGTTATATGCTTCCTTATTGTTGAATTTCGTTTGTGAGTTCACTACGTATTCATAATTTCTTTGCCAGATATCATTTGCAAATATTTTCTCTAGTTTGTAGCTTGTCTTTTCATTCTCTTAATAGTATTTTAATTTTCACAAAATCTGACTTTTAAATTTTTATTTTATAAATCATGCTTTTGGTTAATATCTAAGAACTCATTCCCTGATACAAGGTTACACAAATTTCCTATATTTCATTTAAAAGTTTTATAGTTTTATATTCATATTAAATCTAGGAATCATTTTTAGTTAACTTTTATATCAAGTGTAAGGGATAGGATATGGTTAATTTTCATGCCTATGATGTTCAATTACTCTAGCACCATTTGTTGGTAAGACTATCCTTTCTACATTGAATTACTTCTGCATCAATTGATCATTTTAGATTGGGTCTATTTCTGGACCTCCTACTCTATCACATAGATCTATGTGTGGTATTTTCACCAACACCACACTAACTTGATTACTGAAACTTTATAGTATGTTTTTAAATCAGTAGTATGAGTCTCTCAATTTTTTTCTTTTTTCAAAATTGTTTCACTTATTCTGATTTCTTTGCCTTATAATACAGATCTTAGAAGCAGTTTTAGATATCTACAAAAAGTCTGGTGGAAAATTTGCTTGTCCATAGATCAATTTGGGGAGAATAGATATCTTAACAATAATAGGTCTTCTGACCCATGACCATGGCATATTTTCCCACTAATTTAGGTATTATTTGATTAAAAAAAATGTTATTGGAGTATAGTTGATTTACAATGTTGTGTTAGTTTCAAGTATACAACAAACTGAATACATATATCTGCTCTTTTTTAATATTCTTTTCCCATATAGATCAACAGAGTATTGAATGGAGTTCTCTATGCTATCGGAGGTCCTTATTCATTATCTATTTTATATATAGCAGTGTGTATATGTCAATCACAGTCTCTCAATTTACCTCTCCCCACCCTCTTATCCCCTGGTAACCATGAGTTTGTTTTCTACATCCGTGACTCTACTTCTGTTTTGTAAATACATTCAAATGTACTGTTTCTTTTAGATCCCACATATGAGTGATATCCAATAGTATCTGTCTTTGTCTGACTTAGTTCACTCAGTATGACAATCTCTAGGTCTACCTATATTGCTGCAAATGGCATTATTTTGTTCTTTTTAATGACTGAGTAATATTCCATTGTATATATGTACCACATCTTCTTTATCTAATTTCTCACTTGAAATTGAGGGACTTCCAGAATGCTGGGTTTATATATTTTATCAGTTCTAAAAATTAATAACCATTATAGCTTTTATTTTCTCTCTACTGTTCTTTTGGGATTGTAATAAATTATTGTTAGACCCTTTCCCTCTACCCTCATATCTCTTAATCTCTCTTTTGTAGTTTCCATCCTTTATTCTCTCTGTGGTGCATTCTGGATAATTTTTTCTGACTTATGTTCAAATTCCTAATTATCTCTTTATCCATGAATAATCTTTTAATTTCTATGCATTGATCCATAATGTATTCATGTAAATGTGTGTATGAATATACAAATATATATATGTATGTATATATATGTATATACAAACACACACATATATAGATATATATCCATCCATGAATATATCTATATGGGTCTATTTATTTATATATATATATTCATTTCTACAAGTTCTAACTGGTCTTTTTTCAGATCTGATTTTACTTTATAAGGTTTTCTGCTTGCAATATTTCAGTTTATCTTTAATTTATTTAAACATTGAAAGCATAATTGTTTTGTAAGTCTTAAATAATAACTCCATACCCAGAGTTTTTGTAGATCTCTTTCTGCTGTCTGTTCTTTCTGCTTGTTCTTATGCACAGTGCTTCTTTTGTTTTGTGAATGGCACTGTTTGCTGCTAAGTATCTTTGAAAATATATTTATAATAATTTGAACTCTGTTATAAAAGGTGCAAAAATTACACAAAAGAAAGTACACATTTGCTTAAACCAAATATCTAGGGATACTATCTGTTTGGTACCACTTCAAACTAAATTCAGTGCTAGAGGGTTTCATTTTTATGTTGCTTTTTTGGGGGGTCCATCCATAAGATGTCAAGTATAAAATGTAAAACTACATTCAAAGGCCAGTTTACTTCTACTTCACAGTGACCCAAAGAGTATAGCCCTTTAGGAATTCTACTTATACTAGGGAGCATCTTCTCTTAACTTCTTCCCACCTTGGGTAACCATATCAGCCTGGCTGTAAAAGCTAAAGTTTTCATTTTTCCTGATTGACAAAAGCCTTCAGAGGCCACTCAGCTAGCTCCCTTTACCTCTCTGGATTCCTGCTTTACCTTTGAGTTTGTCCTGGAAATTCCTATCTTGTTAGCTCTTCAATGCTTTATAAAAAAAAAAACTTCATTTTTTGCATTTATCCATAATTTCTCATTGTTTTTCTGAAAAAAGTTGGCCCAAATAACCTAGCTTGCTATTATTAGAAACAGGAAAATCTTTACAAGAGAAGTCCCACTGCAGATTGGAATTGTACAGGTCCTGATATGTCATGGTGATAATATTTTAATTTATTTTCATTTTACTTTTGTGGGGAGGTGTTGCCCATTCTAGTTTCTGCACACAGCTATCTTATTTTAGGGGTGAAAATGAAATATTCAGTAGGAGTTTTTGTCTTTTGGCGTCAGCAACGAACAGATTCTCTTCCCCATCTGTTAGTTGGGGGGAGGGTGAAAAACATTTTCTTTTTCTCTATAATTTTCTCTTTTCAGACCTACCTATATAATTTTACAATTACCTTTATGTTACAGAATATTTGTTAGCACTTTTTAAATTGACTTTTCTTATTCTGTTCTCACAAGTCTTTGTTATTATTTTTCCTGCCTTTCTCTTATTTGTATGAGAATGAAGATCAGGGTTTGTAAGTTTCGTTTTCTGGTGTTTTTTTTGGTAGGAGTAGGTGGGTGAGGGGAAGCTATCTTTTTTTGTCTTACTTGAACTCTTGTTATCCTATTTTCCTTATTTAACTTTTTGTTTTTTACAGAAATAGACCCACAGACATAGAAAAAAATGGTTATGCTTATCAAATGGAAAGGAGGAAGAGAGATAAATTAGGTATTTGGGATTAACACACACACACTACTGTATATAAAACAGATAAGCAATATGATCCTACTGTATAGCACAGGGAACTATACTCAATATTTTACAATAACCTATAAGGGAAAATAATATGAAAAAGAATAGAGCTATATTACTGAATTACTGTGCTCTACACCTGAAACTAACACAATGTTGTAACTATACCTCAATAAAATATATATGTGTGTATATATAAAGAAAAGAGAAAAATGCTTGATTTAATCCACTTCATTTTCTTGGCAACCTATGAAGTGCTGATAAAGAAATTTCTCTAAGTTCTATGGTGATGGGATTAGATTCAGAAAATTTTTCTAAATAAATAAGAGGATTATAAGAAGTTTCGAAGAAACTACAAGTCAGACTTTTGGTAACAACTGGATTATCTCATCTATTAATAAAGCCAACTTCTTCAAGCAATAACTTGCTACAGTCTCATTATAATCAATGCTTAAGGTGTTTCTAGTCTTGTCATTCATGAGTCACCAACTATTAGAAGCTGCACCTACCGGGGGGTTTTGTGAAGAAGGGAGACTCCACCCTTACACACCCACACTGAGCAAACCAAGAGTTGATGCTTGAAGAGAAAACATAAAAGATAAGTACAAGTCAATAAAATAACAGAGGCTAATAAAAATTAAGATAGTAAGAAGAAAAGAATTAAATACATAAAAATTAATAATTATTTGGGATTATTACAAACTTAAAAACCATATTATCATTTTATTACAAGATGTGTATGTCTATAAATGGGCTTCCCCAGTGGCTCAGCAGTAAAGAATCCACCTGCAATGCAGGAGCTGCAGGAGACGTGGGTTCAATCCCTCTGTTGGGAAGATCCCCTGGAGGAAGAAATGGCAACCCACTCCAGTATTCTTGCCTGGAGAATCCCATAGACAGAGAAGCCTGGAAGGTTATGGTCCAGAGGGTCTCAAAGAGTCAGACACGACCGAAGTGACTTAGCACACACACACAGATGTCTATAAATAACCTAGGACCTCCAGTTTTCCGGTAAAGATATTGTAGCTTCATTGTGGACACTCCTGATTTCCCCTAAATTCAGTGATCGTTTGTTCTGATGGTGCCTTAGAAGATCCATTCTCATAGTGTGTTTCATCACAGAACCATTCAGAAAGCTGCTAAGAGGTATCATCAGAAATAAACAATCTCCTGGTCAAATAAGACTGAGAAATACCAAATTAAAATCAACCGGTTTTCTGTACCATATAATTCCTAAGCCTTCAATGTGCCAATTGGTATAATGAATCTCTAAAAGTGGAGTTAAGGTGTAGTGGTCCCTCTTTTTTGAGCATGTTTTGGAACATGTTCATGTTTGTTCTATGGAACACACTTTAAGAAACGTGTCTCTAAATAGAGAGTGAGAACTTTAAAAAAGAGGGAGAGAGAGGAAAATCTATTTCTTCATTCTCTTAAAAGTCACATTACCAGTAAAGCCCCAAGTGTCTTTATCTCATTTCCTAATATTGTGTGAAATATGTATTATCCTTAGAAAATTGAGATACTGAAAGGTTAAGTAACTTGTCCAAGATCACATATTTGAAAGTGGCCCAATTAGGATTCGATTCCAGAAGTTCTTCACTGGAACCCTTGAATATATCTCTTCTTTCTTACAAGACAAAAAAAAAAGTCTTTCTGATGTTTCCATGGATTTTCAAGTTAGAACAATTATTTTAAGAAAATGTGCATAAACACATAAACCCACACAGGTCACTGACATTCTGATAGACGGGACATTTGTGCAGCCAGGGATGGATTGAGTTTTACAAAATACGTTTGGGTGTTTGTCCTGTACCTACACTTTGATTAATTAACCTAGCACACAGGTACGGTTTGGAAGGGACTAAATTTCCACCCTGCCCATAAGGAATGAGGAAAATGCCTGTGGCATTCCTTAAGTACACTCGCTTGCATGGTTTCCCTTATCACTGGGAGGGAGGGGAGTCAAGTTTCACCAGCAGCATCTCCTGCCTACTCCTCACACACTCATTCTCCCTTCCTGATTCTATTCCAAGTTTCTGTTTTAGAGGTGATTATTAAGGGAAAAACTTACTGATGGAATTCCTATGCAGTTCAAGTGGGACGTGAGAATCACAGAGAATTTGACAGGTACCAACTCTCATTCCTTTTGAATGATACACTAAACAAGCCCAGAGATGTTTCAGATTGCTCCAGGAGCATACATACCAGGATTCGTTAGGGCTTGACGTGTATCTGTGTATCCAAGTGAAAATGGTGTGTGCCTTCTCAAATCTGATGTCTTCCCCAGGAAGACAGTGCTACTCAGATGGCATGTATGGTGACATGCACATGATTCCTTTTAAGTCTTCAGCAATTGACTACTAACTCACAAGGCCAGAAGGCAGATGCTAAATCAAGTATCAAAAAACACCTAAAAGTGCAATAATAGAGGGTCAATTAAATGAAATACACTCCAATATGACAAAAGATCAAAGAGTCTTTAAAATATTCATGACTTTTTAATGATATGAAGAAACAGTCACGGTATAACTTACCTATTTAGCACATGCTACATGTCAGGCTCTGCTTTCAGGACTATTATTGGGCTTACTTCTGGTGGAGGGACAGGTGTTAACAGGTGCCAGAATCGTAACATATGTGTTTCCTCCACTGAGGTTTCCATAATGGCTGGAGTTTCTCCCCCACTCCAGTCTTACTAACACCAATCACAACTGGCTTCCTCCATTTCCCCCAGTATGCCATTCAAATGGTATCATTTTCTCAGTCTGCCATTATTGAGAAAAAAATATTAGGATGTCTTATCAAAGGAAAATAAACAAACAGGTAATATGATAATTATTGATCTGAGGAAAAATAAATCAGGGTCAGAAGTAGAATAATAGCATTGTCATTTTATGTGCCTGGTGAAAAAAAGATCTCTTCGTGGAGGTAAATTTTAGGCAAAGATGAGAATGAATTGGAGGAAGTAAGCAGTATGGATATTTCCAGGCAGAGGGAACTGCAAGTGCAAAGGCCCTGAGGAAGGAGCATATTTGGCATGCTAGAAGAACAGTAAGAAATCTAGTATAGCTAAAGTGGGATAAATAAGGAGAGTGAAAAATATGATCCAAAAGGCCTTTTATGTAGTCTTATTTCGAGATTCCTCCACTCATTCCTTGGCATTGCTATTGTAGGATAGTCAGCTTTCTAGTCTACACTTCTAAACCTGATGTGTTTCTTCCATGTCTGATTCCATCCAGTTCAACAAAGCATCCCCTTGGCTGACTTTCAAACACAACTGAATGTTTGTAAGCATGTGAATATTGAATATTCATGTACTAATTTATTAGTTCACAGACACAGTATATAATTGAATGTTACTCAGCCATTAAAAAGAATGAAATAATGCCATTTGCTACAAAATGAATGAACCTAGAGAGTGTCACACTGAGTGAAGTAAGTCAGACAGAGAAGGAGAAATATCGTATGACATCCCTTTTTTGTGGACTCTAAAAAGAAATGATACAAATGAACTTACTTACAAACAGCAACAGATTCACAGAGAACAAACTTGTGCTTGCCAGAGAGAAGGGATAGTTAGGGAGTTTGGGAAGGTCATGTACACACTGCTATATTCAAAATGGATAACCAACAAAAACCTATTGTACAGTACACAGAACTCTGCTCAATGTTATCTGCCAGCCTAGATGGGAAGATGGTGTCAGGGAAAATGGATACATGTATATGTATGGCTGAGTCCCTTCGCTGTTCACCTGAAACTACCACAACATTGTTAATCGGCTATACCCCAATACAAAATAAAAAGTTTAGAGTTTGGAAAAAAAGGGGGGAAAAGACTACATAAAAGGCAAACAGAACAAGAGGCAGATCAAAGCAATGACTAAGAACCAGGTGTGAGGAAGATATGAGAGTATAGAAATACATAGATACTGGGGAGCAAGGCATCAGAAGTCACACTCAAGTGGGAAGAAGATTTTCATATTTTCCAGCATAAGGAAGTTAATCAGAAACCAAGAGGTCAGAGGGTTTTAGATGTAAGGAACACAGTCAGCAAATAGAGGACGTGAGAAGTAATGGATACTTTGGTATTGTTGAAACTGACGCAGGGACTCCCCTGGTGGTCTAGCGGTTAAGAATCCACACTTCCATTGGAAGGGGGGAGGGTTTGATCCCTGGTAGGGGAACTAAGATACCCCATGCCACATGGTGAGGTCAAAAGAAAAAAAAAGAGAAGCTGAGGCGGTCTTTCTGGAGCCAAAAAATAGAAGACCATGGGCCCTGCAGTCAGACTTTGATCCCTACACTAACTCTGGGGACTCTAGCTAAGAGAACTCTCAGTTTCTTCTTGGACAATATGTATATAAAAATGGCTATACATTGCTCACTTTGGCAGCACATATATTAAAACTGAAACAATACAGAGAAGATTAGCATGGCCCCTGCACAAGGATGATGTGCAAATATGGAAGCATTCCATATTTTCACATGTACCATCTTAGAAAATGGTACCACTGAATGTAAATGATGCAACCACTATGGAGAACAGTATGATGGTTCCTTCAGTTCAGTTTAGTTCAGTCGCTCAGTCGTGTCCGACTCTTTGTGACCCCATGAATTGCAGCACGCCAGGCCTCCCTGTCCATCACCAAATCCTGGAGTCTACCCAAACCCATGCCCATCGAGTTGGTGATGCCATCCAGCCATCTCATCCTCTGTCGTCCCCTTCTCCTCCTGCCCCCAATCTTTCCCTGCATCAGGGTCTTTTCCAATGAGTCAACACTTCACATGAGGTGGCCAAAGTATTGGAGTTTCAGCTTCAACATCACTGTTTCCAATGAACACCCAGGACTGATCTCCTGTAGGATGGACTGGTTGAATCTTCTTGCAGTCCAAGGGACTCTCATGAGTCTTCTTCAACACCACACTTCAAAAGCATCAATTCTTCAGTGCCCATCTTTCCTCACCGTCCAACTCTCATATCCATACATGACACTGGAAAAACCATAGCCTTGACTAGATGGAACTTTTTGGCAAAGTAATGTCTCTGTTTTTTAATATGCGGTCTAGGTTGGTCATAACTTTCCTTCCAAGGAGTAAGCATCTTTTAATTTCGCGGCTTCAAGCACCATCTGCAGTGATTTTGGAGCCCAGAAAAATAAAGTCTGACACTGTTTCCACTGTTTCCCCATCTATTTCCCATGAAGTGATGGGACCAGATGCCACGATCTTAGTTTTCTGAATGTTGAGCTTTAAGCCAACTTTTTCACTCTCCTCTTTCATCAAGAGACTCTTTAGTTCTTCTTTGCTTTCTGCCATAAGGGTGGTGTCATCTGCATATCTGAGGTTATTGATATTTCTCCTGGCAATCTTGATTCCAGCTTGTGTTTCCTCCAGCCCAGCGTTTCTCATGATGTATTCTGCACATAAGTTAAATAAGCAGGGTGACAGTATACAGCCTTGACGTACTCCTTTTCCTATTTGGAACCAGTCTGTTGTTCCATGTCCAGTTCTAACTGTTGCTTCCTGACCTGCATACAAGTTTCTCAAGAGACAGGTCAGATGGTCTGGTATTCCCATCTCTTTAAGAATTTTCCACAGTTTATTGTGATCCACAGAGTCAAAAGCTTTGGCATAGTCAATAAAGCAGAAATAGATGTTTTTCTGGAACTCTCTTGCTTTTTCAGTGATCCAGTGGATGTTGGCAATGTGATCTCTGGTTCCTCTGCCTTTTCTAAAACCAGCTTGAACATGTGGAAATTCACGGTTCACGTATTGCTGAAGCATGGCTTGGAGAATTTTGATCATTACTTTACTAGCGTGTGAGATGAGTGCAATGATGGTTCCTTACAAAACTAAAAATAGTTACCATATGATTCAGCAATGCCACTCTTGGGTAAATATCTGGAGAAAATCAGAATTCAAAAGGTACATGCACCCCAATGTTCCCTGATGCACTATTTAGAACAGCCAGGACATGGAAGCAACATAGATGGCCATTGACAGAGGAGTGGATAAAGAAGATGTGTACGTATATATAATAGAGTATTACTCAGCCATAAAAAGAACAAAATAATGGCATTTGCAGCAACATGGATGGAGTTAGAGATAGTTATACTGAGTGAAGTAAGTCAGACAAAGACACCATGTGATATTCCTTATATGTAGAATCTTTAAAAATGGTACAAATGAGCTTATTTACAAAACAGAAATAGAGTCACAGATATAGAAAACAAACTTATGGTTACCAGGGATGGGTGGTAAGTAAGGGGGAGGGATGAACTGGGAGATTGGGATTGACATATATACACTGCAACAGATAATTAATAAGGACTTACTGTATAGAACAGGAAACTCTACTCAATACTCTATAATGACCTATATGGGAAATTTTTTTTAAAAAAGACTGAATGTGTATATATATATGTGTGTGTGTGTGTGTGTGTGTGTGTGTGTGTGTGTGTGTGTGTAACTGATTCACTTTGCTGTACACATGAAACTAACACAACATTATAAATCAACTTTGCTCCAATAAAAATTTATCTAAAAATGGCTATCCAGGTAACAGCAGAATGTTTGTCAAATGTGATTTGCCTGCCTTTATGTGTCTCCTGCAAGGTTCCGAGCTGTTTGTTAGGGATCATCTGCACAGTGGACAAAAGCAAGCATGTTAGGGAACTGGCGAAATAAAGAAATTAGCAGTCTTGGGGTTCATCAAGGCAAAGCATTGGCAGCTCTTTCCGAGTGGGGCAGCTATCCTTCAGGGACTTTCTTGTCTGAGGGAACCTGACATCAAACCTGCCAGCACAGAGTGGTTCCAGCCTAGGCCCCATTCCAAGAGCTGTTCTGAAAGAGACATAATTTCTAACATACAATGATGTATGTCTCTTTCTCCTCTCCATCCTGATGCCTCCAAAAAGCCCCAGACTGCCTACCATGTGCAGGCTCCTCATGACCAGGAAGCTTATTTTTATTCTTCCCAGTATTTAGCTCATTACCTTTGTCCATAAAAGTTGCTCATTACATGTTGAATCATGAAATGTTACTCCTTTTATATCAGCCCCTATTTTGTAAACTCCTGTGTCCATAGCAGGTATAATAATCAAGAGCATTTGAAAAATGAAACTTTTACTTTCATTTCTGGTCAAATTGAACTAACAGGGACCAGATTTTCTTACACTCCCAAACAACTAAAAAGTTGGAAAACTAGATGAAACAGTGGCTTTCAAGATATCAGCCATGAGACAGTGGAGAAGAGTGGCTGTTAAGACATGGGAAATGAACAAACTGAACCTGTGGTTACCACAGCTTACTGCTTGAAGAGAGATTCCAGGCTGCAGGGCAGGCACCTTGAGTTGAGAAGAAGGAACATGAGGTCCAGGGAGGCCCAACATTGCTAGATTTAACAAGGCAGAGTAACAGATGTAAAAGACTGGACACAGAGAGAGTTCCAGAAATTTGGAGAGGGATCCCTTAAGTATTTCGGTGACTATTGATCATCACATGCCAGAGAAGAAAATATCCAGGGTTGAAGAAAGAATCCACCTAAAGGATTGGAGGAAACAATCCTCAAAATTCACACAGGACAAAAAACATTCCTTTCTCTCACCAGGCAAAGTACAAAACCTCGTATATGGTGTGGTAGGCTAAATAATGGCCCTCCAAAGATGTCCAGGCCCTAATCCCCAGAATCTGCAAATATGTTTGAGTACATGGCTAAAGGGACTCGGCAGATGTGATAACATTAAGGGTCTTGGGATGCAGAGATTATTCTGGATTAGCCAGGTTGTTGTTGTTTAGTCACTAAGTCATGTCTGACTGTTTGAGATGCCATGGACTGCAGCACACCAGGCTCCCCTGTCCTTCACCATCTCCTGGAGTTTGCTCAAACTCATGTCCACTGAGTCAGTGATGCTATCTAACCATCTCACCTTCTGCTGTCTCCTTCTCCTTTTGCCTCCAGTCTTTCCCAGCATCAGGGTCTTTTCCAATGAGTGGATCCAATGTAATCACATGAGTCCTTATAAGAAGGAGGCAGGAGGGTCAGAATCAGAAAAGGAGAGGTGACAATGGAAGTGAAGGTATGAGAAGAAGAGAGAGAGAGAGAGATTGGAAGATGCTGGGCCACTGACTCAAAGATGAAGAAAGGGGCCTCAAGCCAAGCAATCAGGCAGCCCAAAGAACCTGGAAAATGCAAGAAAACAGATTCTTCCCTCAGAACTTCCAGAAGGAAACATATCTGCTAACATTTGACTATGGGCCAATTTGTTTGACTTTGAAATTCTGAAATTCAGAACTTTAAAATAAAAAATTTGTGTTCTTTCAGGCTACTAAGCTTGTGGGAATTTGTTATGGCAGAAATAGAAAAATACACACACGAGTACTGAATAGAGTACTCAGAAGGGTCTTGCCTCAGTAGTATGGCAAATTTACCTTTTGACTAAATGGTACTCTGGTCCTGTGCAACAAAGCTTAAAAGCAATACTCAAAAGTATTAAACTGTTTCATGATAATTTAAACACATCCCAGAAAAAAAAACTCAAGAATATTTATAGGAAAACAAAATTATCCAGCACTCAATGAGATAAAATTCACGTTTGTCATCCAATCAAAATTATCAGGTAAGCAATGAGGCAAGAAAACTGAATCATGATGATGATAAAAATCAATCAAAACTGACCAAGAGAAAAACAGATGATGAAGTTCATAGACAAGGGCATAAGACAATTATGTAACTGCATTTCATATGCTCAAAAACCTTGAATAAAGATTGACCATCTTAAGTAGAAACATAGAAAACATTTTTTTTAAAAAAGACTGAAATAGAAGTCCTAGAGATGAAAACTACATTTGAAGTGAAAAATACATGGGATGAGATGAATGTCAGATTATACATGGCAATAGGAAAGATTATTGAACCTACAGCCATAGCAATAGAAACTAGCCAAAATGAAGCACACAGAGAAAAAGAATACAAAGAAACTAAAAGTATCATTGAGCTATGAAATAACTTCAAACAACCTAATACAAGTATATTTAGAAACCCTGAAAAGAGAAGAGGCAGGAAAAATATTTGAATATACAAAATTTTTCCAAATTGAGTATTATAGTCAGAAATAAAATAAGTTCAACAGACCCCAAACACAAGAACCATGAAGAAAATCACAGAAAGAAATAACATATATCATATATTCATATAAGTGCATTCATATATGTATATATACACACACATATATATCATAGTGAAATTACTTTAAACCAGTGATAAAGATATCTTAAAAGTGGCCAGAGAAAAATGCACACTATGTAATGAGGAAAAAGATAAGGATAATAGCAAATTTCATGTCACAAACAATGCAAGTAAAAATACAAATAATATCAGTTATAAACTCTTATAGAAAATTAAAGAGGAAGGGATGTTTCCTAACTCACTCTCTAAAGTCAGTAAATGAGATAAAGACATTATAAGAAAGGAAAGCCACAAACCAATATCTTTCCTGAATAAAATTGATAAAGTCTTAATGAAATTTTAGTCAATTGAATCCAATAATGTATAAGAAGGATATATCATGATCAAGTAAATTTTATGGAAGGATTCTATAGTTAGATTAATATTTAAAAACCAATGTACATAATTTGTCACATTAATAGCATTAGAGGAAAAAAATATGATCATTGCAATAGACACAGAAAAAACTTTTTACAAATCCAACATCCATTCTGGATAAAACTCTCAGAAAACTAGGAATAATAGGGAATATCTTCAATCTGAAAAAAATTACTTATGAACAACCTACAGCTAACATCATATAATAGTGAAAGACTAAATGTTTACCCTTTTATTTAGAAACAATGTAAGAATGTCTGTTCTATATTCAGATATCTGTTCATCATGTCCGCTTTTCTATTCAACATTGTACGGGAGACTCTATCAGTGTAACAAAGCAAGAACAATAAATAAGGGCTATCTAGATTTGAAATAGAAACTTCATATGTAGGTAATATGATCAACCATATATTTATTTGGCCACACCATGTAGCTTGCAAGATCTTAGTTCCCAACCACGGACTGAACTTGGGCCCCCTGCTGTGGAAGCACAGAATCCTAACCACTGGACCACCAGGGAATTCCCTGATCAACCACATGGCATTTCCAAAAATAGTGTGAAAATTGGTAAGTGAGGTTAGCTAGGTTGTATGACAGATCAATATTTAAAATTTGATTGTATTTCCACATTCTAGAAAAGAACAATTGGAAATTAAATTTATCATAACAATACTGAACACTGTAACACTGTACACAGTGACAACTTGCTGAGAGAAATTAAATAATTCCTCAATATTCCCTGTTTTGACAAGCTCACCTTTTTTAGATTCCACATATAAATGATACCATACAGTATTTGTCTTTCTCTGTCTGATTTATTTCACTTAGCATAATGCCTTCAATGTTCTTAATATAACATTTTTTAAATTGAAGGACAAAAAAAGCCAAATGACCAATAGAAAAATGCAAAAAAGTCATGAACAGTCTCTCTCTCTCTCTTCCTCTAACATACCAAAATATTCAAACTCACTCATAGCTAGAGAAATGCAAATTCAAACAACACTGAGACACCATTTCTCACCTATCAGACAGGCAAAACTTCAAAAGTAAGGCTACACATTTAGTTCACAAGACTATGGAAAAGCAGACACTCTCATACATTGCTGGTGAGAATGCAGATTAGAATAAATTTTTCCAGGGAGAAATTTGACAATATCTGACAAAACTACTTATGCACGTACTTTTTGACTCAGCAATTCCAATACTAGAAATCTATTCTGAAATTATACCTCTAACAACACAAAAATACATATACACAAGGTTATTACTTTCAGCATTGTTTGTAATTGCAAAATATTGGAAATAATCTAAATGCCCATACACAGACTGTTGAATAAACTATGGTATATTCACATAATGGAGTTAATGCAGCTGTTTGAAAAACAAAAGAATGACCAAGATCTCTATGAACTGATTCAGAGTGAAAATATCAACATGCAAAAAAGTATCTATAGTTCTTGCAAGAAAGTGGATATAAGAAAATACATGCATATCTGCTCTTCTGTGGAAAAGAAATATAAGATGGCTAAATCATAAACTAGGGTTCCCCAGGTGGCGCCAGTGGTAAAGAGCTCACCTGTGAATGCAGGAGACTTAAGAGACATGGGTTGGGAAGATCCCCTGGAGGAGGGCATGGCAACCCACTCTAGTATTCTTGCCTGGAGTATTCCATGGACAGAGGAGCCTGGCAGGCTACAGTCCATGGGGTTGCAAAGAGTCAGATACTACTGAGCAACTAACACTTTCACTTTCAAATCGTAAACTAAAGATGTTTCTCTCCTATAGGGAATGGTCAGCAAAAGAGAGGAAAGAAAGGTGAAATGTAGATGGGTTAGTAAGGATGAGGAAGAAGCTATGCTTCTCTGATTATAAATTTTTGTATAGCTTTGACTCTTAAAAACATAATAATGCTTCACCTATCTTCCCCAATAAACAGCTGAAATAAACCAAGATATGAGGGCAATCCAAAATGGAACACAAATAATAATAAATGAGCTGAAGTGTACTACAAGTGAATAATATGACCACACTGAAGGAAATCAGGAAGAAAAGTCTTAATCTAAGTATCCTTGGAGAAAAGTATTTTGACTGGATACTATAAGGCTAAAGACAAAAAGAACTGCACACAAATATTGCACTCTAGTTAGTAAGTCTGGTTCTCATAGGCATATGGGTTAGCAATTCTGAAATTATTTTGAAATCTAGAGTTGAACAAATAGGTAAATATATTTTAGATGATGAGAGCCAGGTTTCTCATTCTCAGAATTCCAAATAAGGAAAGTGTTAGAATGAAACTTGTGGTGTATGTTAGAATTGGAGGTATCAGAAAGAACTCATGGTTTTATATATATGTACATAATTAATTAGATAGCTATGGAAATAAACACAGATATGTGTATATATATGGGTTAGTACACCCAGATATATTTCCTATCTCTGTCTACTGAAAGAGCCTAGAAACAGTGATACCCCAGTAGCAATAAGCATCCCTAGTGCCCATATTTTGGCTTTTAAAACACCATTCTTCAATAAAAGAAACCAGGACTCCTTGGAGAAGTAGTTGATTCCAGGACAGGGTACAGAAAACTACAAGATGAGCCTGGAATATTTTGTGGTGCCAGAAAATAAGGAAATACTCAGTAAAGGATGAGGGTATGTCAAAAGGACACAGGAACCAACCTGAAGAAGGTCCCAGTGGCCAAAGATGGGACAATTTGAGAAATGAAATGAATAGTGATAGTACTGAATTATAATCCACAGAATAAAATAAAGTCTGTGTTGAAAATAATAATTAAATACATGAATAAATGAGTGAGAATGGAGAGCTCCCCCTTACTGAAGAATTCGAATTTTTAAAATGCTGAAAGAATGAGAGAAATGTAAAAATCACCGTGGAGCAAACACCACGGTGATCATTGTTGTGGGCAGGATCCACTGATGGATACTAAAATCAGTAAGTGAAAGTTTGAGGAGAAACAGGATACTAGCATACCCTAAAAATATCTCTCTCAAGGTGTTTGTCACTTCCAAAGGGAAAAAATAGTAATTTTCACTAGAGAATTTTGGAAGGCATCACCCTTACCAAGTAACTAAGATTCATAGTAATAAAACATATTGGCATCATGTACCCCCCAATATGATGCACTAAGAAGGACGCAACATAACTTCTATATTGGTCTTGTCAAAAATTTATAACCTCAAGCTAATCATGAGGAAACACCAGAAAAATCTCAAATTATGGGTTCTGCAAAATAACTGACCAGTACTCTTCAAAAGTTTCACAGTCACGAAAGACAAGGAAAGGCTAGGAACGGTCACAGATTGGAGGAGACGAAGGAGACACAGTGACATGCAACATGGGATCCTAGAACAGAAAAAGTTCATTTGGGGGGAAAAACTGGTAAAATTCAAATGAGCTCTGTAGCTTAGTTAATCATATTGTACCAGTGTTAATTTCCTAGTCTGGATAATTGTACTGTGCTTATATAAGATATTAACATTAGAGGAAGTTGGGTGAAACATATACCTGAACTTTTTGTACTATTTTGGAACTATCCAGCAAATCTAAAATTATTTCAAAAGGGAAAGTTAAAAATAATCTTGTGTGTGTGTCTGTAGGCAGTAGAGAGAGAGAATGAGAGAGAGAGAGAGAAATGTTACGAGTCACCAGAGATGTATGCAGTAATCAAATATGACATAAATCCCACGAAAAACCAACATGCTAAATAGCATAAAGATAAATGTCCACCTACTGAAGATATGAAAAAGACAATGTGGGAGCATCAAGCTTCCTTAAGTTACAGAAATACCACTGTATTTCTGCTATCTGATCCACTGAAAGATAAACCTAAATGAGATCAATCTAGTTAAACATGACTAGCCCGCACAGGTTTAGTGAAAGCAGACATGAGCAGGCATTACCTCAAGACCAGAACTAACTCAGAAAGACAGGTGATAACTCACCTTTACTGAGAAAGTAATGACCATTCTCCCAGAGTCTGAAGGTCCCCAGAATTTCAGAAACTCCTTTGTTTCTGATGTGTGAGGTTACCCACCCATGGAGACAGGTACAGAGCAGAAACAAAGGGTCTTAAATGACTGAGTTCTTGTGCTATACTGTCTGTTCTCTGTGTTGGTTACAATCTTACCAACTTCCTTTTGTTCTTGGACTAATGCCCTCATGCTTAAAAGCCACTTTGAAAGATGGATTATTTAAATATCTTTGTTCTGCCTTTCGTTTTTTCATTCTGAAAAAATTTTCTATCATTATCTTATTGCTACACTGGCTTTCACCTTTAATCCAGATGGACAATGAATGCCTAATACAACATCATGCAAATAATTTTAGCATCTGAACATTTTTTTGCCAAGAGCAGCCATTTTTAAAGGTGGAATTTGGTAACATCACTTTTGCTGATTAATTGCCTTCATGTTAGATAGATGAGTGTTTTCATTTCAGGTTGGACAAGAAAAAGAATAATAATGGTAGTGAACCATGGGATTACAATTTTTTGGATTAAAGAAAAAATGGCTCTGTGAGTAGTGATTATAAAATTAGGGAGAGCCAAAGGAAGGGTGTGTGTGTGTGTGTGTGTGTGTGTGTGTGTGTGTGGCAGAACAGTTATAGTGTGGAATGATCATGAAATGCTTTTACTGAAAGTCAATTAATGTCACATCTGCTAAGTCACATTTTGTCATAGCCTGGGTTCCCTACAATCTGAGGAGAGCTTATATACCAATGTATTATTCAGGAGGATACAATTCGAGGGAAGCAAGGAGGAAGAAAGGAAAGTGTGGAAGGAAAGTGAGAGAGCATACATAGGTGATGAGCTGGCCACAGCCTCTCAAGAAAATCCAGCTAGCTCTGAGTTATGCAGGAAATTTTCAGAGAAGCCACACAGAGAAGCTCCTTCTATGTCCTTTCTCATTCATCAAAGGATATCTCCACAAGAGCAGAAGTTGGTATTGTGGGAGTAGTTTGGCAAATATAGGGCTAGAATAACTGACTTCTTACAGAAGGAGATCAGACATGCCACTGGTTAATCATAGGCTTACTAGATCATCTAGTGGTGTGAAAAGAAAAAATGTAGGGAATGTTATTATTATTGGCAAACCCACTGCTGTTGCTCATCTACACCAGGTTCTCCAACATCAATACAGCTAATGTTTTAATCTCCATCAGTCACTTTTCTGTTTATAACCATTGGTATAGAGCTCAGGCATGGGAAAGAAGGGTATTATATATTAGCCCCTTCAATCTACGATAACTATGATTATACTTTGCTGTGTGCTGCATGTGTGTGCTAAGTCGTTTCAGTCATGTTCAACTCTTTGTAATCCCATGGACTGTAGCACGCCAGGCTCCTCTGTCCATGGGATTCTCCCCGCAAGAATACTAGAGTGGGTTGCCATAATCTCCTCCAGGGAATCTTCCAACCCAGGGATCGAATCTGCATCACTTATGTCTCCTGCATTGGCAGGTAGGTTCTTTGCCACTAGCGCTACCTGGAGGGCCCTTGTACTTTGTTATTTGATATTATATATAGGAGTCAGGGTGTGGGGAGAAGAGAGAGAGGGAGAACGTGCCTGTGGTTCACAAGTTTAGACATAGCCCGTGGTTGAAAATTCTCACATTCTCATCCTTGGAAGAAAGTTTTGATTTAGGAAACAAAGTTCATCACAGTCAAGTCCAATGGCCATAGTGAATGACTTTGGTGTGGGTAACAGGATTGCTTCTTCTTAGGATAGTGAAAAATAGTCTGAGACAATGAGAGGAAAATGCAGAATGAGATGGGATTTAAAAGGAATTGGATGGCTCTTGTGAATATTTCATATACTAGTCTAGCCAGTGATTTCAACAGTATAATTCTAAAAATGTTTGAATCAATGACAGCATGTTCGGAATAAGTATTTATTTGGTCTTTTAAGATGATTATTTTGAAACACAACAGTCATTTGGATATTCACATTATCTCTGGTATTTGTAAGGTTACCATATAATGTATTGCACCCAAGAGGGGCACTTTTGAGAGTGAAAAGGATGCTATTAATAATTACGCTGGAACAAAGGCACAAATCAGGACTGTACCAGGAAAATTGGGACATACGGCACCCTAGATATATATAAAATATACCATTGTCTTTCCTTTTAGTTACCATTTTAAATACCATCGATGTCTCCTTTTGAAGAATTTTCTTTGTGAGATCTTATAGGAGAAACAGTTATTGAAATCTCTTATTAAGATGATAATATCTAGAGAGTGGGGAGGAACTTTATTCCTTTTATACTAGTGAAGGCGACCAAAATATGCTATCCCAAAATATGCCACTTTGGCATAAGAATTATTCTGAGCTAAAGGCAATTTCCAGCAGACCTAGGAAAAGCTTTCTACCTCCCCCTAACTGCCTAAAAATAAGGTATAAATTTCCCCTTTTTTAAAGACATTTACATTTATATAGAAAATTTCCTTATTTCTTTTTGTAAAAATGTCTGTACCAGACAAAGAATTACTCTTAGAGCCACCTTTTATCACCTGTGTGAAAGACTCTTATCTGTAAGATAACCCTTATTTATCACACATTTCCTCCCCTCCTCTTTCTATAATTTACCCCTCCACACCCATAAGCCCCAAACCCCTTTTCCTTTGTTTTAGCCTAAGATAGTATATAAACCTGAATCATCTGGCCACCTCCTCGAGCCACATTTTTCTTTGTAACTCCCTCATACATCATTAAAACTTATTTTTTCCTCTCTTGTAAATTTGTCTTTTATCAATTTGGTTTGCAGGCTCCAGACATTGAACCTAGAAGAGAGGAAGCAAAAAGTTTTTTCCTCCCCTACACCAGCTGTGTTGTGAACAAAAAATGCCAGAACAAATGTCAGAAGAGAAAAATTTTGTCAATTGACTGGAATTTAATTACTAGATGTTTTGACTGTATCGTTCCAAGTGGCTAGTAGGGGTGACATTTCTTCCCCAGGTAGCATGAATTCCCTGGTTTTTTTGGATCTAGGTAAATCGTCTTAGTGTTACCCCCAAACTGGGTTCACCTCTCGGTGGGTATTGAGTCAATAGCTGCAACAAAGCCAAAGATCAGAAGAAGGAAGGATTTATTATTACTTTCAGGAAGTAAGACACTGGGGATCTTTCCCAAAGCAGTGTCTCCCCAACACTAAGACTAGGGAAGTTTTAAGCTAGGGGTATGAAGCAAAGTAGGACCTTGTGGGACTCCTGGGCGTGGAAGTCTTTTTTGTGTCCCCCATTTCTCATTTGTAAGGAATAGGCCTCAGCCTCCATGACCTTCCCTGAGTTCCAAAGGGCAGATTTGAACAGTTGTTAATCAGGGAAGAGAGGGGATGTGGAGACAAGGGAGGAACAGTCAAGAAACAATAGTGCGATCTTGGGACAGGAACCTGGTTCTGCCTCAAGGGATACACATAACAATATTTTTGAGCTCTTCTGAAGAATTAAAACCCCCAATAAATGGAAGATGTTAACTACTTGATGAAGCATTCTTCATTGAGAAGGTCACAGTTTGATAACCTTGAGAACCACAGAAGCTCATCAGGAGGCTACCTGAGACCAGATTAAAGGAGTGCAGGCCCTGCGCACACCCTTATCCTATTAGCAACCCCAGCCTTGAACCACTGCTGTAAAACTCCTCACCAAAATCCTCCCATGTTGGGACACAGTTTTTGAAGGCACAAGCCTGCTATGTTTTCCTTTGCCTTGCATAGCAATAAAGCTATTCTTTTCTTCTTTACTCAAAACTCTGCCTCTGAGATTCAATTCGCACCAGTGCACGGAGGCTGTTTTTGGCATCAGGTACATGCATATTCCTGAGAGAACTTGAGCAAAAGAGAATTCAGCATAGAATTGGGGAAAAGGTTGGCAGAGCCCAAGCTTTAGTTGCTTGAGGTCTGGAATGTCAACATCATCATTCATCATCACTCCATCACCTGGGTGGGGGATTTAGTTTGTGCTGAGTTAAAGGATATATTATTATGCATATCTCTTGAGTGAGAAACAGGACCCTGCCCCAAAGCTGCATTATTGTTTCTTGACTGGTCCTTCCTAGCTTCTGCATCCCCTCCCTTAAGATCATTAATTACTGAGACTTGTTCAAGGGCAAGCACTGCAGCCAGGTTTACATCACAAAATAGCTTAGGCAAAAATGGGTTCTCTTATGTCAGAAAAGTCATTCCGGATTCTCTTTCTCTGGAGATGCCCTAAACTATCTACTTACATTAGTGTCTTCCAGCCTTGATTGCATGGAGTTGTGGTAGACACTGTTGATGTGCTGCCCAGATCTTCCTTCAAAAATGAAGAGTTTGTTCTATGGTTACTGAGAGTGCTGCCAACTGACAGCTCTCAGTTCTCAGTCCCCTTCAGGGAATAAATAGATTTGTCTGAAAAAAAACCTTCAAACTCCAACTAGGGAAGCCCACATTCAATGCCTGAACAACGCAGGAGTTATAAATGCCTGGCCCTCTTGCATCAAGTAGAGAAGCTATGAAGAGTTCCCCAAGACATCAGCTGAAGTTTTTCATTGAGACTGGGATCTCAACTTCTCCGTCAACCCAGTCCCCTTCTTTCTACGGGTATTGGTCTCAAAAGCACTTTCTAATCTCCATCCTGGAGCCTGATTTCTGGTGACTTCAAACTGTGACAGTCAGTTTTAGTCTAACATGTGATCCATTCTAGTCTCAACTCTTGAGCAAAAGGCTGAGATTTATTTTTGTCTCACAAGCTCTACTTTTCATGAATGCCCAGATGGAAAGACTAAAGGTCTCTGCTCTTGAAGTTGCCACTCCTTTGAGGATAGACATTTAAGGAGGAATAATAGAAATATCTGTACACTTTCAATAATTGAAATAAGTTCATTACGCATACTAAAGCAGCAGTATTTGTAGCTTGAAAACCATTTGACTCATCAGAACCTTAGGGTCTTGCTGCCAGTCTCTCTATAAGACTCTCCTATTCAAGGTGGATCCTGAGTGCCCTGCACATAGCCAAGACAGAAGATGTACTTGGTAAATGTTTGTGAATGAATGGATATATGTCTGGAGAGAATGATGAACCAACTCATGAAGTTCCCCAGGGTAGTGCTTGAGAGCCCTAGAAATGAAATGTCCAATTCAAGGTGAGAAGATGGGAGGAAAGAACAAGAATTAAATGAATGAGAGGCAAACACGAAGGTCCATAAAAGGGAGAAGGAAGACTGAATAAAAGCAAGCCAGTCTTCTACTAAAGAAGGAAATGTTCCGCGAGCTTACTCACTCTTTAACATTCTCTCTTCTTAGTTACTTTTCAACAGATTCTCACCTCCATTCTACCTACTAAAACAGAGGAGCATATTACAGGCCCTGCCTTACTGCTGAATTATTTGTGGCATTATGAGAATTTGTCTATAGTATCAGAATGGTGCTGGCTAACTCTGAGGTCTTTTTATAGGAAACTTTTTCTACAGCAGTTAGAATTGAAACTGGAAACATGCAGGCTTTGAGCACTAAGCTGGAGATGATGAGCAGGAAGTAGTAAATGAATAACTACCTCATTAGATCATATTTTCATTTTTACAGTTCTTTAGAACAAAGACATTTGCAGCCACAAGACTTGTTACCTAGTGGTATAGCTGTATCCAAGCCAATCAAGATTGTACCAGGCTAAAAGCTTGCTCAAATCCATCACTAGTAAGTATAAAGAAACCTCAGACTCTTCAGGATTTACTATAATTTTTTTTTCTGGATAAACTGTGACTTACTAATGGAAATTTTGAAAGTGATTCCAGGCATCAACTAATATAAAATATTTTAAACAATGGTGTAAATGGATAAGTGTTCCCTTGATCACAAATAAAATCTATTCTTTTTTATTTAAGAGAAAAGACATCCAAGATAAAAGCCTTTAGGGATCCTTTCAAACTCCTGAATGTCTGACTAGGGTTTCAGATAATGATGGATCAGACAATGAACTCGCCCTCCCCATGTCCATAAGCATGGACATATTTATTCACATCAATTATTACACTAGGCTGAATGAACTAATCCTGAATGCTCAGCACTATTATTAGCAGGGACAGATGTATTTGAAAGCTCTGACTACCTCTAGTAATTATGTTTATTATAGGTGTAAAAAATTTTTCATAAAATTATAAAATTCACTGCAAATGTTAACTATGTTTCATCTCATGTGGAGCATTATGTATGAGTGTCGATAGGGTAGAATTCAGCATAAAGTGGGAATCAGGTGATTATATAGCATGAAGCAGAAATCAAATATGAAGTCACCTTTTACTGACAGCACTTAGAATTACCCCATGAGATCACTCTGAAGAGTTCAGGTTCTAGTAAAATTATTTATGATTAAGTGTTATAAGGCTGTTCAAAGAATGTATAAATAATAACTAACTCCAATTTTTCATGGATAATATAATTATTTAGAATTCTTGTTTTTAGTTAACTTCTGAAAGTATAGATTTCTTTCAGAAATGGATTTGAGGGAATGCTTAAACTTGCAATCTTTTAAAAAATTAATAGTCAAATAATCTACCAAAGAATGAATAGCTCAAATTTAGACGACTATAATTCAAGAAACTATTGTTCACAACTGCTCCCAGAATAGCAATTGTATTATTAGTTCAACAATGTTACCAGAATAGCAATTGTATTATTAGTTCAACAATGTTGCCAGTCTACCCTATGACCACACCCTTACAGAGCTCCCCCAGTTACTTGCAGTCCTACACCTGGGGGTGAAGGAAATCATGTAAAAAGTCAATAATGAATGGGGTGCAAAGCATTTTCAGAACCTGATTTTCCTCATTCCTTACCCTAGTGCTCAGAGCAAAGGGAGGAGAGAAAGAGAAAGAATATAAATATTTCAAAGGAAACTATAAAAGTTTATCCACATTTAGATAACCCCAGAAGGCATAAAGTTTTACATGAGTACTGGAACCACCCACTTCCATTCAGGAGGTAGTCACACCTATTTTGTGCTGAAAATAAACCTGTACAATTGGAGACATTGTAGATTAATACAAAGATTAATACAGAGCATTCAGAGGAAAACTTTGTTAACATGCTCTTGGGGAAAATACTAACACAAATGAGTATGAATCAGAAAATGTATTTTTCAATAAATTGGTGGGAGAAAAATCTCACAGAATTTATATTTATTCAAAATGTATTTTCCACCAACAAGCCAGACACATATGTCTCTTAGCACCACCACTGCCCCGTGAGATCTCATCAGCATTACAACTAAAAACGGGTTCATATGTACCTTTATGTACCTTTGGCAATAAAGTCTTTTTTAATAACAGCTGAAATTTGCCTGTGTGCTTGTAACACAAAATTTAGCTAGGTTTACCATTACACCTGATGTTGTATATAAAATTGTGTGCTATTTTAAAAGCTCTGACAGAGTTACAAAATTAATCATAGCACAAGAAATTTATGCTAACATGATGAATGAATGAGTGAACATGTGAAATTCAGCCTATGTTATTGGAAAACATTTCCCCTCATGCATTCTTTGAACTTAATCTCCAATTTTATCTTCCTAGTAACAGTGCTGATTATTAGAACAGAGTCTTCGAAGTTCTCCCCCAAGGAAGTATTCCCTCTTAAGTGGAGAGTCAAAGAAAACTTCAGCTTTCCCCCTATTTTTAATAATAAGCAAACGAAGCAACAGACAAACAATTAATCTCAAAAATATACAAGCAACTCCTGCAGCTGAATTCCAGAAAAATAAACGACCCAATCAAAAAAATGGGCCAAAAGAACTAAACAGACCATTTCTCCAAAGAAGACATACAGATGGCTAACAAACACATGAAAAGATGCTCAACATCACTCATTATTAGAGAAATGCAAATCAAAACCACAATGAGGTACCATTACACACCAGTCAGAATGGCCGCTATCCAAAAGTCTACAAGCAATAAATGCTGGAGAGGGTGTGGAGAAAAGGGAACCCCTCTTACACTGTTGGTGGGAATGCAAACTAGTACAGCCACTATGGAGAACAGTGTGGAGATTCCTTAAAAAACTGGGAATAGAACTGCCATATAACCCAGCAATCCCACTGCTAGGCATATACACCGAGGAAACCAGAATTGAAAGAGACGCGTGTACCCCCAATGTTCATCGCAGCACTGTTTACAATAGCCAGGACATGGAAGCAACCTAGATGTCCATCGGCAGATGAAATGGATAAGGAAGCTGTGGTACATATACACAATGGAATATTACTCAGCCATTAAAAAAGAATACATTTGAATCCGTTCTATTGAGATGGATGAAACTGGGGAGCCCATTATACAGAGTGAAGTGAGCCAGAAAGAAAAGCACCAATACAGTATACTAATGCATGTATATGGAATTTGAAAGATGGTAATGGTAACCCTATATGTGAGACAGAATAAGAGACACAGATGCATAGAACAGTCCTGTGGACTCTGAGGGAGAAGGTGAGGGTTGGACGTTCTCTGGACAATAACATTGAAACATGTATATTGTCATATGTGAAGCAGAACACCATTCCATGTTCTATGCATGGGACGGATGCTCAGGGATGGAGCGTTGGGATGACACTGTGGGATGGGAGGGGGAGGGAGGTGGGAGGAGGGTTTGGGAGGGGGAGCACATGTGAATCCATGGCTGATTCATGTCGATGTATGGCAAAAACTACTACAATATTGTAAAGTAATTAGCCCCCAACTAAAATAAAAAAAAAAAAGTATAATTTATATACCATAAAATTCACTAGTTTTTAGTGTACAACTTAATGATACTTAGTGTAAGTCATACAACTATCACTATAATCCAACTTAGAATATTTCCATCATCCCCCCAAAGATCCCTCATACTCATTTGTATTCATCCTGCATTCCCTATCCCCAGCTCCAAACCAAACCAACAATCTACTTTCAGTCTCTGTGGATTTCTTTTTTTCTGGACATTTTATATAAGTGGAATCATAAAGTATGTCATTTTTTGTGACTGGTTTCTTTCACATAGCATAGTTTTCTTAAGTTTCATTCATGCATCCGTAAGTTGTTCCTTTTAATAGCTGAATATTATTCCATTATGTGGATATACTGCTTGCATACTTACTCATGTGACCCCATGGGTGGCAGCCCTCCAGACTCTTCTGTCCATGGAATTCTCCAGGCAAGAATACTGGAGTGGGTTGACATTTCCTACTCCAGGGGTTCTTTCTGACCCAGAGATCGAACCCATATCTCCTGCATTGACAGGTGGATTCTTTACCATAGAGCCACCTGGGAAGCCCATGGATATATTCCACTTTGTTTAATCATTCAAAAGTTGAGGGACATTTGGAGTTGTTATAATGCAGCTATGAACATGTGTGTACAAGTTGTTTTGTTGACATATGTTTTCATCTCTCTTGTGTAGATATCTAGGAGTGAAATTACTGGGTCCTATGGTAGACCTATTTTAACTTTTTAAAAAACTACCAAATTGCTTTCCAAACTGGCTCTACCATTTTACAGTCCCATCAGAAATATATGAAGAATTCAGTTTCACCATATTTTCACCAACACTTATTATTACTGTCTTTTTGAATATAGCTAATCTAGCGGGCCCCTTCATGGATCACAGCCTTGTCATGGTGAAGTGCTGTGCTATGTACTAAGTCACTGCAGTCGTGTCCAACTCTTTGTGGCCCCATGGACTGTAGCCCGCCGGGCTCCTCTGTCCATGGGATTTTCCAGGCTAGAATACTGGAGTGGGTTGCCATTTCCTTCTCCAGGGGATCTTCCTGACCCAGGAATTAAACCTGAGTCTCCTGCATCTCCTGCATTGGCAGACAGGTTCTTTACCACTAGCACCATCATGGCAAAGTGCTTTGGGTAACTCAGTGAAACTATGAGCCATGCTGTACTGGGCTATCCAAGATGGACAGATCATAGTGAAGAGTTCTGACAAAATGTGGTCCATTGGAGGAGGAAATGGCAAACCACTCCAGTATTCTTGCCAAGAGAATCCCATGAACAATATGAAAAGGCAAAAAGATATGACACTGGAAAATGAGAACCCCAAGTTGGAAAGTATCCAATATGCTACTAGGGAAGAGCAGAGGGAAATTACTAATAGCTTCAGAAAGAACAAAGCAGCTGGAGCAAAGAGGAAATGACACTCAGTTGTGGATGTGTCTGATGGTGAAAGTAAAGTCCGATGCTGTAAAGAACAATATTGTATAAATAAGAACCTGGAATGTTAGGTTCATGAATCAAGGTAAATTGGACATGATCAAACAGGAGATGGCAAGAGTGAACATCAACATTTTAGGAATCAGTGAACTAAAATGGATGGGAATTGGAGAATTTAACTCAGATGACCATTACATCTACTACTGTGGGCAAGAATCCCTAAAGAAATGGAGTAGTCTTCATAGTCAACAAAAGAGTCCAAAATGTGGTACTTGGGTGCAATCACAAAAACGACAGAATGATCTTGGACTGTTTCCAAGGCAAACCATTCAACGTCACAATAATCCAAGTCTATGCCCCAACCACTGATGCCGAAGAAGCTGAAGTTGACCAGTTTTATGAAGATCCACAAAACCTTTTACAGCTAACATGAAAAAAAAAATGTCCTTTTCAAAATAGGGGGTTGGAATGCCAAAGTAGGAAGTCAAAAGACATACAGTACAATAGGCAAGTTTGGCCTTGGAGTACAAATAAATTGAATAAAGTAGGAAAAACCAATAGGCCATTCAGGTATGAACTAAATCAATGAGTAGATACAAGGGATTAGATCTGGTAGACAAAATGCCTGAAGAACTATGGATAGAAGTGCATAACAATGTACAGGAGGCAGTGACCAAAACCATCTCAAAGAAAAAGAAATGCAAGAAGGTCAAGTGGTCATTTCAGGAGGCCTTACAAGTAGCTGAGAAAAGAAGAGAAGCAAAAGGCAAAGGAGAAAGGGAAAGATATACCCAACTGAATGCAGAGTCCCAGAGTATAGCAAGGAGAGAAAAGAAGGCCTTCTTAAATGAACAATGCAAAGAAATAGAGAAAAACAATAGAATGGGAAAGACTAGAGATCTCTTCAAGAAAATTAGAGCTATCAAGAGAACATTTCATGCAAGGATAGGCACGATAAAAGTCAGATATGGTAAAGACCTAACAGAAGCAAAAGAGATTAAGAAGATGTGGCAAGAATATACAGAACTATACAAAAAAATCTTATGTCTCAGATAATTAAGATGGTGTGGTCACTCACCTAGAGCCAGACATCCTGAAGTATGAAGTCAAGTGATTCTTAGAAAGCATTTCTATGTACAAAGTAGAGGTGATAAAATTCTAGCTGAGCTAATTAAAATCCTAAAAGATGGTGCTGTTAAAGTGCTGCATTCAATATGCCAGCAAATTTGGAAAACTCAGGAGTGGTCACAGGACTGGAAAAAGTCAGGTTTCATTCCAATCTCAAAGAAGGGCAATGACAAAGAATGCTGAAACTACCACACAATTGTGCTCATTTCACATGCTAGAGAGGTTATTCTCAAAATCCTTTAAGCTAGGCTTCAGGAATACATGAACTGAGCACTTTCAGATGTACAAGCTGGGTTTAGAAGAGGCAGAGAAACCAGAGATCAAATTGCCAACATTGTTGGATTATGGAGAAAGCAAAGGAGTTCCAGAAAAAAAAACAAAACATCTGATTCATGGATTATGTTAAAACTTTTCACTGTGTGGATCAAAACAAACTGTGGAAAGTTCTTAAAGACATGAGAGTACTAGACCACCTTACCTATCTTCTGAGAAACCTGTATGTGAGTCAAGAAGCAACAGTTAGAACCGGACATGTAACAATGGACTGGTTCCAAATCGGGAAAGGAGTACGTCAAGGCTGTATATTGTCACTCTGCTTGTTTACCTTATATGCAGAGCACATCATGTGAAATGCCAGGCTAGATGAATCACAAGCTGAAATCAGATTGCCAGGAGAAATATCAGCAGCCTCAGATATGCAGATGATACCATGTTAATGGCAGAAAGTGAAGAGGAACTAAAGAGACTCTTGATGAGGGCAAAAGAGGAGAGTGAAAAAGCTGGCTTCAAACTCAACATTAAAAAGAAAACAAAGATCATGGCATCTGGTCCCATCACTTTATGGCAAATAGAAGGGGAAAAAGTGGGAGCAGTGACAGATTTTATTTTCTTGGGCTCCAAAGTCACTGTGGACAGTGACTGCAGCCATGAAATTAAAAGAAGCTTGTTCCTTGGAAAGAAAACTGTGATAAACCTAGACAGTGCATTAAAAATCAAAGACATCTCTTTGCCAACAAAGGCCTGTATAGTCAAATCTATGGTTTTTCCAGTAGTTATGTATGGATATGAGAATTGGTCCATAAAGAAGGTTGAGCATTGAAGAATTGAAGCTTTCAAATTGTGGTGCAAGAGAAGACTCTTGACAGTCCCTTGGACTACCAGGAGATCAAACCAGTCAATCCTAAAGGAAATCAGCCTTGAATATTCATTAGAAGGAATGACGCTAAAGCTGAAGCTCCAATACTTTGGCCACTTGATGTGAAGAGCAGACCCATTGGAAAAGATCCTGATGCTGGAAAGACTGAATGCAAAAGGAGAAGGGGGCAACAGAGGATGAGATGGTTAGATAGCATCACTGACTTAATGCGCATGAATTTGAGCAACCTCTGGGAGATAGTAGAGGACAGAGGAGCCTGGCATGCTGCAGTCCTTGGGGTCACAAACAGTTGGACACTACTTAGTGACTGAACAACAACAACAACAATCTTATAGGTGTAAAATGACATCTCGTCATTTTAATTTGCATTTTCCCAATGACTAACGAGATTGAACAGCTTGTTTGTGTGTTTACAAGACTTTAGTATATTTCCTGAAATGTCTATTTCAAAAGTTTTACTTATTTTTCAATTTGGTCATTTGTATTATTATTGAGTTTAAAGGATATCTACTATATTCTAAAAACAAGTTCTTCATCATATATTTGATTTATTAATATTTTCTCCCAGGTTGACATTTCATTTACTTAATTGTGTCTTTGAAGTCCAAAAGATTTTAATTCTGATGAAGTCCAATTTATCATTTTTTTCTTTTCATGTCATATCCAAGAAATTTTGGCCTACCACAAGGTCTCAAAGATTCTTCTATTATGTTTTTCTCTAAGAGTATTTTGTTTGTTTCAGCTCTTACATTTAGGTATATTATCTATTTTTAGTTTATTTTTGATTATGGTGTAAGATAAGGGTCTAAATTTTTTTTCATCTGAATATACAATCATCCCAGCACCGTTAGTTAAAAAGACCATATTGTCCCTATTGGAATACACTGGTACTATCTTTTTTTGAAAATTAATTGACCATAATTGGAAAAGTTTGTCCCTGGACACTTAACTATGCTCTCTTGATCTATAATATGCTTATCCTTGTTCTTGTTTCTGACTTTAGAGGCAAGCATTCAGTCTTTGGCCATGAATTATAATGTTAGTTCTAGGCTTTTCATAGATGCTTTTTTCCAAGATGAGTAAGTTTTCCTAGTTTGTTGAGAAATTTTATCAGAAATGTTGACTTTTATCAAGCAATTTTTTATGTCTTTTGAGATGATAATATGATTTTTGTTCTTTATTAATAGAGGGTATAACAATTACTTCTGGATATTAAATCAACTTTGCATTCTGGAATGCATCCCACTTGCCATGGCATATAATCCTCTTTATATGTTACAGGGTTTGGTTTGCTAATATTTTCTCAGAGATATTTATGTGTATTCATGAGGGATATTGACATAGTTTTCTTTTCTTGTACTGTATTATCTGATTTTGCTATTAGGGTAATACTGACTCTACAGAATGAGTTGCTCTGTGTTTTCTCCTCCTATGTTTTATGGAAACATTGTAAAGGACTAATCCTATTTCTTGTTTAAGGCTTTGGTAGATTTACTAGTAAAGTTATCTGTGTCTGGGCTTCACTTTGTGGGAAGATTTTTATTTGCTAGGTCTAGGCCTGTACATATTTTCTATTTGTTTGTCAGTCAACTTGGGTTATTTGTTTCTTTCTAGGAATGTGTTCATTTCATCTAAATTGTCTTGTTTATTGACACAATGTTGTTCATATTTTTGTACATGTAATCCTTTTAATCCTTGTAATTTAATAATGGCATCTCCTCTTTCATTCCCAGTTTTTCTAATTGTGTCTTTTTAATTGGTCAGTCTAGTTAAGGTTGGTCAAGTCTGTTGATCTTTTAAAAAAAACCAACTTAACTTTTGGCTTTCTTGATTTTCTCCATTTTTTTTCTCTTTTCTATTCCACTGATTCCTGCTCTAATCTTTATTATTTCCTTATTTCTTGGTGTAATTTTCTCTTATTTCACTAGTTTCTGAAGGTGAAAGATTTAGCTATTTATTTGAGATCTTTCTTCTACTCTATAAGTAGGTGTTTATAACTATAAATTTCCTTCTAATCACTGTTTCGGCATGATCCCATACATTTTTTTATTATTTCTTTATAACTGGAGGATAATTGCTTTACAGTATTGTGTTGGTTTCTGCCATACATCAACATGAATCACCCATAAGCATACAGACGTCCCTTCCCTCTTGAAACTCCCTCCCACCCCACACCCAATCCCACCTATCTAGGTTGTCACAGACACTGAGTTTGAGCTCCCTGCATCATACAGCAAATTCCCACTGGCATTCTATTTTACATATGGTAACGTATATGTTTTCATGCTACTCTCTCAGTTTGTCTTACCCTCTTCTTCCACCACTGTGCTCACAAGTCTGTTTTCTATGTCTGAGTCTCTACTGCTGCCCTGCAAATAGGTTCATCAGGTACCATTTTTCTAGATTCCATATATATGTGTTAATATCCCATATTTGTCTGTCTCTTTCTGACTTACTTCACTCTGTATAATAGGCTCTAGGTTCATCCACCTCATTAGAACTGACTCAAATGCATTCCTTTTTATGGCTGAGTAAAATTCCATTGCATATATGAACCACAAATCCAGTTATTTGTCGATGGACATCTAGGTTGCTTCCAAGTTCTAGCTATCGTAAATAGTGCTGCAATAAACATTAAAGTACATGTGCCTTTTTCAGTTATGGTTTCCTCGGACATGACTGAAGCAACTTAGCAGCAGCAGCAGCAGGTTATATACCCAGTAGTGGGATTGTTGGGTCATATGGTAGTTGTATTCGTAGTTTTATAAGGAACCTCCATACTGTTCTTCATAGTGGCTGTATCAATTTATATTCCCACCAACAGTGCAAGAGGGTTTCCTATTCTCCATACCCTCTCCAGCATTTACTGTTTGTAGATTTTTTGATGATGGCCATTCTGACTGATATGAGGTGATACCTCATTTTAGTTTTGATTTACATTTCTCTAATAATGAGTGATGTTGGGCATCTTTTCATGTGTTTATTAGCCATTTGTATGTCTTTGAAGAAATGTCTGTTTAGGCCTTCTGAAATATTTTTATTGGGCTGTTTGTTTTTCTGGTATTGAGCTGCATGAGAGGTTTGTATACTTTGGAGATTAATCCTTTGTCAGTTGTTTCATTTGCTATTATTTTCTTCAATTCTGAGGGTTGTCTTCTCATCTTATTTATACTTCCTTTGCTATGCAAAATTTTTAAGTTTAATTAGATATCACTTGTTTATTTTTATTTTCAATACTCTAGAGGTGGCTCATAGGGGATCTTGCTGTAATTTATGTCATAGAGCATTCTGCCCATGTTTTCCTCTAAGATTTTTCTAGTTTTTGGTTTTACATTTAGGTGTTTAATCAATTTTGAGTTTATCTTTGTGTATGGTGTTAGGAAGTGTTCTAATTTCATTATTTTACATGTAGCTGTCCAGTTTTCCCAGCACCATTTATTGAAGAGGCTGTCAAAACCCACTGTAAATTCTTGGCTTCCTCAAAAATAAGGTACCAATAGGTGCATGGGTTTATTTCTGGGCTTTCTATCTTGTTCCATTGGTCTATATTTCTGTGTTTGTGCCAGTACCATACTGTCTTGATGACTGTAGCTTTGTAGTATAAACTGAAGTCAGGAAGGTTGATTCCTCCAACTCCATTCTTCTTTCTCAAGACTGCTTTGGCTATTCAGGGTCTTTTGTGTTTCCATATGAATTGTGAAATTTTTTGTTCTAGTTCTGTGAAAAATGTCATTGGTAATTTGATAGGAATTGCACTGAATCTGTAGATTGAGTTTGGTAGTATGGTCATTTTCACAATATTGATTCTTCCCACCCAGGAACATGGAATATCTCTCCATATGTTTATGTCATCTTTGATTTATTTCATTAGTGTCTTATAATTTTCTGTGTACAGTTCTTTTGTCTCTTTAGGTAAGTTTGTTCCTAGATATGTAATTCTTTTTGTTGCAATGGCAAATGGGATTGATTTCTTAATTTCTCTTTCTGATTTTTCATTATTAGTATATAAAAATGCAAGTGATTTCTGTGCATTGATTTGGTATCCTGAAACTTTGCTAAATTCACTGATTAGCTCTAGTAATTTTCTGATACTATCTTTAGGGTTTTCTATGTGCAGTATCATGTCATATGCAAACAGTGAGAGCTTTACTTCTTTTCCAATCTGGATTCCTTTTATTTGTTTTTCTTCTCTGATTGCTGTAGCTAGGACTTCCCAAACTATGTTGAGAAATAGTGGTGTCTTGTTCCTGATCTTTAGAGGAATGCTTTCAGTTTTTAACCATTAAGAATAATGTTTGCTGTGTGTTTGTTGTATATGGCCTTTATTATGTTGAGGTAGGTTCCCTCTATGACCATTTTCTGAATAATTTTTATCATTAATGGGTGGGGAATTTTGTCAAAAGTTTTTTCTGTATCTGTTGAGATTATCCTGTGCTTTTTATCTTTTAATTTGTTAATATGGCATATCACATTGATTGATTGGCATATATTGAATAATTCTTGCATCCCTTGGATAAACCCAACTTGATCATGGTGTATGATCCTTTTAATGTGTTTTTGGATTCTGCTTGCTAGAACTTTGTTGAGGAGTTTTGCAACTATGTTCATTAGTGATATTGGCCTATAACTTTCTTTTTTTGTGACATCTTTTTCTGGTTTTGATTTCAGGGTGATGGTGGCCTCATAGAATGAGTTTGGAAGTGATCTTTTGTCTGCAATTTTTTGGAAGAGTTTGTGAATGATAGGCATTAGCTCTTCTCTAAACATTTGTTAGGATTCACTTGTGAAGCCATCTGGCCCTGGGCTTTTGTTTTTTGGGAGATTTTTGATCACAGTCTCAATTTCAGTGCTTATGACTGCTCTGTTCATAATTTCTATTTCCTTCTGGTTCAGTCTTAGAAGGTTGAACTTTTCTAAGAATCTATTTCATCAAGGTTGTCTATTTTATTGGCATATAGTTGTTCATAATTGTCTCTTATGATCCTTTGTATTTCTGCATTGTCTGTTGTAACCTCTCCTTTTTCACTTCTATTTTTGTTGACTTGAATCTTCCCTCTTCTTTTCTTGATGAGTCTGGCTAATGGTTTGTCAATTTTGTTCATCTTCTCAAAGAACCAGCTTTTAATTTTATTAATCTTTTTTATTGTTTCCTTCATTTCTTTTTCATTTATTTCTGCTCTGATCTTTATGGTTTCTTTCCTTCTACTAACTTTGGGGATTTTTGTTCCTCTTTCTCTAGTTGTTTCAGGTGTAAAATTAGGTTGCCTATTCAATTTTTTCTTGTTTCTTGAGGTAGGATTCTATTGCTATAAACTTCCCTCTTAAAACTGCTTTTGTTGCATCTCATAGGTTTTGAGTCACTGTGTTTTTGTTGTCATTTGTTTCTAGGAATTTTTTTGATTTCCCCTTTTATTTCTTTAGCAACCTGTTGGTTATTTAGGAAGGTACTGTTTAATTTCCATGTGCTTGTGGTTTTTACATTTTTTTCCTGTAATTGATATCTAGTCTCATTGCATTGAGGTCAGAAAAGATGCTTGATATGATTTCAGTTTTCTTAAATTTACCAACGCTTGATTTGTGACCGAAGATGTGGTCTACCCTGGAGAATGTTCCATATGTACTTGAGAAGAAAGTGTATTCTTCTGTATTTGGATGGAATGTCCTGCAAACAAATTCCATACATTTTGATATGGTGTATTTTGTTTTCATTCTGCTCAAAGTATTTTCAAATTTCTCATATGATTTCTTCTTTGACTTATAGGTTATATAGATGTGTGTTGTCTAATATTCAAATATTCATGGATTTCCCAAATTTCGTCCTGTCATTTATTTACAATTTGATTCCATTTTGGTCATAGAACATACATAAATTTATAGCTGAATGCCATTCTGTTGCTTGTCCCAACCAGTACTGTAACCACTGTCTAGTTGTGATACTGTTTTCCCTGATTATTTGCCACTGAAATTGGTATTATTTTTGACAATCCCACAGGCAAAGAGTGCTGCAAATAAGTCATCATTCTTACATGGCTGCAGAGCTGCCATTCTTCACTACATGCTCACCCAGGTAGGATTATGGAACTAAAGTAAAGGAATTGGAGATGTACCAAGCTAAAACATCAGAGACTCTTACTGTTTTTATAGATGTTCATTAAATTTTCATGAATAAACTCTTTGATTTGTTCCATGTCTTTAGTCAATTTTCAGAGTCTTTAAAAGGTCATTTTTGACAACTTTGACCAGCTTTAGCATTGCTTTTTGGAGAGAGGCTTACTCAGCCTTTCTAGAAGCCCTGCAGAATTTCAGCTTTTTAGATAAGTAAGAGTTTCTAAAGGCCAGAAGACTTTGGGACATTTTAGTTATTTTGGTGCAATTAGTACGTAAATGATACTAATTTCTTTAAGACTTTTTTTTAGAGTGAGTAACCCTGGTGGCTCAGTGGTAAAGAATCCGCCTGCCAATGCAGGAGACAGGGGTTTGATTCCCCGGTTTGGAAAGATCCTTTGGAGAAGGATATGGCAACCCAAACCAGAATTCTTGCCTGAGAAATCCCATGGACAGAGGAGCCTGGTGGGCTATAGCTCATGGGGTCACAAAGAGTCGGACATGACTTAGCAACTGAACAACAACAAATTGGCTATAGAACTCTTTTTAGAATCCATTTAAGTAGCAATAATTACAACTATTATTGTCACTTACTAAGTATTTGCTATTTGCCAGGTACTTGGCATAACTTATCATAATCAGTAGTAAAAAGTTTCCTGTAAGGTATTATTATTTCACTTTATAGATAAGGAAACTGAGACTTTAATTCTTTGCCTAGGAGCTCACAATGAATAGGTCCTGTATCTGGAGTCTAAACCCACAAATATCTGACTTCAAAGCCATTCCTTTTGATACACTATGCTACAGAACTGGTTTGGTGATTTAGTTGCTAAGTGATTTCCGACTCTTGCGAACCCATGGACTGTAGCCCACCAGGCTCCTCTGTCCTTGGGATTCTCCAGGCAAGAATACTGGAGTGGGTTGGCATTTGCTTCTCCAGGGGATCTTCCCAATCCAGGAATAGAACCTGGGTCTCTTGCACTGCAGGCAGATTCTTTACTGACAGAGCTACGAGGGAAGCCCTTGTTACAGAACTAAATACTACTGGATAGATATCTCCTCCAAGACATAATTGCAGGTTAGTAGGTGAATCTTAGATAAGAATTCAATTTAGATTGTTAATGGAATTGGCATTTATCTACTTTGAGGGACATCACGTGCATGCTCAGTCACTCATTCATGTTTGACTCTTTGTGACCCCATTGACTGTAGCCCACCAGGCTCCTCTGTCCATGGAATTTTCTGGGCAAGAATACTGGAGCGAGTTGCCATTTCCTACTCCAGGGCATCTTCCCGGTCCAGGGATAGAACTCATGTCTCCTGAATCTCCTGCTTTGGCAGGTGGATTCTTTACCACTGAGCCACCTGGGGAGCCCCAACTGGAGGAGCATTAGAAGATGAAAAATGCCACATGAACTAAAATAACTTCTTTAGTGCCTGCAATTTTTTCTGTTTACTTGTTAGTTTTGTTTGTGAATAATTTATGCTCTGTCTACTTCAGAAAACTAGAAGTAACTTAGAAAAGTTTTTAGATGCAATGATTTTAAACATTTTGGGGTTCATACATCAATGAACATCAGATAAAGTCTCTCCCAGAAAAATGGAAAAGTATGTACCCAATTGTGAATAATACTTCTAGGAGAACATAGGCTCTAAAAGTCATAAACTCCAATTTGAGAACTCTTGTTTTAATAATGAGGATGAAGCCAAAAGCAATTGCTTGCCCATTCAACACCTTTGTCAGTTTTTTTTTTCTTTGTCAGTTATTAGAAGAAGATAGCCACCACAATCAAATGCCCTTGTACAATAAGGAAACTTCACAGCTCTACATGATTACCCTGAAAAAGACCATGGACTTCCTGAAGGTATCTATGCTTCCTTTGTTGTTGTTTTTAATATTTATTTATTTGGCTGTGTCAGGTCTTGGTTGTAGCACATGGAATCTCCTGTCTTCATTGATGGCATGTGGGGTATTTAGTTGCAGCCTGTGAACTCTTAGCTGCAGCATTTGGAGTCTAGTTCTCTGACTAGGAATCGAATCCAGGTCCCTTGCATAAGGAGCATGGAGTCTTAGCTACTGGACCACCAGGGAAGTCCCTGTGCTTCCTTTGCTTTGTGTCTCTAGTTGCCAGCACAATACCTGGTACACAGTTATGCTTGATTCATGAGTAAATGATTAACAAAATACTTTATTCCAAAATAAGATATAAGTTAAAACATAAATGACCTGAAAGAGCTAACAGTGAGTCTAAAATTTAGAGTAAGGGTTAAGTCTCTTGTCAGTTCCTTTGAGCTAAAGTAGGAAGGTCACAGTGTGTAATTTGGGGGTTTCAAAAATACTTTCACCTAGGCCTGAGTCAGGCAGGATCTCAGTCACCTAGTTCCTTTCTGAATAAACTAGTGACTAAAGAGTGAAGTAATAACATACTTGTGTGTTGCCACAGATTAAGTAGACCTCAATAGACAAAAACAACACACCTTTAGCAATACTAGAACACCTCAGTGTTTTCAACATCTCTGAAATTTCATTTTGCTTCCACGTAAACTGATGATTTATATTGACTCATAACAGATTTATTGGCAAACACTTAGAGAAAGTCAAATGCAGGCATGTTGGGTTCTATATATTCTGCTGCTGCTGCTGCTGCTGCTGCGTGGCTTCAGTCGTGTCCGACTCTGTGCGACCCCATAGATGGCAGCCCACCAGGCTCCCCCGTCCCTGGGATTCTCCATGCAAGAACACTGGAGTGGGTTGCCATTTCCTTCAGAGGTTTATAGTCATTCTGTTCATGGAAGGCTACCAGAATACCTTCTGGCCCTCAGTTTATTTTCAATACTCTTACAGGCATTGTTGAATATATCACATAGAATCTCCAAACTTTTGATATCTACAATTCAATTCAGCAAACATTTATTGACGGGCTACTATATGCCAGGCATGGTCCTAGGATCTAGAAATATAACATCTGTGATTAATGCAGTATTGGCCGCAGTGGAATGGCTAAATAAAGCAAAATTCAATTGCTATAAAATTCCACGTGTTTATTGGGGGTCCTCAACACCTAAGTGATAAATTGTCCTGCTTATCCACCATCAAGACACCTCTCCTTTGGTAGCACTGGCCACATCGGTTTAATGGCTAATTTTCTATTATACTGGAAGACCCATACTCTCTTATTCATTACTTTATCTCTTATGTCTAGTATTAATATAAAGACTGCTACAGGGTGATATCTAATAAATGTTTGTTGAATAAAATACTTATTAAAGCAGTTTAAATATTTTCTGATGGCAAGATTATTTTCTAAGGGTAAAGAGCCAAAATACTGGAAAGATGGGAACATGATATAAGGTAGGGGTTAAGGCAAACCTGTTTATCTCTTAGAGCAATTAGACCATGAGCCTTCAACCCCAGCAACATCTCAACACTGTATCTCTAGCACTTCAGTTTTTTTATACAGTCAGCTGTTTTCTATTGACAGGACCTTCTAGGCTTAAGAACTGATTACACACACATATTTTAAAGAGGCCTATACTTTGTACACCTCTAGAAAAGAAGAGTTTGGTGGGCAGACTCTAAGATGACCCTCAATGACCCCAGCCTCCCAATATTTACATCCTTGTATAATCCCTTGCCCTTGAGTATGAGTGGGACCTGCTTCTAACAAACAGAACACATCTAATTGATGGGATATCACTTCTGTGATTATGTTATGTAAGATTGTAACACAAGTTAACTGAATCTTTGACTTGCTTACTTTGGTAAAACAAACTGCCATATTTTAAGTTACCCAATGGAGAGGACTAGGTGACAAAAACCTGAAGACAGCCTGTGACAAATAACAAGCAAAGAATTGAGGCCCACAGGACAACAGCCCTGTGAGACAGTAAATGTTCATTTTTTCAGAGTTTTCAGTTTGTTGTAAATTGTCATGCAGCAAAAAGATAATTAATTCAGAGGGGTGGCTCATTCTTTTACATTTTCCTTTTGGCAAAAAACCCCTATATGCCATCTGTCAATTTTGTTTTAGGATTTAATAGCAAGAAGAAAGAACAACATCCAAAGTGATAAGTAAAAAAGAAAGTAAAAAGAGGAGCAGCAAAACTCTTCTTTATAGATCATGAAAGGAAGGTACCCTCTGAAGACTTCAGTTTCAGGCCAAGATAGTGTAATGAAGACAGGATTTAACCTACACACTGAAAAAACTAAAAAATAGACTTGTCATATGGAATAGCAGTTTGTAAGACACTGTACATCAGTAAACAAAGAACTGTGATCTATGAGAGATGGCAATCAATGGAGGTGAGTCCTACAATTTTCCCATCTTATTGCTTTGAGGGATTTTCCAGGCCATGCTTCAGGAAGGGGAAATGCAAACAAAGTCCAGTGATGTCTTGAATCAAAGAGACACATCTGAGAGTCTGGGGACACCAAGGCAACTAAATTTCTCACACTAAATAGTACTGAAGAGGAAATGACAGTTCACAAAAAATTCTGGAGATCTGCAGATGGTCCCCCTGAAGTATTCAGCTTAGTAATGATCAGTGCATCTGTGTGAAGAAATTACCTGCAGCCAAGGGAGAAGTCACTTAAAAGGATCAGAGACAATAGTTCCAAGCCCTCACACAGGGCTGGTAATAGTGCCTGTTCCTACCATCCAAACTGAAAAGTCTCAACACTCATAGGGCATTGGTTTAAGTATAGAGAGGGGTCTTGCCTCAATAGTAGTGGATGATTAGCCCTAGAATAAACACACTTTTTGTTCTGACTGTCAAATCTTAAAAGCAAGACCCAAAACAATCAAACAGTTTCCAAGTAAATTAACTGCATTCCTGAAAAAAAAAAGCTTAAGCATACTTTAAGGATGTAAAAATATCTGGCACACAGAGGTAAAGTTCACAGTCCCTAGCATCAGATATAAAAGTATCTGGAAAATATGACCAAAAATGAGGAGAAAAGTCAATCTATCAAAACTGACAGAGAATAGACACAGATGTTAAAATAGCAGAAAAGGATATTAGAACAGTTTGTAACTGTATTTCATATGTTCAAAAAGAAAAGTGGCTATGTGAAAAATATTAAAAGGCCCAAATAAAACTTCTAGAGATGAAAATTATAACGTGTAAAACCAAACAAAAAATACATTGGATGGAATTAATGTAAGATTAGAGATTGCAAAAGAAAAAATTAGTGAATTTGAAAACATAGCAATAAAAATTATTCAAACTGCAATATACAGAGAAAACAAGGAAAAAAGGAGGTAAAGAAAAAAATAACAGAGCATCATTTAGCTGTGACTTAAGCTGCCTAATGTATGTGGAATTGGAGTCCCTGAGATGGGGAAGGAAGGTGGGGAGAGAAATACATTTGAAGAAATGATGGCCAAATTTTTCCAAATTTCCAGATTGAAAAAGCTTAACAAATCCAGTCACAGGAAACATGAATAAACTTACACCAAACCACATCACAAGCAAATTTCTGAAAAAGTGATAAAGATAATATCTTAAAAGCAGCAAGAGAAAAAAGACACATATACAGAGGACCAGTGATAAGGATGATAACAAATTTCTCATTAAAACAACACAAGTGCAAAGACAGTGAAGCAATATTTTTTAAAGTGCTAAAAGAAAAACTCTTTACCTAGAAATCTATACCCATTGAAAATGTCTTTCAAAAACAAAGGAAAGATGGAGACTTTTCAGATAATAGTGAATTGAGGTGGGAATTTAAAACAGAAGTAAAAAAAAACCACAACTATATGGCAATAAGAGCACAACAAATGGGAGAGGAGAAATAGAAGCATAGTGTTGTAAGGACCTTACACTCCATGAGAAGTGGTTCAATATCACTAGATGGTAAATCATGATAAATTAAAGATGCAGTGTTGTCATATGCATATCTGAGGTTATTGATATTTCTCCCAGAAATCTTGATTCCAGTTTGTGTTTTATCCATCCTGGCATTTTTCATGATGTACTCTGCATATAAGCTAAATAAACAGGGTGACAATATACAGCCTTGACATACTCCTTTCCCAATTTGGAACCAGTCTGTCATTCCATATCAAGTTCTGACTGCTGCTTCTTGACCTGCATACAGGTTTCACAGGAGGCAGGTTAGGTGATCTTGTAGTCCCATCTCTTGAAGAATTTTCCACAGTTTGTTGTGATCCACACAGTCAAAGGCTTTAGTGTAGTCAATGAAGCAGAAGTAGATGTATTTCTGGAACTCTTGCTTTTCCTATCATTCAGCAGATATTGGCAAGTTGATTTCTGGTTCCTCTGTCTTTCCCAAATCCAGCCAGAGCATCTGGAGGTTCACGGTTCACATATTGTTGAAGCCTGGCTTGGAGAATTTTGAGCATTACTTAGTTAGTGTGTGAGATGAGAGCAATTGTGTGGTAATTTGAACATTCTGTGGCATTGCCTTTCTTTGGGATTGGAATGAAAACAGACCTTTTCCAGTCCTGTGACCACTGCTGAGTTTTTCAAATTTGCTGGCATTTTGAGTGCAGCACTTTCACAGCATCATCTTTAGGATTTGAAATAGCTCAGCTGGAATTCAATCACCTCCACTAGCTTTTTTCATAGCGATGCTTCCTAAAGCCCTCTTGACTTCCAGGATGTCTAGCTCGTGCTCATAGATTTATGGGATTAGATTTGATAGACAGAGTGTCTGAAGATCTATGGATGGAGGTTCATACACTATACAGGAGGCAGTGATCAAAACCATCCCCAAGGAAAAGAAATGCAAAAAGGCAAAATAGTCATCTGAAGAGGCCTTACAAATATCTGAGAAAAGAAGAGAAGGAAAAGACAAAGGAGAAAAGGAAAGATAAACCCATCTGAATGCACAGTTCCAAAGAACAGCAAGGGGAGATAAGAAAGCCTTTTTAAGTGAACAGTGCAAAGTAATAGAGGAAAACAATAGAATAGGAAAGACTAGAGATCTCTTCAAGAAAATTAAGTCTAATGTTAGATATTGTGGAAATATGAGCATTGAAATCAATTCATTTTATTTCGGGAAGTATATGTGGGATGAATCACCTATACGAGTGGCAAATGTCCCTCCCAGAACCCTGGTGAAGTGCCTGGGGTTTTGCCATTTTTTCACAGACTTAGCATCAATGTTTATTAAATTCTTTATATGGATAATCTCATTTCATCCTCATGTGTTAAATAAGATGGCAGTGTTTCTGATGAGCAACAGAACAAAGAGTGGTTGTGTCTTTTCTATGGTCACAAAGCTACAAATTGTAAAACCGAGATTCAAACTAGGTCAATTGGACTTCAAAATCTACCTCCAGACATCATGGCAGTATTGCTGAAAGCATGGTTGTTTTAGGAATTAGACAGCAGGGCCATCTGTCAAGGGTAGAGAGTGTGTAATCACACAGATTCTTGGGTGTCACTCAGACCCACAGCCACAAGACTGAATCAGCTGCACTTGAAAGTATGAAGACTATGTTATTCTTTAGTGAAGCCCTGTTTCTTGCCTGAGCATCTTAAAAATGTCTACTTCTCTCCTCCACAACTGCCATTCACCCACACACCTTCTATTCACACTCTACTGTCTCTCTCTGTTGCTGTCAGCTCTGGACACACACCCTGTCACCTTTCCCATCTTATAGGAGTTCTCCCCCAGCTGTCATAAGGACCCAGCCCTTTACTGTCGTACCATGTTCTCAAGACATGGCAAGCACAGTCCTGTGACACAAGGGACTACACATCTCAGGGACTAAGGTTGACTGGGTGTTGAGTTGTCTTTGGCTGCTGGCACTATTGTGTTCAGACACTGGAGCCCCAGAAAAAAAAAATCGAAAGTGAGTTCTGCTACCAGGCACTGTGCTCAACACTATATACACACAATTCCATATGATCCCCTCCAGCCACCCCAAAAGGTGGGCTTCATTATATCCAGGAGAGCCATGAGTTTAAAGAGGTGAAAAAATCCCCCAGCATCACATGTGGTGCTATATATCTTCCATTTGCCTCTCCAGATCCACTTCCCCACTTGCTCTCTGTGCCAAAGTATGACCATATCAATGGTTCCTTTGCCAAGCTAGGTTCAACCAGTGGGTGCCCTGGCAGGCTACGGGAGGGCAGGAAGAGAATGAGATTGGGGTAGTTATTCCCTGGTTTCTTCCTTGCACAGTCATTTTAGGCTGTTTGTAGCTCTCAACTGAAGGCAAAGTTCTGTCAGATGCCCCTCTCTGGTTTATTGTAACCACTATTTTTCTCATTCTTTCAGGCCTAAGAGTAGTAACAGTCACACCATGAGTGTACTATCCCATGTGGTTCCCCTATACCTTTCCTACACCTTTGTAAATTGGTCTTTCTTTAAGCTTTCCTGAGATCATCTCAATTTCAGTGTTCCTGGAACCCCGACTGATACATATGGTTATGGAGGTGGGATTGGAACCCAGACCTAGTATTATTCTTATCACTACCCTCATTCTAATACTTTAACATCCTAACCAGAACAGATCGAAAACACCATACCTCTTGTTCATTCATTTCAACATTTACAGAACATCTGCTGTGTATTAAGAATCATCTGGAATCAAAGAAATGTTGCTGAACATTTCTGAGCCCCTTTATCCATTTCTATGAAGTATGAATAGAATTATCTACCTAGATTGTAAGATTGTTCTTAGGATAATATAATATTATTTATAAAATATAACAGGAAAAGAATGCTCATTTTTTGCTCAGAACCTTCTACATTGCCTGGTTCATAGTAGGACTACAATAAATGTTATTTGAATGATTCAGCACTTGGATAGATGGATGAACGAATGGAGGAATGAATGAATGAATGGATGGAACATGGCTGGGTTTTGTGTGTAGCGTATGTATTCACGTACCCTTCCATTGTACTTTGAGTATTCAGAGGGTAAAAGTCTTCCCCATTCCAGTGTGGGGTACTTCTCCTTCCATTCTAAGATTGAGAAGCCTGGGAAAAAAGATCAAGTTCAAATCTGCTACACTGCCCCAAGGATCATCTTCCTGAAAATGAATGGCCCAAGTCTGTACTTATGCCAGAAACTTTAAATTTGATACTATCCACGGAACTTTTGCAAATACTTAAAGAAAGACTCAAAATGTGTGCAAACACTCAATAATTTCCAATGCAGCATTTTAATGAATTATGGTAAATGCAAATCGATCAGGAGCATACGGATTTAATTTGTCTTTAAGGACATGCATTTAAACATTTAAGGAGAAAATGTACCTTTTGAAACATATTTTGGATTATGTCCAGGGTAGCACATTTAAAATTTTTTTTAAGATTTTAGATGAATCCAGATTTTTGGTGTGCTCACTTGGTCATTATCAAGAGATGCAGATGGAAAGTTAATTTTATTTTTAAAATGGAATTCTCAAAAAGAGCTAGGAATCAGAAGGCCAGCACTCAAGTCCTGGCCTGAATATTTAATGTATGACTTTGGCAAAGCTGCTTACATCTGTGAGACTGTTTCACACTTGTGAAAACCATATAATACCTTGTGCACTTCACCTGCTTTTTGTGAGAATCAGATGAGATGATTTATGCCAGAATTTAGTGACTGATAAAGTGCTATGGAAATTAAACAATTATTTGCTCCCATGCACACAGTAGATACTTTATAAATATTTGCTTTTCTCATAAATATTGGTATTAATTATGGAACAAATTACTTCCCTTTTCTCTGTGGTCCCCTTTTGTCATCACATACTCAGTTTAGAGTTCACCTAACTCTCACCTATTTGGCTGAACTATACAGAGATGCTTGTTGCTACTTTTTGACAGTGGTTTTTCATAGACTCCCAGATTCCCTGGAAGGAGCACTAATCAAGCTTTACTCAATTAACACAAAGAACTTCCATTTTTATCCTTCTAGTATGGCCTACTAAAATATATTCTACTGATGATTTTGCTGATCAGCTTTGGCCTGAGGCAGAATAAACTGTGCCTGCCCCAAACTGCACCAACTTGTTCAAGGGCATTTATGTGGTGCAGTGTTGATTTATCTTTGCTGTATCAGTAGCTGAGTCCTTTGACCTAAAGTAACCTCAGGTGTGGAAGGCAGCCATTCAGAAATTCCAGAAGCTGTTCTCTCTAGCATACTTTGTTCCCCAACTCCAAAGACAAAGTTTTTGCTTTGTGTGTTTTTTTTTCTCTAGCTTGAATCTCTTCTGCATCTGGACTCTTTCAGAGAGAGGTTTTTTTTTAACTTTTTATTTTAAATTAAGATAGAGAAAAATAATTTTAGATATAGAGAAACATTGCAAAAATAGTAAAAAGAATTCCCATATGTTCTTCACCTAGCTTCCACTAATGTTAATATCTTACATAACAATAGCACAACTACCAAAACCAAGATATTGATGTTGGCACAATAATATTAGCTGGATTACACACTTTATTTTTATTTCACCAGTTTTTCCACTAATGTACAATTTCTGTTCCAAGATACAAATAGATATGCCAAATTTCACTTAGTCGTCATGTCACCTTAGTCTCCTCTAGTCTGTGACATCTCTTCACTCTTTCCTTGTCTTTCACAATCTTGCCACTTTCAAAAAGTACCAGTTATTTTGCATAATGTCCCTCAATTTGGATTAATGTGATGTTCTGCCATGATTATACTCAGGATATGCATTTTTGTCAAGAATATAACAGAAGTGATGTTAAGCCTTTCTCAGTACATCATATCAGAGGATTTGTTGTTCAATCATTAAGTCATGTCCAACTCTTTGAAACACCATGGACTGCAGCATGCCAGGCTCCCTTGTCCTCTACTCTCTCCCAGAGTTTGTGCAAATTCATGTCCATTGAGACAGTGATGCTATCCAACCATCTCATCCTTTGCTGCCCCATTCTTCTTTTGCTTTCAGTCTTTCTCAGCATCAGGGTCTTTTCCAATGAGTCAGTTCTTTGCATCAGGTGGCCAAAGTATTGGAGCTTTGGCTTAGCAACAGTCCTTCCAATGAATATTCAGGGTTGATTTACTTTAGGATTGACTGGTTTGAACTCCTTGCAGTTCAAGGGACTCTCAAGAGTCTTCTCCAGCACCACAATTTGAAAGCATTAATTCTTTGGCGCTCAGCCTCCTTTATGGTCCAACTCTCATATCTGTATGTGACTACTGGAAAAACCATAGCTTTGACTATACAGACCTTTTTTCACAAAGTGATGCCTCTGCTTTTTAATACATTGTCTAGGTTTGTCATAATTTTCCTTTCAAAGAGCAAGAGTCTTTTAATTTCATGGCTGCAGCCACCATCCAGGTGATTTTGGAGTCCAAGAAAATAAAATCTGTCACTGCTCCCACATTTTCCCCTTCTCTTTGCCATGAAATGATGGGACTGGATGCCATGATCTTAGTTTTTCCAATGTTGAGTTTTAAGCCAGCTTTTTCACTCTCCTCTTTCACCTTCATCAAGAGTCTTTTTAGCTCCTCTTCATTTTCTGCTGTTAGCATGGTATCATCTGCATATCTGAGCTTGTTGATATTTCTCCCAGCAAACTTAATTCCAGCTTGTGATTCATCCAGCCTGGCATTTCACATGATGTACTCTGCATAGAAATTAAATAAGCAGGGTGACAATATACAGACTTGTCCTTTACCATTTTTGAATCAGTCAGTTGTTCCATGTTTAGTTCTCACTACTGCTTCTTGACCTGTATAAAGGTTTCTCAGAAGAAAGGTAAGGTGGTCTGGTACTCTCATCTCTTTAATAATTTTCCATAGTATGTTGTGATCCACACAGTCAAAGGATTTCAGTGTAGTCAGTGAAGCAGAAGTAAATGTTATTCTGGAACTCCGTTGCTTTCTCCATGATCCAACAAATGTCAGCAATTTGATCTCTGGTTTCTCCACCCCTTCAAAACCCAGCTTCACCTTATACATCTGGAAGTTCTTGGTTCACGTACTTCTGAAGCATAACTTGAAGGATCTTGAGCATAACCTTGCTAGCATGTGAAATGAATACAATTGTACAGTAGTTTGAACATTTGTTGGCATTGACCTTATTTGGGGTTGGAATCAAAACTGACCTTTTCTAGTTTTGCACCACAGCTGAATTTTCCAAATTTGCAAGCATATTGACAAAAGCACTTTAACAGCACCATCTTTTAAGATTTTATTAACATTTTTCTTTCTTTTTAATTGGACGATAATTGCTTTACAATATTGTTGGTTTCTGTGGTACATCAACATGAATCAGTCATAGGTACAATCTTCCCTCTTGAACCTCACTGCCACATCTCACCCCATCCCACCCCTCTAGGTTGTCACAAAACATGGGGTTTGAGCTCCCTGCATCAAACAGCAAATTCCCATTGGCTATCAAATTTTACATATGGTAATGTATATGTTTCAATTATTCTATTTCATTTGTCCCATCCACTCCTTCTCCCATTGTATGCACAAGTCTGTTCTCTATGTCTGCATCTCCACTCAGTTCAGTTCAGTCACTCAGTCGTGTCTGACTCTTTGGGACCCCATGAACCCCAGCACGCCAGGCCTCCCTGTCCATCACCAACTCCCAGAGTCCATCCATGTCCATCGGGTCAGTGATGCCATATAACCATCTCATCCTCTGTCGTCCCCTTCTTCTCCTGCCCTCAATCTTTCCCAGCATCAGGGTCTTTTCAAATGAGTCAACTCTTCGCATCAGGTGGCCAAAGTATTGGAGTTTCAACTTCAACATCAGTCCTTTCAATGAACACCCAGGACTGATCTCCTTTAGGATGGACTGATTGGATCTCCTTGCAGTCCAAGGGACTCTCAAGAGACTTCTCCAACACAACAGTTCAAAGGCATCAATTCTTTGGCACTCAGCTTTCTTTATATTCAAGCTCTCGCATTCATACATGACCAATGGAAAAACCATAGCCTTGACTAGACAGACCTTTGCTGGCAAAGTAATGTCTCTGCTTTTTAATATGTCGTCTAAGTTGGTCATAACTTTCCTTCCAAGGAGTAAGCGCCTTTTAATTTCATGGCTGCAATCACCATCTGCAGTGATTTTGGAGCCCAGAAAAAAAAGTCAGCCACTGTTTCCACTGTTTCCCATCTATTTGCCATGAAGTGATGGGACCAGATGCCATGATCTTAGTTTTCTGAATGTTGAGCTTTAATCCAAATTTTTCACTCTCCTCTTTCACTTTCATCAAGAGGCTCTTTAGTTCTTCTTCACTTTCTGCCATAAGGGTGGTGTCATCTGCATATCTGAGGTTATTGACATTTCTTCCGGCAATCTTGATTCCAGCTTGTGCTTCTTCCAGCCCAGCGTTATTCATGATGTATTCTGCATATAAGTTAAATAAGCAGGGTGACAATATACAGCCTTGACATACTCCTTTTCCTATCTGGAACCAGTCTGTTGTTCCATGTCCAGTTCTAACTGTTGCTTCTTGACCTGCATACAGGTTTCTCAACAGGCAGGTCAGGTGGTCTGGTATGCCCATCACTTTCAGAATCTTCCACAGTTTATTGTGATCCACACAGTCAAAGGCTTTGGCATAGTCAATAAAGCAGAAATAGATGCTTTTCTGGAACTCTCTTGCTTTTTCAATGATCCAGTGGATGTTGGCAATTTGATCTCTGGTTCCTCTGCCTTTTCTAAAGCCAGCTTGAACATCTGGAAGTTCACGGCTAACGTATTGCTGAAGCCTGGCTTGGAGAATTTTAAGCATTACTTTACTAGCGTGTGAGATGAGTGCAATTGTGCAGTAGTTTGAGCATTCTTTGGCATTGCCTTTCTTTGGGATTGGAATGAAAATTGACCTTTTCCAGTCCTGTGGCCACTGTTGAGTTTTCTATATTTGCTGGCATATTGAGTGCAGCACTTTCATAGCATCATCTTTCAGGATTTGAAATAGCTCAACTGGAATTCCATCACCTCCACTAGCTTTGTTCATAGTGATGCTTCCTAAGGCCCACTTGACTTCACATTCCAGGATGTCTGGCTCTATGTGAGTGATCACACCTTCGTGATTATCTGGGTCGTGAAGATCTTTTTATGTACAGTTCTTCTGTGTATTCTTGCCACCTCTTCTTAATATTTTCTGCTTCTGTTAGGTCCATACCATTTCTGTCCTTTATTGAGCCCATGTTTGCATGAAATGTTCCCTTGGTTTCTCTAATTTTCTTGAAGAGATCTTTAGTCTTTCCCAATCTGTTATTTTCCTCTATTTCTTTGCATGGATCGCTGAGGAAGGCTTTCTTATCTCTCCTTGCTATTCTTTGGAACTCTGCATTCAAATGGATATATCTTTCCTTTTCTCCTTTGCTTTTTGCTTGCCTTCTTTTCACAGCTATTTGTAAGGCCTCCTCAGAGAGCCATTTTGCTTTTTTTGCATTTCTTTTTCTTGGGGATGGTCTTGATTCCTGTCTCCTGTACAATGTCACGAACCTCTGTTCATAGTTCATCAGGCACTCTGTCTATCAGATCTAGTCCCTTACATTTATTTCTCACTTCCACTGTATAATCCAAAGGGATTTGATTTAGGTCGTACCTGAATGGTCTAGTGGTTTTCTCCACTTTCTTCAATTTCAGTCTGAATTTGGCAATAAGGAGTTCATGATCTGAGCCACAGTCAGCTCCCAGTCTTGTTTTTGCTGACTGTATAGAGCTTCTCCATTTTTGGCTGCAAACAATATAATCAATCTGATTTTGGTGTCGACCATCTGGTGATGTCCATATGTAGAGTCTTCTCTTGTGTTGTTGGAAGAGGGTGTTTGCTATGACCAGTGCATTCTCTTGGCAGAACTCTATTAGCCTTTGCCCTGCTTCATTCTGTACTCCAAGGCCAAATTTGCCTGTTACTTCAGGTGTTTCTTGACACCCTACTTTTGCATTACAGTTCCCTACACTGCTGCCCTGCAAATAGGTTCATCATAGACCTACCTAAAGAGTCAAAAGATCTGTAGGCAGAAAACTATAAGACACTGATGAAAGAAATCAAAGATGTCACAAACAAATGGAGAGATAGACTATGTTCTTAGATTGGAAGGATGAATATTGTGAAAATCTTTATACTACCAAAAGCAATCTACAGATTCACTGCAATCCTTATCAAGTTACCAATGGTATTTTTCACAAAACTAGAACAAAAATTTCACAATTTGTATGCAAACAAAAGATCCTGAATAGCCGAAGCAATCTTGAGAAAGAAGAATGGAACTAGAGGAATCAACTTTCCTGACTTCAGACTATACTACAAATCTACAGTCATCAAGACAGTATGGTACCATCACAAAAACAGAAATATAGATCAATGGAACAAGATAGAAAGCCCAGAGATAAACCCACACACTTATGGACACCTTATCTTTGACAAAGGAGGCAAGAATATACAATGCAGAAAACACAGTCTCTTCAGTAAGTTGTGCTGGGAAAACAGGAAAAATACATGTAAAAGAACGAAATTAGAAAGACTTTTGAATACCATACAGAAAGATAAACTCAAAATGGACTAAAGAACTAAATATAAAACCAGAAACTAGAAAACTCTTAAGAGGAAAAGCATAGGCGGAACACTCTTTGATGTAAATCACAGCAAGATCCTCTATGACCCAACTCCTAGAGTAATGGAAATAAAAACAAAAATAAACAAGTAGTACCTAATTAAACTTTAAAACTTTTGCACAGCAAAGGAAACTATAAACAAGGTGAAAAGACAACCTTCAGAATGGAAGAAAATAATAGCAAATGAAACAACAGACAAAGGATTAATCTCTAAAGCATACAAGCAGCTCATGCAGCTGAACACCAGAAAAACAAACAACCCAATCAAAAAATCACAGAAGCCCTATATAGACATTTCTTCAAAGACATACAGATGTCTCATAAACACATGAAAATATGCTCAACATTGCTCATTATTAAAGAGATGCAAATCAAAACTACAATCAGGTATCACCTCACACCAGTCAGAATGGCCATCATTAAAAAATTTACAAACAATGAATGCTGGAGAGGGTGTTGGAGAATAGGAAACCTTCTTGCACTGTTGGTGGGAATGTAAATTGATACAGCCACTGTGGAGAACAGTACAGAGATTCCTTAAAAAACTAGGAATAAAACTACCATATGACCCAACAAACCCACTACTGGGTATATACCCTGAGGAAACCATAATTGCACATATACTTTAATGTTTATTGCAGCACTATTTATACTAGCTAGGACATGGAAGCAACCTAGATGCGCATCGACAGATGAATGGATAAAGAAGTTGTGATACCTACAACAGAACATTACTCAGCCATAAAAAGAAATGCATTTGAGTCAGTTCTAATGAGATAGATGAACCTAGAGCCTATTCTACAGAGTGAAGTAAGTCAGAAAGAGACAGACAAATATGGGATATTAACTCATTTGAAAAGACCCTGATGCTGGGAAAGATTGAGGGCAGGAGGAGAAGGGGACAACAGAGGATGAGATGGTTCGATGGCATCACCGACTCAACGGACATGAGTTTGGGTAGACTCCAGGATTTGGTGATGGACTGGGAGGCCTGGCATGCTGCAGTTCATAGGGTTGCAATGAGTCAGACACGACTGAGTGACTGAACTGAACCAAACTGAACTGAATACATATATATGCAATCTAGAAAAATGGTACTGATGAACCTGTTTGCAGGGCAGAGAATCCACCTGTAATGCAGGAGACCTGGGTTCAATCCCTGGGTTAGGAAGATCCCCTGGAGAAGGGAATGGCTACTCACTCCAGTATTCTGGCCTGGAGAATTCCCTGAACTCTATAGTCCATGGGGTCGCAAAGAGTCAGACACAACTGAGCGACTTTCACTTTTACTTTCAATGGAGATACAGACCTACAGAACAGCATTTTAAGATTTTAAATAGCTCAGCTGGAATTCCATCACCACCACTAGCTTTGTAAAGTTTAGTAATGCTACTTTACTAATGCTTCCTAAGGCCCACTTGACCTCACACTCCAGGATGTCTGGCTTTACGTGAGTGACCACACCATCATGGTTACCTGGGTCCTTAAGACCTTTTTTTGTATAGTCTTTTGTGTATTCTTGTCAACTCTTCTTAATCTCTTCTGCTTCTCTTAGGTCCTTCTCGTTTTTGCCCATTATTGTGCCCATCTTTGCATGAAATGTTTCCTTGATATCTCCAATTTTCTTTTTTTTTAAAATAAATTTATTTATTTTAGTTGGGGGCTAATTACTTTACAATACTGTAGTGGTTTTTGCCATACATCTCCAATTTTCTTGAAGAGATCTTTATTCTTTCCCATTCTATTGTTTTCCTCTATTTCTTTGCATTGTTCATTTAAGAAGGCCTTCTTATCTCTCCTTGCTATTTTCTGGAACTTTACGTTCAATTGGGTATATCTTTCTTTCCCTTTCTCCTTTGCCTATCGCTTCTCTTCTTTCCTCAGCTATTTGTAAAGCCTCTTTAGACAACCACTTTGCCTTCTTGCATTTCTTTTTTTGGGGATGGTTTTGGTCAACCCTTCTGTACAATATTACAAACCGCCACCCATAGTTTTTCAGGCACTCTGCCTACCAGATATAATCCCTTAAATCTATTTGTCACCTCCACTGTATAAACATAAGAGATTTGATTTAGGTCATTTTGAATGGCCTAGTGCTTTCCCCTACTTTCTTCAATTTAAGACTGACTTTTGCAATCAGGAGTTCATGATCTGAGCCACAGTCAGCTCCAGGTCTTGTTTTTCTGAATGCATAGCATTTCTACATCTTTGGCTGCAAAGAACATAATCTGATTTTAGCATTTACCATTTGGTTATATCCATGTGTAGAGTTGTCTCTTGCATTGTTGGAAAAGTGTGTTTGCTATGACCAGTGTGTTCTCTTGACAAAATTCTGTTAGCCTTTGCCCTGCTTCATTTTGTACTCCAAGGCCAAACTAACCTGTTATTCCAGGTATCTCTTTTCTTTTTTTTTTTCAGTTGCAGCTTCCCTTTTATTTTTTTATTTTATTTAATTAATTAATTTTAAAAATTTTAATTGGAGGCTAATTACTTTACAATATTGTGGTGGTTTCTGCCATACATTCACATGAATCAGCCATGGGTGTACCTGTGTTCCCCATCCTGAACCTCCCTCCCACATCCCTCCCCATCCCATCCCTCAGGGTTATCCCAGTGCACCAGCCCTGAGCACCCTGTCTCATGCATCCAACCTAGACTGGCGATATATTTCACATATGATAATATACATGTTTCAGTGCTGTTCTCTCAAATCATGCCACCTCACCTTCTCCCACAGAGTCTGAAAGTCTGTTCTTTACATCTGTATCTCTTTCACTGGCTCTCATATAGGGTCATCGTTACAATATTTTCTAAATTCTATATATATGCATTAATATACTGTATTGGTGTTTTTCTTTCTGACTTACTTCGCTCTGTATGATAGGCTCCAGTTTCATCCACCTCATTAAAACTGATTCAAATGCATTCTTTTTAATAGCTGAGTAATATTCCATTGTGTTATGTACTACTGCTTTCTTATCCATTTGTCTGCAAATGGACATCTAAGTTGCTTCTATGTCCTGGCTATTGTAAACAGTGCTGCAATGAACATTGGGGTACGTGTGTCTCTTTCAATTCTAGTTTCCTCCATGTGTATGCCCAGCAGTGGGATTGCTGGGTCGTATGGCATCTCTATTTCCAGTTTTTTAAGGAATCTCCACACTGTTCTCCATAGTGGCTGTACTATCTTGCATTCCCACCAACAGTGTAAGAGGGTTCCTTTTTCTCTGCACCTTCTCCAGCATTTATTCTTTGTAGACTTTTTGATAGCAGCTATTCTGACAGGCATGAGATGGTACCTCATTGTGGTTTTGATTTGCATTTCTCTGATAACGAGTGATGTTGAGCATCTTTTCATGTGTTTGTTAGCCATCTGTATGTCTTCTTTGGAGAAATGTCTGTTCAGTTCTTTGGCCCATTTTTTGATTGGGTCGCTTTTTTTCCCTGAAATTGAACTGCAGGAGTTGCTTGTATATTTTTTAGATTAATTCTTTGTCCGTTGCTTCATTTGCTATTATTTTCTCCCATTTTGAAGGCTGTCTTTTCACATTGCTTGTAGTTTCCTTCTTTGTGCAAAAGCTTTTAAGTTTAATTAGGTCCCAACTGTTTATTTTTACTTTAATTTCCATTACCCTGGGAGGTGGGTCATAGAGGATCCTGCTGTGATTTATGTCAAAGAGTGTTTTATATATGTTTTCCTCTAGGAGTTTTATAGTTCCTGGTCTTACATTTAGATCTTTAATCCATTTTGAGTTTATTTTTGTGTATGGTGTTAGAAAGTGTTGTAGTTTCATTCTTTTGCAAGTGGTTGACCAGTTTTCCCAGCACCACTTGTTAAAGAGATAGTCTTTTCTCCATTTTATATTCTTGCCTCCTTTGTCAAAGATAAGGTATCCATAGGTGCATGGATTAATCTCTGGGCTTTCTATTTTGTTCCATTGATCTATGTTTCTGTCTTTGTGCTAGTACCATACTGTCTTGATGACTGTCGCTTTGTAGTACAGCCTGAAGTCAGGCAGGTTGATTCCTCCAGTTCCATTCTTCTTTCTCAAGATTGCTTTGGCTATTCGAGGTTTTTTGTAATTCCATACAAATTGTGAAATTATTTGTTCTAGTTCTCTGAAAAATGCCGTTGGTAGCTTGATAGGGCTTGCATTGAATCTATAGATTGCTTTGGGTAGTATACTCATTTTCACTATATTGAGTCTTCTGATCTATGAACATGGTATATTTCTCCATCTATTTGTGTCCTCTTTGATTTCTTTCAACAGTGTTTTATAGTTTTCTATATATAGGTCTTTTGTTTCTTTTTTTATTAACTTAGTTTATTTTCTATTTTTTAACTTTACAATATTGTATTGGTTTGCCATACATTGACATGAATCCACCATGGGAGTACATGTTTTCCCCTTCCAGAACCCCCCTTCCACCTCCCTCCCCAACCCATCCCTTTGGGTCATCCCGGTGCACCAGCCCCGAGCACCCTGTATCATGCATTGAACCTGGACTGGCAATTCGTTTCACATATGATAATTTACATGTTTCAATGCCTTTTTAGGTGATTTATTCCTAAGTATTTTATTCTTTTCATTGCAATTGTGAATGGAATTGTTTCCTTAATTTCTCTTTCTGTTTTCTCATTGTTAGTGTATAGGAATGCAAGGGATTTCTGTGTGTTAATTTTATATCCTGCATCTTTGTTGTATTCATTGATTAGCAATTTTCTGGTAGTGTCTTTAGGGTATTCCATGTAGAGGATCATATCATCTGTAAGCAGTGAGAGTTTTACTTATTTTCTGATCTGGATTCCTTTTTTTCCTTTTTCTTCTCTGATTGCTGTGGCTAAAACTTCCAAAACTATGTTGAATAGTAGTGGTGAAAGTGGGCACCCTCTTCTTGTTTCTGTCTTTAGGGGAAGTGCTTTCAATTTTTCACCATTGAGGATAATGTTTGCTGTGGGTTTATCATATATGGCTTTTATTACGTTGAGGTATGTTTCTTCTATGTCTGCTTTCTGGAGGGTTTTTATCATCAATGGATGTTGTATTTTGTCAAAGGTTTTTGCTGCCTCTATTGAGGATATCATATGGTTTTTATCTTTCAATTTGTTAATGTGGTGTATCACATTGATTGATTTGCAAATATTAAAGAATCCTTTTATCCCTGGGATAAAGCCCACTTGGCCATGATGTATGATCTTTTTAATATGTTGTTGGATTCTGTTTGCTAGAATTTTGTTAAGGATTTTTGCATCTGTGTTCATCCGTAATATTGGCCGCTAGTTTTCTTTTTTTGTGTCTGGTTTTGGTACTAGGGTGATGGTGGCCTCATAGAATAAGTTTGGAAGTTTACCTTCCTCTGCAATTTTCTGGAAGAGTTTGAGTAGGATAGGTGTTAGCTCTTCTCTAAATTTTTTGGTAGAATTCAGCTGTGAAGCCATTTGGTCCTGGGCTTTTGTTTGTTGGAAGATTTCTGATTATAGTTGTGATTTCTGTGCTTGTGATGGGTCTTTTAAGATTTTCTATTTCTTCCTGGTTCAGTTTTGGAAAATTATACTTTTATAAGAACTTTTCCATTTCTTCCAAGTTGTCCATTTTATTGGCATATATTTGCTGATAGTAGTCTCTTATTATCCTCAGTGTTTCTGTGTTGTCTGTTGTGATTTCTCCATTTTCATTTCTAATTTTGTTGATTTGATTATTCTACCTTTGTTTCTTGATGAGTCTGGCTAACTGTCAATTTTATTTATCTTCTAAAAGAACCAGCTTTTAGCTTTATTTATTTTAGCTATGGTCTCCTTTGTTTCTTTTGCATTTATTTCTGCCATAATTTTTATGATTTCTTTCCTTCTACTAACCCTGCAGTCCTTCATTTCTTCTTTATCTAGTTGCTTTAGGTGTAGAGTTAGGTTATTTATTTGATTTCTCTCCTGTTTCTTGAGGTAGGTTTGTATTGCTATGAATCTTCCCCTTAGCACTGCTTTTACTGAATTCCATAGGTTTTGGGTTGTTGTGTTTTCATTTTCATTCGTTTCTACGCATATTTTTATTTCTTTTTTGATTTCTTCTGTGATTTGTTGGTTATTCGGAAATGTGTTGTTTAGCCTCCACATGTTTGTATTTCTAATAGGTTTTTTTTCCTGTAGTTGACATCTAATCTTACTGCATTGTGATCAGAAAAGATGCTTGAGATGATTTCAATTTTTTGAATTTACCAAGGCTAGATTTATGGCATATTCTAGGTATCTTTTGACTTCCTACTTTTGCATTCTAATCGCTTATGATGAAAAGGACATATCTTTTTTTAGTGTTAGTTCTAAAAGTGTTGTAGAATCAGTTCATAGAATCAGTAAACTTCAGCTTCTTTGGCATCAGTAGTTGGGGCATAGACTTGGATTACTGTGATGTTGAATGGTTTGCCTTGGAAGTGAACCAAGATTATTCTGTTTTTTTTTTTATTGCATCCTAGTACCACATTTCCAACTCTTTTGTTGACTATGAGGGCTGCTCCATTTCTTCTAAGGGATTCTTTAATTCAGATGGTCATCTGAATTAAATTCTTCCATTCCCATCCATTTTAGTTCACTGATTCCTAAAATGTTGATGTTCACTTTTGCCATCTCCTGCTTGATCATGTCCAATTTACCTTGATTCATGAACTTAACATTCCAGGTTCCTATGCAGTATTATTCTTTATAGCACTGGACTTTACTTTCACCACCAGACACATCCACACTGAGTGTCATTTTTGCTTTGGCCCAGATGTTTCATTCTTTCTGGAGCTATTAGTAATTGCCCTTTGCTCTTCCCCAAGCAGCATACTGAACACCTTCTGACCTGGGGGTCTCATCTTCTGGTGTCATATCTTTTTGCCTTTTTATAATGTTCATGGGGTTCCTGTGGCAAGAATACTGGAGCAGGTTGCCATTTCCTCCTCCAGTAGACCACATTTGTCAGGACTCTTCATTAAGACCTGTCCATCTAAAGGTGGCCCTAAGTGGCATGGTTCATAGCTTTCTTGAGTTATGCAAGCCCCTTCAGCATGACACAACTGTGATCCATGAAGCAGATATCAGAGGATACGTGATAGCAGTATGTCAACACTGGAGATGTTAACCTTGATCACTTGATTAAGGTATTATCTGCTGAGTTTCTCTACTGTGAAATTATTTTCTCTTTGTAGTTAATAAATATCTTGAGAAAGATACTTTTAAGGTAAAGAAATACCCTGATCTCCTCAAAATGTTGTTGACTAACTTTGGCATTTGTTAGTGGATATTTTGCCTGTAATAATTGTTACTGCAGTCTTCTAATGGTGATTTTGTACTTCTTTTATAACTTCTACATATATTAATTGTAATTCTTCTGTAAGGAAGAACTATCTTTTTCCCTTGTTCATTTATTTATTCAATCATTTATTTATATCAGTCTGGACACTTGGATATTTATTTTATCCAGTGGTTTATGATTCAATAATATCGTTGCTCATTTTGTTGCTCAAAGTGTTCCATCTTTGACCATTGGGAGCTTTTTCAGGTTGGTTCCAATGCCCTTTTGACAAGTCCCATACTTTTTAAATAACTTCCTTATTTTTTGGTACACACGATGGTCCAAGTTCATCCTATATTTTCCATTTCTCAGCTCTGAAGTCAACCACTTCTCTAGGAAGTCCTGGTTCTTTTTATTGAAGAATGATGTTTTAGAAAACAAGATCTGGGTGCTAAGTTGTTTGACTGCTTCTAGGCCCTCTCAGTGGACAGAACTAAGAAATATATGCACATATATAAACTCATGCATGTATACAGACTTCTATTTATCTATCTCTCTCTTTCTATGTATATATATACACATAGAGATATACATAAATCTTAAATGAATGAATCCACTGCCAGGCCTGAACATGGGCAACTCACTGTGGACCCCAACCAAGTATATGTGTATATATATACATAGAGAGAGAGAGGCTATAAATGCTCACATTTATAGTCAACTGATTATTTTCAACAAGGGTGCCAAGACAAGTCAATAAGGGAAAAAATGTAATTGGAGAACAGTTCTTCAAAAGTCTAAACACAGAATTACAGTTTGACCCATCAATTCTGCCCCCTGGTTATATACCCAAATGAAGTGAAAATTTATATATATATAAAAACTTGAACTTGAATATTCATAGCAACAATATTGCTTAATTTAGATACCTTAGATTTTAAAGAAACCTATCTGTGATTGATTTCTAGTTTAATTCCATTATTACCAGAGAATACACTTTGTATGATTTCTTTAATATTAAATATGCTCTTTGATTTTGACACAGAATATGTTCTACCTGTGGGAATGTTCTATGTGTACTTGAAAAGATCTTATTGGTTAGCATTTAGGTCAAGTTGATAATGTTGTTCAGTTCTTCTGTGCTCTTACTTTCTATGTACTTGTTCTACCAATTACTGACAGATTAGTATTGAGGTCCCTAACCATAATTTTAGTTTTGTCTATTTCTCCTTTCAGCTCTATCAGTTTTTGCTTTATGTAGTTTGAAACTCTGTTATTAGGTGCATGTACATATAAGCTTGCTACATCTTAAATAATTTATTCCTTTATTATTATGTTATGTCCTTATTAATCTCTGACATTATTTCTTGTTCTGGATTTCACTTTATCTTGAAAATACTATAACTATCCAGCTTCTTTATTTATACTGTTTGCATCATACATCCTTTCCATCCTTTTAACTTATCTTTTTTGTTTCAAGTGGATTTATTGTAACAACATATAATCCTTATTTTTCTGCATTCTGTATATCATTGTATATTTTTGTTGAACTTCTTGTTATTCCATTTTATCTCCACTATCATTTAAAAATTATCATCTATACTTTATAGAAAAAAGTGTTGTCTGTTATTCTAGGGCTTACAATATATATCACCAATTAGACAGAATGTATCTTCAAATAATACAGTATCACTGCATGTGTATAGTACACAGTGTATAGTACACATAGTGTATACACACATAGTCTGTGTTTAGTACACAGACCTTAAATAGTGTGTTCCCAATCCCTCTCTCCCATTCTTTGGAAAAGAGTCTTATTATCATTCAACTTTTACAACATCATGCCATAAATATAATTTTGCTTTAATTAGTTTTATTTTAGAACAATTTAAGGTAAGAAAAAGATCTTTTACTTTACCTTAATTCATTTCATTTCAAGTGCTCTTCATCTCTTTGTGTGTAAGTTTTTACCTGGTATCACATTCCCTCTGCCTGAACAGTTTTCTTCAACTTTTCTGATAAAGTTGTTCTGATTTTTTGTCAGAGAAAATGCTTATTTCTTCTTCATTTTTGAAAGGTATTTTTGTGGGCTTTATATATTCTGGGCTGAAAGAGTTGCTTTGCCTCATTCAGCACTTTAAAGTTGTCACTCATTGTTTTCTGGTTTGTGTGGTTTCTGACAAGAAGTCTAGGGTAATTCTCACCCTTTTTCCTCTGGATGCCTCAAGATTTTCTCTTTGTATTTTGTTTTGAGAAGTTTAATGATTCTGTGTCTAGGTGGGTGTGTTGGGGGTTGGATTAGGGTTTTCTTTATTTATCTTTCTTGGCATTCTCAGCCTCTTTGTGCTGGGTTTGAAAATTCTCAGCCATTAATTCTTCAAATAATTATTCTCTCCCATTCTCTTTCTCTTTTTTTTTCTGAGCTTCCAGTCATGTGTATGTTAGACTATCTGATGTTGATCCACAGTTTGGAATGCTCTGTTCTACTTTTATTTTTCACTCACGTTTCTCTTTGTGTTTTAGTTTTGATGATCTCTGTTGACTTAGCTTCAAGTTCTTGTTTCTTTCCTTGGTTTTATCATCTCTGCTAATGAGCCAGTCAAAGATATTCTTCATCTCTGTTACCGTGTTTTTAATTTTAATCTTTCTTATAGTTTTGGTCTCTCTGTGAAAATTTCTCACCTGATTATGCATGTTGTCCACTGGGGCCTTCAGCGTGTTGTTCATGGATATTTTAATTCCATGTCAGATAGTTCCAACATCTGTGTTATCTCTGAATCTTGTTCTGTTGATTTCTTTGTCCCCTGGATGTGTTTTATTTTTTTTTCTTTCCTTTTTGTATGCCTCATAAAGTTAAGTTCAATCCCAGACATCTTTTGTAGTAGAAACCAAAGTCAATAGTTCTGATGCTTGGAAATGGGCATGTTTTTTCTTTTGCTAAGCCTTTAATATGAAGGTTTGAGAATCTAGTCAAGAGTTGAGCTGGGCTGAAGGTTTGCTGTTGTTCTAGTTTGTTGTTGCTTTAGTGTACCTTCAATGCACCCCAGGTTTTAAATTCCTATAGCAATAGCTTATGTTAGACTGGAGACTTGTTTGCTAAAGAGATTTTTTTCAGTGTCACATCAGCTTTAGATTTTCTTTTTAAACTGTGACCATCTCCACAGTGTTGCAACTCTTCTGGCAGTATTCCACTATTACTTGCTACTTGACACTCATTAAATGGTTCTAAGGAACCATGGGAGTAGGATATCTATTGTTCTGATCAAACCTTAGTTAAGGTTAGGGTTAATGTTAGGGTTAGATGGGCTCCATGTCCCTGGATCTCTGGAATGGGGCTTTCTAAGTGCTCCAGTCCCTCTCCCATATATATTTCAGGGCCCCCTGAACTCACTGCTGCCCTTCCCTCAGGGGTATATGGTTTTTTTCTTTCCTGGTCCTTTCCCCAAGCTGCTCAATAGTGTTCCATGGACAATAGTGTTTGTTGCCCTTCCCCACATAGATTCATTCCATAAGAAGATACAGTAGAGAAAGATCTGGGAAAAGTTTCCTGCCTCTTCCACAGTGGCTGCTACTCCTCTCCCACAGACTTCTACTGTGAAGGATGCTTTCTCAGAACTCTTAGCAAGTGGAGTCCATGGAGAAAAGCTTTTCTTATATCTGCAACCCCCAGGGTCTCCACACTCTCACCAGCCCACACTCCGACTCCACTGCTTCTAAGTTAAGCTTTCATACCAGTGTCTAGGAACGTCTGTCCTGGATAAACAAGTGCTTATATCCCATCTCCAAGATGCCTGTCTTTCCTTTGATTTCAGGCTAGTTGTTTAACCTGCTGCTCAGCTCTCTCAAGAAAACTCATTGACATGCACTTCGGCAAGTCTTCTTTATTGTAAAGGTGGGAATGACTCTTTCCAGCTTTCTAAATCATAAATCCCTTGGGAGATGTTCAAAATCAATTTTTAACTATCTTCATAGCAAAGAGGTTACTCTACCTAGGCCATAGAGCAGTAGCTCCAATGGCATGGCATACAAATAATTGTTCAGGTCAGTTGGCTATGAAACAGAAGACAAAGAAGGGAAAATGATGTTGAGCACTTATATCCTGGGAAAAGCTTTATAGCATTTTCTCATCTACTCCTTAAGCCTGAATGAACTTCCCTGTGTCTCTAGGCCTTTCCATGACCAACCACTTAACAACAAGAAGGTCAGAATTTGATTTAATTATAAATTCATATTGCATTTGTGCATTTTATTTAGTTCATCACATTCTGAGTTCTGTCGGTTTCTTTTTCTAATCCCAAGGCAAGTAGAGAAGTAGCTTTTAAATAATTAAGAATAGTAAGTCAACGAGAGCTGCTTGAGTGTCTTTCACCACCACATATGCAAACAGCTGCAGTTATGGACCCAGCCTACACTCACTTCATCCATCCAGCAGTCAAAGCCAGACTCATTTCAAGTTAAATGTTCTTCCCATAAACTTGTGTGGTCTCCTGGTGGTTCCCAAAACTGGCTACACATCAAAATTACTGAGTGACCCCAGAACTGAGATTTTGATATTGTGTATCTTGAACAAGGAGTCTCTGTTTTTAACAAGTTCTGCGGGTGATTCTGACGCAGGTGGTTTGCCTTTGGAACCAGGGAAGTTGGGGATACAATCTGGATCCTTAATTCTGTTTCTGTTTTTTTTTTTATAGGAGGATAACTGCTTCACAAAATTGTGTTGACCTCTTCCATACATCAACATGAATCAGCCATAGGCGTATATATGTCCCCTCCCCCCTGAACCTGCCTCCCATCTCCTACCCCATCTGTTTTGCTGATCCTGTTCATGATGCCAATTGTCTTGCTGTTCACACTGTTCGCACAGTTTGCTGAACCCAGGGTAAGCAAGGCACAAGCTAAGAGACTAGAAGAAGACTTGAGGAGCCATAGGAACTGTAAACACTTTTATTCTCTCCTGGCTGATGCAGCAGCCATAGCAGTAGACATGTTATATTCTCTCTTCTCGTGGCTGATCCAACAGACACAGCCGTGACACAGCAGTAATGCTGCCACTTTCTAGGTGGAGCTCACAAATCCTTACAGCACAAAGTAGCCCGTGACCAAGCAAGTACCTCATGACACACATGCACAGTGCTATAAGTGATCTCAGCTCTTACATAAATCATTATTCACAAAACATGGGGCAAGAGAGAGAGGCTGTGGGGCAAGAGAGCCTGACCATGCCATCTTGGCTAATTTGCTCTTTCCCTACACCACCCTCTACGTTGTCACAGAGCACTGAGTTGAGTTCCCTGTGTCACACAGCAAATTCACACTTGCTATCTATTTAATATATGGCAATGTATATGTTTCCATGATATTCTGTCAATTTGTCCCACCCTCTCCTGCCCCCATGTGTCCATATTAATCTTGATTCCTTAGACAGTGTGTCAACCACAGCCAGGGTTATGGGACATCAGAACTCATAGGGCCTATTCCTGTTTCTCCAGCCACACAGTAAAAATTTCTTAAAGCCCTTTGCTTCTGACCATTCATTGCTGAGAGGAGCTCTTGGCCTCTATCATGAGGAGCCTTGTTGTCTAACATTTTGCCATGATCACGGTGTTATAAGCAGCCTCCAAGATGGCCCCCAAAGATCCCTGACTCTTGACATTCACTTGTGTAGTCCCTTCTCACATTGTGCCATGGTTCTTCCATGTTTCAAAGAACATATACAGCCACTATGGAGAACAGTGTGGAGATTCCTTAAAAAACTGGAAATAGAACTGCCATATGACACAGCAATCCCACTGCTGGGCATACACACCAAGGAAACCAGAATTGAAAGAGACACATGTACCCCACTGTTCATCGCAGCACTGTTGACAATAGCCAGGATACGGAAGCAACCTAGATGTCCATCAGCATATGAATGGATAAAAAAGCAGTGGCATATATACACAATGGAATATTACTCAGCCATTAAAAAGAATACATTTGAATCAGTTCTAATGAAGTAGATCAAACTGGAGTCTTTTATACAGCGTGAAGTAAGTCAGAAAGAAAAACACCAATACAGTATACTAATGCATATATATGGAATTTATAAAGATGGTAATGATAACCCTATATGCGAGACAGCAAGAGAGACACAGATCTATAGAACAGTCTTTTGGACTCTGTGGGAGAAGGCAAGGGTAGGATGATCTGAGAGAATAGCATTGAAACATGTATATTATCATATGTGAAACAGATCACCAGTCCAGATTCAATGCATGAGACAGGGTGCTCAGGGCTGGTGCACTGGGATGATCCAGAGTGATGGGATGGGGAGAGAGGTGGGAGGGGTTTCAGGATGGGGAACACATGTACACCCATGGCTGATTCATGTCAATGTATGGCAAAAACCACTACAATATTGTAAAGTAATTAGCTTCCAATTAAAATAAATAAATTAAAGAAAAAAGAAAAAAAAAGAAGCGATGGTGTGTCATTTTCAAGATAAGATTATAAAGGACTGCAGCTTCTGTCTTGGGTACACACTTTCATATCACTCCCTGAGGGACATTATGCTATGAGCAGTCCTACAGAGAGGACCATGTGGCCTATATTTCATTTCTTCTGCTGACAGTCATGTGAATGAGCTTGAAAGTGAATCCCCTGTTTGCTTTAAGAGTACTGTAGTCCTAGCTGACAACTTGACTACAACCTTCTGTGGGACCCTGAGCCAGAACCAGCCAGCTAACATCTCCCAATTTTCAAACCCTCAGAAACCCTGTGAGATAATCAAAGTCTATTGTTTTAATCTTCTATGTTTGGGGGTAATTTGTTCTGCGGCAATAGTTAAGTGATACACTGGATCAGACCCATAACTAATGTGAGGAGGAAACAACTGAGGACACACCTCTCATGTATCCAGGAAACACTGGCTTTTAGTAGGCTGCAGGCACATTCTACTTGCTTTCACAAACAGATTTGTTCTCTCAGATAGCTTTCCCATGTCATGCTGTCCTGTACATCAAGGATAGGGCACCCCAAGTATGGAGCTTCTCAGTGCAAAGGAATCTGAAAGAAGCCAAGCTTATCACAGTTCAGCTATCACATGATTAAAAGCATCTTTCCCTCCTTTAACTTTTTCAAAAACACCTGAGTACCATGGTGATTGATGCTATAATAACAGGCAGCCAGTGGGCAAGAGAACGATGAAAGTATGTTTTGTATAGAAAACAGGAATGTTGTCCATGCCTAAGGCCTCTTGAAATGAAGCTTCCGGAATGCACAGAGACTTTCTGTGAAGGACAGGAATATGGCACTCAAAGAAAGCAAGAGAGGCAAGCAGCTTCCAGTCAATGTAAAGCAGCCAAGTGAGAGGCTGCTCTTCAATCAACAGGGTCTTATGTGCAAAGGGAAGGTCATCATGTTGACTTGATTTGGGGCAACATGGCAGAATGGACTATGCTAATTATTGTTACCTCCCTGAAGTTTAAAGCAATGATGAAGGGAGGCAATAATAAAGGATATTATTAAATAAAAATATTATAGTAATGAAAGATATCCCTCTTGAATAAATGGTGTTGGGAAAACTGGAAAGCTACATCCAAAATAATTAAACTATACTTTCTCTCTTGCCATACACAAAAATAAATTCAAAATGAATTAAAGACTTAAATGTAAAACCTAAAACCATAGAACATCTAGAAGAAAACATAGGTAGTAAGTTATTTACTCAATCTTAATCTTACTTGATCTTAGTAATATTTTTTTGGCTATGTCTCCTCAGGCAAGGGAAACAAAAGTAAAAACAAAGAAGTATGATGATATCAAACTAAAACACTTTTGCACAGTGAAGGAAACTACCAACAAATTGAAAAGGCCACCTATTGAATGGGAGAAGATACTTGCAAATGATATTTTCAATAAGGAGTTAATATCCAAAACAAACAAAGAAGTCATACAAATCAACATCATAAAAGCAAGCCAATTTAAAAATTGGCAGAGGATCTGAATAAACATTTTTCCAAAGAAGACATACTGATAGTCAACAGGCACATGATAAGATGCTCAGTATCACTAATCATCTGGGAAATGCAAATCAAAACCACAATGAGCTACCACCTCACATCTGTCTGAATGGTTATCATCGTAAAGATCACAAATAACAAATGTTGGAGAGGCTATGGAGAAAAGTGAGTGATTAACACATTGAAGGCATTTAGAGCTATAGAATCATATGTGATGACTTGGAGTACTGGTTCCCTACCTCTTCATGGTTCACAGCACCCCTAGGGTCTCAGTAATATTTTCACAGAATTTCTATGCCAAAGGAGATATCCAACAATTTTGTTGACCAAGCAGAGAACAGAAGAGGACCTCTTGCATTACTCCAACTCTAGAAGGAAGATGATCTGATCCAGAAAACTGCAGTGAAGCTGACACTGAGGTATGAGGAAGCCAAGAGATATCCTGAAAGTTAAGTTTTTTTTTCAAAAAGTGTCTCAAGAAGAAACCAACTTTGGAGAAAATAGTAAGATAATGTGTGAGGGAATTCTGAGAGTAACAACAGCAAGATAGTGGTATAGAAATTTCCAGCACCTGTCCACCCCCAGAAACATTCATTTAAACAACTATCCACAATTGAAAGCAACTTTACAAGCACTAAGGATTCCAGATGAGAAATTAAAGCACATGAGTGGGGCACAGAACTTAGAAAAGACACATTGAAGAGGGTAGGAAAGAATTCCACATTACTCCTATCACCTCTCCCCTGCCTCCCAGTTCCAGGCTGTGTCTGGAAAACAGTGAAAACAATGAGTTGGCTGGATCAGAAGATTTGGGCAGAAGAAGAGTGAGACAGCATCCTGAATGGGGCCATCCTGGAGTGAGCTCTGTGTTGAGGAGGTAGGTATGAGATAAGAGGACCTCAAAAATACTCTATGTATAATACATATAGTCATGGGGTAGGATGCTTTGTTATGACCTAGTCTCTTCCCTGGTAAATTTTGAAGTTCAGGTCTCTCCCGGGCACAAAGTAGTGAACTAAAATTCCTCCCATCTCCTGCCCTTCTCATCCCCTCTATAATGGTGAAGCCACCCACTGGCCAGTAGCAAGGCAGAGAGAAGATCATGGGCATTCTCCAAAGATGAACTCAGATCTTTGAAAATTCTCAGGAGTAATTTCGCCCATGGCAACCCATTCCAGTATTCTTACCTGGGGAATCTCCACAGAGAGAGGAGCCTGACAGGTTACAGTCCATGGTGTCACAAAGAGGCAGACACAACTGAAGTGACTTGGCACACACGCATGCACAATAATGACTTTATGCACTCACTAAACAAGCATTTATCAAGGGATATCAGAGTCAGTGGGCTTCCCTGGTGGCTCAGATGGTAAAGAATCTGCCTGCAATGCAGGAGACCTGGATTCAGTCCCTGGGTTGGACAGATCCCCTGGAGGAGGACAGGGCAACCAATTCCAGTATTCTTGCCTGGAGAATCCCCATGGACAGAGGAGTCTGGCAGGCTATAGTCCATGGGGTCACAAAGAGTCAGATACAACTGAGTGACTAAGCACAGCACAGTCAGAGTCAGCTCTCAACAAAACTCCAGCGATCACCTTGCCCAACCCTCTTGTTTTATGGTAAAGAAACTAAAACTCAAAGCAGACTTATTGGAGTCATGCAGCTGTTTTGGTGCATCACTGGGTCTCTGCTCCCCTGCCCCCATATTTGCACTCTCTGTTGCACTGAGGGGCTCAATCAGACTCTCCTCCCATCTGTTACTTGGGTGTCCATAACCCATAAGCCTGTGATTAGTATATAAGATGGCACTGCAAAATTAGGTAACTCCCTGAGCTGAAGCAAGATCAAAGAGGAGAGGGGTACATGACTTTGGTCTTGTCCGTGGTTGCAGTTTCTTTATCTGTAACCGATGCACAACATGTGGTTGGAATGGTTGGAATAGGTTGGTTTTCACATCAGGATGACTGGTGCCATTTCATACAGGCAGCTGACAGAACAGTTCTTTCCAGAGTTACCTCTGTAAGCTGGCACAGTTGTTTGTTAGCTGTCTAATGTCAGTCAAGATCCAGGGCATTGCAAGGGGAAAAATGGAAAAGAGAAGAGAGGGGAAAAAAAGAAAAGGAGGCAAAGGTCCAGGCAAAGAAAATCAAGATCTGCTTTAATTCTTTTATAGCTCTTCCTCTTGGCCAAGATAAATTACTTTCATCTCCAGGAAAATCTTTTGGGGGTGAAAACTAAATTAGAAGGATGTACAAGGTTCAGAAATTGAACAAAGAAGGCCCCCATAGAGAGTTGGAGGAGCAGTTTGTCCTTCAGTCTTCAGTCTTGAACCATAGTTTGGGTCATTCATTTAGACAGGATAGTGCCATCAGTCTTGATTAGATCTGATTGAATGCACTTGAGGAGGGGTTTTCCATAAGAAGAAAAAGGAAATGATCACTAGCTCTTGGTCAAAGTGAGTCCCATGGACCATATGCCTGTTGTGAAGACCCAGGGAAAGAGGTTCTTTCCTCAATCACTTGATGATGATCCATAGGTCCTAGAAGACAGGACTCCATCGTTCACTCGAAAAATGTCTTGCTTGGCCTCACAAATGTGTTTACTCAACAAAGAGACATCAAAAAGGTTCAAGATGGTATTTGTGAACCAATCACCATTGACAACTGCACAAGTGCATCCCTTAGACATCAGGGTGATGTCTAATGCCCATCAACAGAGAACAACAACCTCTGGAATTCTGGCATTTCTTGAGTATTGCAATAGTTTGGTGAACATCTTTGGTGGCATGGGTGACTTCACAAATGACCATATGTAAAACTGGCGTTGCATTGAAACTTTTAGAAGCCCACAGGGTTTTTAGTGATAACTGCAGCATAAAACCCACCCCAGATGATGGTGAACACATCTGAATTGATTCTGGGTCTTTTAGCTTCTTCACATAGTTCCTTTGCATCACTTGCTGGAAATGGGTCTTTTGCAAAGAGGGCTGCTTGATTCCCCTTGGATTATTCTTCTGGTTCAAGAGTGGGAGTTTGACTGCTTATTTAAAGAGGTCATAAACTCAGATAGGTGAGAGAATATGTCCAATTGCTTGTTGTTAAAAACCTATGCTTTGCATCTAGTAGGACCTTGGCAATGAGCCTCCCAAATATAGCATCCCAAATATAGTGTCCTCTGGCCACTGCAATAGCAGCTAAAGCAAACCCCTCATGGGCAGATTTTCTTTGACTGAAACTGCAGCCAGCCAGGGAAAGGGAGGCAAAAATAACTGGACAAACTTTCTGAAACAATGCATTCCTGAAGTCTGCCCAGCCACACCTTTGCCCCACACTGTGGCACTGGCCACTCCTGACACTGTAATTCACACGCAAGCCAGAGGGCAAGTTCAGAGCTAAGAAACACCTGTGTCTGTGAGGAAATGAGCTAGTCTGATCTCTTCCCTCTTCCCAGAGGCTACAAGAGGCTCACACAGTCTTGCATTTCCCTATTCAGCAGGGGGGCACAGGCTGACTCACTGGAAAGCAAGCATTAAGCAGCTACTTTGGGCCAGCCTCAATGAATACGAAATGAGTAACACCAAGCTATGAATAAATGTAAAACTGATAAACTTAGCTTCACTCATACATTTCTCAGCTTGGTGATACGTTCTCTCAGAAATGGCAGACTCTACCATTAACAGGATCTGAATATCCGATCATAAAGAAATTCAAAGTCTTAATGTTTTGTGTAAGGAAGGGAGAGGTCAAAGGAAAGAAAGAAGGGAAGAACCTGAAAGATCTAACTTAATGACATCAGTCAAAATATCAAGTCTTCTCCTAGAAGTCACCAATTCAGCCCTAACCCAATACCATGTTCTCTTTATATTTGTTCTGGTTCCAATACTAGAAAGGAATTTTTTTCTTTTTATATTTAACTTTGAAGAACCTGGGCTTCCCTTGTGGCTCAGCTGGTAAAGAATCCACCTGCAATGCAGGAGACCTGGGTTTGATACCTGGGTTGGGAAGATCCCTGGAGAAGGGAAAGTCTACCCACTCCAGTATTCTGGCTTGGAGACTTCCATGGACTGTATAGTCCATGGGGTCACAAAGAGGCGGACACAACTTAGTGACTTTCACTTGAAGAGCCTTTGGTCAAGATGGGACTTTGACAAGAAGGGAAGTTCAGTTCAGTTCAGTTGCTCAGGCGTGTCCAACTCTTTGTGACCCCATGGACTGCAGCACACCAGGCTTCCCTGTTCATCACCAACTCCCGGAGCTTGTTCAAACTCATGTCCATTGAGTCGGTGATGCCATCCAACCATCTCATCCTCTCGCCTTCAATCTTTCCTACCATCGGGGTCTTTTCCATTGAGTCAGTGCTCCGCATCAGGTGGCCAAAGTATTGGAGCTTCAGCATCAGTCCCTCCAAGTAACATTCAGGACTGATTTCCTTTACGATTGATAAGTTTGATCTCCTTGCAGTCCAAGGGGCTCTCAAGAGTCTTCTTCATCACCAGAGTTCAAAAGCATTAATTCTTTGGTGCTCAGCTTTCTTTATGGTCCAGCTCTCACATTCATACATGACTACTAGGAAAACCATAGCTTTGACTAGATGGACTTTGTCAGCATAGTAATGACTCTGCTTTTTAATATGCTGTCTAGGTTGGTCATAACTTTTCTTCCAAGGATCAAGCGTCTTTTAATTTCATGGCTGCAGTCACCATCTTCAGTGATTTTGGAGCCCCCCAAAATAAAGTCTGTCACTGTTTCCACTGTTTCCCCATCTATTTCCCATGAAGTAATGGGACCAGATGCCATGATCTTAGTTTTCTGAATGGTGAGTTTTAAGCCAACTTTTTCATTCTCCTCTTTCATCAAGAGGCTCTTTAGCTCTTCTTCACTTTCTGCTATAAGGGTGGTGTCATCTGCATATCTGAAGTTATTCATATTTCTCCTGGCAATCTTGATTCCAGCTTGTGCTTCATCCAGCCCAGCATTTTGCATGATGTACTCTGCATATAAGTTAAATAAGCAGGGTGACAATATACAGCCTTGATGTACTCCTTTCCCAATTTGGAACCACTCTGTTGTTCCATGTCCTGTTCCAACTGTTGCTTTTTGACCTGCATACCTTACCTGCAGGAGGTAAGGTGGTCTGTTATTCCCTTCTCTTGAAGAATTTTTCACAGTTTGTTGTGATCCACACAGTCAAAGGCTTTGATATAGTCAATAAAGCAGAAGTAGATGTTTTTCTGGAACTCTCTTACTTTTTTGATGATCCAGTGGATGTTGGCAATTTGATCTCTGGTTCCTCTGCCTTTTCTAAATTCAGCTTGAACATCTGGAAGTTCTCAGTTCACATATTGTTGAAGCCTGGCTTGGAGAATTTTGAGCATCACTTTGCTAGTGTATGAGATGAGTGCAATCGTGTGGTAGTTTGAACATTTTTTGGCATTGCCTTTCTTTGGGATTGGAATGAGAACTGACCTTTTCCAGTCCTGTGGCCTCTGCTGAGTTTTCCAAATTTGCTGGCATATTGAGTGCAGCACTTTAACATCATCATCTTTTAGGACTTGAAATAGCTCAACTGGAATTCCATCACCTACAAGGGCAAAAGAACAAGTCCATTTGAACAGATGTGTGGGGTAATTTCATTGGTCAAGCTCACCTATCCAGGGGCATTAGAAAGATCATAACCAGTCTCCATGAAGTGTGCTTCCAAGACTAGGCTATAACTGCAAAATGTCTTTTGCCCCATTACTTTACTAGGGTTCATAGAAGCAATGGTTGACATAGAAATAGATGTATTGAGGTAGAGCATTAGGCTGGGGTGGAAGGGGTGGTGATGTAGCCAGCAGGCATGTGATCTATACAGAAGTGTAGCTTCACTCTGATCCCATAGGGAAGCTCTAGAACACTAATCCTACACCTGTAAGCAAGTAAGTGTTAGTTGCTCAGTCATGTCCTACTCTTTGCGACCCCATGGACTCTGACCTGCCAGGCTCCTCTGTCCATGGGATTCTCCAGGCGAGAATACTGGAATGGGCTACCATTCCCTTCTTCAGGGGATCTTCCTGACCCAGGGATTGAACCTAGGTGTCCTGCATTGTAGGCAGCTTCTTTACCGTATGAGCCACCATTGGCCTAATTCTGCAGTAAGGAGAAGAGCAGAAATGGGGGCAATTTCTGCCCAGATTGCTGGGTTATTTCTCCGCAGTAGTTATTCCATAAGCTATCAGCCAACAGTACCAGCAGCTGGGACATGAGTGCAAGGGCAGGAAAGGGGAAACTGGATGAAGCATCAGCAGCAGCATCTACCACCCCCTCTACCATTATCTTCTAAATCAGGAGTCAGCAAACCTTTTCTATAAAGGGCCAACTAGAAAAGAATTTAAGCTTTTGCCATAGTCTCAGTCACAACCATTCAGCTCTATCATCATCACACAAAAGGAGCCATAAACAAAATGCAAATAGTGGACAAAGCTGTGTTCTAACAAAATGTTATTTACAAAAATAAGCACCTATGTTTTAACCTGTCCTTTGAAGACATGAAGCCATCTTGGTCTGTCATCAGTACCAGGCAGATATGAAATGTAGTGGAAAAGTTTGGGCTTCTAATTACAGCCTTGTCTCTCCATCTTTTTCAGATGCAGGTGCCAGAATCCCAACTCTAATGAGCTCGAAGGAAATGCAGTCAGGAAGAGGGAGGGCTTACTTAGTGACTCAAGTAACCTAACCATGGTTGAGCTGGCCTCAGGAACAAACAGTTCCAGGAGCTTAAACTCCTTAGGACCTGCCCTATGGCTTATTCAGCATTTTGGCTTTGGTCTCTCTTACTATCTGTAGACTTTATTTCTGTGCTAGGGAACATGGCCTCTGGCAGTTCTGGACTCAAATATTGATGCCCTCAGCTCTGGAGAGGAAAGAGGATCTTCTCCACCCAAAGCTAAGAAAGAAGGTTAGAAAGTTGGATCACGTGCTCATCCATGGGTTATTCACCCCCTCCTTTCTCTCGTCATGAGTAAGGCGACAGAGTCTCACACAGTGAGAGTCCAGACCTGGCCACCGGGGAAACATTTTGACCCAGAGTCTCCCCCAAATTATGTCAATTATATTAACCTTGAGCTACTAACCTGGAGTTTCAGTTTCTTGTCCCTCCTCAATGCCTACAGTAATATTTTAGTATTCAACAGATATTTATTGAGCACATACTATGTGCAAGGTACTGTGCTAGGTAGGTAGTGTGGATTTAGTTTGACCAAGACAAAAATGTCTCTGCCTTCACTTAACTTCCTACAAGGGAGCACTGCAAACCCCAGAATAGCCAGTCTTCATCTTTTGTCTCAGTGGTTTGAGAATCACAGAACAGGGTATGTTGTTTGAAGGAATAGTCTTCATTCACTGTCTCCACTTCTTCCCTCATTTTCTCTGTGCTACTGCATTGTCCTTCATCATTTCACTGAAACCACTCTGGAAAAAGTCAGCACGGACCTCCTTATTGCAAAAGGAGTGCACCATGTTTGTCCTTACTTGCATTTGAGAGGGAATGAGGAATGGTTACTGATGAATATGGAGTTTCTTTGTGGGGTGATGAAAATGTTCTGGAAGTGGATAGTAGCAATGGTTGTACAACTTTGTGAATATACTGAAAACTACTGTACACTCCTAAAGGATAAATTTTATAGTATGTGAATTATATCTGAATAAAGCTGTTATTAGAGTACAGTAAATAATAAACTAGAAAAAATAGATGAGGCAGGAGTGCTTGCCAGCTACAACCTATGTATAGGGAAGTCATGGGACCTCCTCGGTGACATGAAGGCCAAAGCCTTCAGAGTGCTTTCAGCATCTTTTGAACCCATAAGTGTGACTTCATGGTACAATAAGGGATTGCAAAGGGTTGAGTATTCTTTTCCAGAGATCCACCTAAAACACCCAGTTTGTGTGCAGTTTGAGGGGCAGATGAGGAGGAAGAACAATCCTGTTTGAGCACCTGCCCTTGGCATATACAACTATCAGGGATGGATACAAATGTGTATTTATACACTGCTTCAGAAAATGCGTCAGAGAGGAAGTAAGCAGAAAAACTGACATGTCTGCTAATTGGAGGAAATTGAATGAAAAGACTGCTTCAGGGCCAACTTCATGGGTGTACAGCCTGTGCAGTCATACAGGACCCCACAGTCAGAAAGGTCTTGCACTTGGTTTAATGCTGTGCTGTCACTGTCTTGACATTCTTAATAATTTTATCTTCAAACTTGTGTTTTCTAAGGGAAATCTGATGGAACAATGGATCATGAGTGTTAGCAGAGAACATATGGGCAACATGTGTATCTGCTGTTCCTTGTGATCCCGTTCACATATAACATTCACAGTATCTCATGAGCACAGAATTCCAGTAGATTCATGTTGCATCAAGAGTGCAGTGACCCTACAGGGCTTCACTGATAGCTCAGTAGTTAAGAATCTGTCTGCCAATGTAGAGCACACGAGTTCAGTGTGGTCTGGGAAGATTCCACATGCTGTGGGGGAACTAAGCCCACATGCCACAACTAATGAGCCTGTGATCTAAAGCCCATGCTCTGCAACAAGAGAAGCCACCACAGTGAGAAGCCTGTGCACTTCAATAAAGAGGAGCCCCCACTCACCACAACTAGAGAAAGCCTGCATGCAGCAATGAAGACCCAGCACAGTCAAAAATAAATAAAGAATTTTTTGAAGAGTTCAGCAACACTAAAAGTGAGTACAGGGCAAGTTCACTACATTCATGGCTAAGTAGAGGCAGTGATAGCCTGCAGAAGTCACGTACACCATTTGAACTAGAACTTGCTAGGATGGCAGTGTTCTAAGAAACACAAACAACCAAGGGGCCTATTAGATCCTTTCTTACTCTTGTTACTTTGCTGCATTAGCCAACAACTTATTCTGAAAATGATGACACAGAAGGAAAAGGGAAAGATAGGGCAACCCACAGTTCTTTTCAGTTTTTCCTTACTCATCAGTAAGCTGAAGTGCTGGTAGAATGTGAGCATACTAAGAAGTGAGATAAAAATATTTGGCTTCATCTTCAAATTTTTAACAATTTCATTTTTGATCTTGTGTTTTGTAAGTTAAGCCCAATGAGACAATAAAGCAAAAGAGATAGAAGATATATATATATATATATATATATATATATATATATATACACACACACACACACATATATATATATATACACACAGATATATATATATATACACACATATATATATATACACACACACATATATATATATATATATATATATATATATATATATACACACATATATATATATATATCGGCTTCATTGTGTGTAGTATTTCCAATGTTCTGGTAAGAATTAAATATATGTGTACCTACGAGCTACAAAATACCAACTGCCTAATTTTGGTGATTCAGCATATAGGTTAATTTGCATTTAAAAGCAGAATTGGGCACTATAAAGATGAGTGGTAAAATTCATGCTAATAATTCAAATATGTAATTTTTCCTGATTTAGAATCACATTAAATAGCAAATAAAGAATATCATGACAAATCGAGAGAGAAACCATGGAGGAAAGGACAAATTAGTACTATTTAGTACCTTTAATGTCACTGTGTTCTTGCTTTTTGTACAAAGGGCCCCACATCTTTCTTTCGCACCGGGCCCTGCAATTTATGTAACTGGAGATTACTTTGATGTCTGCATTTGTGGTTCTCAAAAAGCCTGCTGCTTCACAAGCCTACACTTTATGTTGGAGTCATTGTGTGGGTGTAAATTGTGTCAGTGGGTGTGTGTTAGCAGGAGTGTGTTGAGGTAAGGAAGATGCTGGAGAGGAGGCTGACAGTAGCAAGTTCAAATTAAGAACACACAGAGGGGTTGCAGAAATGGAGGTGCTAGTTGGACTCTCTGAGGGGCTCACTCTCAGTATTAAAGTCACAGAAAAAGAGCTGAGGTCTTACTTGAAATTTTCCAAGTCAAAGGATGAGGAAAGAGATGGGGTGGAGGAGGAGTTTCTGCTTCACCATGGCAGCAAAAATGTTTTCAGATGCCTGAGTGAGACAGTTCTCCCTTGCAGCTAAAGTTACAGAATGTGAAGGAAAATCAGAATTGGTCATGTCATTTGTTGTGAAATATAAAGCAATCTCAAGATTTACTCTGTGTTTTTACCCTTAGTGTTTTTGTGAAAAAGAGTTGCTGCCTCCCAGGGCCTGGGCAGTGAATGTTTTCAAACTCATTACCTCTCATTGCACAAAATGAGTTTTAGATTATTTTCCCTATTTTTTAACATCTGTTTGAGGAGTTCAATATTTAATATATATTATCCTGAAATCGGTATTAAAACATTTTAAAGATACGAAATTGAAGCTCAATGAAATTAAGTAGTTTTACTCAAAGTCACACATAAAGGCTAAATTAGTTAGTGTCAGTTGCTCAGTTATGTCCAATTCTTTGAGACCCCATGAACTGTAGCCTGCCAGGCTCCTCTATCCATGGGATTCTCCAGACAAGAATACTGGAGTCAGTTGCCATTCCCTTCTCCAGGAGATCTTCCCGATCCAGGGATCAAACCTAGGTCTCTTGCACTGCAGGCAGATTCTTTACCATCTGAGCCACCAGTGAAGCCCCACAAAAGGGTGAAGAAGAGCCCAAATCTGCTGCTGCTTGATATAATGAATGGGGCACTGGATCTTGTTCCCTTACTTTATAAAGATAGACCATGATTCCCTAATTCAGTATTGGTTGTGTGGTTTTGTGGGCTGAAAGGAATAATCACTCATTTTAAACTAAGAGCTACTTCAGATATTATAAGTCAGCTGATTAGCAATCCTAATTCATCTGCAACATTAATTCTCTTTTGCCATATAACATAGCATATTGAGGGATTCTAGGGATCATAACTTGGACACATTTGGGAATACATACACACATGATACAAAAATGAAGAAATATATAATTCAATGATACATTTAGAGACTTCAATATTTGACTCCCCCAAACTGAAAAAACAACTAGCTGGAAAATCAGCAAGGATGTAGAAGACTTGCTATGCCTTGCAAGTACAATACCAAACAACTTGATCTAACTGGTATCTATAGAACACTCCACTAAACAATGTCATACACATTCTTTTCAAGTACATGTAGAACTTTTTGCAGGATAAATCATATTCTAAGCAATAAAATTAGCATTAACAAATTTAAAAAGATTGAAATCATTTAAAGCATATTCTGTGAAATATAATGGAATTTAATTTGAAATAAAACACAGAAAATATTGTGAGCTCCAAAAATATTTCATAATTAAAGATCACTTTTCTAAATTACCCATAGGTCAAAGAAGAAATTACAAGGAAAAGTATGTTTGAACTGTATGAAAATGAAATCACACCATATAAAATTGTTTCATATGCAGCTAAAGGAATGCTAAGAGAGGAGTTTATATCCATAAACAGCTATGTTAGAAAAGAAGACCTCAAATCAATATATTAAGCTTTTTTTTTTGTAAATTAATTTATTTAACAGGAGGCTAATTACTTTACAATATTGTAGTGGTTTTTGCCACACATTCACATGAATCAGCTATGGGTGTACATGTGTCCCCCATCCCTCAGGGTTGTCCCAGTACACCGGTCCTGAGCTGCGTGTCTCGTGCATCAAACCTAGACTGGAGATCTATTTCACATATGGTAATATACATATTTCAATGCTACTCTCTCAAATCATCCCACCCTTGCCTTCTCCCACAGAGTCCAAAAGTCTGTTCTTTACCTCTGTGTCTCTTTTGCTGTCTCACACATGGGGTCATCGTTACCATCTTTCTAAATTCCATATATATGTGTTATTATATTGTATTGGTGTTTTTCTTTCTGACTTACTTCATTCTGTATAATAGGCTGAATCTGCTCCCAAAATGAGATAATTAAACATATGGCAAGAAGAAAGAAAAAATAAAAATTAGAATGGAAATCAATGAAATATGAAACAGAAAATCAATAAAGAAAAATCAATTCAACCAAAGTTAATGCTCTGAAAAGATAACAAACTGACCTTACAGAACATGGACAACTTTATGACAAGTCAGTTTAAACGAAATGTATCTTTCAGGTTAAATGAAATGTATCTTTCTGCTTAAATGAAATGTATGAATACATGAATTAAAATACCTACAAATTTAAATGAAATGTATGAATACCTTACAATTATACAATGGAAGGGACAAATAAATTTAAGTGATTAGATCTGATAGACAGAGTGCCTGAAGAACTATGGACACAGGTTTGTGACATTGTACAGAAGGCAGGGATCAAGACAATCCCCAAGAAAAATAAACGCAAAAGGCAAAATGGTTGTCTGAGGAGGCCTTACAAATAGGTGTAAAAAGAAGAGAAGTGAGAGGCAAAGGAGAAAAGAAAAGATATATCCATTTGAATGCAGAGTTCCAAAGAATAGCAAGGAGAGAGGAGAAAGCCTTCCTCAGCAATCAATGCAAAGAAATAAAGGAAAACAATAGAATGGGAAAGACTAGAGACCTTTTCAAGAAAATTAGAGATACCAAGGGAACATTTCATGCAAATATGGGCACAATAAAGGACAGAAATTGTTATGGACCTAATAGAAGTAGAAGATATTAAGAAGAGGTGGCAAGAATACACAGAACTATACAAAAAAAGATCTTCACGACCCAGATAATCACGATAGTGTGATCACTCAACTAGAGCCAGACATCCTGAAATGTGAAGTCAAGTGGGCCTTAGGAAGTATCACTATGAACAAAGCTAGTGGAGGTGATGGGATTCCAGTTGAGCTATTTCAAATCCTAAAAGATGATGCTGTGAAAGTGCTGCACTCGATATGCCAGCAAATCTGGAAAACTCAGCAGGGGCCACAGGACAGGAAAAGGTCAGTTCTCATTCCAATCCCAAGGAAAGGCAATGCCAAAGAATATCTAAACTACCGCACAATTGCACTCTTCTCACACGCTAGCAAAGTAATGCTCAAAATTCTCCAAGACAGGCTTCAACAGTACATGAACCATGAACTTCCAGATGCTCTAGCTGGATTTGGGAAAGGCAGAGGAACCAGAGATCAAATTGCCAACATCTGATGGATCATCAAAAAAGCAAGAGAGTTCCAGAAAAACATCTACTTCTGCTTTATTGACTATGCCAAAGCCTTTGACTGTAGGGATCACAACAAACTCTGGAAAATTCTTTAAGAGATGGGAATAACAGACCACCTTACCTGCCTTCTGCAGGTAAGGTATGCAGGTCAAAAAGCAATAGTTAGAACAGGACATGGAACAACAGACTGGTTCCAAATTGGGAAAGGAGTACATCAAGGGTGTATATTGTCACTCTGCTTATTCAACTTCTATGCAGAGTACATCATATGAAATGTTGGACTGGATGAAGCACCAACTGGAATCAAGATTGCCAGGAGAAATATCAGTAATCTCAGGTAGGCAGATGACATGATCCTCATGGCAGAAAGTGAAGAAGAGCTAAAGAGCCTCTTGATGAAAGTGAAAAGAGGAGAGTGAAAAAGTTGGCTTAAAGCTCAACATTCAGAAAACTAAGATCATGGCATCCAGTCGCATCACTTGATGGCAAATAGATGGGGAAACAATGGAAACAGTGACAGACTTTATTTTCTTGGGCTCCAAAATCACTGCAGATGGTGATTGCAGCCACGAAATTAAAAGACACTTACTCCTTGGAAGAAAAGCTATGACCAACATGGACAGCATATTAAAAAGCAGAGACATTACTTTACCAACAAAGGTCCATCCAGTCAAAGCTATGGTTTTTCCAGTAGTCATGTATGGATGTGAGAGTTGTAGTATAAAGAAAGCTGAGCACTGAAGAATCGATGCTTTTGAACTGTGGTATTGAAGAAGACTCTTGAGAGTCCCTTGGACAGCTAGGAGATTCAACCAATCAATCGTAAAGGAAATCAGTCCTGAATATTCATTGGAAGGACTGATGCTGAAGCTGAAACTCCAATACTTTGGCTACCACATGATGCGAAGAACTGACTCATTGGAAAAGACTCTGATGCTGGGAAAGATTGAATGCAGGAGAAGAAGGGGACAACAGAGGATAAGATGCTTAGATGGCATCACAGATGCAATGGACATGAGTTTGAGTAGGCGTTGGGAGTTGGTGATGGACAGGGAAGCCTAGCGTGCTGCAGATTATGGGTCCCCAAAGAGTTGGACATGACTGAGCAACTGAACTGAACTGATGAGTACCTAGAAAGACACAAATTAGCAAAGCTGACTCAAAAACAGAAAATTTGAACAGACATATAACAAGCAAAGCAATAGAATTAGTAATTTAAAATCTTCCCACAGAGCTAAACCCAGGACTGAATGGATTAAATGGTAAATTCTAGTAAACATGTAAAAATGAAGTAATGCCAATACTACACAAAATTCCAGAAAATACAAGAAGAGGGAATAATTCTCAACTCCTTCTATGTGGCAGTATTACCATGATACCAAAACCAGACAAAGACATCACAAAGAAAAGAAAATTAAAAAAGCATCATCCTTCATGAATATAAACACTATAACCCTCAAGAAAACATTAGGAAACCAAATCTAGTTAAATACAAAAAGGATTATACACCACAACCAAGTGGGATTTATCCCAGGAATGCAAGGTTGGTTTAAAGACAAAAACCAATTAACATAACAAACCGTATTAAGAGATTAAAGGGCAAATACTACATGATCATCTCAACAGATATAGAACAGGCATTTCACAAAATCCAACACCTATACATGAAAAAACTCTCAACAAGCCTGAAATGCAAGGGAACTTCCTCAAGCTGAGAAAGGGCATCTATGAAACCTCTATAGCTATCATATTTCATAGTGAAAGACTGAATGCTTTCCTTCTAAGATCAGGAACAAAGAAACAATGTCCTTCTCACTATTTCCATTTAACAATGCATTTGGGGTCTGGCCAGTGCAACTATGTAAGAAAAGGAAGTAGAAAGCATTAAGGTTGAAAAGAAGCAAAACTTCACAGATGACATAAACCTTTAAAGAGAAGAATCCTAGAGAAATCTCAAAACATTACCTGATAAGTTCAGCAAGGTTGCAGGATACAGTATCAATGTATGAAAATCAATTATATATATATATATATATATATATATATATATATATGTATATGGAATAAATGATTCAAAAGTGAAATTAAGAAAACAATTCCATTCATAATATCAAAAACAATAAAAATTTAGGAATAGATTTAACAAAACAATTGCAAGAAAATTACACTGAAAGTTATAAAACATTGCTGAGGAAAAGTAAAGAAAATCTAAATAAATGGAGAGACTTTCCATGTTCAGTGATTAGAAGACTCCATACTGTTAAGGTGGCCATTCTTTCAAAATTAATCAATAGTTCTTGTGCAGTCCCCATTAAAATTCCAGTAATGTGTACGTGTCTCTATCTGTAATTAATAAAATTATACTGGAGTGGGAAGATCCCTTGGAGAAGGAAATGGTATCCCACTGCAGTATTCCTGTCTGGGAAATCCCATGGACAGAGGAGTCTGGTGGGCTACAGTCCATGGGGTCACAAAGAGTTGGACACAGCTTAGTGATTCAAATACAACAACATACTAAAATTTATATGAAAAAGAAAAAGCCTCAGAATAGCTAAAAAAAAATTTTCTGAAGAAATTGGGCAGACTTTCACGTTAAAAATGTAAAAGCTTACTACGAAGCTACAGCAATCAAGACATTATGGTACTGCATTAAGGACAGACATATACATCAGTGGAACAGAACTGAGAGTCCAGAACTACACTCTTATATTTATGGTCAATTGGTTTTCAAAAAAGGTACCAAGGCAGCTCATTGAGAAAGGATTGTCTTTCCAACAAATGGTGCTGGTGATCTACAAGCCAGAAGATGAAATTAGACCCTTACCTAACACCATACACAAAAAATAATTCAAAATGAATTACAGATCTAAATGTTAGAGCTAAAGTTATATAAAAAAAAACTGGGCAGAAAATTTTTAAGACCTTAGGTTCTATAAAGATGTCTTAGATACAATCCCAAAAACATGATCCATAAAAGAAAAACATTGTTAAATTGGCGTTCATCAAAATTTTAAACTATTGTGCTTCAAAAGATACTACTAAGAAAATACAAAGACAAGCCACAGCCTGGGGGAAAATATTTGCAAATCACATATCCAGGAAAATATTTGTATACAGAATATACAAAGAACTCTTGGTGTGGGTTCTCAGCCATGTTTGACCCTTTGCAACCCCATGGATGGAGACCGCCAGGCTCCTCTGTCCATGGAATTTTCCAGGCAAGAAAGACTGGAGTGTCTTGCCATTTCCTCCTCCAGGGGATCTTCCCAACCCAAGGATTGAACATATGTCTCCTGAAGCTCCTGAATTGGCAGGCACATTCTTTACCATTGAGCCACCAGGGAAGCTGTACAAAGACCTCTTACACACAAGAATAAGACAAACAACAATTAAAAATTGGCAAATGATTTGAATAGATATTTCCCCCAAGAAAATATGTGACTAGCTAATAAGAACTGAAAGATGTTCACTGTCATTAGTCATTAAGAAAATGCAAATTAAAACCACAATGAAATACCATATCACACCTGCTAGAATGGCTATAATCAAAAAGACAATAAGGAATGTTGTAAGGATGTGGAGAAATAAGAGCTCATACATTGTTGGGGGAAATGTAAATTGTACAGCCACTTTGAAAACTGTTTAGGAATTTTTTAAAAAGTTAAACATAGTTTTACTATGTTGGGCTTCCCTAGTGGCACAGATGGTAAAGAATCCACCTGCAATGCAGGAGATCTGGGTTCAATACCTGGGCCAGGAGGATCCCCTGGAGAGGGGAATGTCAACCCACTCCAGTATTCTTGCCTGGAGAATCCCATGGACAGAGGAGCCTGGAAGGTTACAATTCATGGGGTCACAAAGTGTCAGACACAACTGAGCTACTAACACTTTTCACTTTCACCTTACTATATTACTGAGCAACTCTAGTCCTTGATATCTACCTGAATGAAATCAAGCTGAATGAAAACATACCACACAAAAATCTGTACACAAATGTTAGAGAGCATTATCCATGAACGCCAGAAAGTGGAAGCCACCCAAGAGTCCATCAATGGATAATGTATAAACAAAACATGGTATATCCAAACAATGGAACTTTATTTGACAATAAAAAGAAATGAAATACTTATGACATGGAAGAACCTCAGAAACATAGTATGAGAAAAAAGCCAGACATTAGAAGCACAAAATGTATGGTTCTATTTATATGAAATGTCCAGAAAAGGTAAATATATAAAGACAGAAAGTAGATTAGTGGTTACCTGGAGCTGATTGATTGCAACTGGGCATGTGATTTCTTTTAGGGATGATGAAAAAATACCCTAAAACTGGATGATGGTCATAGTTATACAAGTCACTAAATTAAAAAAATCATTAATTGCACCCTTAAAATTGGTGAATTTACAGTATACAGAGTTACATTTCAATAAATTTATTTAATAATTATAATGGAAACCAAATCCCCCACTTAAGATATAAAACATACTTCAGCTACTTTGGCGAACTGACTAGTGTTTTTTTACCCTTAAGGCAAGGCCCTTAGAAGCAGCTCTTCATACAGTTACTAACCATAATAGCTGTCACACTTGTTGAATTCTTACCATGAGTCATACACTATCCTAAGCACTTGAATGCATTTGCTCCTTTAATGCTCATAATAAATTTGAGTTCGATTTAGTAACTTGATCAGAGTCACACAGGTGGCCAAACCAGTACTTACATTCATGGCTGCCTGACTCTAGAGGCCTTGCTCTATACCCCCATATTCTTATGTGTTTATATGAAGCTCAAAGAAAGAACAAACTACCACCACCTTTAAAGAGATCAGGAATACCTGACACTCATCTGGCAGAGCAGTAAGTACAATAGCAATTATGATCAAAGATTTTAAGACAAAAAAAGTGTGTTTGTCTCTAATGCTACGTAAAAAAAATTAGACTTAATGATGTAAAACAACAAATATTATCTTGCAGTTTCTGTAGGTCAAGAATCTGGGGATAGCTTGGCTGGTGGTTCTAGCTCAGGGTTTCTCATGAGCCTGCACTCAAGAGCCAGGACTGCAGTCATCTCAAAGCTCAACCTATGCCAGAGCATCCACTTCCAAAGGGGCTCACTCACATGCCTGGTAAGTTGGTGCTGGCTCTTGGTGGGGAGGCCGTATATAGTTCCTCTCTACACAGTCATCTCCACAGGGCTGCACGTGTGTCCTCATGTTGCCCACTTCCTCCAGAGCAAGCTGTCCAAGAGATCAAATTTGCAGTTGTGCTGTCTTTTGTGACCTAATCTCAGAGGTCACACCATCATTTCTGCAATGTCCTATTCAGTGTAGGAAGAGTCTCCACAAGAACATGAATACCAAGAGGCAAGGATCATCACAGTCCATCTTAGTGTTAGTCACACAGTCATGTCAGACTCTCTGTGACCCCTGTGGACTGCAGCCCACCAGGCTCCTCTTGTCCATGGGATTCTCCAGGCAAGAATACTGGAGTTGGTAGACATTCCCTTCTCCAGGGGATCTTGCTGCTGACCCATTGCAAGGATCGAACCTGGGTCTCCATCTTGCCATTGCAACAGCAGATGGTTTTTTTTTTACCATCTTAGCCACAGTCCATCTTGAATGTGGCTGACTAAACACAGCAAAGGTTCATCTCACTCTGGTTTGGGCTGAGAGAGCTAGAGTTGTCAAGCATTCAGTTCCACAAGTTATCCACAGACATACATGTGACACTCTCACCTCCAAGTTAAATACTTGCTCCCAAAGTCATAGATAGCTGCCTGTCTCTTTGGGCTGCAATCTTAATTCTTGCTCTGATTTGAGCATTCTAACTGCCAACACAAGAGTTTTAATGACAGATCTAGTGGATGCACGTACGGGAATTCTTGCTAGGATGAATAGACAACACTTTCACTTTTCCTTTACTGTGTACCACACACTGCACGCACTGAGCACCATAAAATTCATCTTGGATACTATGAATGCAATGTCAGTAAAACATTTCATAGGTCACACAACTGTAGAATATGGAAAGATCCAACATAGGTTCCTTTCCTAAGGTTCTAGGGGAAGGGAAGTAGCATACAAAGGCCACTCCTTGTACAGCTCCCTATGACAGGCATACATTACTGGAAGGCTAGATTTGTTAGAGTCTCAGCCACACCTAGGAAAACTTGTCAGCCAAAAGTAAAACCCAAATTAGTTCCTTTGAGTGTAGCTTTTTAAAGTATATTAAAAGTACCACCCCCATGGATGCTTCAAAATGTATGTTTCTGAATCCTATGAATTCACATCTATGAGTTGACATTCTGCCTAAAATAAGGCAGCTAACAAGTGGTGCCTCCTGAAAAATTAGATATCACAAGTGTAAAGAGCTATCAGGGCAGGACACCACTGTTTCAGAAACCAATCAATTAAAAATGTATTACTTTCCTCAGCAACTCTTGGGTCACTCCCCTCAAACCCTGCCCCTGCCCTTGCTTCGTTAACAGAGAGGAATAGAGGAATGCAGAGTTTATTCAATCAACAAAAATTCCTTCATGTCTATTCTGTATCATTATTAACTGTCCTGGTGCTGGAACACAGAGATGAACAAGACAGACATATACATTGAATATTTCAGAACCTTACTCACAGGGGTGAGGAATGCTAGAAGGAACAGATAGTCCAAAAATATGCAACCCTACAGTTAAGAAAAAAATTTTATGACCAGGACCATGCTCCTATTTTAGCAGACAGGGAAGCAGTATCACATACTCATCTTGGAAAACAAGTTCTGAAGTCTACTTGAGTTCAAATTCCAAGTATACCATTTAGAAGTTGTAAGACCTTGGGTTGTATAAATTCTCTAAGCACCAGTTTCCTCGTTTAAAAATAAAGCCTGCTTTGGGGTGCCCTTGCGATAATTAGGTGAGATATATAAAGCATATACTGCCTGGGAATTCCCTGGCAGTACAGTGGTTAGGACTCCATGCTCTCACTGCCAAGGGCCTGGGTTCAATTCTTGGTCAGGGAACTAAGATCCCACAAGCCACATGGTGCAGCCAAAAACAAAACAAAAACAAATTGGTGAAAAAAAAAAACAAACAAAGCCTATTGCCTCCCATATAATGAATGCATAGTAAATGTTATCTGTAATTTTACTAACTATGAATCATCCCAAGTAATAATAAAATGCTTCCATTCCTTGAGGATATACTAACATTATGAAAAAATACTTTGGTTTATATTCTTCCATGTATTTATTCAGCCACTTATTTACATCTTTGACATCTTTTTTGCCAATAGCAAGGAGAATATAGGACCCCAATGCTTTCTTTATATGTCTTACTTGGCTCACTCCAGGTATGTGAGAGCATAAGCTTTCTCATTCCAAACCCCATTTCTGTTTTCCTTCCCCCTTTTCCTCAAGGGCACCATGGATCAACATACGGCCTCAACCCTCAAAATAAAGTCAACTCTTCTCACAGCTATAACAGCAGTCAGAGAGACATACCAGAGCTTTCAACAACAAGAATGAGATCCCAATGTGAGCACTTGGTCTCTGTTTTTGGAATGGTTTGGGTAACCATTTTAGAAAGGGAATTTTTAGCCTTGAAAAAATTCACTATACCCCAGGAAGAAAAGTGATCCTCCAATATATGGACACAGATTTCATCCACCTGTTTATAAAAATCATTATAAAGCCCATAGCAATTATTCACCTTAGGAGAAAAGGCAGAGGTGTGTCATTCTTTCATCTCTATTTTTTTCCATGTCAGTGAAAAATAACAGCATTTACTCCCTTCATCCTCAGTTCTTTATCCTTTGGTTTTAAATACTGCTGGAATTGTTCCTAAAAAACAAAATCTCTTGCATAACTTAAGTATCTCATATAACTCAATAAATGGTTATGGTTTCAGCTTCTCAAGATTATTTTTAACTTGAAATCAGTTTCCAGGTTCAAACTCTATATATGTGCACGAGCACACATGCAGGTGTGTTTATGTTACCAGGTAGCATAAGGAGGTAGTGTAAAAAAAAGCATGGGTTCCCATTCAAACCAGTTAGGGCTCACATACCAGTCTGCCATCTACTAGCTATGTTAAGCAGGCATTTATCTTCAATGATCCTCAAATTCCTCACCTATGCATTGGGTTCATAACAATGAATAAATGAGATAAAATCTACAGAATGCTTGGCACTATAACAGGTGGTCCATAAATACCAGCAACCATTCAATCTCACGGTGATCCAAGTCCATGCCCCAACCAGTCATGCTGAAGAAGCTGAAGTTGAATGGTTCTATGAAGACCTACAAGACATTCTAGAACTAACACCCAAAAAAGATGTCCTTCTCATTATAGGGGACTGGAATGCAAAAAAAGGAAGTTAAGAAACACCTGGAGTAACAGGATAATTTGGCCTTGGGGTACAGAATGAAGCAGGGCAAAGGCCAATAGAGTTTTGCCAAGAGAACGCACCGGTCATAGCAAAAACCTTCTTGCAACAACGCAAGAGAAGACTCTACACATGGACATCACCAGACCCCCAACACCAAAATCAGACTGAATATATTGTTTGCAGCCAAACATGGAGAAGCTCTACACAGTCAGCAAAAACAAGACCAGGAGCTGACTGTGGCTCAGATCATGAACTCCTTATTGCCAAATTCAGCCTTAAATTGAAAAAAGTAGGGAAAACCAATAGACCATTCAGGTATGACCTAAATCAAATCCCTTATGATTATACGGTGGAAGTGAAAAATAAATTCAAGGGATTAGATCTGATAGACAGTGTCGGAAGAACTATGGACAGAGGTTCTTAACATTGTACAGGAGGCAGTGATCAAAACCATTCCCAAGATAAAGAAATGCAAAAAGGCAAAATGGTTGTCTGAGGAGGCTTTACAAATGTCTGAGAAAAGAACAGAAGCAAAAGGTAAAGGAGAAATGGAAAGATATATCCATCTGAATGCAGAGTTCCAAAGAATAGCAAGGAGAGATAAGAAAGCCTTCCTAAGTGATCATTGCAAAGATATAGAGGAAAAACAACAAAATGGGAAAGACTATAGAGATCTCTTCAAGAAAATGAGAGATATCAAGGGAACATTTCATGCAAAGATGGGCACAATAAAGGACAGAAACGGTATGGAAGCAGAAGCAGAAGATATTAAGAAGAGGTGGCAAGAATACACAGAACTATACAAAAGAGATCTTAATGACCCAGAAAACCACGATGGTGTGATCACTCACCTAGAGCCAGACATCCTGGAGTGTGAAGTCAAGTAGGCCTTAGGAAGGATGACTATGAACAAAGCTAGTGGATGTGATGGAATTCCAGTTGAGCTATTTCAAATCCTAAAAGATGATGCTGTGAAAGTGCTGCACTCAATATGCCAGCAAATTTGGAAAACTCAGCAGTGGCCACGGGATTGGAACAGGTCAGTTTTTATTCCAGTCCCAAAGAAAGGCAATGCCAAAGAATGCTCAAACTACCACACAATTGCACTCATCTCACATGGTAGTGAAGTAATGCTCAAAATTCTCCAAGTCAGGCTTCAGCAATACATGAACAGTGAAATTTCAGATGTTCAAACTGGTTTTAGAAAAGGCAAAGGAACCAGAGATGAAATTGCAAACATCCACTGGATCATTGAAAAAACAATCTATTTCCAGAAATACAAGTATTTCTGCTTTATTGACTATGCCTAAGCCTTTGATTGTGGGGATCACAATAAACTGTGGAAAATTCTGAAAGAGATGGGAATACCAGACCACGTGACCTGTCTCTTGAGAAATCTGTAAGCAGGTCAGGATGCAACAGTTAGAACTAGACATGGAACAACAGACTGGTTCTAAATAGGAAAAGGAGTACCTCAAGTCTGTATACTGTCACTCTGCTTATTTAACTTCTATGCAGATTACATCATGAGAAAAGCTGGGCTGGAGGAAGCACAAGCTGGAATCAAGATTGCTGGCAGAAGTATCAATAACCTCAGATATGCAGATGACACCACCCTTATGGCAGAAAGTGAAGAAGAACTAAAGAGCCTCTTGATGAAAGTGAAAGAGAATGAAAAAGTTGGCTTAAAGCTCAACATTCAGAAAACTAAGATCATGGTATCTGGTCCCATCACTTCATGGCAAATAGATTGGGAAACAGTGGAAACAGTGTCAGACTTAATTTTGGGGGGCTCCAGAATCACTGTAGATGGTGATTGCAGCCATGAAATTAAAAGATGCTTATTCCTTGGAAGTAAAGTTCTGACCAACGTAGACAACATATTAAAAAGCAGAGACATTACTTTACCAACAAAGGTCCACCTAGTCAAGGCTATGGTTTTTCCAGTAGTCATGTATAGATGTGAGAGTTGTAGTATAAAGAAAGCTGAGTGCTGAAGAATTGATGCTTTTGAACTGTGGAGAAGACTCTTGAGAGTTCCTTGGACTGCAAGGAGATCCAACCAGTCTATCCTAAAGGAGATCAGTCCTGAGTGTTCATTGGAAGGACTGATGCTGTAGCTGAAACTCCAATACTTGGGCCACCTGATGCGAAGAGCTGACTCATTGGAAAAGACCCTGATGCTGGGTAAGATTGAGGGCAGGAGGAGAAGGGGACGACAGAGGATGAGATAGTTGGATGGCATCACCGACTCAGTGGACATGAGCAACTTTGTGTAATCTCCAGGGAGAAACTTAAATTTCCAGGGGTGCACAATTCTGCTCTCTGTGAGAGCATTCACAAAATTTTTTTCCATGTCCCCAGTGAAGCCAAAAACAGCTTTTCGATTCCCCTCACCATTTCCCCCAGCTGTGAGAGCATTATTTTCCATGCCAGTGAAGCAGCTTTTGATTCCCCTCAAATGGATCATGAGGTATTTAGGACTGGTTCACTTTGAGTCCTTACTCTTATGCACCACACTGCTCTTTGGGCATTCCTGAGGGGAAAACCTCCCAGCTCCAGGCTGCATTTTGTCACCTGGCCCCTTAGAAGAACCGTTTGCTTCCTGAGTATTACAGGAAGCCTCATGAGGAAACCTTCCTTATTTCCTGCCAGAAGCCCCTTTGCTCATGGGCCTCACACGTCCTCGCTGGCCATAAGCTGGGGTGCATGCGAAGTTTTCCTCCTGAGTCACATGCCCTGTGTGTTCTGCCCATATCTTCTTAGGCTTTACTGATGGCCAAACAGCTGCATCACTTTGCCTGAGGCCTTCTTCAGTAGCCCGCCTGCCCTGCTTGTAGGCAGGCTTCTCGGGTACAGTCCCTGGGCACTAATTGACAAGAATAGGTGTGGTTAACTTCAGAGCCTGTGTTGTACTTAGCCTTTGAGAGTTCCCTGATACAAGGACACTCCAGTTAACCACAGTGGTAACTGCCTTGATAAGACATTATTCATTCAGCGGCTCTTTTCTTACCTGTCTCACTTCCCCACTCCTTTATTAGAGCTTCTTAGGGTTATCTCCCCCACAAAACTACTTGCACTCAAATCCTTGTCTTCAAGTCTACCTCTGGAGGAACCTAAACTAGGATGCTTCCTCATGTCCCAGTCTTTCTCTCCAGACATAAACAGTACACATCTCCTCACAGGCCTGCATTCCCCAGGCAAAATCAACACATACCAGTAAATACTTGAATAACCACGTGTGTACAAGTTTCTTAGACATGGCCAAGGTCTGAATCCAAATCAGCTCCAACTGGGTCTTCCTCTACAAATATAAGAGGAGGAGGTAATGTGACCATGGAGGCAGAGACTATGGTGTGATGTAGCCATAAGTTAAGGAATGCCAGAGCCACCAGAGTCTGGAAGAGCTAAGGCACAGATCCTTACCTAGAGCCTTCTGAGATAGTGCAGCCGGCTGATACCTTAATTTCAGACTTCTGTCATCCAGAACTGTGAGAGAGAAAAATTATGCTATTTTAAGCCACCACATGTGTGGCATTTGTTATAGCATACCTAGGAGACTAATATAGGGCCAACATTCATTTGTCCATTCATTCATTCTGCCAGCATTTGATAAGCACCTGTTATGTGCCAGGCACTGCTACACAAGAAGGTAAGAGTCTCTCTCTGCCTTCTAGAAGTTTATAGTTAAGTTCAGGGCCTTATGTATGCCTGGATCATATGGGCATCCTACACTGGACCGAGCTAGGCTTACTGGCTATTTTGCCGCCCCATCCACTGCATAATTATGTGCAAGTTAAGAGTGCTAGGCTGCCACTGGCAATCTCTGGATACCTACGTGTCTCTAGTACAGGGGATCATAAGGTCATGAAACTTGAGAGTTGACAGAGCTCAAAATTATTGCAGTTGATAGGGTGCATGTAAGTGTAGGGGGTAGCTAGCACCTTATGAAATCCAGGAAGATAATCAATGTTTTATAAATGACATCAAGGCAACATATTAGGGAAGACCCTGGGGAACTACAGCATCTTTAAGAAGGTTCACAGCAAGGTTTTGGAAGCCCTTTTGGATTCTATCCTCTGAGCTGCAGGTATGAACCTGAAGAATCCAAAAGTGGCTCTCATAGGTCCGTGGACCATTTCCAAAGTGCTGGGGGCATCATCTCCTGACATTATCAAAACTAACTCAGTAAGAGGGGCCCAGAGTTCACTAAGGTTGTTGAAAGTGAAAGTATTATTTGCCCAGTTGTGCCTCTTTCCAACTCCAGGGACTTTAGCCCTCTAGGCTTCTCTGTCCATGGGATTCTCCAGGGAAAAATATCAGAGTGGGTTGTCATTTCCTTCTCCAGGGGATCTTCCCAACCCAGGGCTCAAACCCAGGTCTCCTGAATTGGCAGGCAGGTTTCCTACCATCTGAGCCACCACGGAAGGTTGTTGGGGCATAACAAATAGTATCTTATCAATACCTTGCAGTTGTTCTCTTTTACTTCTCTCCCTTTCTGCTTTTTGTTATTTTTTTAATTGAAGTATAGTTACTCTACAATCTTGTGTTATTTGCTGCTGTAGTTGTTCTTTTTTGAACTCAAAGGAATGTCAGCAAGAGAGGTGAAAGGATGAGGTAGAAAGATGTGATGTGCTTGGGGGAAAAAATCTTATTTCAATGCCACCTTTCAATTATTTTTCTTTATTTTTCTGAAAAATTTCAGTGGGGTAATTTGTGGTGGTGAAGATGTAGTGTAAGGAAAATAAAAGGAAAAGTACTATTTCATTCATTTCAGTCACTCAGTCAGGTCTGACTCTTTGCGACTCCATGGACTGCAGCACGCCAGGCTTTCCTGTCCATCACCAACTCCTGGAGCTTGCTCAAACTCATGTCCATCGAATCTATGATGCCATCCAACCATCTCATCCTCTGTTGTCCCCTTCTCCTCCCGCCCTCAATCTTTCCCAGAATCAGAGTCTTTTCCAGTGAGTCAGTTCTTCGCATCAGGTGGCCAAAGTATTGGAGTTTCAGCTTCAGCATCAGTCCTTCCAATGAATATTCAGGACTGATTTCCTTTACGATTGACTGGTTTGATCTCCTTGCAGTCCAAGGGACTCTCAAGAGTCTTCTCCAACACCTCAGTTCAAAAGCATCGATTCTTCGGCACTCAGCTTTCTTCATGGTCCAACTCTCACATCCATACATGACTACTGGAAAAACCAGAGCTTTGACTAGATGGACCTTTGTTGGCAAAGTAATGTCTCTGCTTTTTAATACACTGTCTAGGTTGGTCATAGCTTTTCTTCCAAGGAGCAAGCGTCCTTTAATTTCATGACTTCAGTCACCATCTGCAGTGATTTTGGAGCCCAAGAAAATAAAGTCTATCACTCTTTCTATTATTTCCCCATCTATTTGCTATCGAATGATGGGACGGGATGCCATGATTTTAGTTTTTTGAATGTTGAGCCTGCTCTTTCACTCTCCTCTTTCACTTTCATCAAGAGGCTCTTTAGTTCTTCTTCACTTTCTGCCATAAGGGTGATATCATCTACGTACGTATCTGAGGTTATTGATATTTAGTACTATTTATAGTATATAAATATATATAAAGTACTATTTAAAAGTTGTTATTATTTTACAAATGTTCATATTCCCTATGATAGAGATGTCAGCCATATTTAAAAGTATTTATGACAAATGATGGGCTAGAAGGGATTAAAAATAATAAAAATTAAGTAAGTATCATCAATCCAAAGTCTCCAATGATACTTTATACCTACACTGTACATTACATTTCTCAAAGCATTTTTCATGCATTAACACCTCATGACAACTGTATAGAACTGCCATTATTATCTCTGCTCCGAGATGAGACTGGTGAGGTCAAGAGACTTGCCTAAGTTCATAAAAGTAGTGAGCAAAGGTAGAACTGAGAATTGAACTGTTATATTCCAAGGAGTATTCTCTACACTATAGTACACCCTCTGAAAGAAAAACAAATGGATCACTTCTAGCACAGTAATCCTGAAAAACTGCAAGTATTTTTAGATTTCATACAGGAGTGGAGATACCCTTCTTTTATGTACAGATGGAAATAATGTAATCACTCTGCAACTCCCCTATCTCAGTCTATCTTAATTAGTCTACAAAGATGTTTCTAACTACTCCAATTTAATGATTCAACAAATGTTTATACTTGTAAGACATAAGGTGCTAGCTGACAAAGTGGAAATTACAGAGATATCTTGGCTCTCAAAAATATTATCATCTAGTGGAGAAGACAGGTGTCTTAGTTATCTATTGCTTCATAACAACCAACCCAAAACATAACAGTTTAAGAAAACAACAACCATTTCCTATTGCTCATGATTCTATAGGTTTGCTAGGATCAGCGAGGCAGCCACTTCTCCTCCACTCAAACTAAAACGAAAATGTATAAAAATTTGTTGTGCTGCAATATGGATGAACCTTGAAAACATTCTGCTAAGTGAAAAAAGTCAGACACAAAAGGACAAATATTTAATAATCCTATGTATCTGAGTTACCTGAAAAAGGCAAATTCATAGAAATAGAATAAATAGAGTAGAGGTGAGGAGGGACTGGAGGAAGATGATGAAAAAGTTCTGTAAAAGGATAATGGTGGTTATATAACATTGTGAATGTACTTAATGCCACTAAATTTCACACTTAAAAATCATTAAAATTGTTACTTTTATGTTATACATGTGAGCAATCATGCATGCTCAGTCACTTCAGTCGTGTCCAACACTTTGTGACCCCTTGGACTATAGCCTGCCAGGCTCCTCTGTCCATGGGATTCTCTGGGCAAGAATACTGGAGTGGGTTGCCATGCCCTCCTCCAGGGGCTCTTCCCGACTCAGGGATCAAACCCATATCTCCTGTGTCTCCTGCATTGCAGGCAGATTGTTTACCACTGAGCCACCAGGGAAGATTTATGTATATTGTATTACAAACTTAAAAAGTGTAAAAAATGTGCAGGATCTTGATAAAACAGTGCTTAAATGGAAATTTACAGTACAGCATTAAATGAAAATGTTAGAAAAGAAGAAATATCTAAAATCAGTAATGTAAGCTTAGACTTTGGGAAACTAGAGAAGGAAAAGCAAATTAAACCTAAAGCAAACAGAAGGAAGAAAGTAACAAAAATTAGAGAAGTCAAAGAAATTGAAAAGAGAACTCAGTAAAAGCAAAATCCAGATCTTTGAAAAAGCAATAAAATTGGTAAACCTTTAGCTAAAGGCTTCCCTGCCTGCAATGCAGGAGATCTGGGTATGATCCCTGGATAAGGAAGATCCCCTGGAGAAGGGAATGGCCATCCACTTCCTTAATTCTTGCCTGGAGAATTGCATGGACAGAGGAGCCTGGTGAGCTACTGTCCATTGAGTCGCAAAGAGTCAGACATAACTGAGCGACTAACACTTACTTAGCCAGGATAACTAAGAAAATAAAAAAGAAGACACAAATTATCAGTATCAGGAATAAAAGAGGGAGATCACACACAGCCAATCATACAAAAAAGTTACTAAGAGAATACTATAAACATCTCTATGACCGTAAATTGAACAGCTTAGATGAAAGACAGAAACTACCAAATTTATTCAAGGACAAAGAGACAACCTGAATAGCCAAGTATTGAAGAAATTGAGGTGATAGTTTAAAACCTTCCCCCACAGAATAACTCCTGGCCCAGATGATTTCACTGGTGAATTGTACCAAACATTTAGGAAGAAAAAAAAAGACAATATCAATACTGCACAATCTCTCATAGAAAATGCAAGAGGAAGGAACTGTTTTTATGAGGTTAGCATTATTCCAATCAAAACCAAACTATACAGACTAATATCTCTCACAAAAATAGATGCAAAAATCCTTTAAAAATTAGCAAATAGACTTCAGTCATGTATATAAAAAGGATGTCAAGTTCAAGTGGGGTTCATACCAGAAATACAAGGTCAGTTCAATATTCAAAAATCAAAATTTAAAAATGTTTAGATATACGAAAAGACTAAGAAAACCTATATGATCATATTGATAAATGCAGAAAAACTTTCAACAAAATTCAATATCCATTTATGATAAAACCTTTCAGTAAACCAAGAATAGAAGGGAACATCCTTAACCAAATAAAAGCTCTCTATGAAAAAACCTGTAGCTAACATTGCAATTAATGGTGAGAGATTGGATGCTTTCTCCTTGAAACCAGTAACAAGGCAAGGATACCTTTTCTTGCACCTCTTAATGAAAACTGTATTGAAATTACTAGTTTGTGCAATGAGGCAAGGAAAAACAATAGAAAGCATACAGATTAGAAAGGAAGAAATAAAATGGTCTTTATTCCCAGATGACATGATTGTAAGTATATGCAGAAAACTCTAACCTACAAAAACAGCTATCATAAAAATGGTTAATAAGCAATTATGGGGGCTTCCCTGGCAGTCCAGTGGTTAAGAATGTGCCTTGCAATGCAGGGGACACAGGTTCAATCCTTGGTTTAGGAAGATTTCACATGCTGCAGAGCAACTGAGCCCATGTGCTGCAACTACTGAAGCCCTCATGCCTGTGTTCTACAACAAGAGAAGCCACCACAATAAGTCCTCACACTGCAACTAGAGAGTAGCCCCTGCTCACTGCAACTAGAGAAAGCCCATGCACAGCAATGAAGACCCAGCACAGCCAATAAATAAATAAATAAAGTATTTTTTTAAATAAGCACTTATGAACATTCTTGAAACAAATGGAAAACAAACAGTTTCAGCAAAGAAATAGAAAATGTAAAGAAGAAACTAGTGTAAATTTCAGAACTGAAAAATATATTGAACAAAATTTCAAACTCATCAGAAGGGTTCAACAGCAAAATGGAGATGACAGAGAAAATAATCACTGATAATTAAGACATATCAAAAGAAATTACCCAATCTGAATGACAGATAGAAAACAGATTGGAAAAATGTGAAAATAACAAGAAATCTAAGATTCATGTCATCTGAGTCTCAGTAGAAGAAAAAAAGAGAATATGGGGCTGAAAACGAATCACAGAAATAATGGCTGAAAGTTTCCCAAATCTGGTGAAAAACAAACCTACAGATTCAAGAAGGTGAGAAAAACCCAAGTATATAAACTCATATCCATACCCAGATATATTAAAATAGAATTTCTGAAAACTAAAGATAATGAACATATCTGCTAAAAATATTTTTTAGATTGGAAATTCAGAGAAATCTACTTAACTTTCTTTCTTTTGGAAACTAAAAGACAAAAAACAGAACCAGGATGCAAGATACAGACCCACGTTCATTCTTATTTGGTACCAACTAAGGTATTTGTTTTTGTTTATTTTCAATATTAAAACAGCATTTGGTTTGGTTATTTATATCCTGCCTTACTCAAAGGAACCTGAGACAGTTCACAAAAACAAATAAATTCAAATATTTAACCCAGCTATTTGGTTTGATTAAATCTGGAAAGATCTCAAACACTGGTATGGCAGGCAGCACAATGCTCCCCACCCCCCAACAATGTCTACAACCTAATTACCTGGAAGCTGTAAGTACTTTTTGTTACAAGGTAAAAGGAATTTAAGCTTGTAGATGGGATTAGGGTTGCTAATCACCCAACCTTAAAATAGGGAGATTATCCTGGATTATCTGGGTGTGCCCAATGTAATCACAAGGGTCCTTAAAAGCAAAAGAGGGAGGCAGAAGAGGATATTAGAGTGATGTAAACAGAGGACTCAACCTGCCGTAGCTGGCTTTGAAGATGGAGAAAAGAGACCATGAGGCAAGGAACATGGATGGCCCATGAAGCTGGAAAAGGCAAGGAAATGGATTCTCTCCTGGAGCCTCTAAAAGGAATGCAGCCCCATGGATACCTTGATTTTAGCCCAATGAGACCCATATTAGATGTCAGACTTCCACACTCATAAGATAATAAATGTGTGGGTTGCCATGCACTTCTGGGTTGGGAAGGTCCACTGGAGGGCATGGCAACCCACTCTAGTATTCTCGCTTGGCAAATTCCCATGGACAGAGGAGCCTGGCAGGCTACAGTCCATGGGGTCATCAAGAGATGGGCACAACTGAGTGAGTAAACACTAGTGAAAGTGTTAGTCGTTAGACTGGGTAGCCATTCCTTTTTCCAGAGGATGTTCCCAGCCCAGGGATGGAACCCAGGTCTCGTGCATTACAGGCAAATTCTTTACCATCTGAGCCACCAGAGAAGCCCTGTAAGGTGCTACGTCTATAGTAACTTGTTACAGTTACAGCAGCCATAGAAAACTACTACAGCTGGGAAAATATTTTTTTCCAAGCACACATGTGAGGTGAACAGAAATTTAAATCAGCTTTACAAATAGCTGTTTGCCCTTTATGAACAAATGTTACTAGCATCTTACTTCCTTTTCTTGTGACCTGACAATATGGACACACATTCATTTGCAAGCATAATTTGGACCATCTTTTAGGTAAAACTTTCAGGAAGATGGAGACTTTCAGAAGCATTCTTCAACAATTCGTTAATAGATTTGGGTGGCATTCTCAAAGATCATCCAGTTTTAGATATGGAAATTGAGATTGTAGAAAACATTAAGAAAATAAAATTATTGTTAATAGATAACTATCTTATTGCTGATGGGAATACCTTTAGACATAGCCGGATCATCGAAAAAGCAAGAGAGTTCCAGAAAAACATCTATTTCTGCTTTATTGACTAGGTCAAAGCCTTTGACTATGTGGATCACAATAAACTGTGGAAAATTCTGAAAGAGATGGGAATACCAGACCACCTGACCTGCCTCTTGAGAAACCTGTATGCAGGTCAGGAAGCAACAGTTAGAACTGGACATGGAAAAACAGGCTGGTTCCAAATAGTTCCAAATAGCAGTACGTCAAGGCTGTATATTGTCACCCTGCTTATTTAACTTATATGCAGAGTACATCATGAGAAACGCTGGGCTGGAGGAAGCACAAGCTGGAATCAAGATTGCTGGGAGAAATATCAATAACCTCAGATATGTAGATGACACCACCCTTATGGCAGAAAGTGAAGACTTAAAGAGCCTCTTGATCAAAGTGAAAGAGGAGAGTGAAAAAGTTGGCTTAAAACTCAGCACTCAGAAAATTAAGATCATGGCATCCGGTCCCATCACTTCATGGCAAATAGATGGGGAAACAGTGGAAACAGTGTCAGACTTTATTTTTCTGGGCTCCAAAATCACTGCAGATGGTGATTGCAGTCATGAAATTAAAAGACCCTTACTCCTTGGAAGGAAAGTTATGACCAACCTAAACAGAGTATTAAAAAGCAGAGAAATCATTTTGTCAACAAAGGTCTGTCTAGTCAAGGCTATGGTTTTTCCAGTGGTCATGTATGGATGTGAGAGTTGGACTATAAAGAAAGCTGAGTGCCGAAGAATTGATGCTTTTGAAGTGTGGTGTTGGAGAAGACTCTTGAGAGTCCCTTGGACTGCAAAGAGATCCAACCAGTCCATCCTAAAGGAGATCAGTCCTGGGTGTTCATTGGAAGGACTGATGTTGAAGCTGAAACTCCAATACTTTGGCCACCTCATGCGAAGTGTTGACTCATTGGAAAAGACCCTGATGCAGGGAAAGATTGGGGGCAGGAGGAGAAGGGGACGACAGAGGATGAGATGGCTGGATGGCATCACTGACTCAATGGCCATGGGTTTGGGTGGACTCCGGGGGTTGGTGATGGACAGGGAGGCCTGGCATGCTGAGATTCATGGGGTCGCAAAGAGTCGGACACTACTGAGCGACTGAACTGAACTGAAACTAGAACCTCAGTGAAAATTACATGACTTTTTATTTGTTTGACTTAGATTTTACCTCTGGAAAACTTTTCTAGAGACATTTGCAAAAAGAAAGAAAAGGCCTTAATTGTTTACCGAAAGGGACTTTGGTCTGATTTAGAGCTTAATGCCCTCCCGTTCCATGCAGCCAGAGACATAGATTTCTTCTATGGGAAAAAAAAAAAGAGTTTCTGAAGAATTGAAATTGACTTAAAATATATGAGGAGATACTACAGATTCTCAAGAATCTGCTGGGATGGTGATTCATGTAATTCAAAATAGCTGATAAGCCTATAATCTTTAATATTTTGTGAAATATGCTATATGCATATATGAAGCATTCCTCCAAAAATTCAAGTTTGAATATTATCAAGTCCAGTTCAAATAACATTTTACAGCAAATTCAGAAGACAGGAGAGCATTTCATGTTAAATGACAAATCAATTGCAAAAAGAGACAGACTTGTAGATTTAAATGCACCTAGAAGCCAAATAAACAATATGTGGACCTTGTTTGGATCATGATTTAAAAAATAATTTATCTGCAGCTGAGTCATGTTGATATTTGGCAGAAAACAACAAAATTATGTAAAGCAATTATCTTTCAATTAAAAATAAATTTTAAAAATGAATAATAATTTATGCTATTTATGAGAAAATTGGAAATTTGAACACAATGGATACTTGATGACATTAAGAATTTTTTGTTACTTTTCTTTAAAAATAAAAGTCTGATAATGGTCTCATGGCTATATTTTTGTAAAGTCCTTACCATTCAGAGGTACACGCTGAAATTATGATGGATAACATGACATTTGAGATTTCCTTCAAAAAATATGAGAAGAAGAGAAGTGGATGGGGGCACAAATGAAGTAAGATTGGCCATGAAGACAGTTGTTGAAGCTGGGTGATAGGTAGGGAGGTTTCATTATATTATTGTGTATGTTTATTTTTATGTTTGAAATTCTCACAATAAAATACATACTAAACATATATATATATATATATATATATATGATGTTTTATACATCCAATTTTCTTTATTTAATTTTTATTAAAGTATAGTTGATTTACAGTGTTGTGTTAGTTTCAGGTATACAGCAAAGTGCTTCTTTTCAGTGTTTTCCCAGATAAGTTATTACGAAATATTAGATATAGTTCCCTGTGCTATACAGTAGGCCCTTGTTGTTTATTTTATATACAGTAGTGCATATCTGTTAATCCCAAAGTCCTGATTTATCCCTTCCCCACCTTTCCCCTTTAGTAACCATAAGAACACATCCAATTTTCATTTCTTATCACCATTCACTGGACTAATATTTAAAAGGGATCAAGTCTCAGGAAAGTAGATCGTTGCTATGCGTTTTGAGAGGTGTTATGAGAAAAGGCAAACCTTTTTCATTTTTTGCTCAATATTTGTTTTGTGGGGGTTTTGGTTGTTTTTGTTTTGATTGGAATAAAAACTCCTCCTAAGACTGCCTAATGTTTTCAGATGAGCTTCTGTTTGCTGATTTAATCTTATCAGCAACAGAAAGACTACTAAATAGACTAGGAAGCAGGGGCTCCTGGAAGTTGGGTGGGGAGGGAGTAGTAGGAGGGCTTCAAAGGTACTTTAGATACAACCTGAAAGAAAATCCATTAGGAATTTGGGATTCACAGATGCACACCACTATATATAAAATACATAATCAACAAGGACCTACTGTATAACACAGGGAACTCTACTCAATATCTTATAATAACCTATAAGAGAAAAGAATCTGAAAAGGAATATATCTATATATGATGTATTTATATGTGTGTGTATATATAACTGAATCACTTTGCTGTGCACTTGAAACTAACATTGTAAATTAACTACATCTCAATTTTACAAAAAGAAAAGAAAATCCAGGACAAGAAGCTGAACTGACAATTATTACTCACCACCTACCAGCAAAACCCAGGGTAGTCCCATTTTGCTAGGCCTACTCCTCCCCTTTTTCCAGTTCACTCCAGTTTCCCTACCTCCTTGGAGTTAGGACTGCAAGTAACAGTGAGGAAAAGGACAGGAAGGACTAGGCATATTGAGAGGGCAAAAAAGTTAAGCCTGTGAGGGGAAATATGCCTGACTCTGATAACAAGGGAAGGGAGATGAGAGAAGTTATTCTCACCTAAAGCTCAAGACACAGAGGTGGACTGCTGGCATCCAGAACACAGGAACCAAGGGGACCCGCTCAAGTTGCAACTCTCGGTCCTCAGAGGAGAGGGAAAACATATGGGAATTGAGAGGCTGAATGAAAGGTGTTTCCCAATATCTTCTGCTGGCAATAAAAGCGGGATTTTCTTGCTCCCTTTTTTAAATCTCATGATAAGGAAAGAGAATGGACACCCAGAGAAAAGAAGCCAAGCCTTCCTTCCTGCCCTTACCTCCCCACCATGGCTCATACTTTACAACAGTGGGTTCTCACACTTAGTGCATCAGAATTACCTGCAGAGCTTGTTGAAACCCGCTGGGTCCCAACCCCAGGGTTTCTGACTCAGTAGTTCTGGATGGGCGGAGAAGGCAATGGCACCCCACTCCAGTACTCTTGCCTGGAAAATCCCATGGATGGAGGAGTCTGGTAGGCTACAGCCCATGGGGCCGCTAAGAGTTGGACACGACTGAGCGACTTCACTTTCACTTTTCCCTTTCATGCACTGGAGAAGGAAATGGCAACCCACTCCAGTATTCTTGCCTGGAGAATCCCAGGGATGGCGGAGCCTGGTGGGCTTCCGTCTATGGGGTCGCATAGAGTCGGACACGACTGAAGCGACTTAGCAGCAGCAGCAGCAGTTCTGGATGGGACCCAAGAATTTTCATTTCTAACAAGTTTCTAGGTGCTGCTGCCCCTGCTGGTCCCACATCCTGCTTATGAGAACTGCTGCTCTACAAGAGAGCTGATGGAAGTCACCAGGAGGTCCCCAGCTCAGGTAATGTGAGGCTGTGAGGCTTGAGCTTGGGGCCCATGAGGGCTGATATGGGATCCAAGTCCCAGGATGGTTAATGAATCATCAGCAAAGTGAAGTGAAATAGAAACTGCTGGATGTCAGTCTTCATATGTTATCACAAAGCAAATGCTTGAAATTGGTGAGTTCTGCTTTTTTTATAAGTTGAGGATAAAAAACATTTCTTGAGTATCTGTTATGTCAGCCTCTGTATTAGGTTCTCTAAATAATCTAATCTTTGTTTTTTCAGTCTTTTTAAAATTTTTTATTGAATTACAGTTGATTTACAATGTTGTGTTAATTTCTGCTGTACAGCAAAGTGACTATGTTATACACATATATACATTCTTTTTCATATTGTTTTCCATTCTGGTTTATCACAGATATTGAATATAGTTCCCTGTGATGTACAGTAGGACCTTGTTGTTTATCCATCCTATATATAATAGTTCAGTTCAGTTCAGTAGCTCAGTCGTTTCTAACTCTTTGCGACCCCATGAATCGTAGCACGCCAGGCCTTCCTGTCCATCACCAACTCCTGGAGTCTACCCAAACCCATGTCCATCGAGTCGGTGATGCCATCCAGCCATCTCATCCTCTGTTGTCCCCTTGTCCTCCTGCCCCCAATCCTTCCCAGCATCAGGGTCTTTTCCAATGAGTCAGCTCTTCGCATGAGGAGGCCAAAGTATTGGAGTTTTAGCTTCAACATCAGTCCTTCCAATGAACACCCAGGACTGATCTCCTTTAGGATGGACTGGTTGGATCTTCTCATAGTCCAAGAGACTCTCAAGGGTCTTCTCCAACACCACAGTTCAAAAGCATCAATTCTTCGGTGCTCACCTTTCTTCACCATCCAACTCTCACATCCATACATGACTACTGGAAAAACCACAGCCTTGACTAGACAGACCTTTGTTGATAAAATGATGTCTCTGCTTTTAAATATGCTATCTAGGTTGGTCATAACCTTCCTTCCAAGGAGTTAAGCGTCTTTTAATTTCATGGTTGCAATCACCATCTGCAGTGATTTTGGAGCCCAGAAAAATAAAGTCTGACACTGTTTCCACTGTTTCCCCATCTATTTGCTATGAAGTGATGGGAACAGATGCCATGATCTTAGTTTTCTGAATGTTGAGCTTTAAGCCAACTCTTTCACTCTCCTCTTTCACTTTCATCAAGAGGCTCTTTAGTTCTTCTTCGCTTTCTGCCATAAGGGTGGTGTCATCTGCATATCTGAGGTTATTGATATTTCTCCCAGCAATCTTGATTCCAGCTTGTGCTTCTTCCAGCCCAGAATTTCTCATGATGTACTCTGCATATAAGTTAAATAAGCAGGGTGACAATATACAGCCTTGACATACTCCTTTTCCTATTTGGAACCAGTCTGTTGTTCCATGTCCAGTTCTAACTGTTGCTTCCTGACCTACATACAAGTTTCTCAAGAGACAGGTCAGATGGTCTGATATTCCCATCTCTTTCAGAATTTTCCACAGTTTATTGTGATCCACACAGTCAAAGGCTTTGGCCTAGTCAATAAAGCAGAAATAGATGTTTTTCTGGAACTCTCTTGCTTTTTCAATGATCCAGCGGATGTTGGCAATTTGATCTCTGGATCCTCTACCTTTTCTAAAACCAGCTTGAACATCTGGAAGTTCACGGTTCAAGTATTGCTGAAACCTGGCTTGGAGAATTTTGAGCATTATCTTGTTTCGTGTGAGATGAGTGCAACTGTGCGGTAGTTTGAGCATTCTTTGGCATTGCCTTTCTTTGGGATTGGAATGAAAACTGACCTTTTTCAGTCCTGTGGCCACTGCTGAGTTTTCCAGATTTGCTGGCATATCGAGTGCAGCACTTTCACAGCATCATCTTTCAGGATTTGAAATAGCTCAACTGGAATTCCATCACCTCCACTAGCTTTGTTCGTAGTGATGCTTTCTAAGACCCACTTGACTTCACATTCCAGGATGTCTGGCTCTAGGTGAGTGATCACACCATCGTGATTATCTGGGTCATGAAGATCTTTTTTGTATAGTTCTTCTGTGTATTCTTGCCACCTCTTCTTAATATCTTCTGCTTCTGTTAGGTCCATACCATTTCTGTCCTTCATTGAGCCTATCTTTGCATGAAACATTCCCTTGGTATCTCTAATTTTCTTGAAGAGATCTCTATTCTTTCCCATTCTGTTCTTTTCCTCTATTTCTTTGCATTGATCACTGAGGAAGGCTTTCTCATCTCTCCTTGCTATTCTGTGGAACTCTGCATTCAAATGGGAATATCTTTCCTTTTCTCCTTTGCTTTTTGCTTCCCTTCTTTTCATAGCTATTTGTAAGGCCTCCTCAGACAGCCATTTTGCTTTTTTGCATTTCTTTTCCATGGGAATGGTCTTGATCCCTGTCTCCTGTACAGTGTCACGAACCTCTGTCCATAGTTCATCAGGCACTCTGTCTATCAGATCTAGTCCCTTAAATCTATTTCTCACTTCCACTATACAATCATAAGGGATTTGATTTAGGTCATACCTGAATGGTTGGCATCTGCTAATCCCAAACTCCCAATCCTTCCTTGCTCAACTAATCTAATCGTAATGTTCATAGCAACACATTTGTGCATGCATGCATGCTAAGTCGCTTCAGTCATGTCTCACTCTTTGCAACCCTATGGACTATACCCTTCCAGGCTCCTCTATCCATGGGATTCTCCAGTCAAGAATACTGGAGTGGGTTGCCGTTTCCTTCTCCAGAGGATCTTCCTGACCCAGGGATCGAACCCATGTTTCTTACATCTCCTGAACTGGCAGGCAGGTTCTTTACCACTAGCGCCACCTGGCAAGCCCAACACCTTTGTAAGGTAGTGTTATTACACCAGGTTGCAGAAGAAGAAACTGGTTAGTTAATGAATTGTGAGATTAGCTGAACTACAACAAATGACCACAACCAATACTACACTACTCAGGTGATAAGAATCCTTACAGGAGATGAGAGCATTGGGTTACCCAAGTCTAGTATACTATTAATATTTCCAGGAGACTCTGGGTGGGGGCGTGGTGCTAAGGTCAAGGGACCTGAGGTTTTCTTAAAGCAGCCAGAATCAGGATCAAGATCACTAACATGGCACTGGATGATTTGTGATTTGCATAAAAAATAGCCAAAATTGGAGATACTGCAGTGAGGCCTTGGGCCCAGTGGTTAATGGGAACACTGTCCAGGAACTGAATGCTTTCTCGGGCTTCTCTGACTATTTGCTGCAAATTTCACAAGGACACAAGGAGAAGTGAGTCTTTTTTTAGCAGGTTGGTTGCTGAAGAAATCTGACGAATTCTGTCAGTGGCTTCTAGCTAGGTAAATCTCAATAAAACCCTGTGTTAGGGAACTAAGATACTGAATGCCACGTGGCTTGACAAAAAAATTTAAAAAAGCCTGTGTATCTTATGCTGCAACCAACAGGAGCACAAATCACACTTTTATCGTGATACTAAGGAAGAAAAGCAAAGGTCCACCATTTCAAACTGCAGTCTTCATTTTCCTAGTTATTCATTGGCATGAATCAATTTAGAACCCATTCCTTAGCAGATTAAAAGGTTACATTGGTTCCCCAAGCAACTAGTTTCTACATGTTCTAACAGAGTTTTTGGGATTTGGTTTGATTTGGTTATTACTTTGATTCAAATAATGTAATAGCCATGCTCAGCCTGAGAGAAAGATTTAAGAATTTCTAATCTGGGAAAGCAACTGCCATAAAGAACATGAGAGAAAAATATCAGTAAAGAAAGTCAAAGCTCAGAATTGCCCAAGCAAGGGAAATACAGAAGGTTGAAAATGCTCCTTTGCATGTGAATATGGGCAATGTTTTCTAACTCTGAGAAAGACACAGTCGTTGGCATTTTTCAACCACAACAACCCGTTTTGACTTTGAAAGGTTTCATGACTCTTCAGTGAAGCTGATGTTCCTTGGGGTTTGTCCTCCCCACTCCAACCAGCATCTTCTCTCCAGGCTGAGGTTGAAGTCAAGGCATGGGTGCACCAGCTGCAGTGCCCACACCTGGAGATGGTGCTTGGAGGCCACCCCCCATCCCGGTCCACCCCTTGCCTCTGGCCCCAGGCCTAAGAATTTGCTCTGTCTCCAATTCTTGGTTCTTATTAACTGTGATATCTCTCTCTCCTGCTCAAAAGAAAACTTCTAACTCAATTAGGCTGAACCATTTAGTAGGTAAAAGGTGATTAAATATCAGCCACTGCATATGGTTCAGCCTCATAAAATGGAACAGTCTGACTTCAGTTATATATGAGAAAGAGCTTTTAAGAGGAGAAAGTTAGAAATATTGAACAGCTACCCCCACCCCAATAAGAGGGCTTTGGAAGATTTCAGGGTAGAAGGGAAGGTTCCAGGTCACCAATGACACAAGCCCATAGCATTTTTATCTTAAATACAGAAAATTCCCTGACTCAGCCATTCCACAGTTGCGATTGCCCCGTTTCAAAAAGTGATTGTGACCCCAAAGGATAAAAGTCCCTGCCAGTTTTTCTTTCTGTGGGTGGAGTGAGCAGCACCAACTTCCGCTAGGAAAATTCTCGAGCTGTCACATGCATTTTGGTCTCTGGCCTCTAGGAAGAAAGGTAGCCTGAAGGGTCTGATGACGTGTGCCCTCTGAGCCTGGAAATGAGTCAATAAATTGTTCACAACCAAAAGCAAAGAGCAATGCTTTTCCTGCAGGTTCTGCCACATTATCACTTGAGTGTAGGCAAAGCTGTGGGGTTACCATGGCAAAGGTAATGGACAGTCATGTTGAAAGTCAATTATAAAAACTCGGTGTAATGTGAGGACTCTGACCCAGGATACACCACAGTGACTGGCATGAGGCTCTGCCCCTGCGTCCTTCCAAGCATCTAATTCAGGCCTGTCTGAGTGAGGAAGTGGACTCTTCTTACTCCCATTTTTTGTTGTTGTTGAAAAGCTAGAAATTAGAAATGGCTCCAGGATAGTCAGATTTCTAGCTTTCACTTAGAGAGAGAAAGAAATTGCAGTCTCAAAAATACATTGCTGCTGCACTGCCAAGAAGGGAGCTGAAATGACAAAAGATTTCAGGCCTGAGAGCACATGTGCCCCCTGCAGGGAAGCTCATTCCTGACCTGAGCAGCCCACCCTCTGGAAGTTGCCCTGGCAATGCTGAGAGAACACAGCAGGGGAAAGCCTCAAATCCCCGGCTCCATTAGCACCCCAAAGCCTCTGGATCAAGTAACCGAGCCACAGACTGACACACGTGAGAGATGCTACTGCTTTGAGGTCTTAGAAACACAAAATCATTGTTGTCCCAACATCAGAGCACGATCAACAAACACCATTGTCTCCCTGCATCCCTGGACTTCGTTATATCCAAGACTTGACATGGCTTGGGTGCCTTTTCTGCAGTTGACAGTTGACATTTTTTTTTTCAAATTATTATCTAATAGAAAAGAATATGCGTGCGTGCTCAGTCGCTTCAGTCGTGTCCAACTCTTTGCAACCCTATGGACTGTAGCCCACCAGACTCCTCTGTCCATGGAATTCTCTAGACAAGAATACTGGAGTGGATAGCCATGCCCTCCTCCAGGGGATCCTCCTGATGCAGGGATTAAACTAGGGTATCCTGAATTGCTGGCAGATTCTTTACCGCTGAGCCATCAGGGAAGCCTCCCAAAATAGTGTATATATATATATATATATATATATATATATATATATGAATCATTTTGCTGTATACCAGAAACTAACACAACATTGTGAATAAACTATACTTCAGTTAAATATACAAATAAATTCAAAGTGTTATTCTCTTAGCAAATATAGTTTACTAAGAGATTATGTACATGGTCTGTGCCTCAGTTTTCTCATCTGCAAAACGGAGATAATGATAATACATCCCTCATAGGATGGTTTTGAAGCTTCAGTGAGTTAATAAATGCAAAGTGTTTAGAACAGTTTCTGGGCCATAGTTAGCATTTAAGTTTAGGTATTATTGTCATAGTATTATTTAGTTGTTACTATTATAAATACTACCACTTCAATAACATACCAGGTATAATTGAAAGTCAATTATAAAAACTCAGTGTAATGTGAGGACTCTGACCCAGGATATACCATGGTGACTGGTGTGAGGCTGTCTAGTGACTGGTCCTGGATAAGATGAGATTCTCTGTCCCAGAGGGGCTGCAGTTCTGGCAAGAGAGAGGCAGAGGCATAAACAATGAATAGCAATATCTATTGTGTGATGTCTGCTGAACCAAAGGTATCTAGAGTAATCTAGGCAAGTAGGAGGAGAGGAAGATGCAGGGAATGGGGCCACAGATGAGCTGGGTATGTGCTCACTGAACCTGATCAGAAGAGTATGCAAAGGTCAGGAAAGCCTAACAGGGCCCCATGAAAGGGTATGAACAGTCTTTTGTTATCAGGTTGTCAATCTTCCCTGAGCTAGAGATGCACAAATTCAATCCACTCTGCCAAACACTTGTAACCAAAAGGCAAAGGATCAGTAGGGGCCCCAAGGGGTCTGACCAAAACCATCCCCCTCAGTAAAGGGTACAGTGTGCCTCACCAGGGAACACAACTAGAAGGAACTAACCTGTGAGTCTCCAAGTAAACTTTGATGATTTACCCCCAACCCCAAATTTCCATGAATCTGATGATTTCGCAGACAGGAAGTATTCAGCTGTTGATGTCAAAACATCATGGGATTGGAGGTGGGACTTGCACAGTGGCTGTATAAGGAGTCCAGCAATGCTCTCCCCAGAAAGACAGTGATAAAACTGGGGTAATTGTTAAAAACAACAATAAATTGAGAGGCACTTATTCAGTAAAATCTACTGAATCTCAGTGAGAACAATGGGAACATTTGAGCCAGGGGCTGCTCCCACCCCAACCCATTCTGTATTAGGGAAAATCTATGCTGTATGGGCATTCCCTGGTGGCTCAGACCGTAGAGTCTGCCTGCAATGTGGGACACCTGGGTTCGATCCCTCGGTCGGCAAGATCCCCTGGAGAAGGAAATGGCAACCCACTCCAGTATTCTTGCCTGGAAAATCCCATGGATGGAGGAGCCTGGCAGGCTACATACCATGGGGTTCCAAAAAGTTGGACACAACTGAGCGACTTCACTTTCACTTCACTTTCATGCAGCCCATGAAGACCACCAGCTCCCATCCTCCTTCAGCTCTGGTTCCACAGTATGGAGGTTCCACTTTAGGTGGGGTGGCGAGTGGCCAGTTGCTCCCCTCTCCACGTCCCCACTATGGCTCCAGATCTGTAGAACAAAGGGTTGACTCTAGAAGGGAAAAGCAACTCAGGAAAAACAGTAGCTTATATATGTCCCTATGGCTCCAACTCTCCTTGGGGTTACGGGGAGAGCTGAGGGCATGGAAAACTGTGTAGAGCTGAGGCTCTGCCTAAGAAGGATGACTTAATTTGTGACACAGAGGAACTCAGAGAACATAGAGGAACTTTATGCCCAGGAGTATTATTGAAAACAATAGAGATTATACTGGCTAAAAATTAGAGAAGACCAACAGCTACATGATACTAGTACAGACAAACAAAATGACAGACCAGACAGAAATTCAGTAGGGTGATCCAGGAAAAATATAGGCAAAGAGTGCCCTGCTAAAATCATATTCATGCCTGGTGCTCCTGAAAACTGCATGCATACACAGGACTGGCCCTCTTAGGAGCATCCAGAAAGGGTACTTATGAACTTCCAGTCCCTGAATGAATGTGGAAAGTAAAAGTGTTAGTCGTTCAGTCGTGTCTGACCCTTTGCCACCCCATTGACTGTAACCAGCCAGGCTCCTCTGTCCATGGGATTCTTCAGGCAAGAATACCAGAGAGGGTTGCCATTTCCTTCTCCATGGGATCTTCCCAATCCAGGGATCAAACCCAGGTCTCCTGCACTGGAGGCAGATTCTTAACCATCTGAGCTACTAGGGACTGAATGTGGAACATAATTCTAAAGTCTCCAAACTTTGAAAACAGTCCTCAAGCCATACACACATTGAACAGCAAAGGGTGGAAGGTTTATTGGCTCAGGGGGCATAAGCTCAACCTCTGGCCAATCATTGACTGACCAAGAAGCTCTGCTGACCATGTATGACTTCCAGGATGCCAGGCTTAAAATAAGAATAAGGAAAAAAATGAGCAGTTTTATCACAAGCTTCACACTGCAAGAGAAATAGATTTTACAGAATTTGTCCAGGCAAGTCACTAAACAAATAAGCAAACAAACAACATAAAATGAGCAACAAGAACAAGAAGTGGGAGGGCAGGAGGGAAGTGGACCAGCATAATCAGAATCCAGAGTTAATACAACATACTCTATAAAATGTCCAATTTTCACCAGAGTGGTAGGATAGTCCCACAAAAAAGCAGGAAACTGTGACCCATGCACAAGGCAAACCAGGCAATAGAAGCTGCCACTGAGGGGGACAAGATGTTGGACTTAGTAGAAAAAGACTTCAAAGCAGCTATTATAAATATGTCCAAAGACAAAAGGAAAGCATGTTTAAAAAAATAAAGATATAACGACATGGTTCCTGAAATAAAGAATAGCAATAAAAAGATACACATTCTTTAAAAGAACCAAAGAGAAAGTATACCATTGAAAAGTACAATAACTGAAACAAACACGTTACTAAAGGAGCTCAACAGTTGACGTGAGCTGGAAGAAGAAAGAATCAGAGAGATTAAAGATACATCAAAAGAGATTATGCAATCTGAAGAAGAAAAAGAGGAAAGAATGAAGAAAATGAACAGTCTCGGAGATAGCAGAGACTCCGTTAAGCACACACACATATGAATAATGGGCTGGGAAGAAAGGAGAGGGACAAAAAGGCAGATATAATATTTAGAGAAATAATGGCTGAAAGCTTTCCAAATTTTATGAAAAATTCCTAATTTTCAATGCTGAAATTCAATCAAGAAAATCTATATATACTAAAGAATTGAAAGTAGGCTCTCAGAGAGTTAATGGTAAACCCATGTTCACAGCAGCATTATTCAAAATAGCTAAAACATGGAAGCAACACAAGTGTTCACTGACAAATAAGTGAGTAAGCAAAATATGGTATATCTATACAATAGAGTATTATTCAGCTTTAAAAAGGAGTGAAATTTCTAACATATACTGTAACAGAGATGAACATCGAAGACATTATGCTAAGTGAAATGTCAGTCACAAAAAGAAATACTGTATGATTCTACTTACATGAGATACTTGAAGTGTCTCACATTTTAAGTGCTTTGAATAATAAAAATCAGAGACAAAAAGTAGAATAGTGGGGCTTCCCTGGTTGCTCAGTGGTAAAGAATCTGCCTGCCAGTGCAGGAGGCATGAGTTCGATCCCTGGACCAGGAGGATTCCACACATTGTGGAGCAACTAAGGCCATGTGCCGCAACTGCTGGGCCTGTGTTCTAGAGCCCAGGAGCCTCAACTACCGAAGCCTGTGCACCCTAGAGCCTGTGTTCCACAATAAGAGAAGCCACTGCAATGAGAAGCCCAAGCATCACAACTAGAGAACAGACCCTGCTTGCTGCAACTAGAGGAAAGCCCATGCAGCAACAAAGACCCAGTACAGGCAAAAATGAATAAATAAAGTTTTTTTTTTTTTAAGCAGACTAGTGGTTTCAAGGGCCTGGGGGCGGGGGAACTGGGCAGTTATTTTTAATAAATACAGACTTTCAGTTTTACAAAATGAGAAGAGTTCTGGAAATTGGCAGTGGTGATGGTTACACAACATTAATACCACTGAAATGTACACTTTAAGATGTTTTAAGATGAGAAATTTTATGTCCTGTGTATTTATTGCAATAAAAAAATGGGAAAAAAACATGGAACAGAGGCTTTGCCACATATTTCTTAGGAGAGGGTGTATGACACAAAAATTCCATGCCTGCACCATGTGACAAACAACTTCTTAATGCTCGAGCTGGCTATTCTGGCGGCCAACTCACTGGAGAACTTTGTGGGTCATTTTCCCACAGCTTTACCCATTTGCTACTCATACGAAGTAGAAAGGATAGTAATTACGAGACATACCATGATTGGTACAGCATGCTTCCGGAAGTTAAGTGACTTGTCTGCAATGAACTAAGACGGGAACCAGGGACCAGCAGGCCAGTTCCACTCCACAGACCATGCTCAGCCCATTCTCCAAGCATAACCATGGACGACACAGAGAGGCCCTCCAAAATGACTGTCTACACCAAGGTCTGCAAACTTCAACTCTTTGTGATCCCATAGACTGTAGCCCACCGGGCTTCTCTGTCCATGGGATTCTCCAGGCAAGAATACTGGAGTGGTTACCATGGCCTCCTCTAGGGGATCTTCCCAACCCAGGGGTCAAACCCAGGTCTCCTGCATTGCAGGCAGATTCTTTACCATCTGAGTCACCAGGAAAGCCCTAAACTTTTTCTATAAAGGGTCAAATATTAAAGAGTGTAGGCATTGTGGGCCATACGGACTCTGTCACAGCTACTGTGGAATTGTAGCAAGAAATTAGCCATAATATGTGAAGAAATGGGAGTGGGTGTGAGCCAATAAAACTTTATTTATAATTGGTGCAGCCATGATGGAAAACAGTATGGAGGTTTCATAAAAAACTAAAAATAGAGTTGCCATATGATCTAGCAATCTCACTCCTGGGCTCACACTGTATCCAGAAAAGACAAAAACTCTAATTCAAAAATATACATGCAGGGATGGAGCGTTGGGATGACACTGAGGGATGGGAGGGGGAGGGAGGTGGGAGGAGGGTTTGGGAGGGGGAGCACATGTGAATCCATGGCTGATTCATGTCGATGTATGGCAAAAACTACTACAATATTGTAAAGTAATTAGCCCCCAACTAAAATAAAAAAAAAAAAAAAAAAAAAAATATATACATGCATCACAATATTCATGGCAGCACTACTCACAATAGCCAAGACATTGAAGCAATCTACATGTCCATTGACAGAGGAACAGAAAATAAGATGTGGTATACACATGTATACAGGTATGCTTATATATATATATATATATATTTATATATATATATATATATATATACAAATAAAATTGAATAGTACTCACCCATAAAATAATGGAAAAATGCTATTTGCAGCAACACAGGTGGACCTAGAATTTATCATACTAAGTGAAGCAAGTCAGAAAGAGAAAGACAATTATTACATGCTATCATTTATATGTGGGATATAAAATATGATACAAATGAAATTATTTAAAAAACAGAACAGACTCACAAACATAGTAAACAAACTTATGGTTACCAAAGGGGAAAGGGGGGTGGGGGAAGGATAAATTAGGAGTTTGGGATTAGCAGATATGACTATATTAGCAGATTAGACTATATGTAAAATAAATAAACAACAAGGTCCTACTGTATAGCACAGGTAACTATATATTAAATATCCTGTTCAGTTCTGTTCAGTCTCTCAATTATGTCTGACTCTTTGTGATCCCATGGTGGAGCATGCCAGGCTTCCCTGTCTATCACCAACTCCTAGAGCCTGCTCAAACTCATGTCCATCAAGTCAGTGATGCCATCTAACAATTCTCCTGTTGCCTTCAATCTTTTGCAGCATCATGGTCTTTTCCAATGAGTCAGTTCTTTGCATCAGGTGGCCAAAGTATTGGAGCTTCAGCTTCACCAGCAGTTCTCCCAATGAATCTTCAGGACTGATTTCCTTTAGGATTGACTGGTTTAATCTCCTTACAGTCCAAGAGACTCGCAAGAGTCTTCTCCAACACCACAGTTCAAAAGCATCAACTCTTTGGCACTCAGCTTTCTTTATAGTCCAACTCTCACATCCATACATGACTACTGGAAAAACCATAACTTTGACTATATGGAGCTTTGTTGGCAAAGTAATGTCTCTGCTTTTTAATATGCTGTCTAGGTTTGTCATAGCTTTTTTTCCAAGGAACAAGTGTCTTTTAATTTCATGACTGCAGTCACCATCCACAGGGATTTTGGAGCCCAAGAAAATAAAGTCTGTCACTTTTTCTATTGTTTCCCCATTTATCCACCATGAAGCGAAGGGGCCAGATGCCATGATCTTCGTTTTTTGAATGTTGAGTTTTAAGTCAGTTTTTTCACTCCTTCTTCACTTTCATCAAGAAACTCCTTGATTCCTCCTCAATTTCTGCCATAAGGGTGGTGTCATCTACATATGTGAGGTTATTGATATTTCTCCCAATAATCTCTATTCTAGATTGTGCTTCATCCAGCCCGGCATTTCACATGATGTACTCTGTATATAAGTTAAATAAGCAGGATGACAGTATACAGTCTTGACATACTCCTTTCCCAGTTTGGAACCAGTCCGTTGTTCTATGTCCAGTTCTAACTGTTGCTTCTTAACCTGCATACAGATTTCTCAGGAGGCAGGTCAGGTGGTCTGGTATTCCCATCTCTTTCAGAATTTTTCACAGTTTGTTGTGATCCACACAGTCAAAGGCTTTAGTGGAGTCAATGAAGCAGAAGTAGATATTTTTCTGAAATTCTCTTGCTTTTTCTATGATCCAACAGATGTTGACAATTTGATCTCTGGTTCCTCTGCCTTTTCTAAATCTAGCTTGAACATCTGGAAGTTCACAGTTCACATGCTGTTGAAGTCTGGTTTGGAGAATTTTGAGCATTATTTGCTAGTGAATGAGAAGAATGCAATTGTGCGGTAGTATGGATATTCTTTGTCATTGCCTTTCTTTGGGATTGGAATGAAAACTGACCTTTTCCAGTCCTGTGGCCACTGCTGAGTTTTCCAAATTTGCTGGCATATCGAGTGCAGCACTTTCACAGCATCATCTTTTAGGATTTGAAATAGCTCAACTGGAATTCCATCACACCCACTAGCTTTTTTCGTAGTGATGCTTCCTAAGGCCCACTTGACTTCACACTCCAGGATGTCTGGCTCTAGGTGAGTGATCACACCATTGTGGTTTTCTGGGTCACTAAGATCTCTTTTGTATAGTTCCGTGTATTCTTGCCACCTCTTCTTAATATCTTCTGCTTCTGTTAGGTCCATACCGTTTCTGTCCTTTATTGTGCCCATCTTTGCATGAAATGTTCCCTTGGTATCTCTCATTTTCTTGAAGAGATCTCTATAGTCTTTCCCATTTTGTTGTTTTTCTCTATTTCTTTGCAATGATCACTTAGGAAGGCTTTCTTATCTCACCTTGCTATTATTTGGTACTCTGCATTCAGATGGATATATCTTTCCATTTCTCCTTTACTTTTTGCTTCTCTTCCTTTCTCAGATATTTGTAAGGCCTCCTCAGACAACCATTTTGCCTTTTTGCATTTCTTTGTCTTGGGGATGGTTTTGATCACTGCCTCCTGTACAATGTTAAGAACCTCTGTCCATAGTTCTTCTGACACTCTGTCTATCAGATCTAATACCTTGAATTTATTTGTCACTTCCACTATATAATCATAAGGGATTTGATTTAGGTCATACCTGAATGGTTTATTGGTTTGCCCCACTTTCTTCAACTTAAGTCTGAATTTGGCAGTAAGGAGTTCATGATCTGAGCCACAGTCAGCTCCTGGTCTTGTTTTTGCTGACTGTATAGAGCTTCTCCATCTTCAGCTGCAAACAATATATTCAATCTCACTTTGGTATTGACCATCTGGTGATGTCCATGTGTAGATTTATCTATTGTGTTGTTGGAATTAATTAAATGTCCTGTAATAAACCATAATTGAAAAGAATATGAAAAAGTATATATTTATACGTGTATATATACATGTAATATATATATAACTGAATCACTTTATCACTTTGCTATACACCAGAAACTAACACAACAGAGTAAATCAACTATATTCCAATTTTTAAAAAATGTAAGAAGATAAAAAAAAACTTTATTCAACGGAAACAGGTGGAAGATTGGATTGGGCCCCTACCAGCCCAGTCTGCCTATATTCGGTCTGCACACTTGCGATGGAGGCAGTGCCACTAGGACCCTCACCACTGATGAGTCAGCTCTTTGATGCAAAATCTCTTGGCTGTGAAATTGTCTCAGGGTTACCTTAGGCATAAGTAACACCTGGCTGCTTGTGGAACCAGCCTTATGCTGCTCAGGGCATCTACTGTTCTCCTTGTCCCAGATCATTTCCTCTGTTATGCTCCCTGCCCCACTTGCAAACCAGCTCTCTTAGCTCCCTGAGGAAGGTTGCTCTCTGATTCTCTAGGATTTCACTTCAGCCCCCACCTCCTTCCCACTGTGTTTCTCTGCTCCCTCAAAGTACAAAATCACCCTCCAGTCCTTTTCTGATTTGCCTCTGATCAGCCACAATGCTCCTCTCCCAAGCGCTCACCACAACTCTTCTATCTTTGAGTAAAATGGCATGCCCCTGGAGTCTCAGTTTCTTTTGTTTAATCGGTATGTGAATCATTTCTCAATTTTTTAGTGAATAACTTTGACATGTAACATTGTATGAATCAAAGGTGTACATGTATATATTGTAATATATTTGCTCATGTATTGATATTTATCACATTATATAATTACAGTGTAATATTATTGTTTACACTTATTATACTGTGTATTAGATCTCTATGGTTCATTTACTATTCTCTACAAGTTTATACCCTTAAACACCATCACTCTGATGCCCCTGCTCCCATTCCCTGGTAATGACCATTCTACTGTTTTTTATAGGTTTTGCTTTCTTAGATTTCACATTCAAGTGATGTCATACAGTACTTGTCTTTCTCTGTCTGACATTTTTGCTTAGCTTAATGTGCTCAAAGTTCATCCATGTTGTCACAAATGGGAGGATGCCCTCCTTTTTCACTCCGCAACCTCAAATATCTTTCAACAGCTTCCCTTTCTCTCCATTCTGGCTCTAATCAGATCACTGAATTCCGTAGAGATGGTAATCTATTATCAATTTTTTCATGGGACGAGAATTTTTTAAAGCTTCATTCATTCAGTCATTTCATCCTCTCAGCAAATATTGATTGAGTCCTTGCTATGGGATGAACAAGATAAGAATAGCCCTGGCCCCTTTGAAATTAGCAGTCTGGTTTGGGAAACAGGTCAATAGGCAACCATAACAGAGAAGATCCTGGGGGAAAGTGTAGGAGAAGTGCCTAATCCCATTTCTTAATCTGTTTGGCTCCGCACAGAGCAGGATAAAACAATATAATCACCAATCCGGGGCAAAGCATCTGGCTTCATCAATAGGCTTTTTAACAGGAAGATAAGTACTGCTGCTTCCAATAGTGGGCCTATCTTTTTCAGTCTGCAGGAGTATTCTTGGACACATGGCAGGTTTGTATTCCTTTGCAGGTTTTTGCCAGCTCTGGTTGCCACCTAACAGCACACACATCAGAAGGGCATAGTGGTCCAGGGGCCTTCCAGGTTCCCTGCATAGCCAGTCGAATTGTTGGCTTTAGCCTTTCATAAATGAGGGAGATACATGCCCAGCCCTTAGATTGTGAATCTCAGCATATTAAGTTAAGGGTCTGTAGAAAATCCCCATAAGCTATTAATTGAAGCCCATGCAAAGAAAATAATACATTAGAAAACTTTCTGTTATGTAGGCGGGCTACCATGGTAACAACCAATTTCTCCCAGATCTGGGCAATTTTAAATTCAAAGTGGATTGAAAAATCCATTTGTATTTACAGGATTTAAAGCTTCAAGAAGGGTCACAAGGTGGTAGGTGCTACAGATTAACCACAAAGATAATATTGGTGTCCTCTTCTGGGAAATGTGCGTCTCATTGATTCTACCTTACTTGGTACATTAGGAAGCCCTCCAGCCATCCCTCATAACAGAAAGAAAACAAAGCAAATCCAGGCCTCTTTACTGTATGCAGTGAAAGCTGCTTCTCCACGAAAACTTTTGTTCAGAGTCCGGGGCTGCCCCCAGTGCTTGAATCAACTGTGTGAGCTCTGGCAACGAGTCCTATGTCATCAATAGGTTGATGGACCTCATGGGAAGAGTGCTTGCTTGCCAATTAGGCTAGAATCCTGGAATAGGGGGAGGGAGTGGTAACCACTGGGTCTTTAAAAAGTTTTTTGTATTTATTTTAATCCTTGTCATAAGTGTATTAAGATTTTAGTGGACAGAGTAGTCATGTAATATTCTTAAGACCCAATATTGTGGATCAGGGATATACAGAAATGGGAAAAAAAAAGTACAGGGTCTTCAAACCAGACAGAGAGACACAAATAACTGATGATATCACTTAAATGTGGAATCTTAAAAAATTATACAAAAGAACTTATCTATAAACCTGAAACCGACTCACAGACATAGAATGCAAAATTATAGAAGCCAAAGGGGAAAGGAGGGATAAGGATAAATTAGGAGTCTGGGATTAACATATACACATCACTATATATAAAACAGATAACCTACAAGGACCTGCTATATAAGCACAGGGAACTATACTCAGAATACTCAGTTCAGTTCAGTTTAGTCGCTCCATCCTGTCCGACTCTTTACGACTCCGTGGACTGCAGCATGCCAGGCCTCCCTGCCCATCACCAACTCCCGGAGTTTACCCAAACTCATGTCCATTGAGTCGGTGATGCCATCCAACCATCTCATCCTCTGTCGTCCCCTTCTCCTCTCACCTTCAATCTTGCCCAGAATCACGGTCTTTTCAAATGAGTCAGTTCTTTGCATCATGCAGTGGCCAAAGTATTGGAGTTTCAGCTTCAGCATCAGTCCTTCCAATGAACACCCAGGACTGATTTCCTTTAGGATGGACTGGTTGCATCTTCTAGCTGTCCAAGGGACTCTCAAGAGTCTTCTTCAACATCACAGTTCAAAAGCATCAATTCTTTGGCACTCAGCTTTCTTTATAGTACAACTCTCACATCCATACATGACTACTGGAAAAACCGTAGCTTTGACTAGATGGACCTTTGTTGGCAAAGCAATGTCTCTGCTTTTTAATATGCTGTCTAGGTTGGTCATAACTTTTATTCCAAGGAGCAAGCATCTTTTAATTTCATGGCTGCAGTGATTTTGGAGCCCCCCAAAATACAGTCTGTCACTCTTTCCATTGTTTCCCCATTAGTCCACCATGAAGTGATGGGACCAGATGCCATGATCTTAGTTTTCTGAATGTTGAGCTTTAAGCCAACTTTTTCACTCTCCTCTTTCACTTTCATCAAGAGGCTCTTTAGTTCTTCTTCATTTTCTGCCATAAGGGTGGGGTCATCTGCATGTCTGAAGTTATTGATATTTCTCCCGGCAATCTTGATTCCAGCTTGTGCTTCATCCACTCCAGCATTTCACATGATGTACTCTGCATATAACTTAAATAAACAGGGTGACAATATACAGTCTTGATGTACTCCTTTCCCGATTTGGAACCAGTCTGTTGCTCCATGTCCAGTTCTAACTGTTGCTACTTAAACTGCATACAGATTTCTCAGGAGGTAGGTCATGTGGTCTGGTATTTCCATCTCTTTCAGAATTTTCCACAGTTTGTTGTGATCCACACAGTCAAAGGCTTTGGCATGGTCAATAAAGCAGAAATAGATGTTTTTCTGGAACTCCCTTGCTTTTTCAATGATCCAACAGATGTTGGCAATTTGATCTCTTTTCCTCTGCCTTTTCTAAATCCAGCTTGAACATCTGGAAGTTCACAGTTTACATATTGCAGAAGCCAGGCTTGGAGAATTTTGAGCATTATCTTGTTTTGTGTGAGATGAGTGCAATTGTGTGGTAGTTTGAGCATTCTTTGGCATTGCCTTTCTTTGGGATTGAAATGAAAACTGACCTTTTTCAGTCCTGTGGCCACTGCTGAGTTTTCCAAATTTGCAGACATATTGAGTGCAGCACTTTCACAGCATCATCTTTTAGGATTTGAAATAGCTCAACTGGAATTCCATCACCTCCACTAGCTTTGGTCATAGTGATGCTTCCTAAGGCCCACTTGACTTCACACTCAAGGATGTCTGGCTCTAGGTGAGTGATCATGCTATCGTGATTATCTAGGTCGTGAAGATCTTTTTTGTATAGTTCTTCTGTGTATTCTTGCCATCTCTTCTTAATATCTTCTGCTTCTGTTAGGTCCATTTCTGTCCTTTATTGTGGCTATCTTTGCATGAAATATTCCCTTGGTATCTCTAATTTTCTTGAAGACATCTCCACTCTTCCCATTCTATTGTTTTCCTCTATTTCTTTGCATTGATCACTGAGGAAGGCTTTCTTATCTCTCCTTGCTGTTCTTTCGAACTCTGCATTCAAATGGGTATATCTTTCCTTTTTTCCTTTGCTTTTCTCTTCTCTTCTTTTCACAGCTATTTGTAAGGCCTCCTCAGACAACCATTTTGCCTTTTTGCATTTCTTTTTCTTGGGGATGGTCTTGATCCCCATCTCCTGTACAATGTCACAAACCTCCATCCGTAGTTCTTCAGGCACGCTATCAGATCTAATCCCTTGAATCTATTTGTCACTTCCACTCTATAATCATAAGTGATTTGATTTAGGTCATGCCTGGATGGTCTAGTGGTTTTCCCTACTTTCTTCAATTTAAGTCTGAATTTGGCAATAAGCAGTTTATGATCTGAGCCACAGTCAGCTCCTGGTCTTGTTTTTGCTGACTGTATAGAGCTTCTCCATCTTTGGCTGCAAAGAATATAATCAATCTGACTACGGTGTTGACCATCAGGTGATGTCCATGTGTAGAGTCTTCTCTTGTATTGTTGGAAGAGGGTGTTTGCTATGACCAGTGCATTTTCTTGGCAAAACTCTATTAGCCTTTGCCCTGCTTCATTCTGTACTCCAAGGCCAAATTTGCCTGTTACTCTAGGTATTTCTTGACTTCCTACTTTTGCATTCTAGTCCCCTATAATGAGAAGGACATCTTTTTGGGGTGTTAGTTCTAGAAGGTCTTGTAGGTCTTCATAGAACAGTTCAACTTCAGCTTCTTCAGCATTACTGTTTGGCTCATAGACTTGGATTACTGTTATATTGAATGGTTTGCCTTGGAAATGAACAGAGATCATTCTGTCATTTTTGAGATTGCATCCAAGTACTGCATTTCAGACTCTTTTGTTGACTGTGATGGTTACTCCATTTCTTATAAAGGATTCTTGCCCACAGTAGTAGATATAATGGTAATCTGAGTTAAATTCACCCATTCCAGTCCATTTTATTTCGCTGATTCCTAAAATGTTGATGTTCACTCTTGCCATCTCCTGTTTGACCACTTCCAATTGTCCTTGATTCATGGACCTAACATTCCAGGTTCCTATGCAATAGTGTTCTTTACAGCATCGGACTTTACTTCCATCACCCGTCACATCCACAACTGGGTGTTGTTTTTGCTTTGGCTCCATCTCTTTATTCTTTCTAGAGGAGAACTCTCCGCCCTGGGGAGTTCATCATTCATTGTCTTATCTTTTTGCCTTTTCATACTGTTCATGGGGTTCTCAAGACAAGAATACTGAAGTGGTTTGCCATTCCCTTCTCCAGCAGACCACGTTTTGTTTGAACTCTCCACTATGACCCATCTGTCTTGGGTGGCCCTACACAACATGGCTCATAGTTACATTGAGTTAGACAAGGCTATGGTCCATCTGATCAGATTGGCTAGTTTTCTGAGACTGTGGTTTTCAGTCTGTCTGTCCTCTGATGGAGAAGGATAAGAAGCTTATGGAAGCTTCCTGATGGGAGAGATTGACTGAGGGGGAAACTGGATCTTGTTCTGATGGGCGGGGCCATGCTCAGTAAATCTTTAATACAATTTTCTGTTGATGGGTGAGGCTGTGTTCCCTCCCTGTTATTTCACCTGAGGCAAAACTATGGTGGAGGTAATGAAGATAATGGCAAGCCCGTTCAAAAGTCTCATGCATGCACTGCTACACTCAGTATCCCCAACTCTGCAGCAGTCCACTTCTGACCCACACCTCTGCCAGAGACTCCTGGACACTCACGGGCAAGTCTGGGCCTGTTTCTTGTGGGGTCACTGCTCCTTTCTCCTTGGTCCTGGTGCCCACAAGGTTCTGTTTGTGCCCCTCAAGAGTCTGTTTTCCCAGTCCTGTGTAAGTTCTGGTGGCTCTATGGTAGGGTTAATGGCAACCTCCTCCAAGAGGGCTTATGCCATACCCAGGTCTACTGCACCCAGAGCCCCTGCCCCTGCAGCAGTCCACTGCTGACCTGTACCTCCTCTGGAGACACTCCAACACAGTTCTGTCTCAGTCTCTGTGGGGTCTCTGGGTCCTGGTGCACACAAGGTATGTTTGAGCCCTCTGAGGGTCTCTGGCAGTTATAGGGTTTGATTCTAAATGTGATTTTGCCCCTCCTACCATCTTGCTGAGCCTTCTCCTTTGCCCTTGGATGTGGGGTATCTCCTCAAAATCTCTTCAGCTCCACGCAGCCGCCACTCCAGTGCCATGCAGCTGCTACTCCAGAGTCTACCGTCTTGCTGGGGCTTCTCTGCCCTTGGACATGGGGTATCTCCTCACAGTCACTCCAGCACTGTGCAGTATACTCAGTATCTCCTAATAACCTATAAGGGAAAAGAATCTAAAATAGACTAGATATAGATATATATATATATATATATATATATATATATATATATATATATATATATATATATATTATATATATATATCTGAATCACTTGGCTGTATGCCTGAAACTAACACAACATTTTAAATCAACTATATTTCAATAAAACTTTTTAAACATATAGGGCCTTCAAATAATCATAAACTATTTGCTTAAATGTCACATACTTGATGGTTATAAGTCATGGATACCAAGTTTTGCTTCACTCTTAGAATAGTACAAAGATTCTGGAATCAGGCCAGGACTCATCTGCTACTGCTTGTGTGACTTGGGACAGGCTGCTTGGCTTTTTTAGCTTTTAGTTTCCTCATCTGCACCTACTCCATAGGGCTGTGAGGATTAAATGGAGCTAAGCACACAGAACCTGGCACACTGGCTAAGACGTAACCCAGTGTACCTTGAAATGGAATGGTCAATATAAACCCAGAGGTCTATGAGAGCAAAGAGGAGTCTTAGACACCCTTGAAAGGTCGCTCACAAGCCTTGCTGTGACCTCAATTGTGGGTAGATGGGAGAAAGGTGGGACCAGAAAGCACCAGTGGAAGAAGCAAAGAGGGAATTGGGCAGAGCAGCAGGGAAACAACTCGCCATTAGACTGTAAGCATCAGGACAGTGGAAACCAGGAGTGCTTTATGTCTGTGTCCCCTCAATAGGCTGAATACTTGAGCACAGTAGGTGCTCAGTGTCTGTGAAACCAAATAGAAATCATTGAACTGAAAGGATCTGGAAGCCTCCCAGAACTGGAGTCAATGCAAAGGAAAAACAGAACAATTCTGTTGCCAGAGCATCAGCCTGACGCTGGGAACACTTAGTCACAATCACAGGTGTTGTTGAGGTCATTTCTGAGGTGAGTCACAAGTAATTTCTTAATAATAATAAAGTATGGAACTTTCTGAATGATGTGCTGTTTCACAGATTAGAGCAGATTCAAGGTTATCACTATAGCAATGATGTAGTCCAATATGCTTTGTTGACCGCATTCGCCTGTGGGGGCATTGCACACATGTACATGCTGATGACAGAATAGGTCAAGGTAAACAAGAAAAAAAAAAAGCAAATGAGAGCTATTGACTCAGACTGGAGGAGAGATGGGCCCGATTTGATCTCCATTGTGAACCAGAGAAAGTCAATCCCTTTCTTCCCCTTTTCCCCTCAGGACCCAGGGTAGGCGGTACTGCCTTTACAGGAAATATCAAAGAAGTGACATTTGAAAGGTTCATTTTAATAATATAAAAACTGAAACCATATCATTCAATTTACTTGGCATGTTAGACATTATAAATGCTTTCATATAAATCATTACTTAGAGGATCAACTTGGCTGAAGTGGTTGAAGGCTGCTATGACAGTGAACAGTGTAAACATTGCAAGTGTTACTCAGTCGTGTCCGACTCTCTGAGACCCCATGGACTGTAGCCCATCAGGCTCCTCTGTCCATGGGATTCTCCAGGGAACAGTACTAGAGTGGGGTTGCCATGCCCTCCTCCAGGGGATCTTCCCAACCCAGGGATCAAAACCAGGTCTCCTGCATTGCAGACTCTTTACCATCTGAGCCACCAGGGACGTTGTCTAAATGGGATCTGAGAGGTGAGGTCTTTATCCGTGGAATACGCACCAACTTTGTGTTAGGGATTTCATGATCCACATCTTTTCAACAACTCACCCCACATCCAGACACATTTCCAAAAATGGAAGAGAGGGAGGGAGGGACGAAGGAGGGAAGGAAGGGGAATGTTTTTCTTTTGTTTGTCTTGAAAAGCAAGAAATATGGGGGGCAGTGGTATATCTTTTGGGTTCCAGTTTGGCCTCCAGTCTCACAAGGCAGCTAAAAGGAGAGAGGCTTAGTTATAGGTTTATCATGGAGACCTGAAATTCACAATCAAGATCGCATCACTATCATAAGGCCTTCTCCTTGTTCTCCCCATTGAGACTCCTATGGGCCATGCTGGCCCAACAACAGCCCCAGCAGAGGCTGGTTCAAAATCCCCTGCCACCATTGGTTGTTTATCACACCTAGACATGTCTTATGACTTCAAACAATGACATTTACAATTGGCTGCTCTGCTTCACTATGTAATTACACAGACTATACATTTATGGGTAAAAGGAAATGTGCCTCCATATACAATCACTGATTTAGGGAGATATAGCTGAAATATCGATTCCTGGTTTAGTGAACATAATTTATTCTGATACCTTTATCCCATAACAGAAGGGTAAACATCTTGAGGTCATTGATCATCTCTCATTGCATTTTTTACAATGCTGTGGCCAATGCTAAGCATGTAACAATAAATGGTATTAACTTAATATGTCAGCAAATTTGGAAAACTCCTCAGTGGCCACAGGACTAGAAAAGGTCAGTTTTCATTCCAATCTCAAAGAAGGACAATGACAAAGAATGTTGAAACTACCATACAATTGCCCTCATTTCACATGCTAGCAAAGTAATGCTCAAAATCCTTCAAGCTAGGCTTCAACAGTACATGAACCGAGAACCAATACTTTGGCCACCTGATGAGAAGAACTAACTCATTGGAAAAGACCCTGATGCTGGGAAAGATTGAAAGCAGGAGGAGAAGGGGAGGACAGAGGATGAGATAGTTGCATGGCATCACCAACTCAATGGACATGAGTTTGAGCAAGTTCTGGAAGTTGGTGATGGACAGGGAAGCCTGGCGTGCTGCAGTCCATGGGGTCACAAAGAGTCAGCCACGACTGAGTGACTGAACTGAACTGAACTGAACCAAGAACTTCCAGATATACAAGCAGGATTTAGAAAAGGCAGAGGAACCAGAGATCAAATTGCCAACATTTGCTGGATCATAGCAAAAGCAAGAGAGTTTCTATGGAATTTCTGAAAAACATCTACTTCTGCTTGACTATGCCAAATCCTTTGACTGTGTGGATCACAACAAACTGTGGAAAATTCTTAAAGAGATGGTAATACCAGACCACCTTGCCTGTCCCCTGAGAAACCTGTATACAGGTCAAGAAGCAACAGTTAGAATCAGATATGGAACAGCTGACTGGTTCAGAATTGGGAAAGGAGTATGTCAAGACTGTATATTGTCACCTTGCTTATTTAACTTATAATGCAGAGTATATCATGGGAAATGCCAGGCTGGATGAATCCCAAGCTGGAATCAAGATTGCCAGGAGAAATATCAACAACCTCAGATATGCAGATGATACCACTCTAATGGCAGAAAAAGAAGGAACTAAAGCGCTTCTTGATGAGGGTGAAATAGGAGAGTGAAAAAGCTGGCTTTAAAACTCAACATAAAAACCTAAGATCATGGCATCTGGTCCCTTCACTTCATTGCAAATAGAAGGGGAAAAGTGGAAGCAGTGACAGATTTTATTTTCTTGGGCTTCAAAATCACTGTGGATGGTAACTACAGCCATGAAATTAAAAGATGCTAGCTTCTTGGAAAGAAAGCTATGATAAACCTAGAATGCATGTTAAAAAAGCAGAGACATCACTCTGCTGACAAAAGTCCATCTAGTCAAAGCTATGGTTTTTCCAGTAGTCATGTACAGACGTGAGAATTGGACCATAAAGAAGCCTGAGTACCGAAGAATTGATGTTTTTGAACTGTGGCTCTGGAGAAGATTCTTGCGAGTCCCTTGGACTGCAAGGAGGTCAAACTAGTTAATCTGAAAGGAAATCAACCTTAAATATTCACTGGAAGGACTGATGCTTAAGCTGAAGCTCCAATGCTTTGGCCACCTGATGTGAACAGTTGCCTCATTAGAAAAGACCCTGATTCTGGGAAAGATTGAAAGCAAAAGGAGAAGGGGGTGGCAGAGGATGAGATGGTTAGATGGCATCATTGACTCAGGAGAATTTGAGCAAACTCCAGGAGATAGTGGAAGACAAAGGAGCCTGGTGTGCTGCAGTCCATGGGATCGCAAAGAGTCAGACACGACTTAGCAACTGAACAGCAAACAACCACAAAAATTAACTCAAAAGAGTTAGCTATAGGAATATTGGCCTTGTTTGATTTTATTAACTTCTTGTTGCTAAGTTTTTGTTGAAGTTATTGTTATTATTCTTTTAAGGTTATTTCTCTGTCCAAACACTATCCTTTAATGAGGATACTCAGAAATGAAATGTTAGAATGGCTACTCAGGAAAAATAAATAAATAAGCAAGTAAAGTCCAGGGAGGTTGTACTTAACACTGCTGTACTGTACACTTAAAAATGGTTAAGATGGTAAACTGTGTTATGCGTTTTTTCACCTCAAAAAAAAAAAAAAGGCAGGCAGGTTGAACCCACAAGTCTCACTTCTTGCACGTGCTACAGGGTGGCACAGGGCACTGTTCACAAGGGGCAATTACCCAGCCATAACCCTCTTATCCAGTAATATATTTACAATGAATCCTTTGTAGCAGTAGATCAAAGAACAGCTTTTATTGACCCATATCCATATTTACTGTACAGCAAATTAGCACAGAGACACACCCAGAGACCAGCTTCAGTTTCCTCTTACCACACCAGCTCTCTAAAGAGAAATAAATTTTCTGTCCTAAAACAGTTTTGCAAAGACAAACTTCTGAAAAGCAAGCATCTGTCACTGAGGTTAACAGGACTCAACTTGAAAAATGACCCTTTGGCTCATGAGAAAACATAACTCTCTCCGAAACTACTAGGAGTGAGGAGGGGTGGGAGTGGGGAGACAAACAGTGGGAGTATGGAGAACATGATGAATGAAGCAAACAGAAAGACACATATATGTGTGTGCGTGTAGCCCTGTGCACAAAACGTCCATTATTTGTATGCTTTCATTTCAGAGGTCCAGATAATGTCAGGTAAAAGTGTAACTTATGACTCAGTCAGGGCAATACTTTTGCTGTGATAAATCAATGTCAGCTAAGTCAATTAGGGTGGGGGTGGCAAAAAAAGAAGATAAGCAGCAAACACATTTGTTCAGCGGAAAGACAGAATAAGGTAGCTCTCACTTTGAAGAACTGAGTTCAGAGGTTTCAAAGGGCACACAGGAAATGCTCCAACAGCAAAAATTGTGCCTTGAGCGTCATTCCAGCAAACTCTCAGCCCTCCTCACAGCTTTATCTGATCGCCTGATTCTCTAACTCCAGATCCAAGGCACCCACAAAGAAAAAGGACTTTGTGATAAAATCAAGAGCTCAGAGCTTCAATCACCTTTCTGGTCACTGCAAACCAGGACATGTTGAGATGAGATTGTCAGATGGTCAGAATCTGGTAGATTCTCCTGAGTTATTGGAATCTTGATGTTTTGTTGGTTTCTGGTTCTGAAAGTACTTACATACACAATGACTGTCTTCATCACAGATATAACAAGTTGACTACCAGAAAGGAAAAGGACATAGAGCTCTGAACCAGACCTGTAAAACATTACACATTCATGTCTGGCTCTCAAAAATATTTACAAGGTAGTATTTCGGTGATAGTGAATATGTACTGAGCCTTGGGTACCCCTTGGGCCAAAGGAGGAGAAAATCAGGAATTTAGGGCTACCCATTTTGCTTTTTTTTTTTTTTGGAGGTGCTTTTTTTAAAGATACCAATCGAAGAAGCTATAAATTAAATTTGGAAGATCAAATTGTGAATGCTACTATTTCCCCAACACCAAATAGTATCCACAGAACAGAGAGGTGGAATTGAATGGAAAGTCTCCATGGAAGAAAAGCAATATTCTTTTCTTTCTGCTACTCTGTGCTTCCCCCTGGAGGAGAAAATGGCAACCCACTTCAGTATTCTTGTCTGGGAAAATCCCATGGACAGAGGAGCCTGGTGGGCTACAGTCTCCATGGGGTCACAAAGAGTCAGACACGACTGAGCACACATATATACCCAGGTACTCTGTGGTTCACCCTCATTGTGTGGGTTTTGGGGCCCATGGTTAGAAGAGAGTGTATACTTTGAGAATAACAGCAAAATGGTTAGCATCAAAGACATTTTGTGGGAAAAGAGAATATATTAAATGTATATCAGTTTTGAGAATCAACTACTACAAATTAACATGGAAAGGTTTCACAGAAAATTGTTTCTGTCAGGGGAGATGATGCCCAAGCTTTCAATCATCCTGGTTGTATAAATCTTGAGGGGAAATCAATGTAGACACCACAGATAATTCACAGGAAGTAGTTTGTAACCATAATTGGATATTTTCATGAATGTTTTCTTAAGAAAAACCATAGAAAATTAAGTTAGTCATAGAATAGCTGGATACTCTGATAAACATATACCCTTCAGAAATGTTCCCAATATAAGATCTTGCTGCTTTCTGTATATCTCTTTAGCCTTTGAAAAATACATCTTCCTTACAACTTATTTGTTAGGCATTGCAAAACTCAAAATACACACTTTTGGTAAGAGGCCACTGACCATAAAGAGAGAAAAGTTTTTTATAACAATGCTGTGGTTTATCATGTGCTACACAGAACCAGGGGGCTTCCCAGGTGGCTCAGAAGGTAAAGCATCTGCCTGCAATGCAGGAGACACAAGTAGCTGGGTTTGATCCCTGGGTTGAGAAGATCCCCTGGAGGAGGAAATGGCAACCCACTCCAGTATTCTTGCCTGGAGAATCCCAGGCTACAGTCCATGGGGGTTGCAAAGAGTCAGACACAACTGAGCAACTAACACTTTTACTTTCACACAGAACCAGAGTGAATCTCCCTTTTTTGATTTACAGAATTACATTGCAAGCATAAAATTCAAACAATTCAAACAACAGGCCCCTTAATGTTTCCTCTCTTTGCTATTCTCTGCTTGGTTTCACTGGAAGACTAGCCTAGTGCCTTCCTCTGATACCTCAGGAGTCCTTAGGCCTCTGTTATTAGCTCTGAAGGCATGGAATGGAGAAGTCATTTTCTTTCATTGACCATGACTTTATAGTCAGTGGTCTATAGTCACTCTCTCTAAGCAGGCTCATGTGGGAAAAAGGAAAAATGAATTTTCCAGAATAATGGGAAAGTCTGAATCCAGGGAATTTTCCTGGACTGCTGGGACTCAGTAAGGCAACATTCAAAGGTACAAAGCGACAGCCCTCAGGGCAACAAACTTTAAACACATGGCCACGTGTATCTTACTAGCTGTCTTCCAGAATAAGTAACATGTTAGAGGAGCCTCTATGGAGATCTCTAATTGATACTCAGCCAGCACAATGTTAAACCATATGTTTAATGGAAATAGGGGAAAAGAAATCCAATAACTCATTTCCTAAGCAATCAAACAAAGTCAAGCAAAAGAATACTAATGGTGGTATAGCTGAGGAAAAACTTCCTCTACACTCTTAGTTTCAGTTCTTGGGGACTGTGAATAAAATGACAAAAGTCAGATTAACAGAAGAACAGGAATATTTCTTTATTGATGGCAATATTTTTATGTGCCCTGGGGCTTCACAGAAAAGAAGTGAAACCCGAAGGCAATTAGAACTTTTAACAAAGGGCAATAAATTGTGGAGCTGTAATTAAACAAAGAAAAAGGGATTTGGGCTCCTAGGGGCAGTAAATTGTGGGAAGATGAGTAGGAAATGTATGATAGATAAGGGTTGTTCAGTAGAATTTTTTATGCAGACTCAAATTGTTCTCTGATAATTTGAACTGAAGACAATTGAGAAGACAATTCCCATAAAAGGAAGAAGAGGATAATAACACATCACTGAGACAGAGAAGGTAAGAGCATGAGTCTGCATAGGTAAAGCTATTAAGTAGCTTTTGTCTGTCATTAATTTCCCCCACACATTTCCTAGTCAGTTCAGTTCAGTTCAGTTCAGTCGCTCAGTCATGTCCGACTCTTTGTGACCCCACGAATTGCAGCACACCAGGCCTCTCTGTCCATCACCAACTCCTGGAGTCTACCCAAACCCATGTCCATCGAGTCAGTGATGCCGTCCAACCATCTCATCCTCTGTCGTCCCCTTCTCCTCCTGCCCCCAATCCTACCCAGCATTAGGGTCTTTCCCAATGAGTCAACTCTTTGCATCAGGTGGCCAAAGTATTGGAGTTTCAGCTTCAACATCAGTCCTTCCAATGAACACCCAGGATTTATCTCCTTTAGGATGGATTGATTGGATCTCCTTGCAGTCCAAGGGACTCTCAAGAGTCTTTTCCAACACCACAGTTCAAAAGCATCAGTTCTTTGGTGCTCACCTTTCTTCACCGTCCAACTCTCACATCCATACATGACCACTGGAAAAACCATAGCCTTGACTAGACGGACTTTTGTTGGCAAAGTAATGTCTCTGCTTTTAAATATGCTATCTAGGTTGGCCATAACCTTCCTTCCAAGGAGTAAGCGTCTTTTAATTTCATGGCTGCAATCACCATCTGCAGTGATTTTGGAGCCCCCAAAAATAAAGTCTGACACTGTTTCCACTGTTTCCCATCTATTTCCCATGAAGTGATGGGACCAGATGCCATGATCTTAGTTTTCTGAACGTTGAGCTTTAAGCCAACTTTTTAACTCTCCTCTTTCACTTTCATCAAGAGGCTCTTTAGTTCTTCTTCACTTTCTGCCTTAAGGGTGGTGTCATCTGCTTATCTGAGGTTATTGATATTTCTCCCGACAATCTTGATTCCAGCTTGTGTTTCTTCCAGCCCAGCGTTTCTCATGATGTACTCTGCTTAGAAGTTAAATAAGCAGGGTGACAATATGTAGCCTTGACGTACTCCTTTTCCTATTTGGAACCAGTCTGTTGTTCCATGTCCAGTTCTAACTGTTGCTTCCTGACCTGCATACAGGTTTCTCAAGAGACAGGTCAGATGGTCTGGTATTCCCATCTCTTTCAGAATTTTCCACAGTTTATTGTGATCCACACAGTCAAAGGCTTTGGCCTAGTCAATAAAGCAGAAATAGATGTTTTTCTGGAACTCCCTTGCTTTTTCAATGATCCAGCGGATGTTGGCAATTTGATCTCTGGTTCCTCTGCCTTTTCTAAAACCAGCTTGAACAGCTGGAAGTTCACGGTTCAAGTATTGCTGAAGCCTGGCTTGGAGAATTTTGAGCATTATCTTGTTTTGTGTGAGATGAGTGCAATTGTGCGGTAGTTCGAGCGTTCTTTGGCATTGCCTTTCTTTGGGATTGGAATGAAAACTGACCTTTTCCAGTCCTGTGGCCACTGCTGAGTTTTCCAGATTTGCTGGCATATCGAGTGCAGCACTTTCACAGCATCATCTTTCAGGATGTGAAATAGCTCAACTGGAATTCCATCACCTTCACTAGCTTTGTTCGTATTGATGCTTTCTAAGGCCCACTTGACTTCATATTTCCTAGTCACTTTCTCATAATTTATTGTGCCTGAAAGCCCACCCCCTTTCCTTTATCTAGTCACTTCTCCACAATTTATTACCCTTTGTTAAAATGGTATATAAGCACTCAAGTCCAATAACGTTTTGGGATTTCAATTCTTTTCTGTGACGTTCCCATGAATGTAAAAACATTAACAGTTTAATTCACAGGTCCTAGCTATAGAACAGAAGAGGATAGGGTAAAATCTTTCCCCCCTAAATTACTATCTGTCTTACTGTCTGTCATTTTGATAAATATGTTTTGACTGACAGACTGCCAGGAGAGTCTACATGTACCAGAGACTGTGACAGGTAAGAGCTTTCAGCTCAGAGGCAGTTGTGCCATGCTCATATAACAGAGCTTGACAGCAAGTCTTAATGACTAGTCACAAATGGAAAGTGCAAAGGGACACAGCTTTTCTTTAGAGAGTTCTAAGATACCATCAATCTCTGTCCCAGCCCAGGGTAAAACGTGCCTCAAGCACTGAGTGGGGAATGCAGGGGCAAAATGGGTAATGAGTCAGAAAGGAATGTCTGCTAACCCACACTCACATACCTGCATGCCAATGTGAAGAGAGCCCTGCATAAATTCCTTTACACATACTAGGGTCTCACACACACTTCTAAGGGCAATTTTTTCATGTGAGAATCTGCCCTGTGTTTTACAGAACAGTAGGTAGGTCTTTTGGTATTTACAAAAATAGTAGATATTTTTCGATAAAAAAAAGTAGGTAAAAGCAAAACAGTAGGTATTTGCTTTTGGATGGAGCTCTGCAGAAGTGTGCTGTCACTGTGACATCTTTTTTTCTGTCATACTTTCTTGGTATCACCAGCCTTGGCTTTCTTCATTAGATAATAGAGTGAAATTCATGCAGTGGCCCCAGAATCACTGCCCCAGAGGAAAATGGGAAGAGAGGGTGGTCAATCAAAGCCTGGCCTAGCAGCTTTGGTGTTTTTAGTTGCTGATCTTTAAATACATGAGCCTAGAAAAATATTTCTCAAATTAGAAAACAGATGCTTTTTAGAGTCAATCTCTCATGCAACAATATAAAAATAAGACATTAAATCCAGGAATGAGAAATAATTCTCCAATATGGCTTTGGTTTGAAGCTCTACCTCTTCACTTAGAGGCAGGTTTAAGGGAAAGAGCTCCATCTAAAGAACCCACATTTCCATCTATTACTTTAGATATCAGGTCAGAGTTAGTACTTTCAGAAAGCTTGACAGATCTCTTTGATGCAACGAGGGGTAGGGGAGTGGGGCAGGGAGGAAAACATACTTTCTAAGCAGTAAAATCCAAGATATCCCATGATTCAACGGGTCACTTTGGAGACTCTTGGCAAAATAAGCTCAGAATGGCCACCAGTATTAAGGCATCTTTTGGTCAAAAAAGCTGCAGAGCAAGTGGGTTCTCTGTCCCAAATTCCCATTTTCTTCATGGTTTCTCTTTAGTGTGAGAAGTGCGACAGAGAGCAAGATGACATGGGCAAGGCAGCATCTTCATCATTGTTCTCACCTTGCCAAGGAACAAACCAACCAGGATTCTATACATCTTTATGTAACAAAGAAATAAAGGAAGGTAGAAAATTGTGGAAGATGGAAATCAACTTTGACCAAAGGTTCTCAAGCCCACCTCACTCTTTGGTTTTAAAAAGGTATGTATAAGGGTTTTTTGTGTGTGTGTGTGTGTGTGTGTGTGTGTGTGTGTGTGTGTGTGTGGAGGGGCAAGAGTGGAGCACAAAAGCAGGACAAGGGTTAAGAAGTAAGCAGATAGAGGGGACATTTCTTTTAAGGAAATATGTAGAAAGCAAAATTTCATGCCTTTTAGAGAAAATTCATACTTCAATGGAAAACTCTTTACTTCCTACAGCTCTTGCTTCCTGTGCATCATAAGTCGCTTCAGTCATGTCTGACTCTTTGAGACCCTATGGACTCTGGCCGGCCAGGCTCCTCTGTCCATGAGATTCTCCAAGTAAGAATACTGGAGTGAGTTGCCATCCTCCAGGGGATCTTCCTGGTTCAGGGATCTAACCCATGTCTCTTATGGCTCCTGCACTGGCAGGCAGGTTCTTTACCACTAGTGCCACCTGGGAAGCCCCCTAGCTTCCTACAGGAGCTCTTTTATAACTCTGTAAGTTGTAGGGAAGGGATCAGTCAGTTTAGTCGCTCAGTCATGTCCGACTCTTTGTGACCCCATGGACTGCAGCACGCCAGGCTTCCCTGTCCATCACCAACTCCTGGAGCTGGCTCAAACTCACATCCATTGAGTCGGTGATGCCATCCAACCATCTCATCTTCTGTTGTCTCCTTCTCCTCCCACCTTCAATCTTTCCAAGCATCAGGGTCTTTTCCAGTGAGTCAGTTCTTCCCATCAGGTGCCAAAGAATTGGACTTTCAGTTTCAGCATCAGTTCTTCCAATGAATATTCAGGACTGATTTCCTTTAGGATGGACTGGTTGGATCTCCTTGCAGTCCAAGGGACTCTCAAGAGTCTTCTCCAACACTACAGTTCAAAAGTATCAATTCTTCAGCGCTTAGCTTTCTTTATAGTCCAACTCTCACATCCGTACATGACTACTGGAAAAACCATAGCTGTAATTTCTGTCCTGTCCGGTTCAACTGGCTTCCTTGGGTGGGGGTGGGGAGGGAGAGTTACCTCCATTTGTAATTCATTTCAACATTTTTTACTCCCTATAAATCTGGGCTGCTTTTTTAAATCAGTTATAGCACGTGCCTGGTTCCCTCAGTTATTACAAGTAAAATCTTTAACACATTTATTTTTATGTCTATATGAGGGGGTCATGATTTTGCCTTTCTTGTTGCAAATTTTCTTGTAACACCCTTGTAAGACTTCTTCCTTGGGTAGCAGCAGAAGGAAACGTGCTGGAGGCCTTCAGGCTGAATGAAGCTAGTACTGGGGGTCATCTGATCTACAGATAATGTATTTGGGAACTTTTGGGAAACTATCTGGGGGAGCTATTAGAATGGAGGGCCTCTGGGCGGGCACTGGCTCCGCAGACAATTGTTCCCACTTAATGGACCCCAGCACCCTCCCAGCTTTGCATTTTAAAAGGAGGCCCCAGAATAGTGAGAAAATACTTGATTCTTAAGGAACTGAGCCCATGGTTACAGGGACCTTTTAGGCCAATTTCAGTTTCCTAGAGCATGTATTGTCCAGTCTCAGTGGTAGTAAGGGGTTGGGAAGGGAGCTATTAGAATGGAGGGCCTCTGGGCGGGCACTGGCTCCGCAGACAATTGTTCCCACTTAATGGACCCCAGCACCCTCCCAGCTTTGCATTTTAAAAGGAGGCCCCAGAATAGTGAGAAAATACTTGATTCTTAAGAACTGACCCAGGTTACAGGGATTTTAGGCCACATGGGAAGCCTGCAGTGGAGATATTTAGAGGTCAGCAGGTCTTTGGGGGGCCCTCAAAGAATTCTTGATTGAGAGCCTTGTGCTCCAACTTCTAACTCCCAGTAATGAAGATTTGAGGGAAGGAATCACGTGGAAAGCAGCCCAACTGTTTTAACATCCCTGTAGGAGAATTTCTCTTTTCACTAACTGGATCTTCATCTTCTATACCTTAAGCCTGTTGAATTTCTTTTTTTCATTTTCAATCAAGAGGTGGTGGAGAGAATCTAATCTTAAAAAAAACACTTTTTTCATTATTTTCTGTCAACATTTTATTATGAAAAAAGTCAAACGTACAGGAAAGTTGAACAAATAGTACTGTGACCATCCCATATACTCACACTATTTAAATTCAACAGATGATAACATTTTGGTATATTTGCTTTATCTATATACACAGTATATATACATATTTGCGTTATGTTTGTATATATCTCTTTTTGCTAATCTATTTAAAAGTAAATTGGAGACCTAAATGTAAGTCTGGATACTATTACATTCTTAGAGAAGAACCTAGGCAGAACACTCTTTGACATAAATCATAGCAATATTTTTTGGGATTCACCTTCTAGAATAATGAAAATAAAACCAAAAATAAACAAATGGGACCTAACTAAACTTAAAGACTTTTGCACAGCAAAGGAAACCATCAACAAAATGAAAAGACAACGCACAGAATGGGAGAAAATATTTGCAAATGATGTGACTGATAAGCGGTTAATCTCCAATATATACAGTTCATGCAACTCATTATCAAAAAACAGACAACCCAATTCAAACAATGGGTGGGAGACCTAAAAAGACATTTCTCCAAAGAAGATATACAGATAACCAAAAAGCACATGGAAAGATGATCACCATTGCTAATTATTAGAGAAATGCAAATCACAACTACAGTGAGTTATCACCTCACACCAGTGAGAATGACTATCATCAGAAAGTATACAAACAATAAATGCTGGAGAGGATGTGGAGAAAAGGGAACCTTCCTATGCTATTGGTAGGAATGTAAATTGGTGCAGCCACTATGGAGAACAGTATGGAGATTCCTTAAAAAACTGATAATAGAGCTACCATAAGACCCCTGCAATCCCATTCCTGGGCATAAATCTGGAGAAAAACATGATCCAATAGGATACATGCACCCTAATGTTCATTGCAGCACTTTTACAGTAGCCAAGACAGGGAAGCAACCTAAATGCCCACCAACAAAGGAATGGATAAAGAAGATGTGGTATATAGATACAATGGAATATTACTCAGCCATTAAAAAGAATGAAATAATGCCATTTGCAGCCACACAGATCAACCTAGAGATTATCATACTAAGTAAGTCAGAGAAAGACTACCATATGATATCACTTACATATGGAATCTATTGAAAAAAATGATACAAATGAACTTATTTGCAAAACAGGAACAGACTTACAGACTTCAAAAACAAACTTACGTTACCAAAGGGGAAAGGTGGAAAGAGGAATAAATTAGGAGTTGGAATTAACATATACACACTACTATATATAAAACAGATAATCAACAAGGATCTACTGTATAGCACAGGAAACTCTATTCAGTATTCTGTAATAATCTATATGGGAAAATAATATGAAAAAGGATGCACATATGTATATGTATAACCAAATCACTTCTCTGTACTCTGAAACTAACACAATATTGTAAATCAACTACAGTTCAATATAATATAAAAATTAAATTTAAAAAATTCTTAAAAGATCACATTATAAAAATTAAAAAATAAAAGTGAATTGGAGGGAGCTTCCTTGGTGAGTCAGTGGTAAAGAATCCACCTGCCAATGGAGGAGACAGAGGTTCAATCCCTGATCTGGAAAGATCCCACGTGCCTCAGAGCAACTAAGCTCATATGCCACAAGAATTGAGCCTGAGCTCTAGAGCCTGGGAGCCACACTACTGAACCCACAAGCCTCAACTTCTGAAGCCTGCATGCCTAAAGCCTGTGCTCCACAACAAGAGAAGCCACCACAATGAGAAGCTCACACCCAACTAGACAGGAGCCCCCCACTTGCCATAACCAGAGAAGGCCAGTGCAGCAACAACTACCCAGCACAGCCAAAAATACATCAATTAAAAAATTATTTTTAAAAACGTGTATTGGAGATATCATGACACTTTACCCCAAACACTAGCCTGCATATCTTAATATAAGTTTATTCTCATATATATTCTCATATCATATCATGAACACCTCTAAGGAAATTACCAGTAATTCCATAATATCACCTAACTCTTAGAATAGAAAGAAAGAAAGAAAGTGAAGTCTCTCAGTTGTGTCCCACTCTTTGCAAACCCATGGACTGTTAGGATCCTCTGTCCATGGGATTTTCCAGGCAAGAATACTAGAGTGGATTGCCATTTCCTTCTCCAGGGGATCTTCCTGACCCAGGGATCGAACCCGGGTCTCCCACATTATAGGCAGACTCTTGACCGTCTGAGCCACCAGGGAATCCCTTAGAAACTTTTAGAATTATCAAGTCCATATTCAAACCCCGATTTCCACCCTAATGTCTTATAACAATTTCTTTTTTAAACCAGGATGGTTTCTTTAGTCTTTTTGGAATAGTCCCCCTACTTCTTTTTTTAGGTGACATTATCTTTTTGAAGACTTTATAGGAAGTCTCACACTCTGGACTTGTCTGATTATTTACTTGCGGTGATATTTAATTTGTTCTCTCTCCTAGATTTCCTGTTTTTATGGGTTGAATTGTGTCTTCTCCCTGAAATCATATGTTGAAGCTAAAGGGGTGCAGAATATGTCACTTTAAAATCTGCCTCTTTGCATAAGGATTATTTTGCCTGATTATTTTTAAGAAACAGCAGTCATAGCAAAAGCTCTGAAAACTGAGTAGAAGTTACTCTTTGTAAGGGACATTTACATTTATAACGGAGGTCTCCATTTGTAAGAGTGTCTCTCTTACAGGGAGGGAGGATGACTAAGGAAGAGGGGATGAATAAATCTCTACAAACTCTTATCAATGGAGATGAAAGTCAAAGTGGAAAGCGTTAGTCGCTCAGTTGTGTCTGACTCTTATGACCCCATGGCTCCTCTGTCCATGGAATTCTCCAGGCATGAATACTGGAGTGGGTAGCCATTCCCTTCTCCAGGGGATCTTCCTGACCCAGGGATCAAACCTAGGTCTCCTGCATTGCAAGCAGACTCTTCGCCATCTGAGCCACCAGGGAAGCCTGGTGAAACTCTTATCAATGGAGATGGCATAGACTTAAATCTTTTTAACAACCATACCATTTTTTTTAAACTTCATTCTCCTGTGCTTTTCCTGGTAGCCTACCATAACTGGGTCCCCAATTCTCCCATCTGTCTTTTGCCTTTAGCTGGAAATGTTATTTAAGGTGGTGACTTGAACCATTTGAGGGGATTACTCAGTTTTCCTGAGTGTCTCCCATGTATATATAAGCAGTATGCATGTGTGTACATGCTATGTTGCTTGTTCATGTCTGACTCTTTGAGACCCTATGGACTGTAGTCCACCAGCTCCTCTATCCATGGGATTCTCCAGGCAAGAATACTGGAGTGGGTTGCCATGCACTCCTCCAGGGGATCTTCCTGACCTAGGGATTGAACCCACATCTCTTATGTGTCCTGCATTGGCAGGTGGGTCCTTTACCACTAGCACCACTTGTGAAGCCCATATAAGTAGTATACATGTTCTTAAACTTCTGCTTGTTTTTCTCCTGTTAATCTGTCTTTTTGTTACACAGAGGTCTCAACCAAGAACCTAGAAAGGTAGAGGGAAAATTATTTTTTCCTCCTCTACAAAGCCCAACCCACAGTACTTAAGAATACGACATTATTTGGAAATAGGGTCTTTGTGGACATAATTAGTTAAGATGAAGTCATACTGGAGTAGCATGGGTCCCTAATCCAAAATGACTGGTGTCCTTATAAAAGGAGAAATGCAGAGATAGACATGTGCACAGGGAAAGCACCATGTGAACATGAAGGTATGGATCAAGGTGATGCTTCTACACGTCAAGGAAGATGACAGACTGCCAACAAACCATCTGAAGCTAGGACAGAGGCATGAAATGGATCCTCACAGCCCTCAGAAGGAACCAACCTTGCCCACAGCTTAATTTCATGCTTCAGCCTCCAGAACTGTGTGATAATAAATTTCTGTTCTTTGAGGCACTCAGTTTGTTGTACTTTGTGATGGCAACCTGGCAAACTAATATACCTATAAACTGTATGTTAGCTCTAGAGACTTGATCAGATTCAGGTTGAAAATTTTGGCAAGAATACTACCTAGGTGACACTGTGCCCTTCATCTGTTGTTCAGTTGCTCAGTCATGTCCAATTCTTTGAGACCCCGTGGACTGCAGCATGCCAGGCTTCCCTGTCCTTCACTATCTCTCAGAATTTGCTCAAACTCATGTCCGTTGAGTTGGTGATACCATCAAACCATCTCATCCTCTATCAACCCCTTCTCCTTTTGCCCTCAATCTATCTGAGCATCAGGGTCTTTTCCAATGAGTTGGCTCTTCGCATCAGGTAGCCAAAGTATTGGAGCTTCAGCATTGGTCCTTCCAATGAATATCTTGGATTGATTGCCTTTAGGATTGACTGGTTTGAACTCCTTATAGTCCAAGGGTCTCTCAAGAGTCTTCTCCAGCACCACAGTTCAAAAGCACCAATTCTTTGGTGCTCAGCCTTCATTATGGTCCAACTCTCACATCCATACATGACTAGTGGAGAAACCATAGCTTTGACTATACAGATCTTTGTCAGCAAAGTGATGTCTCTGCCCTACATATTGCATCACATCATGTTATATCATGTAACTTCAGTCTACTCAGATTGTAGAAAAAGGAAGATAATTCCAGAAAAACACCTACTTCTGCTTCATTGACTACACCAAAGCCTTTGACTGTGTGGATCATAACAAACTGTGGGAAATTCTTAGAGATGGGAACACCAGACCATCTTACCTGCCTCCTGAGAAATCTGTATGCAGGTCAAGAAGCAACAGTTAGAACCAGACATGGAATAGTGGACTGGTTCAAAATTGGGAAAGAAGTACATCAAAGCTATATACTGTCGCCCTCCTTATATGGAAAGTACATCATGTGAAATGCCAGGCTGGATGAAGCCCAAGCTGGAATCAAGAGTGCTGGGAGAAACATCAATAAGCTCAGATATGCAGATAATATTCCCTAATGGCAGAAAGCAAAGAGGAACTGAAGAGCCTCTTGATGAATGTGAAAGAAGAGAGTAAAAAAGCTGGCTTAAAACTCAACATTCAAAAAACTAAGATCGTGGTATCCGGTCCCATCACTTCATGGCAAATAGATGGGGAAAAAATAGAAACAGTGACAGACTGTATTTTCCTGGGCTCCAAAATCACTGTGGATGGTGACTGCAGTCATGGAATTAAAAGATGCTTGCTCCTTGGAAGAAAAGCTATGACAAACCTGGACAGCATACTGAAAAAGCAGAGACAGTGCTTCCTTTTAATAGGGAATGGTAGAGAACGAAATGGCAACCCACTCCAGTATTCTGGCCTGGAGAATTCTATGTACAGAGAAGGCTGGTGGGCTACAGTCCTTGGGGTTGCAAAGAGTTGGACATGACAGAGCGGCTAACATTTTCACTTTCATTTAGAAGCCAAGATCTGGTTTCAACATAAACTTATTGCTATTGAGGTGATGTTGCTTCTACCTAGACCAGAGCTGTGGACAGGACTATGAAATAGAAGGGTCAGCTTCATGGGCAAGCTACCAGTACAGTCACAGAAGCACTCATGCCAGGAGGACTGTGTGCTTGGAATTTAATGCTGTCATCATTGTCTTGAAATTAGTTGCAATTTTAACTTTATAATATTTGTATTTGGTCAGTGGAGTCCAAATGATAACGGAGCCTGCACCAGAGGCTTGGAGACTTACTTCATGCTTGGCTCCCCAGGACAGGTTTCCAGGGATCTCACTCCTGCCTCCTGGTGCCCTGGGCCCTACCCAGCCTCCTAGTCTCCAACTCTTCCCAGCAACCACCACTGCCCTCTGTCCTCAATGAGAGCCTTGGTGTGAGTGCAGGGAAGGTCGGGGGTGCATGAATTTGCCCCACAATATCTTGGGAGAAGGCACGGTGGTGGTGTCTCCACCCCAGGTTGGCAGTGCCACATCACATTCAGCAGGTGACCAGGTGAGGATAGGCTCTCCTCTACCACCAATCTAGTCCCTAGTGTATCCCACCACTAAGGTTCCACCATGCTTGGAAGGCTCCCAATTGGCTGTTGGGTTGGGGTTGCAGGCCCATGGGAAGGAGAAATGTCTGGATTGACTTCTATGCCCCTGGCCCGGTCAGTGGAGTCCAGTGTGATGTTTTTACATCCCATTTGTCATACCCCATTGTCACAAGACAGGGCCCCTGGTGGCCTGGGAGCATCCTGTGCAAAGGGATGCATTTTCTTTTTCTTTCCCACTTCCTGAATCTGGTTTGTGTGAGCCTCTTCTGGCCAGCTCAGGACAGTCTCCAAGACAAATCAAAAAATACCAATTGTGATTTTTTGGCTATTCCACTTGCAAATCAAATGCTTTTACATTTGTTTTAAAACTGACATCGCACAATACAAAGACAAAAGGTAAAATTCATTTTAAAACAATTTAAATTTTTTATTTTCCTTACCTAGAACAAGATTAAATAGCAAAGAAAAAACACCATAACAAGTTGAGTGAGTAACAGACTGTGGGAGAAAGGAAAAGGTTTTATGTTTTATCTTTGACAGCACTTCATTCCTGCTTTTTGAACAGGTAGCCTCACATTTTCATTTTGTACTGGGCCACACAAATTATGTACCTGGTCCTGAAATATATATATATACACACTATTTATGTGTAAGATAATATATGTATTATATATGTAATATATATTAATCATGATATCATATTGATATGTATGTTATATTGATATATTAATCATGAGGTCATATTAATATTTTCCATTCAAATTTAACATTATAAGGTTTTTCCAAAAGTTATTTTATAACGTGTGTTTATTTTCTATGATACTGAAGATTTTGGTTCTGAATGTAATTAACATAGTTACTTATTTGTTTTATCTATAATACAAACATATAAGTTTCAAAACTTCAATATAAATGTTATCACTAACAATAAAACTACAACGTAACATGTAAGATTCTTTTCACTTCTTTTTGACTTCAGTATAGTCTAAGTTTGATGTTCATAAGTTATTTGAAATAATTCTTGTCTCCGTGTGATTCTGTTACCTTTGATATATGGTCAGGTTTATTTTTTTCTTCCCAATTTGAGACTTTACTTTGCCTTCTTTTTTATATCATTGTTTTTTTGGATATTAAACATTTAAATATTTTAAAAGTCAAGCTATCTAAAAAGACATACTCAGAGAAATCTCTCTCTAGTTCCTATTTTCTTCTCCTCAGCCCTGCTCCAAGCTCTCTACAGGTAACTATTACTAGTAGGTGCTGATTCCCTGGTGATTCAGTTGGTAAAGAATCTGCCTGCAATGCAGGAGACCCGGGTTCGATCCCTGGGTCAGGAAGTTCCTCTGGAGAAGGAAATGGCAACCCACTCCAGTATTCTCTCCTGGAGAATTCCACGGACAGAGGAGCCTGGTGGGCTATAGTCCATGGGGTCACAAAGAGTTAGACATGACTGAGTGACTAACACTTTTCACAACACATTCTTCCAGTATTTAGGGGGAGGGGGGAAAAGCAAATATATATACATATTCTTATTTCCCTCCTTTCATATACAAAAGATAAAACACTATATACATGCTCTGTACATCTTTTTAGCAAAATAGCTTCCATATTAGAACACAGATAACCTCTCATTCTTTTTATACAAATGTATAAAACTTCATTATGAGGTATTCATTATGAGGCTTCCCCAATGGCTCAGAAAGAATCTGCCTGCAATGTAGGACAAACAGGAGATGTGGGTTCGATCCCTGGGTCTGGAAGATCCACTGGAGAAGGAAATGATAACCCACTCCAGTAGTCTTGCCTTAAAAATCCTATGGACAGAGGACCTGATGGGCTACAGTCCAAAGGGTCACAAAGAGTCAGACACAACTGAACACATACACATGAGGCTAAATATTTGTTTATTCCATAGATCCTCTAAAGGTGGATATTTCAGAGTTTTAGGCTTCATTATTAAACATAACGCCACAGTAAATAACCTTGCACATTAGCATTTCACAATTATAGAGGGATACCTATCAGGTAAATCCTTAGCAGTGAGTCTGCTAGGTCACAGGGTAAGTGTAATTTTGTTAGATAATCCAAATTCCCCTCCTTGGGGATTGTACCATGTTATGCTCCCATCAGTAACATATGACAGTACTTGTTTCTTCACAGCCCTGTCAACAGTGTTGTTTTGTCAAACTTGGAGATTTTAGTCAATGTTATTTTGGTAAAATGGAAGCAATGTAGTTGTAACTGGCATACCTATTATTATGAGTGAAAGTAAGCATCTTTTCAAACATTCATTTACATTTCTCTGTGAATCCTGCCACTTACCAATTTTTTTTTTCTATCAGAATTTTAGATTTTGTCATCTTCATTGTTAAGATCTCTTTATTTATTAGGGAAATTAATCTTTTGTCTGTCATATATTTTCTCCAGGTTCATCCTTTTACATTTGATTATATGTTTTCATTTTAAGAAAATTTATTCATCTTGTATTGATTGATTCTACATTTTGAGTCATAGTTAAAAAGTTTTTTCTACTTTGGCCACCTGATGCGAAGAACTGACTCATTGGAAAAGACCCTGATGCTGGGAAAGATTGAAGGCAGGAGAAGAAGGGGACAACAGAGGATGAGATGGTTGGATGGCATCACTGACTCAATAGACATGAGTTTGAGCAAGCTCTGGGAGTTGGTGATGGACAAGGAAACCTGGTATGCTGCGGTCCATGGGGTCGGACACGAATCAGCAACTGAACTGACTGACTGACTCTCATGTTAAAAAGAAATAACAAGGAACTTCTAATTTGGGCCAAGATGGAGTGCCCCATTCCTCCCAGGGCCTTCCCCTTACAACTAAGAAACCCTAGATATAACACAACAAACAAGCACAGGAAGACTCTGAAAGGCAAAAAGAAGTCAGACTTCCTAGGGACCTCAAACATGACAACACAAGGGAGGTCCTTGGGTTTCCTTATTGCCTCCCTTATATCCCAGACAAGGCCCTGCAGAAACCTCCAACCGAGAACTGCCAATGGACACAGACAAAAGAAAAAGCTTTCAGAAAAGCGTGATACCTCTAGTTGAAGGACCAGGAAAAGGACAGCATAACAACAGAAAACATTTTTGGCAAAACTGGCACTACTCCAACCAACCAACAGAAAAAAAGCACCTCTCCCTGTGTGGGATGTTTCAAGCCCCACTTAGAAGCAGGTGGTGTTCCAGTTCCCTTGCAGGGATACGGACAGAGCTAAGCAGAGAGCTGAGCTTCAAACCTTGCAGAAGGAAGCAGGCAGTGCTTGGGTTCCCCCAGAGGGAAGAGTCAGAAGATACAGCAGTGAGCTGAGCATGCACCCCACTGGGTCATAAAGGGACTTCATGAGGCCGAGAGAAATGAAGCTATAGTCAGTACTCTGATGCCTCTCCATGCCAAGTGGAGATATGTGCTAAGTGTCCACCCCCCCACCTGGCATCAAGCACACTGGACAAGACAGTGCTAGTCAGGTCTAGTCAGTGCTCCACTATCCACTGTTCTCATGTTTCTTGTGTCAGCATGGTGCAGTAGGAAGCTGAATCTCCACAGCAACCCAGTAGCAACAAGACTGAATTAAGTAATGCGAACCAGGGCCAGTAGGCACTGCTCTTCTCCCCTATTCACCCCATCAGCAAGTCCCAGTGGAGAGGTGGGCCTCCAGCACCACCCAGCATTAACAACGAGGCTGAATGAGGTGGTGACAGGTGAGCTAATCCAAACTTTGCTTCCTAGTATCAGTGGGGTCAGGAGAAGAACCTCCATCCCCACCAGGCATCAACAAGGCAGAAGGGGTGTTGACAGGTGGAGTTTGTTGGCATTCCAGTTTCCCCTTCCTCTCCCTTTGTGTCTGAAGGGCTCAGCACAAAGCCAAGCTACTGCCCCCACCCTGTAGCAAAAAAGCAGTGAGTCAACTCTGGGCTTTGCCCCTCACTAATGTCAGTGGAGACCAGTAGATGTAAGCCTACATCCACACTAGAAGGCAATGAGATGTCATGTGTCAGTGCCCTGTTTTCACTGGGAAGGTGTCATGGAGCTGAGGATGGGAGGGGTGCTGAACTTCCAGCTCACATATCTATAAGATGGCAGTGGGAGTCACTGCCTACTTTTGCTGGGGTAGAATCATCGGGGACCAGAGGAAAGCTGAACTTATACACCACTCAGCCCTCCTGCTACAATTCAACCAGGGGACTGCCTGTTTAAAAAGAAAAAAAAAATAGGATCCAGAGTCTACTGATATGATATCCAAAATGTTCAAGATACAATCAAAAAGTCACTCATCATACCAAGAGCCAGGAAAATCACAACATGAATGAGAGAAGACCATCAACAGACACCAAGAAGGCAATGAATCAGATGATGGAATGATCTGACAATAATTTTAAAGCAACCATCATAAAAATGCTTCAACAGGCAATTCCAAGTTCTCTTCAAACAAATGAAAAAGTCTAGAAAATCTCAGCAAAGAAATAGAAGTTATATAAGAGAACCAAATAGAGATTATAGAACTAAAAAAAATACAATGATAAAAAGAGTAGAGATGACAGAAGAAAACAATTTGTGAATTTGAGGACACATCAATAGAATTTTCCCAATCTGAAAAACAAGTGAAAAAACATGAACAGTCTTGGGGTAATAACAAAAGATCTAACATCTGTACCATGGGATAGCAGAAAAGAGAGAGAAAATGGAACTGAAAATGTTTTTGAGGAAGTAATGGCTGAAAACTTCCAAAATGTGGTGAATTCAAGAAGAATCAAGAAACAGTGAATCTCACACAAAATCAACCTAAAAAAATTCACGTCAAGACACAAAATTTCTGAAAAATTTTGAAAACTGAAAAGAAACAACAAAATATGAAAGCAGCCAGAGAGAAATAATGCATTATTTATTGTGGAATACCAATTTGAATTACAGGGTATTTCTCAAAAGAAACCATGGAGGCCAGCAGGAAATAACACAACATTTTTCAAGTACTGAAAGAAAAGATCTGTCAGTTGTGAACTCTATACCAAGTCAAAATATCATTCAGGAATTAAGAGGAAGTAAAAGCATTCTTTGTCAAAGGAAAACTAAGAGTTTTTTTTTTACTAGCAGAATGGGTAAAAACAAGAAAAATAAGAAATTAGAAAGAGCAAGAAAATAAACCCAAAAGGGAAAGAAAATCAATGAAACAGAAAGTTCTTAAGAAATTGATAAAAACCGATAAACCTTTAGCAAGACTGGCAAAGATGAAGAAAGAGAGAAGACACATATCATCAATATAAGAAATAAAACATCAGATATCATTTCAGATCCTGAAGCCATTAAAAGGACAATAAAGGAATACTATGAATTATACTCTTACAAATTTGAAAACTTAGAAGTGGACTGGTTCCTCCAAATCCACAAACTACCATACTCAACTTCAACAAAATAGGTAACCTAAATAGTCCTATAAGCACTGAAAAAAATGAATTCATGATTATTAACAAAAAGCTCCTGAATGGAATTAATGTCAATTTTACACAATCTCTACCAGAAAATAGCAGTGATGGGAACACCTTCCAGTTTATTTTGTAATACTAATATTAGTCAGATACCAAAACCAAAGACAGTACAGAAAAGAAAAAACTATAAAACAACATCTCCCATGAACTTAAATACACACAACCCTCAATAAAATATTAGCAAATCTAATCCAGCAATATATAAAAGTTTATATACCATTACCAAGTGGGATTGTATAAAAAATTATATACCATTACCAAGTGGGATTTATTCTAAGTATGAAAGACTGGCTCAACATTTGAATATCAGCATAGCTATAATAAAAAATAGTACAAACACCTAAAGTTTGCAAAGATGTGGAGAAACTGGATCACTCATACATACCTAGTGAGAATGGGAAATTGTACAGCCACTCTCATAATGAACGAGCACAGCACTTTCTTAGAAAACTAAACATGGCTTACCATACAACCCAGCAATTGCACTATTTGGCATAAATACACAAATGTTCATATAAGCTTTATTAATGATAGCCTAAAACTGACAATAACCCAAATGTCCTTCAGTAAGGGACTGGTTAGACACAGACACACTGGTAAATCCACACCAATGGAATACCTCTTAGCAAGAAAAAGGAACAAACTATTGATACAGCAACAGTTTGGATGGACCTTAAGGGAATTAGGGCTTCCCTGATGGCTCAGACAGTAAAGTATCCGCCTGCAAGGCAGGAGGCCTGGATTCAATCCCTGGGTAGAGAAGATCCCCTGGAGAAGGGCATAGCGACCCACTCCAGTATTCTTGCCTGGAGAATTCCATGGACAGAGGAGCCTGGAGGGCTACAGTCCATGGGGTCACAAAGAGTCGGACAACGACTGAGAAACTAACACTTTCACTTTCAAGGGAATTAGGCTGAGAGAGAAAAAAAAAAGCCAATCCCCAAATCCAACGTACCATCCAACGTACCACATGACTCTATCCATGTAACATTCTTAAAATTACAAAATTATAGAAATGGAGACCAGATAAGTAGTTGCCATAGGACAGGGATAAGAGAGGAGAGTGTGACTATAAAAGACAACATGAGGGATCCCTGCTGTGATGTAACCATTCTATATCTTGGTTGTATTAATGTCAATATACTGGTTGTGATATTCTACTAGAGGTGCGTCAGTCTGCTCAGGCATCCATAACAAAATACCATGGACTGGGTGGCTTAAGCAACAGACATTTATTTCTCATGGTTCTGAAAGCTATGAAGCCCAAAATTAAAGTCCTGACAGATTCAGCTTCTTGTAAGGGCCCTCATCCTGGCTTGTAAATGGCCACCTTCTTGCTGTATCATCAGATGGCACAAGAGAGAGAACTCTGGTGTCTCTCTTCTTATCCATCGTGGGGGCCTCACTCTCATAACATCACCTGAACCTAATTAACTCAAAGGCTTCCTGCTGCTGCTACTGCTGCTAAGTCGCTTCAGTCGTGTCCAACTCTGTGCAACCCCATAGATGGCAGCACACCAGGCTCCGCCATCCCTGGGATTCTCCAGGTAAGAACACTGGAGTGGGCTGCCATTTCCTTCTCCAATGCATGAAAGTGAAAAGTGAAAGTGAAGTCACTCAGTCGTGTCCGACTCTTCGAGACCCCATGGACTGCAGCCTACCAGGCTCCTCCGTCTATGGGATTTTCCAGGCAAGGGTACTGGAGTGGGTTGCCATTGCCTTCTCTGCAAAGGCTTCCAAATACTATCATATTAGGGGTTAGGGCTTCAACATATGAATTCTGGATGAGACTCATTCAGTCCATAATAAGATTTTTAAATTAGTGTGATAAAATATACATAGCTTGACGTTTGCCATTTTTAATGGTACTAATCAGCGGTATTAAGCATATTAACAATGTGTTATAACCATCACCACAATCAATTTCCAAAACTTTTCCATCAATCAAAATAAAACCTCTATAATCATTAAAAAATAACTCCCTATTTCCCCTCTCAGCCCCTGGCAACCTCTATTCTATGTTCTGTCTTTATGAATCTGCCTGTTTGTATTTTAGTTTTGCAAGATGTTTCATTCGAGGAAACTGGGTAAAGGGTACACAGGATCTCTCTGTGTTATTTATTACAACTGTATATGAATCTACAATTATCTAAAAAATCTTAAAAAGAAACTCATTCATGTTTGTCTATTCTTTGTATGAGTTTTAAAATTATTATTAAACTCTCTGATTTATTTCCTAATTAACTTCAATTCCTTGAACTGGTGCTGTATCACACAACCGTGTGACAACCACTTCTTTCCTCTAGCAGGAAAAACCTTTCTAATGCAGGTACATTTGGCATAGGAGCTTATTCACTTTCCTCTGCGAAGAATTAAACTGAATCCAGGAACTCTTGTTTGGAAAGCAGCAGGACACTCAGTTGACCCAGGTCTTTTCTTGTCCCAGGTCCCAGAAATAGACTAGCAGACTATAGTCCTGTATTAGTTTGCTAGGGCTACCATAACAAAATGCCACAGACTGGGTGACTCGACAACAGTAATTAATTTTTTCATGGTTCTGGAAGCGAGAAGTCCAAGATCAAGGTTTCAGTAGGTTCAGTGTCTCCTGAGAACTCTCTCCTTGGCTTGTAAGTGGCCAGCTTCTTCCCAGTGTTCTCACATGTTCTTTCCTCTGTGCACATACATCCCTGATGTCTCTTTTTGTGTCCAAATTTTCCTCTGACGTTAGAATGGATTAGGGACCACCCTAATGGCCTCATTTTAACTTAATCACCTCCGTAAAGGCCCTATCTCCAAACACAGTCACATTCTGAGCTACTGAGGGTTGGGCTTCAACATGGGGCTTCAGGGGTGGTTCAGTGGTCAAGAACCTGCCTGTAATGCAGGAGACCCACCCACCTCCCTCTTCCTTCCTCCCCCCTCCCCGCTCGATCCCTGGGTCACAAAGATCCCCTGGAGAAGGAAATGGCAACCCACTTCAGTATTCTTGCCTGGAGAATCCCACGAACAGAGGAACCTGGCGGGTTACAGTCAGACACAAGTGAACGATTAATTGGGGCTGCGACATAAGAATTTGCTGGGAGGGACACAAATTCAGCCCATAACAGACCCTGAGACTAGGAGGTGGGGGGAAGGAAAAAAAGAAAGCTTAAAATAAATACCTCCACAAAATTACGTGTTTCAAGTAGGTGCAATCCTTCTGTTCATTTACATTTCATCTAGTCCAGTGTTTCATAAACCTTTTTTTGACTATACTCATGATAAAAAAAAAATTTAAATACATTTTGTATTATGGCTAAATATATACATATTGACTTTTGTAAAATTAGACAAGATTCCCAAATTAATTCTGATCTTACAATGTGCAATGCATTCCAACATTTTCTATTTTATTTTATTTTGTTCTTTTGAATTAAAAGACTGCCAATTGTCCCTCACTGAATTGATTTTAGGAACTACTCTTCTTTACAACCTGCTGTTTGAAAATCAATGTTCTAATTTGTGCTGTCAGCTGTGATTGTCAAAATTTTTTGTTCATTCTACCACTGCTCTCAAAGCCCGGATCCCCCTCTCTTACCACCTCACACATGTATTGGATCAATTGGATTTTTTTTTCCAAAGCCTTGATCCACGTATTCGTTAGTTTTAGTTCATAATTCCTTCATTTCTGTCAACTCCCCAGGAAACTGCAGCACCATTTCCTCTGTAACAAATAAAAAATTGCCATCTAATGGTGGAAGGGAGACAGTGCAGGCCTACATTTAGCATCTGTCTGCCCCCTTAAAAAAAAAAAAAATCTCTGCTCTCCCCTAATCCCCCTTTCTGATGCAATATTCACAAATACTTAGCAGCATTTTAGCAGCGATTCTTTAAAAATCTCCTTGAAGTGATGCTGCATTCTGTAAATTTAGCTACTCCTTTCACGGAAGATTGAAAATCTGGCTGCTAGATGCAACTCTGTCCTCTACTAGCTGTGTGACCTTGAACATGCTACTTTACCTCTCTGAGTCTCTGCTGTCTTGATAAAGCATGTCCTGACAACTTTACTGAATTTTCTTGCAGTTTGACAAAGAAAATAAAACCTATTTCTGCCCCTTCCCTGTCTGTCTAGCCTCAACTCACCAGCCAGATCCTGTTAAAACTAAGTCAGATCATGTCACTCCCTGCCCAAAACCATCACCTGGATTCTCAGAGTAAAGATCCAAGGTTTTACAATCACCTAAAAGGTCTAACATATTGTAATCTGCTTGGCCCCCTAACACCACTGAGTAGGGACATTGGAATGTCACTGCCTGCTTCCATAGGGCCAGGAGTGGAAGATCAGCTCCCTGTTTGGCCCCACTGGAACTGTGGTGAGGGGTGTGGTGTAGCTGGCTGGAGTAGGGTGTGTATTATAAAAAAGATTTTCTGTCCTGGAAGGCCACCCTTTTCCTACTCCTTTGCCTAGGGGTAATAGGCTCTTCTTGGAGCTTTTTCCCCCATCTGTGCCTGTTGGCCATTCCAGATTGGAGGCATCTGCAGTCCATTGTCCACAATATAGAGGCCATAAGGAAACTGAGGAAACTCACTACCATGTTGTTCCTCAAGTCCTGAGGTTTCTGGACTGTCAACTTTCTTCTCTCCATATTTCAGAGTCTTCTTCTACTTGTTTGTGTGCTATTTACCAGGGTTATTTTTTGATTTTGGTTTTTTAGTTGTAAGAGGTAGAGGTGGTAGGAATGGGGCTACTCCATCTTGTACAGATGGAAGTGGAAGTTAATATTAGATTTGAGAGCCCCTGAAGAGAGCCCAGATGTTAAAAGCATACAATATTGTTTGTGCTACCTTAGAAGAAACTTTTCCACATAGCACTTGAAGAACCACCTTCCCTATGAAGAACAGAGGTACTCCTACACATCTATCTTGCAGATGCAATAAAATGGAAAAACAAAAAAACAAGCAAGCAAACAAACAAAAAAACCCAAGGAAACCAGCTACAGTTGTAGAGGTTTTTTCCTGAACAGAGATATCCCACTGAGGCAGTGAGTAGCACTGCAATTCAGTTGCATTCACCTTCAAAACTCTGTGTCCTGGTGTGTGCAAACTCATGAGGAAGTTGTACCATTTTGTAATTCATTTGCCAAGAAGGGGCACCATCTTATATGTACAAAGGTGCTGTATGAACTTGGAGGCTCTAAACATACAAGTCGTGTCTTCACTAGAGGACCTTCTTACTATAATAATGACCATTCTCCCTCTCTGTGCTTGTGAGCTCAGAGCTTGGTATGTCATTGGGTCTCTGGGGAAGAAACAGGCCCTCTCCAGGCAGCTGTCTTCTTTTGGTTTTCCCATAGATAGGACCCTTTCCACATTCCATCTTCCAAAAATCACTTAAAAGCTCTGGTTCACCAATGATATCCCTCTTTTTTTCAGAGCTTTTATGGATCAATATTTTTAAAATATCTATTTGGATGTGTCACTAGGATTTTGGAAGAAAGGCAAGACAAATACAAGTGTTGGTTTCTCATCTTGTGCTTGAAATCTGACAATGATCTAACAATGACCTTTGAAAAATTTGTCTAGGATGTTTGTGTCCTATCAACCCTAAAATAATTAAAAAGGCAATGAAACAAAGTAAAATACAAATTTATGATCTAACTAAAATCTCAATAATATTTATATCAGAAGTTTATAAAAGAGGAAACAACAGAGAAAAGCCTTGGTATAACTTTACCTCATACCTCCTAGCAACTAACATGAAGAAGAGAGCCAAACATAAAAATGATAGTAGTACAGTCTGAGAAAGTTTCCTAAGTATATTATTACTATAATCTCAGCCTCTCTCTATAACTCTTCCTCCCTCCTTCCCCTACCCTTTCTTTCTCTGTACACACACACACACACACAAACACACACACACAGAGTATTACAGAGTTTTAGTGAAAAGTTAACTATTTTTGTTTATATAAAAAGCTTCAGTTTTTTTTTCATGTAAACTCAGATAATAGATTAAGGCTTCCCAGGTGGCACTAGTGGTAGAGAACCAGCCTGCAATGCAGGAGACCCAGGAGACATGGGTTAGATCCCTGGAAGATCTCCTGGAGAAGGAAATGGCAACCCACTCCAGTATTCTTGCCTGGAGAATTCCATGGACAGAGGGGCCCGGCAGGCAAAGAGTCAGGCACGACGGAAGCGACTTAGCACGAGCACAGATAATAAATTAGAAAATAGGAAGCTTTTATTTGCATAGTTAAAAATTAACCTTACCTGAACAGAGGTTGGCTTGTGTCCATGGCTCCAGGGACATAATGTTTAAAGTCCTTAACAGTCCTGCCTGATAAGTGTCTTTGTTTCACTGGGGAGCCTTAGACCACACAAGATAGTCTAACAATGTGATTTATGGTGGGGCTTTGGGTCACATGGTATCAGCCCTCCTCTGGAGGAGCAGGAAACTAAGATCAGTCACACAGGCAGTCATGTGTCTCCGTGACTGAGTCCCAGTAAAATCTATGAATACAAAGGCTCAAGTGAGCTTCCCTAGTTGGCAATACTCTGTGTGTATTATTACACATCATTGCTGAGAGGAGTCAGTTCTATTCACAATTCTCCTGGAAGAAGACAGGTGGAAGCTTCTCACTTGGAACTCTCTTGGACCCTGTCTGATACACTTCTCTTGGTTGATTTTAATTTGTATCCTGTCTCTGTAATAAACCATAACTACGAGCTGCCTGAAATGCAGGAGACCCAGGTTTGATTCCTGGGTCAGCAAGATCCTCTGGAGAAGGAAATGACAACCCACTCCAGTATTCTGGCCTGGAGAATCCCATGGACAAGGAGCCCGGCAGGCTACAGTCCATGGGATCGCAAGAGTCGGACACAATTTAGCAACTAAACCACCACAACATGAGCTTAACAGCTTTTTTTTGAATGCTGTGAGTTCTTTTAGTGAATTATTGAACTTAAGGGTGGTGTTCCCTCTGATAACAATACCAAATATTGTCAAAGACACAGAGTCACAGGAATCTCATTTATGACTGGTGGAAACTCAAAATGGTACAGCCACTTTGGAAAACAATTTGGCAGTTTCTTATAAATGTAAATGCATACAATATATTTATCATATGACCCAGTAATCCTGCTCTGAAGTATTTACCCGAGGTAACTGAAAGACTATATTCACATAAAAAAACCTGTATTCTGATGTTTAAAGAGTAGCTTTATTCATAATCACTCCAAACTAGAAATAACCAAGATGTCTGTTAAAAGACAACTGTCAAAAACAATGTTATAGCTATACAATGGAATACTAGTAGGCAATTTAAAAAAGCATACTTGATTCATGCAACAAGGTAGATGAATCATAAATGTATTTTTACAAGTGAAAAAAAAACATATTCAAAGGCTATATATTATATGATTCTACCTATCTGACATTATGGCTTCCCTTGTGGCTCAAGTGGTAAAGAATCTGCCTGCAATGCAGGAGACCCAGGTAAAACTATAGGGATGGAAAACAGATCAGTAGCTGCCAGAGACTGAGGTAGAGGACTAGTTAACAACAAATGGATTGCACAAGAAAATTTTTGTGTGATGAGACTAACTCTTCAGTGTGGTACTAGAGTGGTGGATACATTATTCTATGCATTTGTAAAAACCCATAGAATTTTACAGAACAAAGAGTTGAATTAAAATCCACCAAGATACCAGGGCATCCTAGGATGTAATGAAACATGTGACAAATGAATTTCACTATATTATAAATGCATGACATAACCTCACTGAAGCTTGTGAGAGGAAAAAAGCCAATTTCATTAACTTCAAAAAAAAATAAACCACTTTTGAATAATTTCATATTTACAGAAAAGTTAACAAAGATAGTACAGAGTCCCTATATACTCCTCACTCAATTCTCCCTATTGTTAGTATCTCTCATTTCCATAGTACAGTTGTCACCTAAGAAACCAACATTACTATTGTACAGTACATTACAATTAACCAAACTGCAGACTTTATTTGGATGTCACCAGTTTTTCTATTAATATTGTCTTTTCCACTCCAGGGCCCAATCCAGGATACCACATTAAGTTTAGTTATGTCTCCCCAGTCTCTTCCAGTTTTTGACAGTTTCTCAGTCTTTCCTGACCTTCATTATCTTGACAGATACTGGCTTTATATCCAGTAGAATGTCCCTCAAATGCTTTTCTTATCACATCGTATCATGTGGTATATATTATCAACTTCACTTATTACTGATGATGTCAACCTTCACATCAGCCTTCCCTAGTAGCTCAGACAGTAAAGCATCCATCTGCAATGCAGAAGACATGGGTTCAATCCCTGGGTTGGGAAGATCCCCTGGAGAAGGAAATGGCAACCCACTCCAGTATTCTTGCCTGGAGAATCCCATGGACAGAGGAGCCTGGTGGGTCACAGTCCATGGGGTCGCAAAGAATCAGACACGACTGAGCAACAAAACACACAACCTTCACATCACTTGGTTAATGTAGTGTTTGCCATGCCTCTCCATTGTAAAGCTATTATTTTTTATTTTCTCTACTAAACTTTGGATATGAGTCACAGTCTAGCCCACCCTAGGAGAAAATTAGGTTCCATCTCCTGGAAGAGTGAGTATCAACCTGTATTATTTGGAATTCTTTTGTAAGCAAGACTTGTCTCTTCTTCCCCATTTATCTATTTAAGCATTTCTGATTAACTTTGGAAAACAGTATTTTTACTGGATAATCAAAGGCTAAACACAAAAAGAACTGTATATATACATTGCATTCTAGTTGATAAATTTGTTTCTCACAGCAACAATTCTAAAACTACTTTACATTAGTGTGTGTGTATGTGCGTACTCAGTCATGTCCACCTCTTTGCGACCCCATGGACTGTAGCCCGCCAAGCTCCTCTATCCATGGGATTCTCCAGGCAAGAATACTAGAGTGGGCAGCCATTCCCTTCTCCAGGGGATCTTACTGACCCAAGGATTGAACCCGGGTCTCCTGCATTGCAGGCAGATTCTTTACCATCTGAGCCATCAGGGAAGCCCGCTTTTCATTATTACTATTGAACAAATAAGTAAGCAAATTGTGGTAACAGGACCCAGATTTCTCCCTATCAGGGAAAGAACTTTACAAATAAGTAATGGGGTTCAGTTCAGTTCAGTCACTCAGTCATGTCCTACTCTGCGACCCATGGACTGCAACACTCCAGGCTTCCCTGTCCATTACCAACTCCCGGAGGTTACTCAAACTCATGTCCATCGAGTCAGTGATGCCATCCAACTATCTAATCCTCTGTTGTCCCCTTCTCCTCCTGCTTTCCATCTTTCCCAGCATCAGAGTCTTTTCCAATGAGTTAGTTCTTTGCATCAGGTGGCCAAAGTATTGGATTTCAACAAAAAAAATGTATCTCACGTCCAAGGGCAAAGGAGAAGCCCCAGCAAGACGGTAGGAGGGGCAAAATCGTGTTTAGAATCAAACTCCATACCCACCAGAGACACTCGGAGGGCTCAAACAAAACCTTGTGTGCACCAGGACCCAGAGACCCCACAGAGAGACTGAGCCAGACCTGTGTTTCAGTCTCCTGCAGAGGTACGGGTGATCAGTGGCCTGCTGCAGGGGCAGGGGCTCTGGGTGAAGCTACCTGGGTCACACATCCTGTGGTATAAGCCCTCTTGGAGGAGGTTGCCATTAACCCCACCATAAAGCTGCCAAGCAGATGACCCAAAAACTGCAGAACAATTATACCAAAGAAATTCTCATACTGCTAAGAAAGTTCTAGGACTCACAACAGATTTCCCAACCTGGGGATCTGGCAAAGGGACTGAGAACCCCCAGAGAATTTGACTTTGGAGGCCAGAGGGATTTGATTACAGAACTTACACAGGACTAGGGAAAAAGACTCTTGGGAGGCAAAAACAAAACCTTGTGCACACCAGGACCCAGGAGAAAGGAGCAGTGACCCCACAAGAGATTGACCCAAACTTGCCTGTGAGTGTCCAGGAGTCTCCAGTGGAGGCATGGGTTGGTGGTGGCCTGTTGTAGGGTTGGGGGCACTGAGTGCGGCTGTGTATGCATGGGACCTTTTGAAGGAGGTCGCCATTATCTTCATTACCTATCATAGTTTGGTCTCAGGTCAAACAAAGAGGGAGGGAACACAGCCCCACTCATCAACAGAAAATTGGATTAAAGATTTACTGAGCATGGCCCCGCCCATCAGAACAAGACTCAGTTTCCTCCACAGTCAGTCTCTCCCATCAGGAAGTTTCCATAAGCCTCTTATCCTTATCCATTAGAGGTCAGACAGAGTGAAAACCACAATCACAGAAATCTAATCAAACTGACTAAGCCAAAGCCTTTGACTGTATGGATCACAACAAACTGTGGAAAATTCTTAAAGAGATGGGAATAACAGACCACCTGACCTGCCTCTTGAGAAATCTGTATGCAGGTCAAGAAGCAACAGTTAGGACTGGACATGGAACAACAGACTGGTTCCAAATTGGGAAAGGAGTACGTCAAGGCTGTATATGGTCACCCTGCTTATTTAACTTCTATGTAGAGTACATCATGAGAAATGCTAGGCTGGATGAAGCACAAGCTGGAATCAAGATTGCTGGGAGAAATGTCAATAATCTCAGATATGTAGATGATACCGCCTTTATGGCAGAAAGCAAAGAAGAGCTAAAGAGCCTGTTGATAAAAGTGAAAGAGGAAAGTGAAAAAGTTGGCTTAAAACTCAACATTCAGAAAACTAAGATCATGACATCTGGTCCCATCACTTCATGGCAAATAGATGGGAAATAATGGAAACAGTGACAGACTTTATTTTGGGGGGCTCCAAAATCACTGAAGACGGTGACTGAAGCCATGAAATTAAAAGATGCTTGCTCCTTGGAAGAAAAGTTATGACCAACCTAGATAGCATATTAAAAAGCAGAGACATTACTTTGCCAACAAAGGTCCATCTCATCAAAGCTGTGGTTTTTCCAGTAGTCATGTATGGATGTGAGAGTTGGACTATAAAGAAAGCTGAGCACCGAAGAACTGATGTTTTTGAACTGTGGTGTTGGAGAAGACTCTTGAGAGTCCCTTGGACTGCAAGGAGATCCAACTAGTCCATCCTAAAGGAAATTAGTCCTGAATATTCATTGGAAAGACTGATGGTGAAGCTGAAACTCCAATACTTTGGCCACCTGATGGGAAGAACTGACTCATTGGAAAAGACCCTGATGATGGTAAAGATTGAAGGCAGGAGGAGAAGGGTACAACAGAGGATGAGATGGTTAGATGATATCACCGATTCTATGGACATGAGTTTGAGTAAGCTCTGGGAGTTGGTGATGGACAGGGAAGCCTGGCGACCTGCAGTCCATGGGGTCGCAAAGAGTCAGACACAACTGAGCCACTGAACTGAACTGAACTGAATCAAACTGATCACATGAACCACAGCCTTGTCTAACTCAAGGAAACTATGAGCCATGCCATGTAGGGCCACCCAAGATGGACAGGACATGGTGGAGAGTTCTGACAAAATGTGGTCCACTGGAGAAGGGAATGGCAAACCACTTCAGTATTCTTGCCTTGAGAACCCCATGAGAAGCTTGAAAAGGCAAAAGTAATGGGATAGGGTAGAATAAACCCAGAGGTGCCTGGGGTGCTGGATTAGAATCAGAAATATCACTATGAATGTAGGTAGGTAGGTAGGTAGATATTTATACATAGATATAAGATTATAGATATTTGTGTATACAAGAGTTAGTATACATACATCTATTTCATTTCTTTGTCTGCCCAGAGGGTCTAGAAGCAATGACATCTCAGTATCAATGAGCACATCCAGTGCCCAGATCTTGGCTTTTAAAAACTATGCTCTAATAAAAGGAACTTGAGTTCCTTGGAGAAATGGCTGAATCTAGGGATTGAGTACACTACTTGTATACAGTAACACAACAATACCCATATTATTACTTGACGTATATATAAAATATTGGCAACTAATTAGACAATTGAGAAAATCTCTATGCAAGCCATTGGTGTAGGGACTAAAAACCTCTAGCAGCTGAATAGAGTGTATGGGTCAGAGCCATTGTGTATGGCTGTGTACTACAAAACCCTATAGGCATCAATCATGTAGAACACAACATAAATAGTACCCTTCTGGTTGGGCAGTGTACAATAAGTATAATCATATGAGTGCCACACTATGCGGTCAGCAGTCTGCAATGTTGGCTTGATTCCCTTCACCAAATTGGTGCCAACATCATTGCCAGGACTTTGAGTTCCTCTATAATTTTGATCTTTTTCAGCCAAATAGCTCTCCAATGAATGTTCCTTAATCCGTCCTCCATTCTAAAGAGACCACAGGCTCATCAATCAGTTTTTTCAGGTTTTTCTCACACTCTTCTCAGTTAATGCTGCTCTTCTACTCCTTTCCTCACCAACTCCATCTCCACTAGAATACTACCTGCTTATCTTCTCCCAAGAAGCCTCAATTATCTGTAACCTCATCAGCCTTTGAAGCCTCATAAAGAGAAGAGAGTCATTTTTGGCATTTGTCCTATTCTTCCTCTTATAAATCTGAGTTCAGGATTCTTATTCATCATGATGTCCCAGAATAGGACCTCCACAAAATGGTTGTGTAAGCTATGCATCCTAGTCTATGCACTGGAGCTGTGCAGTGTACAACCTGCCCAACACTATGGGGCAGTTCTGAATCTTTAATGCTTTCCATGTAAGTGTCTTAAAAATGACTAACTTAAATGGAAACATAAACTTTACAGTTCTATAAAAGTTACAGAATATATGATATACATTGATTTCTCACTCATGTCCAGGAAAGATGGTTATATAAAACAACTTTTTACTATCAAATTAAAAAAAAAACATTTAGCACCTGAAAATCTCTAGATATGGAAGTTTAAAAGCCTCTTTCAGGCACCCAATTCTTATGGAATTTTTTTTGCCAACAAAGGTCCATCTAGTCAAGGCTATGGTTTTTTCAGTAGTCATGTATGGATGTGAGAGTTGGACTATAAAGAAAGCTGAGCACTGAAGAATTGATGCTTTTGAACTGTGGTGTTGGAGAAGACTCTTGAGAGTCCCTTGGACTGCAAGGAGATCTAACCAGTCCATCCTAAAGGAGATCAGTCCTGGGTGTTCATTGGAAGGACTGATGTTGAAGCTGAAACTCCAATACTTTGGCCACCTGATGCAAAGAGCTGACTCATTGGAAAAGACTCTGATGCTGGGAAAGATTGAGGGCAGGAGAAGAAGGGGACGACAGAGGATGAGATGGTTGGATGGTATCACCGACTTGATGGACATGGGTTTGGGTGGACTCTGGGAGTTGGTGATGGACAGGGAGGCCTGGCATGCTGCGGTTCGTGGGGTCACAAAGAGTCAGACACGACTGAGCGACTGAACTGAACTGAATAACTACTACCACAACAAAAAAAATGTTTATTTCCTGCAGTGCTTTTCCCTTCTCCATCTGGCTAACTTTTGCTCATCTTTCAAAACTCAATGTCACCTTCATAAGGCTTCCTGAATTGTTTCCCACCTCTGTAGGGCTGATACTCTAGTGGACCCCACAGTACCCAGTTATTTCTATTAACATTATATAGTGACAGTATCTTTTCAAGTTGGTGCCCTTCATTAAAAAAATAGTGTCCTTCAGGCAGAAACTGTGATTTCATTAGTAATCTCTATTTCCCTAGTTCTGAGTACAGTCAATATCTAGCTGCTATTTTTTAAAATGCTTATTGAACTAAATTCATTCATTCAATCATCATTCATTTACTTAACGAATATTTACTAAGTATGGAAGTATATGCCAGGCATTATGCTAGGCTTAAATATACAGCAGTGAATAAATCAGATAAAAAATCTGTGACTTCATCATATGTTTAATGGTAAAAAGTGCTATGGAGAGACATAAAGCAAAGAATGGTAGAGAGAGTATTGGGAGTACAATTATAAATATAGTGGTCAGAAAAAAAAGCCTTAGTGAAAGTTGACATTTGAGTAAAGACAAATGTTTCCTTATCAGAGAGGTCTGCTCTCACACCTTATCTAAAACAGCACCCATCCCCTACTACCAACATCCCTGTCACTTGCTATTTTATCTGTTCTGTTTTTCTTCTTACCACCTGAAACATTATAGATCTTATTTATTTATTTATTGTCTGTCTCCTCCAACCTGAAGGTAAGTTTCATGAGAGCGCAGTCTTTGTTTCATTAACTGCTATATCCTCCGCACCTAAGACAGGGCCTGGTACATGGTTGGTCTTTGATAAATAATTGTTGAACTAATAAGTGAATCCTAGTGGATAATTTACACACTTGCTCATATATGGACAAACTGAGTAACTTTACATTAGACCATGAAGGATCTGAACTCAGTTAATAAGCTTGAATTAGCAAGCCTGTATAGAATATGAAAGTCAAAGTGAAGTAGCTCAGTCGTGTCTGACTCTTTGCGACCCCATGGACTGTAGCCTACCAGGCTTCTCTGTCCATGAGATTTTCCAGGCAAGAGTACTGGAGTGGGTTGCCATTTCCTTCTCCAGGGGATCTTCCTGGCCCAGGGATCAAACCCTGATCTCCCACATTGCAGGCAGATGCTTTACCCTCTGAGCCACCAGGGAAGCCCCATATAGAGTCCAACAAAATAGAGACAACTTCCAACTAATGGGGCAATTACTAAAATTACTACTATTTCCAACTAATGGGGCAATTGCTAAAACAGACCATGCATTATGGCATAAAGAAAATCTCAATAAATTCCAAAAGGACAATATCAGATAGGCTCAATCTTTCACTACATGCAGTAAAATTAGACATTAACAACAAAGAATAGGGACTTCCCTGGTGGTCCAGTGGCTAAGACTCTGCACCCCTAATGCAAGGTGCCTGGGTTCAATCCCTGGGCAGGGAACTAGATCCCACATGCTACAATGAAGATCAAAGATCCTGCATGCCACAACTAAGACCTAGCCCAGCCAAATAAATAAATAAATGATTTTTTAAAAACAACAAAGAATAGACAAAAGGAGCTATGCACTAAGAAACTATAAATAATTTTTAAACTGCTAAATGATTCAACTTAAAGAGGAAGTAAAAACTGAAATTATGAAACATTTATGATTCAGGACCAAAGAAACCATTATGGCAAAATCCGTAGGATGAACATCTGCACTCACCCTTTTCTTCCCAGAGAAAAATCACCATTGTGAATTTCATAAAATTAATTCCAGCCTCTCAAATTTTATATTTCAATTTTTGAATAATGATAAGAAGGATTAAAACAAACTGGTAAGACCAGATTGAAGAAAATAACAATTGGAAACATTCTTCATATATTTTTTTCCATGTAAGTCAGCTATATTAACAAAGTGTTGAGTAAGAAATATCTTTAGGCACTCTGCATCAAGGATGACAAAATATGTATTTGTAATTTGTACATCATAACTGAAAATAGATGATATATTTTTATTGCCCTAAGTATTTAACCTCTCACTTTCAAGTATGAAAAAAAATTGCATTGGTACTGTCCAGTTGAATTAAATTTTACTCTACATGGATGAAACCCATAATTATTTACTTTCCAGTATTTCTGAGATGAATGCATTCATAACTCAATTCATGATGTCAAATCTACAGAGCAATTTCCTCATGTTAGTGAGTGGAAAATTATTGATTCATAATTCCCTAATTTCTCAAACACCATCAGTCATATCTGACTCTTTGCAACCCCACGGACCGTAGCCTGCCAGGCTCCTCTGTCCATGGAATTCCCCAGACAGGAATACTGGAGTGGGGAGACCTTCTCTAGGGAGACCTTTCCTATCGAGGGACCAAACCCAGGTCTCTCAAATTCCTGGCAGATTGTTTACCATCTGAGCCACCAGGGAAGCCCTTTTCAAACACCATAACTTCTCCTAATCTTACATTACCTCATTGTAAACTTCCCTAAACAGACCATAAGCATTCTTCATCATGGTGCTCAAAACAAGAGCAAAGTAAAATTTATGCTGTCCTTTGATATCATGTAATCCTTATTCTCCCAGTAGGAAAAGATGGGAGAGCTTATTCACTGGTCAATAATTACTTCTATATTCTGTGTACCCTTAACTAGGATTTGACACCTCTTTTAGGGTACGCCAGTCACAGGACTTTTTATCTTCATGAGAGGACTATTCCTAATTTTTCCTGTGATGAAATGGGAGACCTTTGAATCCCTTACCTAATAGTCTGAGTAAATAATCCTTTAAATCAGGGTGGAAACAAAGAGGTAGAAAAAAGGTGTATACCAGGAAAGTTAAATATAGCACAGCCTGTCTTCTAAGAAGAAAAGCAGCCAATAAGAATAGATGCATGGGCATCATTTATTCTGCACCACTTTCTGTGGTTTTAATACTGTGAGCTTCAGGAGGTCAATACACCAGTATGCTCTATAACTCATCCATCTCCTTGGCAGGCTTTAACAGTTTCGAGACTATACATTTATGTTTGATGCACTCTAAGTCCTCAACTTAACTCATACTTGTCTTTTATTCAACACTCCTTTGAAATAAAATCTCCACCATCTCTCCTTAACTAAATCTTACCTACCTTTCTAAGTACAGATTAAATCTCACCTCCTTGAACCTTTTTCTGATCATACCCCAGGAATCACTGTCTTCACTGAACTCTGAAATCGCTTCTTAGGGTCAGTGAATGCATTGTGAGCAAGCCACTAGGAGGAACACAAAGATAAGACATTATCCCTTTACCTCATTCATGCTCACCTTGCCCCTTCCTATCTATTTAGACAAATTGAAATGAAAGAAAAATATATCATGGTAGAAGAAACACTGCCGGGAATTAATTAACTGCCTGAGAATTTAGAAAAGGGAGAAATCACCAAGCCCTGAGGCAGTTTGAAAAGGATATGCCAAGAAGACACTGGAACTAGGGCTGAGGGAATGGGTAGAATTTATATAGATGTAAAAGAGGGCATTATAAGTGGACAAGACAGAAGTAAATGAAGAATTGAGATAGGAAGAAAAAAAAAAAAAAACAAGCTATGTTCCAGGAGCAGGAAATAGGAAAAACTCTGAACACCGTTCTTTCATGTGCCTGATCCTATGCCTCACTGTAGTAGGTGCTCAGAATGCATCATTGAATGAACAGAGAAAGGTGATAATATTTTTACCAGTAATAATCTGCCATTCAGTTAATATGTGAACAGAAGATAGCTTTGTGTTAAGGAAGTATAAGAGCATTAAATTTCCACAAACATGAAATGTTAGCTTGATATCATATCTTACTGATAGGCAGTATTATTAAGATAAACTAAAGGGATTTACCTTTAAAATTTTAGTTGAAATGAATAATAAAATATAAATATCATTGAAATCATTAACATTGCTAATGGTTGTTCTCTATATTTGGTGGTCCAAGATACCAATATTAAAGTCAAATATCTATAAAATTCTATGCAGTGGATTTCAGCATACTTCCTTTTTATTGCAAGTGGTGACCTTTTTGATTTTTGAAAACTCTTCTTTGGAGAGACTACTTCATCTTGTCTCTACAAGTAAGAACTTATGTACTCAATTAACCACTGACGGGACTTGTTTCTGTGAGAGCAATAAGTGAATACAAGAAGAACACATCCATTAATCATTTGCCAAACCATCATTCCACAGTTGTTTGAGGCATTATCACAAGGTCCTTGAGTGAAAGGTCTTTCTTCTGCTTAAATCTGTAACATGTATCAGCAAGGGCTGGGATAGCTGTTGTGGACATGTGGGGCTCTCTCCCTCATGCTTGCCTTTGAGAAACAAACCGATCCCATCAAAGCTTTTTTTCTCCCTAAGTGTCAGACAAGTGACTCAATTTTTAAAAACCTAACCATCCAGTGGCTTAATTTCATTAACAAAATAAACTGGTGTGTGCTATGTAAGTGTGCAATACATATGTGTTATGGATGCAGGAGCTGAGATGGTGGTTTACAAACTATAAAAACTCATTTAAAAACAAAACATGGGACTTCCCTGGTGGTCCAGTGGCTAAGATTCTGAGTTCCCAATGCAGGGAGTCTGGTTTCCATCCCAGCTCAGGGAAGTAGATCCCACATGCTGCAACAAAAGACCCTGCATACTGCAATGAAGACTAAAGATCTCACATGCCACAACTAAGACCTGGTGCAACCAAATCAATCAATCAATAACTTTTTTAATAAAAAATAAAAACAAAACAAGAAAACTAGATCTCAGGGAACATAAACTAATATGTCCAAACTATGATTGCCTGTGGCAAAGATGTCACATTTTCCTCCATTTAAAGGCATCTTCAATGAGGTCAATTTCTTCCCTCCCATGAGTAACTTTTTGTGGCCCTTACATAACAACACAGAGATGAATAAGAAAGTTTGATATTAAATGAAAGAGATGAGAAAAGAATTATTTCTCACTAAGAAAGAGGAAAGCTCTTGTCATACAGTTAAACAAATGAACTGAGTGTTTTGTTGAGTTAAACACAGGGTTAGTTAATTCACGCAAAGGTACCTGGAAACATAATTTTTTTAGAGATGTCATCCTCAAGGAATACTTACGAGAGAGAAAAAAAAATGCAAGTGAAATTAAGTTGGAAGAGAAAATTAATACATACAATTGCAACAATAGACCAGCTAATATCGGTCTTAAAACTCAGTTATGAGAAGTGTATAAAAGCTGAACACGCCTTAATTAATACAAGTGAAAATGAAGAGACTCACGTTCTGGCCATAAATGTACCAAGAGCCACCTAGTGAAGAGCATGCTCCAAACAGTACAGAAATAGAGATGGGCAGGGTGCAAAGTTTATAACTTCCCCCTCACAGATGATCATCCTTAAACACATTGTGTTCTGAATTCAAAGTAGGCATTAGATAAGAAAACCCTCCTAGATCGTGTTCTAGATACATCTCTCTTTATCACAAGGCCAGCACTCTCCAGAATCTCAGAATTTGCCAGGTCTCTGAAAACATGATAATGAGGAAACAGTTTTGCTTTGACATCCAACTGACATCTATATAACTCTTTATGTTAATTATTTCTCCAGTTGTGGAAAGATGATCAATTTTAAATGAAGCCATAATTCTAGCATTCATGGTCCTTTTTTTCCTTCTAAGTTTTTGGCTTGGATCAGTTACCCAGCTTTAAATGACATGAGTTTCAGGGCCACAGCCCTTGATCTGCCCTCCCACACTCCTCGTATCACAAGGCCAAGAGTACAAGTAGCTTCCCAGAGCAAATAGCTCCTGCATGTTTCCTCATACAACCCCAAATCCCATGGAAACCAGGCCAAAAGGATCCAAGAAACTACAAGAGAGGGCATTTTAAAACAATGTAATAAAACAGGTACCTTTTCTTATCTATGTTACCACCATTGTGCTTGTGCTCAAGAAAGTGGTGAGGGGATGAGGAAAGGCCTTATTTTCTATGTTGGCTATTGGCAATGTAGTTTAAGGGATTTCTTCCCCCCACAAAACACACAATTGAAAGTGCAAAGTCCTTCAATAGAGGGCCAATTGTGATTGTTAGTTTTAAGTGTCAACTTGACTGAATTAAGAGACTCCCTGATAGCTGGCAAAGCATTCTTTCTCGGTGCGTCTGTGAGAGTGTTTCTGGAAGAGATTGGCATTCAAATCAGTAGACTAAATAAAATTCCCCTCACAGAGGCAGGTGGGCAGCATCCAACCCACTGAAGGCCTGAGTGGAACACAAAGGGGGATGAAGGGCAAGTTCACTCTGTCAGCTTGAGTTGAGACACCCATCCTCTCCTGCCCTTGATGCTGATGCTCCTGGCTCTCAGGCCTTTAGAGTCAGAATGAATTATACCACCAAGTTTCCTGGTTCTCTAGCTTGCAGGCAGCATATCAGGAACTTCTCAGCTTCCATAATTGCATGCGCCAATTCCTATGATATCTATCTATCTCTCCAACCAATTCCTATGATATGTATCTACCTACCTATCTATCCTATTGGTTCTGTTTCTCTAGAGGATCCTAAATAATACACCAATGCTTTTGTGGGATATAGAAAGCATGGTTTTTTATATCACCTGGTGATATACTTTTAGAAGATTAACCCCAAACTTCCAAGGTATAAAATGATAGCAGGAAGGAATGGTTGTCTTCCAAGTTTTTTAAATTTCCATAGGGAAGACATAGAAACTAACCATAGACTTTTATAAAATATCAATTATTATATAGTACATTCTGACAGTAACATCAAATTCATCTTCTAAAAACCTGAGCTTAAGAGTGATTAGCCATAGTACTTGGAAATGTGGGAACAGAACTTCACTGAGAAGTCAAAAATCAAACTTGTCGAGAACAAAATCTCTTTCCCAACCCTAAACAATTTCCCTTAAAGAGACAGAACTAACACAGTATCCTTAAAGGAGAAAATGAGAATATGAAGGGCAAAATCTCTAAAAGGAATTTCCTGCTTTCACACCAAGACTCTGCTGACTATGTTGACAGTGTGCAGAAAACAAAAATGGGAATCCTTTGGGTTGATTGGGCAGAGGCACATGGAGTACTAGTCGATGAAAATAGAAGCCATGCTCATGGACCAAGGACTAAGCATACCCAATAGAAATATAAGCATAGCTGGCATTGACAAAAGTCATACCCCACACTGGCTACTTCATACCAGCATTTGATCATTTAACTCTCATGGAAACTATCTGAAAGACATATTTTAATTTCCATCTTAAAATGAGGAGACAGAGGCATCAAGAGACTAACCTGTCAAACTAACTTTAGAGGTTAACACAACTAGCAAATGACAGAGTCAGGAGTCAGCCCATATCTTTCTGACTCCTCCCTTTAAGCAACTCTACCTTCCTGTGTTGAAACTGACTCTTCACTCCCAGGGCTTTACAGCCTCTTCTTTCACAGACATTCAAAAACAATGCCATGCTTAACTCATTAAGCATGTAAAAATCAGAGGCTCTCTAGAGAAAGCCAAAATACCAGTATTAAAAATAGAATTCACAATTTGACCTTAATTTGCTATGTCTGAGAGGTGAATGCTGCTATCTTTATTTGCTAATATATCCCATTCCTGAAAGTGTTGTGTAGCTGATATTTTTTCTTTAAATTAAAATGAAAAAAAATGGGTTTCAAAACTGTTAACGATATCATGACAGTGCTTCAAATAATTTCTTAGACTGAGAAGTCTCAAAACCAGAGTTGGAAATAACTAGTTTGAATGCTTTTTAAGAAAATAATTCGCAACCTGGAACTGTGAAGTTCTAGATTGTCCTTTGGCAGAGGGAAGAAGAGAAATAATCTATTATAATCCACACCTCAACCTCCCTGTCCTATGCTTCTGGTCTCTAATAGCAGTAACATCTCTCTCCTCCTTAAAACATCTGAACACCTCTATGTTCTGTCAGTTTGTTAATTACTATAATTGTATCTCTGCAATTGTTTTCTTCCTGCTCCCTGTCTGTTGCAACCACTGGTATCTTAGTTCAGATCCTTCTTAACCCTTGCCTCTGAAGTGGCTTCCTTCCCTGTTTCCAGTTCTTCCTACTCTATTTATGTTAAGCTAGAGTTTTATCTACTAAAGTACATCAGTCTATTAACACAAAACATACAGATCATCTTCTAAACCACCAGTGAGTCCCTATTGCCAAACCAGAAACAAGTAAAACAGTACAAAACAAACTACAAAGCAAAACACAGTTCTCAATTTTGTGTTAAAGGCCTCCTGTGATCTGATCACTGTTCATTTTTCCAGACAAGATGGCTTCCCAATATCCCATCCCCTGTACCCTGCTCTGCAGTCAAAGAAGACAATGCAATAGGTCCCTAAAACAACACTTTGCATCTCCTCCTAGAGCTTTTGTTTTTTGCTTCAAATTACTGTAAAGTGCAATGAAAGTGATTTCAGAAATGAATGAAAGTGAAAGTTGCTCAATCGTGTCCAACTCTTTGCGACCGCATGGACTATACAGTCCATGGAATTCTCTAGGCCAGAATAATTTCATTATCCTCCTAGATTTTTTTTTTTTTTTGCTTCAAATTACTGTAAGTTCTGGGCTTCCCTCATAGCTCAGTTGGTGAAGAATCTGCCTGCAATGCAGGAGACCCTGGTTCAATTCCTGGGTTGTGAAGATCTCCTGGAGAAGGGATAGGCTACCCATTCCAGTATTCTTGGGTTTCCCTTGTGGCTCAGCTGGTAAAGAATCTGCCTGCAGTGAGGGAGACCTGGGTTCAATTCCTGGGTTGGGAAGATCCCCTGGGGAAGGGAAAGGCAACCCACCCCAGTATTCTGGCCTGGAGAATTCCATGAACTGTATACTTCATGGGGTAACTGTAAGTTATGTTAAAATAGAAACTTTGTTTGGTGTACTATAAATATCTGTTAAATGAATGAGTGAATGAATGTGGTGTTCTCCCTGTTCTCCCTGTTGGAATGTTCTTTTCTCCCATCCTTACTTGTCTATGTATTCAATACTATCAATTCGCTCCATATATCATTTAAATCATTCCTCATCCACAATCATTCCCTGATGATCCTCACAGAGTCTGTCCCTTGACTATGTCTGCTCTTCCATTGATTGGCTCTTCTCTGTTCTAACACTTCCACTGGCTGCCTCAGATTACAGGCCCTCCAGCCTCTTGTTCTTCGCTAGAAAAGCCCCCAAAGGACAGAGGTAAACATTGTGTTTCAAGCATGGGGCCTGGCACATAGTAGGAACTCAAAAGAATAATAATCATCATGTATTAAATTGAAGCTTATTAACAATAGACAGGCCACACAACGCATTCCTGTGTACAAGGTTTTTATCTGTATGAAATTTTTTATCTTCAGGGACAAAATGTAGAACATACAAATATATGTATATATCTAAATCAAGGATTTATATACATAAATAAAAATTTATATACAGATATATGTATATATCCAAATCAATGCATCTGGTCCCATCACTTCATGGCAAATAGATGGGGAAAAAATGGAAACAGTGACAGACTTTATTTTCTTGGGCTCCAAAATCACTGTGGACGTTGACTACAATCATAAAATTAAAAGACACTTGCTCTTTGGAAGAAAAGCTATGATAAACCTAGACAGCATATTAAAAAGCAGAGACATCACTTTGCTGACAAAGATCCATGTAGCCAAAGCTCTGGTTTTTCCAGTAGTCATGTACGGATGTGAGAGTTGGACCATAAAGAAGGCTGAGCACCAAAGAATTGATGCTTTTGAACTGTAGTGCTGGAGGACTCTTGAGACTCCCTTGAACAGCAAGAAGATCAAACCACTCAATCCTAAAGGAAATCAACCCTGAATATTCACTGGAAGGACTGATGCTGAAGCTGAAGCTGAAGCTCAATATTTTGGCCACCTGATATGAAGAGCTGACTCATTGGAAAAGACCCTGATGCTGGGAAAAATTGAGGGCAGTAGGAGAACGGGGCAAGAGAGGATGAGATGGTTGGATGGCATCATCGACTCAATGGATATGAATTTGAGCAAACTCTGGGAGATAGTGAAGGACAGGGAGGCCTGGTGTGCTGCAGTCCATGGGGTCCTAAAGAGTTGGACATGACTGAGTGACTGAACAACAAAACCAAGGATCAGTAAAAGAGCCAGATAGTAAATATTTTAGGCTTTGAAACATAAGCTCTTATGAACCATAAGATCTCTGTTATTTTTATGACAAAAATAGTCACAGACATATAAACAAATAAATGCACATAACTGTACTTCAATAAAACTTTATTTATAAAAGCAGGCAGTGGGCCTTGAAAGGGACCAGGATGTCACTCTGGCATTAAGAATTATTTTGAGCTGAAGGCATTTGATTTCCAGAAATTCCTTATCAATCTAAAAGCAGAACTTTCCACAGGAACTCAACTGTCAAAAATCTCTCCACAGGAGCAACTCTAATCTCTTCTTTGGGAGAGGGAAAGTTGATACCACACTCAAACAGACAATGTCATAAACTATAGTAACTCCTATCTATGTTCCTAAGGGCTCATTTATCTTTCCAAAAAATCATTTGTTTCCATTAGTACTCTTTCTCTCCCCCAACCCCTTTCTAAGAAGTCATTTGTCCTTGCAGAGGTACCCCTCTGCCTATCCCCTATTGAGATGATATGTAAGCTCCAAATGTTAGCCATCCTGAGTCACATTTTTCTGTGAACTATTGTATACCTATGTGTAAAGATTTTTTTTCTTGTCTACCTGTCTTTTGTCAGTTTAATTTGCAGGTCTTTGAGTACTAAACATAAGAGGATAGATAAAAAGTTTTTTCTCCTCAAAAGTTGGATTTTGCCCAAGGGGCATAGTTTTCCAACCCTGTATTGAATCACAACAACAAATTAGCAGGAACAATGGCTGCTGTGTTTCTTCAGCTTCTCCTTTTACTGAAGCAGACAAAACTCTGTTTCCAATTAAGATCAAAACACACTCATTCCTGTACTTCAATAAAGGGCTTCTCAGTGTTGATGACTATGTATGTTCCTGCTGGAGGGATGCAAAAATAAATATGTGAAAAGTCACTTGTGAGCATCCAGTACATAAATATTTGGCATTTTGTAACATCATTTCCTTCTCCTCTATTTCCCAATTTATATCCTGTTGATTTTTGAACTTTGTTAACTTTTTGGCATTGAAAATAGATTCAGTTTTCAGAGTGATGTGCCATTCTTGACATATATAACATTTTCCCTTTCTAAAGAATTCTTTTTTAATTAAGGGGGAAAGCACATAAAAATAAATCAAAATGCTGAACTGAATATTCATTATGGTCTTGATTTTATAACAAATGTTCACAGAATTAGTCAGTGAATACTCCTCAGTATTACAGAGAAAATTTTTGTTTCAATGGAGAACTCTGCATCTTTTATATCACAGTTCTGGTCCTGTTCATTGTCTTTGAACTCTTTTGCATCTCTTTGTAAATTATAGGTAACTGATAAATATATGAACTCCATCTTGTCTGACAGAGACTTAATTAAATTCCACTCCCTCTAGAGAAACCAGTTTGGAGTCTTACTTGCAGACTGGACTGGATTCTATTACTTTGCCCAAATTGTCCATTCTTCCAGTTTTCTTCAAAATCTGGCTACAACCCTCCAAACTAACATAACCAGTTTTTCCCCCTCCTGCCTGACTCAGAGTCACCAATAACTAAAACCTGGCTACCCAGATCCCTGTTGAGATTCTGGGCTCCCTTGCAGCTGGCCTTTTCCCCCTAGGACTTGAAGAAACCTTGCAAGCTAAATCACCAAGACTCCATATAAACTTTGAAGTATTCACTATTGCAGCAGTGATCAGGCATGGGCTAGAATTCTGCATAGACAAGCCATTTCCTGGACCACTAAGGAAGTCCAGTGAAATGATCAGATCATGCATCCCTTATGTAAGAGGTAACCAAGACTATGGACAACATCACCAAGAGCATGACCATACTAACTAGACAGCTTCAAGAAAGGCAATGAACTGTGCTGCCTAACTGACTGGTGCTCACCTAATTCTGGCTTCCAGAAAGGGTGCATGTGCAGTAGGTGGACACACTATTATACGTGTGTTCCAGAAAGCTTCTCTGACATCTTCATATAATCACATGTGAGATGCCAACAGAGAAATCTCTGTCAAGTATCTGCAGTTCTGACTCTTGAGCTAAAGATTTTCCTCCACCCATTTCTTGGAATCTAGTGGACTAGTTACACTTAGAGTTTGACTACTTGCTCTTCAACATGACTTTCTATGTTTCTCTTTTTCACTTGAGGCAACCCTCTTTTGAAATGCCTGGTCTCTGGGATCCTAGAACAACTTACCTTTGCCAGCGAATCTCAACAGATGGTTTCACTGCTTTTACAGGCACAATGCCAGCAAGAGTCCTGGAAAGACTATTTCGTAGACCTCCGCTTCCTCCACTCAGGAGGAACCTCTGTATTGTTCAGTGACTCATGATATTTGTCTTGAACAAAAGTGGAAATTGACTGCATTGACTTTTATCTGAACCCTGTGCTCCTAGAAAGCAGCAACAGTTAAGAAATTTGCTTTCCCTTTCCAGAAAAAAAATAAATGCAAAGGACTACCTGCCCTTGGTATTCAGAGATAAAGACCTACCTCCACCATTCCTCATGGTTACTCCTGACACCCCTAAGACTTCCTGTCTACCCTGCCTCATGACTCCCTTGTTTACTACTTGCCTGTGTAAAACTTCAGGTGTTCTTTCTTCTTTGAGATGTTCCTAATTAATGAACATTCTCCCCAGTGCAATGTTATGTATGTGCATGCTAAATTGCTTCAGTTGTGTCCGATTCTTTGCAACCCCATGGACTATAGCCCACCAGGCTCCTCTGTCCATGGGATTCTTCAGGCAAGAATACTGGAACGGGTTGCCATGCCCTCCTCCAGGAGATCTTCCCGACCCAGGGATCGAACTCGTGTCTCTTATGTCTCCTGCATTGGCAGGCAGGTTCTTTACCACTAGCACTACATGGGAAGCTCTCCCCTCCACCAGTGCAATAGCCTACATAAAATCATCTCCTTAACTGTCCAATGCATTTTTGTCTTTGATGACATTTTCAAAATGTTTACAATCAGCATTTATTATAGTAGGAGAAGAAAAACTTTTCTCCTCTACCCTCCTAGGTTTTTCAATTGGGGCCCCGCAGATTAGACTGACAAAAGATGGATTAATAAAAGACAATGAGCAGAGTTCATTAACATGTGCATTGTGCATACAGTATTCCATGTGCATACAGGAATACTCAGTGATGAGTAACTCAAAAGGGTGGTTAGAACTTGGGCTCATATAGCATCTTAACTAGAGATTCTCCCAGCAAGAATACTGGAGTGGGTTGCCATGCCATCCCTCCTCCAGGGGATCTTCTGGACCCAGGAATTTAACCCACATCTCCAGCATCTCCTGCATTGCAGGCAGATTCTCTATCATTGAGTCACTGGGGAAGCCCTTTCTTGTGTCTGTTTCTTCTCAACTGCCTTCAGGTCAAAATTTACACTCTAAATACCTTCATTCTTCTTATATTTTAAAAGAATAAATAGCACCAAAGTGTTTTCCCTTCAAAAAGTGTTTTGAATTTCTATGATCATATGATGATTTTTCCAGTGGAGGAAAAGGGACAAAGGGGTTTTGAGCTTTGTATCACTGTTACTTTGCATACTGTTTTTTGTGATAGCTGTAGTTTTGAATGACATCTGTTTTACTGATGACACCATAGGCTCAGGGACATAATGCCTGTGCAGTCCAGGGCTGGACTGTGCTGGCACTCAACATTCTTTGTACCTCCTTCTATGTCTTTCCTGGTTTTCAGGGGTTAGAAATCTGGGAACCACATTTCCCAGATTTCCTTGGCAACAGGATTTTGGATTCAGTTTAGGTTCCCCTAATGAAATGGATATACACAAAATAGCAAAGGTGACAAAAAGGCACCAGCAGGTAGACCTATATATGTCAACAGATGTGAATTTTTTTTTTTTTTTATGAGCCTCCAGGTGTTTTTCTGCTTATCATCCTCTGTGATGCTGCTGGCAGCTGCAACCACTGGTGGCAATGGCCTGAAATTCCTTTCCTGAACAGCTGAAACAAATTCCCGAGTCTCTGAAAGCCAGCAGTGAGTCTGAGAGCTAGCAATGGCTTTCCCTGACCTTTGTTCCTCCAGTCCTTCCAACAGTCATATAAGCACCCACGTCTCTGTGTTATTACCCTTATTGACTGAAATACTGAGAGTAATTTCTGTTTTGTTGTCCTAATCCTGACTAATACAGGGGTGCCTGATGTTACAGACCCTGGAAGCACAGCTCCATGTGAATCCAGAGACCAAGTTCCTTGTCAACGACCTCCCTGGTTCGCCAGTAGTACCCGCACCACAAATCATCCATCTTGGAATGACCTCCTTCGTGGAAGCTGACTCAGTGGAGTTTTGAGAGCAGGCAGAGAGATGAGATGAGGCATGAGGAGAGTGAGTTCTCCAGTACACCCTCCCAGAGGGGAAAAGCACATTATGTAGCTGTTGGACACATGAGAAAAATGTCAAAAGAACATAATATCAGGTAGGTATTTATTCTACACAATAGAAAAAAAAAAAAAGTTTCTTCAAGATGATACCACAATGGAGCCAATATCTAGTCTAAGTAAACTGAGTCCTACTCAAACCCTCTTCCACCATCATGTGGGGCCTACTGTACCTGGGATGAAGGAGAGGGCTCTAAGCCAAACCTTGGTTAAAGTCTGCCCTTTGACACTGTTGACTGAAAAAGAAAAACACAACATAAAAGCTGTACGTCAAGTGTATTCAGCATCTTACTGAGGACCTTGGGACACAACCTCTCAGATAACCCTGAGAAACTGTTCTAAAGATGTGGGGGAAGATGTCAGTATATACGTGATCTTGGTGAAGGGAATAAATGCAACAAGCACACATCTCAGAAGAAAGTTGCTGCTAGTCCTAAGGGACAGATATCTTAATTATTTTAGTGCTTTTCTAAGTATGGGCTTCCCTGATAGCTCAGTTGGTAAAGAATCCACCTGCAGTGTAGGAGACCCTTGTTCAATTCATGGGTTGGGAAGATCTGCTGGGGAAGGGATAGGGTGCCCACTCCAGCGTTAGTGCTTAGTGTTTCTCTAAGTATGGGAAGGTGCAAGAATTGGGGTTCATAAAAAATTGCTCCTGAAAATATCTAACTATCTGAAGGCCCGTTCTGCCAGTTTTCCCAGAGCAGAGAGTGTCTCATTCTTGATCTCCACCCTGATCTCCTTTCAGGGGAGTGTTAAAGGTTAGCAACTACAGTGACTAATGACTCAACTCTTGCACAGCCAGATGGTGAGTGACATTCTTTGGCTGGTGACACCAGCTCACCACTTCTAACATCACCCCCGTTTTGCTCCTGGGTTCCCAACCCACCTATCTAGGTGTGTGTGCTCAGTTGCTCAGTCATGGGGTTTGACTCTCTACAGCCCCATGGACTGTAGCTCACCAGGGTCCTCTGTCCATGGGATTCTCCAGGCAAGAATAATGGAGTGGGTTGCCATGCCCTCCTCCAGGGGATCTACCTGACCCAGCGATCCAACCCATGCCTTTTGTATCTCCTGCACTGGCAGGTAGATTCTTTACTATGCCACCTGGGAAGCCATTATCTAGGTGTCAATCTCATTAATCCATGCTAATTGATCAGAATTGAAAGTGTGACAGGTTCCTGGAATATCTAATTCCAATAAGGGAAACCCAAGCAAAGCCTTACCAACCCTGTCCTCTCTCTTGAGAACATGAGTGGAGGAGGATTTGGCAGGCTACTTCAGATATATCTCGAAACTCTCATCTGGCTCACATCCACAAAACATGACTTGGACATTATTCCTATGAGATAGGAATCTACCCTTGCCTTAAAAGTGTTCAGCCTTCAGAGAAAGTCCCTCGGCCATCATGTCCTAATTTCAAACAGTTCAAACATAAAACACTTGGGGTTACATTAAGCAGTTACCAAACCAAGACATATCGGGATTTCCTAAACATAAAATTAAAAGATTGTTGGGTCTCTCTATCTCTGTGCAGGAAGCAGTGATCAAGACCATCCTCAAGAAAAAGAAATGCAAAAAGGCAAAATGGTTGTCTGAGGAGGCCTTACAAATAGCTGAGAAAAGAAGAGAAGTGAAAGGCAAAGGAGAAAAGGAAAGATATACCCATTTGAATACAGAGTTCCAAAGAATAGCAAGGAGAGATAAGAAAGCCTTCTTAAGTGATCAATGCAAAGAAAGAGGAAAACAATAGAATGGGAAAGACTAGAGATCTCTTCAAGAAAATTAGAGATACCAAGGGAACATTTCATGCAAAGATGGGCACAATAAAGGACAGAACAGTATGGACCTAACAGAAGCAGAAGATATTCAGAAGAGGTGGCAAGAATACACAGAAGAACAATACAAAAAGATCTTAATGGCCCAGATAACCACGATGGTGTGATCACTCACCTAGAGCCAGAAATCCTGGAGTGTGAAGTCAGTTGGGCCTTAGGAAGCATCATATGAACAAAGCTAGTGGAAGTGATGGAATTCCAGCTGAGCTATTTCAGATCCTAAAAAATGATGCTGTGAAAGTGATGCACTCAACAAACTTGGAAAATTTGGCCAGCAAAATCTGCCAGCAAATTTGGAAAATTCAGCGGTGGCCACAGGACTGGAAAAGATCAGTTTTTATTCCAATCCCAAAGAAAGTCAATGCCAAAGAATGTTCAAACTACCACACAATTGCACTCATCTCACACACTAGCAGAGTGATGCTCAAAATTCTCCAAGCAAGGCTTCAACAGTATGTGAACCAAGAAATTCTGGATGTTCAAGCTGGATTTGGAAAAGACAGATGAAGCAGAGATCAAATTGCATAATCCGTTGTATCACAGAAAAAGCAAGAGAGTTCCAGAAAAACATCTACTTCTGCTTCGTTGACTACACCAAAACCTTTGACTGTGTGGATCACAACAAACTGTGGAAAATTCTTCAAGAGTTGGAAATACCAGATCACCTGACCTGCCTCCTGAGAAACCTGTATGCAGGTCAGGAAGCAACAGTTAGAACTGGACATGGAAAGACAAACTGGTTCCAGATTGAGAAAGGAGTATGTTCTTTAACTTCTATGCAGAGTACATCATGTGAAATACTGGGCTGGATGAAGCACAAGCTGGAATCAAGATTGCCAGGAGAAATATCAATAACCTCACATATGCATATGACACCACCCTTATGACAGAAAGCCAAGAGGAACTAAAGAGCTTCTTGATGAAAGTGAAAGCGGAGAGTGAAAAAGCTCGCTTAAAACTCAACATTCAGAAAACGAAGATCATGGCATCCACTCCCATCATTTGATGGCAAATAGATGGAGAAACAATGGAAACAGTGACAGACTTTATTTTCTTGGGCTCTAAAATCACTGCAGGTGGTGACTGCAGCCATGAAATTAAGACACTTGCTCCTTGGAAGAAAAGCTATGACCAACCTAGACAACATATTAAAAAGCAGAGACATTACTTTGCCAACAAAGGTCCGTCTAGTCAAGCTATGTTTTTTCCAGTAGTCATGTGCGGATGTGAGAGTTGAACTATAAAGAAAGCTGAGCACTGAAGAACCAATGCTTTTTAACTATGGTGTTGGAGAAGATCTTGAGAGTCCCTTGGACTGCAAGGAGATTAAACCAGTCAATCCTAAAGGAAATCAGTCCTGAATAATCCTTGAAAGACTGATGTGAAGTTGAAGCTCCAATACTTTGGCCACCTGATATGAACTGACTCATTTGAAAATACTCTGATGCTGGGAAAGATGGAAGGTGGGAGGAGAAGGGGATGACAGAGGATGAGATGGTTGGATGGCATCATTGACTCAATGGACACGAGTATGAACGAGCTCCGGGAGTTGGTAATGGACAGGGAAGCCTGATGTGCTGCAGTCCATGGGGTTGCAAAGAGTTGGATACGGCTGAGTGACTGAAGTGAACTGACTGGTCTGTCTGTCTCTGGAAATGTGTGATGGCTGGTTGACATCAGTTTTTAAGGCACAAGAAAACAGGATTGCTTTATCTACCACCCTCCCCTCCAACTTCACCACAGATCAAGTAGATTTCCTCAGACTGGTATTAGACTGGAAACAGAAATATCCTGTGCATGTGTGCTCAGTAGCTTCAGTCATGTCCAACTCTTTGCATCCCTATGAACTGTAGCCCGCCAGGCTCCTCTGTTCATGGGATTCTCCAGGCAAGAATACTGAAGTGCGTTGCCATGCCCTCCTCCAAGGGATCTTCCCGACCCAGGGATCAAACCCGTATCTCTTACCTCTCCTGCACTGGCAGGCGGGTTCTTTACCACTAGTGCCTATCCTACATACATGTAAACACACACATGCACAAACACACAGAGAGACCTTTTTTCCATCTCCAGTCTTTCTCATTTATGTCATCTGAAATCAATAAATATTGACTCTTCCCATACACACGTTATGCTCAAATACCTTTAGGTTAAATTCCCAGCTGTTATCAGCATTAAGGGTACAATCAAAGACAGCCCCTCACCAAACCCTTTCCCTTGACGGGTGAAATATTAGGTACTTTGGATCATTTCCACTTCAAAAAGGTTTAAAGAGTTGCTTACTGGTCTCTTCTGACAAAAGTCTTTTGAGCCTTTAAGAGAGTATTTTATTTCTTAAAAGACTAAAAACACAATTTTGTGAAAAAGTGAATTCAAAATGAGGCCATTCAAATTCAGCCTAAAAATCTAAACTCTGTCCCAAGTTGGGCTCTCAATAAATTTTTAAATTTAAATTAAAAAAAATCATGCCTGCCTGTAACTCTTCATGACTCCTCCTTCATCTTTACTTATGTCCTTTCACTTACCACATCCCACAACTACTTCATGATTTCCTTTGTTTGTAACCCAGAAATGTAATCTTTGCTAACAATCTTAAGACTTTAAGTTTTCCTAGCTCTAGCACATATATGAGATCATTTAAAACCCCATGAAGTATTCATCATTGATGTTTAATATTCAAGCAGAAAATTGAGGCTCAATGACATCAATGGTTTCATTCAAAATGTAGCAAAGAATGATAAGAATTCATGCCATTCTAAGGTGCAAATGCTTGGACTTACTCCAGATTCTCAGAATCAGATACTCAAGGGGTAGGGCCCAGCAAGCCAGCTTTAATGGGCCCTTAAGTGACTCTGATGCTCAATCAAGTGTGGGAACCACTGACCTACAAGATACCACACAGTCTGGTGGCTGACTGACCTCATCGAGTTCAGCTCACCGCCTCGTCCACTCTGCTCTAACCACTCTGGTCTTCTTTCTGCCTATTAAATACTCCAGGCTGATGTCTAACTCAGGAATGTTTCACTTGTTAGTCCCTCTCCCGGGAATGCATTTCCTGAGGTCTTAGTATGGCCTATGTCTTTCCATCTACAGGTCTCAATTAAGATGTCATCTCTTCAGACGAGCCTTCCCTAAATACCTTATCTAAAGTCATCTTCCTCAATACTCGGTGTCAGTACTTCCTCTTCTTCATAACAGTTATCACTGTGAGGACTTTTCCTTTAACTTCTTAGGGTCTGTACTTGAGGCCTGTGAATTAAATAGACAAAAGATAGATTAACAGGAGAAAAAGGTGCACATACTTAATTGACATTTCTAATTTTATGTTGAGGGGGTGCTATACAGGAAAGAAGTAAAACTTCAAAGTGGTGGGTAGACTCAGGGGCTTGGATACCATTTTAACAAAAGAGTGATAAATTGTGGAATAGTAACTAGTCAAAGGAAAAGGGATTTGTGAGAAGGTAAATATATGGGGGAAGTATTTGTAGATAAGGGTTGTTTGGTAAAGTTTGTTATGCAGACTCAAGTCAGTGCCATCACCAAAGATGAGTCATCACTGGTGATGAAGAGTATTCTCCTCTTCCTCATATGTGAAAAGGAAACACTTGTACAAATGGAAAGTTTTGCCCTGCTTTTAGGCAGAAAGGGAGAGGGCAAAGAGATCCTCCTGTGTCTGTGCTGTGATTAGTCATGTCCAACTCTTTGAGACCACATGGACTGTAGCTCACCAGGCTCCTCTGTCCATGGAATTTTCCAGGCAAGAATACTGGAGTCAGTTGCCATGTCCTCCCCTCCAAGAGATCTTCCCAACCTAGGTACAGAACCCACGTCCACGCCGAGTCTTCTGAATTGCAGGCAGATCTTTAGCACTGAGCCACTGAAGAAGCCTCATCCCTTGTCTATTGTTTCTTAATTGCCTTCAGCTCAAAATAACCCTCATATCAAAGTGCCATATATTAGGATGACATATTCCAATCCCCTTTCCCACTTTAAATTTTCTTATTAAGTTTCATATCTTAAATTGCTGTGTCTTCAACACTAAACTGTAAGGTCTATGAAGGCAAGGACCTTATCTGTACTGCTAGTTCAATAGTTATTTGTTGTATGAACTGACTTGGATCTGTCTCTGCCCAAGTATCCCCCCATGTATGTCTCACCTCAAGTAATATATAAAGTAATATTGCTGTAAATCAGTTGGGGCCTTCCTGGTAGCTCAGTGGTAAAGAATTTTCCTGCCAATGAAGGAGACATGGGTGTGATCCCTGGATCAGGAAGATCCCCTGGAGAAGGAAATGGCAACCCAGTCCAGTATTCTTGCCTGGGAAATCCCATGGACAGAGATGCCTGGCTGGCTACAGTTCATGGGATCACAAACAGACACGACTGAATGACTAAAAAACAACAAAATCAACTGCATAGGTTTTTCCTTCTATCTCTAACTTAAAGAGGCAAAAATACGTGGAAAAAATATTTGCAAAATAAAATGACATTGAAAAAGCCACTTCTAAAGAGAAGCTGATATGTGCCTACTGAAGGGATCAGAATGTGCTTCTCCAAAATCTGCCTCTTTGGCATATGCATTATTTTGAGTCAATTGAGAACCAGCAGACAAAGGGAAAGTTCTTTATCTCACCTTCTCTGCCTGAAAATAGAGTATAAATTTTCCCTTTTGTAAAGGAAATTTACATTTATAGAGGAAATTTCCATTCATAAAGCAGTCCCCCAATAGGAAGAGAACTACTTCTTAGGAGACAACTCAGCACCTCTTATCTGCATACAAGACAACCCTTGTTTACCACACACTTCCTCCCCTCTCCTTCCCATAATTTATCTCCCCTGCCCAGAAGCCCAAAAGTCCCTGTCCCATTGTTTCGCCTAAGATGGTGTAATAGCCTCAATCACCTGGCCACTTACTTAAGCTACATTTGTCTTTGTGAATTCTCATGTGTACACACAAAATTAAGATTATTTTTTCTCCTGTTAATTAATATTTTATCAATTTGATTCACAGGCCCCAGGAGGGTAGAGGGGGAAGATTTTTCTTGCCCTATACTATCATGAAATATTTTTTGCAAGAAATGTTTGGGGTTAAATTAATAAAACTCAGTTTGTCCCTTTGAATTTATCTTTATCAAGTGGGAGATAACCTTCCTTCTCAGTCCACTACTAGTGGATATTTCATTATCAGAAATGAAAAAGACAATTTTTTTAATCAAGATTCCTATTGAAACAGGAAGGAAGAGGGCAGGGCACAACCCTTAAAGAATGTCATAGCTGTTGTGGCTATGACGTAAAGATGACATTCCAAGACAGCAGAAGATTTGACTTCCAGTAGACCTTGAACCTCATTATAGGCTCATTGTAATGTATTAACATATGCTAAATGACACACCCACCAGCGCCATGACAGTTCCAAGGCTTACCACAAAAGGCTAAAAAGTGGGCAACGGCCCAATTTCTGGAAATCCCTGCTCTTCTCCAAAATAGTTTGAATAATCCTCCCACTCATTAGCCTATCAAATCACCCAGCCCATAAAAACTGCTGCTGCTACTGCTGCTAAGTCATTTCAGTAGTGTCTGACTCTGTGCGACCCCATAGACTGCAGCCCACCAGGCTCCCCCATCCCTGGGGTTCTCCAGGCAAGAACACTGGAGTGGGTTGCCATTTCCTTCTCCAATGAATGAAAGTGAAAAGGGAAAGTGAAGCCACTCAGTCATGTCCGACTCTTAGCGACCCCATGGACTGTAGCCTACCAGGCTCCTCTGTCCACGGGATTTTCCAGGCAAGAGTAGTGGAGTAGGTTACCATTGCCTTCTACACCATAAAAACTAACCAAGCCATATTTAAGGGTCACTCTCTTTTTTTTAGGGTTTTCTTATTTATTTATTTATTTATTTTAATTGGAGGCAAATTACTTTACAATATTGTGGTGTTTTTTGCATACATTCACATGAATCAGCCATGGATGTACCTGTGTTCCCCATCCTGAACCTCCCTCACCATCCCATCCCTCAGGGTCATCCCAGTGCACCAGCCCTGAGCACCTGTCTCATGCATCCAACCTGGACTAGCGATCTATTTCACATATGATAATATACATGTTTCAATGCTGTTCTCTCAAATCATGTCACCCTTGCCTTCTTCCACAGAGTCCAGAAGTCTGTTCTTTACATCTGTGTCTCTTTTGCTGTCTTGCATATAGGGTCATCGTTACCATCTTTCTAAATTCCATATATATGCATTAATATACTGTATTGGTGTTTTTCTTTCTGATTGACTTCACTCTGTATAATGCATCAGGTTGCCAAAATATTGGAGTTTCAGCTTCAACATCAGTCCTTCCAATGAACACCCAGGACTGATTTCCTTCAGGATGGACTGGTTGGATCTCCTTGCAGTCCAAGGGACTCTCAAGAGTCTTCTTCAACATCACAGTTCGAAAGCATCAATTCTTTGGCACTCAGCTTTCTTTATAGTCCAACTGTCACATCCATACCTGACTACTGGAAAAACCATAGCCTTGACTAGATGGACCTTTGTTGACAAAGTAATGTCTCTGCTTTTTATTATGCTGTCTAGGTTGGTCATAACTTTCCTTCCAAGTAGTAAGCATCTTTTAATTTCCTGAAGGGTTCCTTTTTCTCCGCACCCCCTCCAGCATTTATTGTTTGTAGACTTTTTGATAGCAGCCATTCTGACTGGCATGAGATGGTACCTCATTGTGGTTTTGATTTGCATTTCTCTGATAATGAGTGATGTTGAGCATCTTTTCATGGGCTTGTTAGCCATCTGTATGTCTTCTTTGGAGAAATGTCTGTTTAGTTCTTTGGCCCATTTTTTTATTGCGTCACTTATTTTTCTGGAATTGAGCTGCAGGAGTTGCTTATATATTTTTGAGATTAATTCTTTGTCAGTTGCTTCATTTGCTATTATTTTCTCCCATTCTGAAGGCTTAAGGGCCACTCTTGCCTTTTGAGACAGACCACATTCTGTCTATGGAATGTTTATCTCTCTAAATAAATCCACTTCTTACCTATCACTTTGCCTCTCACTGAATTCCTTCTGTGCCGAGACATAAAGAACCTGAGCTTCATTAAGTTCTGAGACCAAGTGTGCAAAATTAATGACAAAATTGTGGGTTTGAGGACTTCCCTGCTGGTCCAGAGGTTAAGAATCTGCCTGCCAATACAGGGGACACAGATTCAATCCCTGCTCTAGGGGAGATTCCACATGCTTCGGGGCAAAAAGGCACATGCACCACAACTACTGAGCCCATGCTCTAGAGCCCATGAGCTGCAACTACTTAAATCTGTGTGCCCCACAGCCTGTGCTCCACAAGAAAAGTCACCACAATGAGAAAACTGTGCACCACAACAAAGAGGAGACTCTGCCGGCCACAACTAGAGAAAAGCCTGCACACAGCAACAAAGACCTAGTGCAGCCAAAAATAAATTAATTAAAATCTTAAAAAGACAATTAAAAAGCTTTTATATTAAAAAAAAAAAAGATAGTGGGTTTGAGTCTCAGCCCGTGGGTTCAAATCCCAATCAGTTTTGGCTGGATTCAAATACTATCTGAGTTAGGCAGTTTCAATGTTAAACACCCAGGAAGGTCCCTCTGATTCCAACACTCTTCCAAAATCATCCTCCTCAACATCATCATTAGCTTTGACATTGTTGTCAAGTTCTCTGCATTGATAATTCTCTTCTCATTCACATATCTAGCTTCAGATTTGTTTTTTGCTCAATGGGAATCTATTGATCTCACTGTTTCTGTATGTGAAGTAGAGATAATAGCTGCTTTTGAATTGAAAGTGCTATAGAAACGAAAGATATTTTGTCATCATTATATTATTTTTCAAAGACATCCGCATGGGAGAAGGGGAAGATGCTTCTGTTTTCTTTAAAGATTCCCTACAAGCCATTCCCCATCATCTATACCCACAACGTGAATTGATTTTACATAGAATCAAGTAAGATTGATTATTCCTATAGAGACCAAACCTTAAGTAAATGAGAGAAGCTAGAAGTTCAAGTCAGAACTTGTGTTTAGGGAGGATCTGAAGAAAATGGACATCAAAAAACTAACTCAAAGTGTAGCCATGGACCATCTATCACTCAACAGCATTGTTCATCTGAGCATGCTTCATTAAGTCAGTTATATCAATAGATAACAAAGTAAAACAAATTTCTATCACGGATCACTGCATCAGAAATTCTCCTTTGAGATATACTCTTGCAAGGGCCAACCTATTCCCCCTGAACAGACTGGAAACCTCTAGCAACATGTAGATTCTCTTGTTGTCACTAGGATTCTATGGTGCCAGCTACCACATCTATGTAGCAAACAGAAGTCTGGAGTTCTCTCCAAGGCCCTACATTCTCCATAGCCCCTGCCTAACTTGCAAAAAAAAAGAACAACTACATTTCAAGAGAGTAACTTGGATTCTGAAAGGACATTATGCAGTGTCTCATTAGACTCCATTTCCATGGCCAGGATTTGCATCAGGGCTTACAAGGCTCACAGCATGGCATGATCCTTATTCATAACAGCACACCACATAAGAACTGGGACAGAAAACCGCAAACGTGATTTTAATTTACAGGACAGTTGTGAAGTCATAACCGTATATAATAACACCTTGTAAAATAATGTCACTCCTGTCCCCTTAGGAGCCTCATGCACATTTCTTTCTGCTCAGCTCCTGTACTGCAAAATAGCACTGAGCTTTCCTTTTCTCATCTTAGCAGAAGGAGAAAAAGAAATTCTGTCCTCACTGTTCCTGAGCCAGCTCTCCAGAGTGGAAGTCCTTGTATTAGTTTTCTATCATTAAGTAGGAAATTGCCACAAAAGCGGCAACTTAACATAAATCAAGGATCTTGCAGTTCTGTAAGTCAGGCATAGTGTGACTGGCTCTCCACTTGGGGTGTGACATGGTTGAAATTCAGGTATTGGCCTAACTGGCTTTTTGTCTGGAGGCTCTGGGGACAAAATCTACTTCCAAGCTCATTCTAATTGTTGGCAAAATTCAGTTCCTTGTAAAGCTGGAGGACTGGGGTCCCCATTTCCTGGCTGGTTCTCAACTAAGGGCCCATGTTCTACTCTTAGAAGCACATCTACATAACTTTTTACTGCCTTGATTCTTTTTAAACCATTTTTAATTGACATATACTTAATTTACTATATTGTGTTAGCTTCAGTTATACAGTAAAGTGATTCAGTTGTATATATATATATTCTTTTTCAGATTATTTTTCAAAATAGTCTATTACAAGATATTGAATATAATTCCATGTGCTATACTGTAGGTCCCTGTTGTTTATCTATTTATATATAAATAGTAGTGTGTATATGTTCATCCTAAACCCCTAATTATTCCCCCCTGCTACTATTTCCTCTGGTTTGTTTTCTATGTCTGTGAGTCTATTTCTGTTTTATAAATAAGTTCATTTATATCATTTTTTTAGATTTCACATATAAGTGATATCATATTTTTCTTTTTCTGCCTTGATTCTTTCTTATGCTCCAAGCTCTGCCCTCCTCATTGGCAGCCAGTCAGAGGACACTATTTACTTTTAAAGGGCTCACCTGTTGAGGTCATGCCCACCCAGGACAATCACCCTTTGCTATATAACATCAGAATAGGAGTAATATCATATTCACAGGTTCCAACTACACTCAAAATAGAGAGGATTATACAATAGCAAGGCTTATGGGGAGCCATCTTAGAATTCTGCCTACCACAGCACAAAAGGATAAAGGTGACAGAAATAGTGAATGTGGGCAGGTAGTGGGTATAGCAAACCTCCATGGTCATTTCAAAAGCACAAAGCCCTTCAGCTCCCTCATTGCTCCAAGCCTGCTTATCACCCATTTTAGAAAACGATAGTGAACTCAGAGCACAGTAAAGGTAGTAATAGTTTCTCTAAAAATTGTGTTTCCTAGGGGAGTTTCCCCAAGGCCCCCCAATTCAAGAGATCCTCTAATGTTTACCTTGTCACAGTTTATTACAAGGGGCTCTCGAAGTCTTTTGTTGTGTTTTCTACAAGATGCCGACTTTTAGATGGCACTGTATCTTCTTCACTGATATCTCCCCACAGTGCCTGCAGACAGTAAGTTGTAAGTGCATGTCTGCTAAATGGATGGCATACAATAATGACACAACTGTATTATGATTCTCCCATGATATATTTCTCTTTGATCATGTCTGCTGGCTTCATTAACCAATGTTTTTACCAATCTGTGCAGTATTTATAGGGGCTTCCCCAGAGGCTCAGAAGTAAAGAATCTGCCTGCAATGCAGGAGATGTGGGAGATGAAGGTTCGATCCCTGAGATGGGAAGATCTCCTGGAGGAGAAAATAGCAACCAACTCCAGTATTCTTGCCTGAAGAATCCCATGGACAGAGGAGCCTGGTGAACTACAGCCCATAGGGTCACATACAGTTGGACACGACTGAAGCGACTGAGCGTGCACCCATGTGCGTTGTATTTATAAAACTCCTTTTAGATCAACCAGCATTTATAACATGTCTATTATGTGCAAACTTTTGTAGGAGATACAAAAAACAATGAAGATGAAATCCCTCTCAAGAAGACTGAACTCTTTAGTGAAAAAAAAAGGAGCTTGCTCTCTGATAGGAAAGACTGGTATATAAACAACTAGAACAATAACACATATCTGACACCTCAACTCCCCTGATTTAAACTTTCAGATAGCCCCCAGTTGTACTTGGGTTAAAATCCAAAATCCTTGCTGTGGTTTTCAAGGCCCTGTATGACTTGGTCTGTACCTCCCCTTCTAGCCACACTTCATTATGGTCCAGCCATAGTAGACACATGTCTTATTTTACTGAAGTATAGTTGATTTACAATGTTGTGTAACTTTCTGGTATACAGCAAAGTGGCACAGTGGTAAAGAACCCACATGCCAGTGCAGGAGACTAAGGAGACACGGGTTTGATCCCAGGGTCGAGAAGATCCCCTGGAGGAGAGCATGGCAACCCACTCTACTATTATTGCCTGGAAAATCCCATGGACAGAGGAGCCTGGTGGGCTACAGTCCATCGGGTTGCAAAGAGTCAGACACAAATAAAGTGACTTAGCACACATGCATATATATATGGAATCTTTTTTCAGATTCTTTTCCATTATAGGTTATTATAAGAAATTGAACATAGTTTCCTGTGCTATACAGCAAGTTCTTGTTTATCTATTTTATATATATAGTAGTGTGTATATATTAATCCCTTTCCCCTTTGGTAACTTTAAGTTAGTTTTCTATGTCTCTGAGTCTATTTTTATTTTGTAAATAAGTTCATTTGCATCCTTTTTTAGATTCTATATATGCAGAGTACATCATGAGAAACGCTGGGCTGGAAGAAGCACAAGCTGGAATCAAGATTGCTGGGAGAAATATCAATAACCTCAGATATGCAGATGACACCACCCTTATGGTAGAAAGTGAAGAGGAACTAAAAAGCCTCTTGATGAAAGTAAGAGAGGAGAGTGAAAAAGTTGGCTTAAAGCTCAACATTCAGAAAACTAAGATCATGGCATCTGGTCCCATCACTTCATGGGAAATGGATGGGGAAACAGTGGAAACAGTGTCAGATTTAATTATTTTTGGCTTCAAAATCACTGCAGATGGTGACTGCAGCCACAAAATTAAAAGACACTTACTCCTTGGAAGGAAAGTTATGACCAACCTAGACAGCATATTAAAAAGCAGAGACATTACTTTGCCAACAAAGGTCCATCTAGTCAAGGCTATGGTTTTTCCAGTAGTCATGTACGGATGTGAGAGTTGGACTGTGAAGAAAGCTGAGCACCGAAGAATTGATGCTTTTGAACTGTGGTGTTGGAGAAGACTCTTGAGAGTCCCTTGGACTGCAAGGAGATCCAACCAGTCCATCCTAAAGGAGATTAGCCCTGGGTGTTCATTGGTAGGACCAATGTTTAAGCTGAAACTCCAATACTTTGGCCACCTCATGCGAAGAGTTGACTCATTGGAAAAAGACCCTAATGCTGGGAAGGACTGGGGGCAGGAGAAGAAGGGAATGACAGAGGATGAGATGGCTGGATGGCATCACTGACTCGATGGACATGAGTTTGGGTAAACTCCGGGAGTTGGTGATGGACGGGGGGCCTGGTGTGCTGCGATTCATGGGGTCCCAAAGAGTCAGACACGACTGAGTGACTGAACTGAACTTAGATTCTATATATAAGTGATAGCATATGATATTTGTCTTTCTCTGATTTACTTCACTTAGTATAATAACCTCTAGGTCCATCTATGTTGCGGCAAATGGCATTATTTCATTCCTTTTTATGGTTGAGTAATATTCCATTGTATATGTACTGTGTTTTCTTCAGCCATTCATCTGTCAATGGACATTTAGTTTGTTTCCATGGTTTGGCTATTGCAAACAGTGCTGCTATAAACACTGGGGTGCATGTATCTTTTTGAATTAGAGTTTTAGTCTTTTCCAGATATATGCCCAGAAGCAAGATTGCTGGATCATATGGTAGCTCTACTTTTAGTTTTTTGAGAATTGGCTGTACCAATTTACATTCCTACCAACAGTGTAGGAGGGTTCCCTTTTCTCTACACCCTCTCCAATGCTGATTATTTGCAGACTTTCTGGTGATGGCCATTCTGATCTGTGTGAGGTGATACCTCATTGTAGTTTTAATTTGCATTTCTCTAATAATTAGTGAGACACATCTATTTTTAGATTCAAGGCCTTTAAACCAGCAGTGCACTGGTGAGTGCTAATAACTGCCTCTCCAGAAGAAAAATAAACAAATCTCATTTGTACTATTTGACAATTTTCGTGGTGTAAATACTCCTATCATGGCCAATTTTAAGTCACTAATGTAAAATTAACCAAATTACAAAAGTGCTGATAATTAATCAGCTCTTGAGAGTGGGTTTGAGTCAACACCCACACATGACTGCTTTAGACATATTATTCCTTCTGGTCCTCCCCTGTAGTAGGTTTAATAGTGTTCCCCCCAAATTCATGTCTACTCAGAACCTCAGAATGTGACCTCTGGAAATAGAAGCTTTGCAGTTAAGGATCGCGAGACAAAATTATGCTGGATTTAAAGTGGGCCCTAAGTCCAATAGTTGACATCCGTATAAGAGGAGAGGAGACAGAGACTAACACAGAGAAGGCTATGTGAAGACAGGGGCAGAGACTGGAGTTACGCTGCCACATGCCTATGAGTGCCTGGGGCTACCAGAAGCTGGAAGAGGCAAGAAAGGATTTGTTCCTAGAGATTTCAGACAGAGCCTGGCTTTGCTGCACCTAGATTTCTAATTTCTAACTTCCAGAACTGCAAGAGAATAAAATTCTGTTGTTTTAAGCCACCCGGCTTACAGTATTTTGTTATGGCAGTCTTATCAAACTAATACTTCCCCCAAATTTTATCTTGGATAATTCTTTTCTATCCTTCAACCTTCGACTAAAATACTACTTCCTCAGAGATGCCTTTCCTAACCAAATCAGAACCCCCATATCTATTTTCATTATGCTTTTCTTTCAGACAGAGGAGCCTCGTGGGCTACAGTCCATGGGATCGCAAAAAGTTGGACACGACTGACCATTCATGTACACTTCATCTCCTCAGTCATTAAAGGTTGGATGTTCCCAAAGCTTAGTCCTCAAACCTCTTCTCTCTATCCACATCTACTTCCTTGGTGATTTCATCTTGTTTCATGCCTTTAACTACTATCTATAATGCTGATAAATCTCAAATTTATTTCTCCTCTGGACTACAGGCTTGTATATCCAAATGCCTACTTGAAATCTCTACTTAAGTGTCTACTATAGTGCTTTATTCCTTGATCCATTTGCAGGTTACTGGTGCAGTCGCTTTGTAAAAATTCAATGAGCATGCTCAACTCAGTGCTCTGTAATAACCTAGAGGGGTGGGGCGAAGGGGAGGGGTACAAGAGAGGCTGAAGAGGGAAGGGATATATCTATACTTATGGCTGATTCACATTGTTGTACAGTAGAAACTAATACAAATTGTAAAGCAATTATCTTCCAATTAAAAAATGTTTAAAATGAGCACTTTTCTGTTGGAATATGATATTAAAAATTATTTTTAAAGTAAAAAATAGCTAATACATCCAAAACAAAACTCCTGATCTTGCCCCCCTCACCTGCTCCTTGCAGCACATTCCCCATCTTGGGATTTGACAATTCTGTATTTCCAGCTGTTCCAGGCAGAAATACTGGGGTCATTGTTTATATCTGATACTCCATGTCCAATCCCTAGTGGCTCAGAGGGTAAAGAATCTGCCTGCAGTGCAGGAGACCCGGGTTCAATCCTTGGGTTGGGAAGATCCCCTGGAGAAGAGAATGGCAACCCACTCCAGTATTTTTGCCTGGAGAATTCCATGGACAGAGGACCCTGGTGGGCTACAGTCCATGGGGTTGCAGGGTCAGACACGATTGAGTGACTTTCACTTTCCTCATGTCCAATCCACCAATTCTGCAATTTTGCTCTACCCACAAAATATATCCAGAAGACAACCCTTTTTCACTATTTCCCAGGGCAAGCCACCGTCATCTCCTCTTCACCCTTTGCCTGCCAACAGTCTATTCTCAACACTGCAGCCCTGTCACTGCTCAGCTCAACACCTTCCAGTGGCTTCACATCTCACCAGAGTAGAAAGCCAAGTCCTTTCCATAGGCCGATTTTCTCTCCTGTTTTCCCCCTCACTCTCTCTATGTCTCTGTCCTTGTCCTTCTTCAAATATGCCAAGCACAGTCCTGCCTTAGGGCCTTTCTTCCCTCTGCTTGGAATGCTCTTACTCAAAATATTTGCATGGCTCACTTCCTCCCTTCCTTAAGATTTTTGCCCAAATGTGACCTCCCCACCAAAGCATTCCCTAATCACCCAATAAAAAATCATAACCCATCTCTTTCCAATACTTCCTAACTCTTACCTTGTTTTGTCTTCCTCTCAATGGTTATTCATTTATTCACTAGAATATAATCTCCATGATATTGGAGACTTGGTCTATTTCATTCACTTCAGTCTATTTCATTCACTGTTCTATCCCCAGGCCTAGACCAGTACCTAGTACATAGTAGGGGCTCAACAAATAAATGAACTCAGACAGGAAATTTAAATTAAGTACCAGAATAGATGTGTAATAAAACAACCTTGAAAATACTGACGAGGGAGGAATCTATTCTGGTATCCGTGCAAGGGTAGAAATCAATAATGCCTCACAAAGGAACTAGTATTTGAACATAGTCATAGAACATCTGTAGGACTTCCATTATCTGAAAAAGGATAAGATGCATTCCACAATTTCCCTACAAGCAAAATATAATAGTATTACTTGAAAAGAAAATTCAAAAATAAACAAAAAGTAAAAGCAACTGTCTCATTATAAACCGGGGCCTTTCCCTACCAACTATGGGACTAGTTGAAAATACAGGGCAAAACTTATGTTGGATTTAAAAAATCTCATTGCTTAATATATCATTCTTAATAGAATCCATTTTAAAGTAATGAATTTACTAACTTAACTGCAAAATAGAAATGTGTCAAAATTAGATCAGTGATGCCTCCCGAACCTCAGTTGATAAGCCTGCCTCAATCTGGTTTCAGCTTATTCTAAGCCAATGCTTATAGGAAAGCAAGTTTTTTGACTACTGGCTTGAAGAACACTTGCTTATAATAACACTAGGTTTACTAAAAAAAAAATCAAAGAACATTTATAAACATGTTTATTCTACTAAGATTACTAAACCTAACACTATAAAGACACACTAAAGTGACTTCAATTTTGTATGTGCTTTGTGTATGTAACCTGTAAATAACAAAGCAGAAACTGTAATATCAACATTTCTTTCCTGTACTATTTGTAAAAAAAAAAAAAAAGAGTAAAATATAAGACTGAATGACTGAAGTAGAATCCAATTAATAAACATATCACCTCAAAATTTAACACTGTTTGGGCAGCCAAAGGGAATGAAAACTAAGGGAAACTTGCTCAGAAAATAAAGACCTGTATTCTTATTTTCTGGTCATGGCTTTGCCACTTCTTAGCTTGGGTAAGTCACTGGGCCTCATTTGATCTACACTACTTACAAAGTCAATCCCTGTTCTCATGTTCTATCTGTAGAAGGTAATGCATTTGGAATTAAATCAAGCAGGCATTACGGAAGCATAAATGTTTTGAAATGCTGGTACAGAAAATCATACATTTTCCCAAGGTAATCTGAGATTCAAGAGGAAGTTATTTTAATTAGTACAGATTCAGATTTTGACGTGCCTATGGCCTTACACCATGGGTCATTGTTTCCCCTTCTAAATTCTTCCCACATTGAACTATGGAATGTGCATTGCTCAAGTTTTAAAATAACCAATTTACAAACCAGGTAAGTCAGCTGTGAATATGAGAAGCCCTATAAGATCCAAATTAATTAAATAATACCAGTCTACCTTCAATGAAATCCAAGTAAAATTATGAGCTTTCTATTTTTCTCCTAGGAGAAGATAGGAAAAAAAACCCACTTCATCTTATACCCCTAACAAATTCCTTCTTAACTAGTGTTGAATCATGGATGGGGGTATTATTATTATGCTTCTTTTTCCATCTGCTTAGAGGACAGCACATGCAGCAGCCTGAAATCTGACCTCAGAGACTGGTTTCTGTGTGACTCCGTGAACCGTGCCTGGGACAGTTTGGTTACACACATTCATGAATCATGTGGCTATCACTTTCCCCGTCACAGCTGATTAACGTCAGGGAATTGCCATGGGAACCCTCTTGTCCCATCAAACTAACAAGATCCAATGTAGATACTGGGTATCTGCCTGAATTGAGTTCCCTGGGAGTGTTTCTCTTTTCTCCCCTAGCCTCTGTCTCCCCCCAGTGAGAGGCAGGCTTTGTGTACCCCATACACCCCAAGACTTGCACATCTGTAATGCATTCCAAACCCAGGAGACTTACTTCCTAGCCTTCCTGATGTTTAGATTTGAACTGGGATCTTTGAAACCTAGAAGTCTCTTGATTATATTAGCTTAGGAATTCCAAATATTTTAACCAAGGTATAAGGCAGGAGTAACTTTAACACAGAGAAAAAGATTTTCCCTGGACTCCAGTAAACATAGGGTCATGCCAGTGGCTTCAAAATGCTGAGGACTCACTCTGGAAATTCCAAGGATGCTTCTGGAGGGCTGTTGGTGTGAGAGAAGATCCTGAAGAGATACAGGTCACTGACAAACTGCCTGGGTCTGGAAATATTCAGCAAACTTGCAGGCTTTTGTTGTTTGAGTTAAGAATATGGAAAAGTGCATCGTTCAGCTCTGAAACAGAATGATATAGTCACTAAATAGCTCCCATGACAGTTTATCTTGGAAAAGAATGCATTTCACAGACATACTCAGAGATTCCATTTTAAAGAGTTCTTATAAGCTGGTAAGAACTGCTCACATAAGATATTAGAAAGAAAAAAAAATCAGGGGAAAATCTTTCAAAGGCAATCCTGAGAAACTCAATTTGAAATTCTTAGGGAAAAAAATCACTGTCATCATTGCAACCACAGATTTGCTGGAGAAGAGAAGGTCAGGCTTAGGGGGAATGTCAATTCACTTCAAGAACATAACACAAACATCAATATCAGTAGCACAGGTATTTGCTTAAGCTCACTAGCAGCAACTGGGGTGACCTTTATTGAGAATTAAATGGCCACAAGAAATACTCAATGGCAACTTTCTCAGCAAGTGGGACCAAATAGATCCTCAGGATCCAGCTACTGTTCTTAACTTCAAGAAAGCTCCAGAAGACTGAAACACAGAGCACACTGTCAAGCTATTTTGGAATTCACAGATATTCAGTGCTACCTGACTTGACAAGGCTTTTTGGAAATCACAGAATCAAAATAGTTAGGAGAGTTCTTTGTCTACACACAAGTGTCCAACAGCTGTAGGTTGAAGGACTGTGAACTTCTCTGTCCATAGAGAAGACAACAAACAAAATAATTTTTCTTCCCCCATGACACAGATTCTGGGGGCAATATTTTGCCATGAACTATTAAAATGCCAGGGAAGAAATAGTGATGGTAGGGGTGAGGTTTGAGGAGATAAAGAGAAGATATGAGTCCAGACATCAGAACAAGCAAACGATAAAGCCTTACTTTTTCCAGAAATTATTCTCATGTATGCCAGGTTTCTTGACTCTAGAACTAGGCATGTGAGAATTCATTCAGAAGTAGAAAACAACCTATCCCCCACCTGATCATAAATTCCAGGAAATGCCAGGCACTCTGATTATTATGGCCCATATGCCACAAATTCATTAAAACACAGACCTGGTTCAGTTACAGGAAACACAGCTTTGCGGAATGAACACTAGAGTGTGTCCTGGCTTGACTGTTCTCTTTTAAGTGATGCTAGGCAATTTACTTAGGTCTTTCTGTGTTGTAACTCTCCAAGTGTAAGAAGGGAAAGAGGTGAGAGGGAGAAGGAAAGTAAGAAATTCTCCATTTCTCCTGCTAATCATTCAGAGATGCTGTGAGAATTGACAAATAGCATCCTTAGAACACAGAGAGACTCCTGGAAGCCTGATGTAGGGTATCTCCCAGGACTTCAAGCCTGGAACTTGGCCCACATCACCATAGGACTGCACAGAACCTGGGATGTGGAGAGGTTCACACTACAAGCTTCGTCCTTCAGCAAGTCCCACTTGTAAATTACAGTTCATTGGTATTTCCTGATGTTCCTTGTGTAGGAGGTAAAAGCTGACTGCTTGTTTTAAAAATAATTTCTTAAGGAAGATTTTTCTAAAATATCAAGGCATTTTAATTGGAGAAAGGAAAGGAAGGGAAACATCTCATTCAGTGATAAGTGGATTGATTCAGTTACTCATTCCAGAAACATGTATGGAACAGCTCCAAGGTGGCAGAAACTCTGATAGACTCTGGCAAAGCCAAGCCAAATGAGGCAGGAATCTGGCCTCAGCAAGTCTATGGTCTCATAGGAGAAGAAGACAATGAGTGAGCCTGTGATCTAGCACTGTGCTCAGGTTAAGACCTGAGAGAGTCCATTGTGGCCATATCTAAACTGTACCAGGGTTGGGAATTCCCTGGCAGTCCAGAAGTTAGGACTCCACACTCTCGCTACTAAAGGCCCAGGTTTGATCCCTCATCTGGGAAGTAAGCTGATTGGTATGGCCAAAAAAAATGTACCAGGGTTTCTAGAATAGGGTATAACTTTAGCTGGATGGTAAAGACACATAGGAATTATATTGAGAAAAAGGAAAGTGTATTCCATGCAGGAGTAGCACCTGCAAAAATAGGTATGAATCAGCTTTCCTACAATGTAGCTGCTAAGTCGCTTCAGTCGTGTCCAACTCTGTGTGACCCCATAGACAGCAGCCCACCAGGCTCCCCCGTCCCTGGGATTCTCCAGGCAAGAACACTGGAGTGGGTTGCCATTTCCTCCTCCAATGCATGAAAGTGAAAAGTGAAAGTGAAGTCACTCAGTTGTGTCTGACTCTTAGCGACCCCATGGACTGCAGCCTACCAGGCTCCTCTGTCCATGGGATTTTCCAGGCAAGAGTACTGGAGTGGGGCGCCTTTGCCTTCTCCTACAATGTAGAAAAATATGCAATGAGATATGTGTGAGGAGCACCTAAGGAAGAGTAGGCATTCAACAAATGGGTGAAACAAATGGTATACAGCCAATGAAACAGCTAAAGAGCTAGGCAGCTGGCAGGGTGGGCATAAGTGTCTCCGCTCATCCAGGAGGCCCTGGTGTTTATGGCTGGTAGGGGGAGAGGCAGGATGACCCACAGAATTGCAACCTTGGTCCTCCCACCTCAGACCTCCAACTGTAGTTCTTGCCCCGGCACCATATTCTTGCCCCAGAATCACTGATTTTTATAAGGTTAATTGAGAATCCTGGGACTGAATTATGTGGATTCACAACAATACAACTGTAGAAGCTATGCAGATCTGCTAGACAGTGTGAGCACCCTTAAATAAAGAGATACAGCCACCTCTGTATGCAGCAGACTGAGAGCTTAGAGATTATGCTTTGGTGAGCTGGAGCAGTTACCCTCTAAAAATACTAATGAAAACCAAACATTTATTGAGTTCTCACTAGATGCCAGGTACTATGATTGCCCTGAGGATATCCAATGAGTTAAAAACAGTCCTTTGCTCTCAGTGACCTCTCAAAAAATCATTAAAAAAAAAAAAGCAAGCTCTTGCCCAACCTCTAATTAACACATGAAGTTTCTGTTTTTAGTATTTTAAGGGTAGACATTTCTCTTAGTTGGGCAGTCTGGAAAAGGCATTTAGATCAAAGAGAATCGATATGTTCATGTATCACAGTTCCAGGAGAGCAAGCTAGAAAAGCCAAGTGTCTGCTGCCCCCATGTGGCCACAGTTCATCCTTTGCATCCCTCAATCACATGAAAGTGCAACATCAGTAGAACTGTGAAATTTAGAACTGTGGACAATAATGCTACAGTCTTGGGTAAAGGTGGAGAAGGAAATGGTAAGCCATTCCAGTATTCTTGCCTGGAGAATCCCGTGGACAGAGGACCCTGGTGGACTACTGTCCACGGGGTCGCACAGAGTCGGACACGACTAAAGCGACTTAGCATGCACTGGAGAAGGAAATGGCAACCCACTCCAGTATTCTTGCCTGGAGAACCCCAGGGACAGAGGAGCCTGATGGGCTGCTTTCTATGGGGTCGCACAGAGTCAGACACGACTGAAGCGAGTTAGCAGCAGCAGCGGCAGCAGCAGCGGCAGCAGCAGCAGCAGCTTGGGTAAGGGGCTTCTCCTTTTCTATGTTCCTGATAAAATCCAATGACAAAAATTGAAAAATTAGGCATTTTGGATTAACACATATACACACTTGCTCCTTGGAAGGAAAGCTATGACAAACCTAGACAGCATGTATTATAAAGCAGAGACATTACTTTATCGACAAAGATCCATATGGTCAAAGCTACGGTTTTTCCAGTAGTCATGTATGGATGTGAGAGTTGGATCATAAAGAAAGCTGAGCACTGAAGAATTGATGCTTTTGAACTGTTGTGTTCGAGAAGACTCTTGAGAGTCCCTTGGACTCCAAGGAGATCCAACCAGTCCATCTAAAGGAAATCAGTCCTGAATATTCATTGGAAAGACTGATGCTGAGGCTGAAACTTCACGTCAGGCCACCTGACATGAAGAACTGACTCACTGGAAAAGACCCTGATGCTGGGAAAGATTGAAGGCAGGACGAGAGGAGGATGACAGAGGGTGAGATGATTGGATGGCATCACCAACTCAATGGACATGAGTTTGAGCAAGCTCTGGGATTTGGTGATGGACAGGGAAGCCTGGCGTGCTGCAGTCCATGGGGTCACAAAGAGTCGAACATGACTGAGTGGCTGAACTGAACTGATTTATCTCAAGCCAACAATTTCAGTATCTTCCACCTGGAAGAGAAAACAGAAACAAAGAAAGAGACAAAGAGAATGACTAGGAAAACTTCTGTTTATGGACTTATACATAAAGTACTCAAAAGTAATGACTGCATATAGCCTTTCCATTCTGTCTTTCCCTATACTATTATAATGGGATATATATTTGGAGAGAGACTGCTCCATAATGAGAAGAGAGTTCAGGATACTATCAATATTACTTGAATCCACATTTTCCAAGAAGAATTTTTAATTTTAAGATCAAGCATGAAACATAATTCAAGCACATTGAATATACTTCTATAAATGAAATTAGCTTAAAATACTACATTTGCAGATCTGTCTCCTCAGCTAAATGTCAGGCACCTCGTACCTTGTGGGTAATAACCATGCCTGCTTTGACTTTTTTAAAAATAGGCTTATTGATGAATAATTTATATGCCACAAATTCACCCACTTTACATGTACAGTTCAATGACTCCTAGTAAATTTATAGAACTTGGACACCAGCCACACTAGTTTAAGAATATTTCCATCACTACAAAAAGATCCTGCATGATGTTTGCAAGACCCACTCCAATTACTCCCTCTAAGCAACCATTAAACTGTTTTTCATCCCTATATATTTGCCTCTTTTGGACATTTCATATAAATGGAATCATGCAGGGACTTCCCTTGTGGTCCAGTGGTTAAGACTCTGTGCTGCCAATGCAGGCAGTGCAGGTTTGATCACTGGTTGGGGAACTAAGATCACACGTGCCATGCAGCATGGCAAAAGATTATACAAAAAAATAAATCATACAATATATGTTGTTTCTGGCTTCTTCCTTTTAGCATGTTTTTGAGGTTTATCATGTTATCACATGTATATGTACTTCATTTTGTATTCATATATAAGTTTATGGACATTTGAATTCTTCCCACTTTTTCGCTATTATGAATAATGCTGCTACGAACATTGGAGGTCAAGATATAGTCTTTCTATGTTATGTTTTCATTTCTCTTGAGGAGATACCTAGAGAATTGCTGAATTTATGGTAACTTATTTAAGAAACAGCCAAATTGTTTTTTTTCCAAAGTGGTTTATCCCATTTTATATTCTCACCAGCAATGCTTGAATGTTCCAATTTCTCCACATTCTTACCAACATTCTAATGGGTATAAAGTGGTGTGTCATTGTGGTTTTTATTTGTATTTCCCTAAAGATTAATGAATGTTGAGCATCTTTTCATGTGCTTATTGGTCATTCGTATGTCTTCTTTGGTGAAATGTGTATTCAAAAGTTTTGCTCACTTTTCAATTTATTTGCTTTTTTTATTATTGAATTATAAAAGTTTTCATACATTCTGGACACTGTCATTTGCCAGAAATAAAATTTTTGAATATTTTTTTCTGGTCTGTGGATTGTCTTTTCGATTTCTTAATGTCCTTTGAAGCACAAAAGTTTTATAATTTTGGTGAAGTCCAATTTATTAATTTGATCTTTCATGTATTTTGCTTTTGGTGTTATATATTAGAAATTTTTGCCTAACCCAACATCACTAAGATTTTATCCTGCATTTTCCTTTAAAAGTTTTACAGTTTTAGCACTTACTTACACTTATGTCTACAACCCATTTTGACGGAATTTTTGCATATGTTGTGAGTTAAGGGTACAAATCTACCCTTTTGCATATGGATATCCAAGTATCCCAGCACCACCTGTTGGAAAGACTCTCCTTTCTCCATTGAATTGCCTTGGTACTTTTTTATTGAAGTATAGTTGATTTCAATATTCATTATCTTCAGGTGTACAACACAGTGGTTCCATTTTTTTATAGGTTATACCCCATTTAAAGTTATTACAGGGACTTCCCTGGCCATTCAGTGGTTAACACTTCACCTTTCAATCTCAATCCCTGTTCAGGGAGCTAAGATCCCACATGCCTCGTGGCCAAAAAACCAAAACATAAAACAGAAATGATATTGTAACAAATGCAATAAAGACTTTAAAAATGGTCCACATTAAAAAAAATTTAGAATGAATTGAGAGAGCAGCATTGAAATATATATATATATTACCATGTGTAAAACAGATAGCTAGCAGGAAGTTGCTGTATGACACAGAGAGCTTAGCCTGGTGCTCTGTGATGACCTACAGGGGTGGGACAGAGGGGTGGTAGGCTCAAGAGGGAGGGGATACATGTATACTTATGGCTGATTCATGTTGTTGTATGGCAGAAACCAAGACAACACTGTAAAGCAATTATCCTACAATTAAAATAAATTTTAAAAAATAATTTAAAAAATGTTATTACATAATAATGGCTATATTTCCCTGTGCTGTACAATATATCATTATTGCTTATTTATTCTATATATAGTAGTTTGCATCTCTTAATCCCATATCCCTATCTTAACCCTCCTCATTTCCTCTCCCCATTGTAACCATTAGTCTGTCCTTTACACCTGTAAGTCTGTTTCTATTTCATTATATTCATTCATTTGTTTTTTTAGAATCCACATATAAGTGATAACATAAAGTATTTGTATTTTTCTGTCTGACATATTTCAGTAAGCTTAATATGTTCAAGGTCCATTCACTTTTATGGCTGAGTAATATTCCATTGTGTACATATACCATATCTTCTTCATCCATTCATCAATTGATGGACACATAGGTTGCTACCATATCTTGGCTATTGTAAATAGTGCTGCTATGATAGCATCACTGACTCAATGGACATGAATTTGAGCAAAATCCAGGAGGCAGTGCAGGACAGGGGAGTCTGGCATGTTATAGTCCATGGAGTCACAGAATCAGATATGACTTATAGACTGAACAACAACAATGATGACTGAGGTGATCAACAATGCACTTTTTCAAATTAGTGGCTTTGTTTTTTCAGATATATACCCAGAAGTGGAATTGTTGCAGCACATGATAGTTTCATTTTTAGTTTTTTGAGGGATCTCCACACTTGTTTTCCATAGTGGCTGCAACAATTTACATCCCCACTATAGATGTACAAGAGTTCCTTTTCCTCCTCATCTTCACCAACATTTGTTACTTGTAGACAAATATTGAACCACCCCGGAATATCCCACTTGATCAAGGCATGTGCTGTGCTGTGCTTAGTTGCTCAGTTGTGTCCAGCTCTTAGCGACTCCATGGACTGTAACCCACCGGGCTCCTCTGTCCTTGGGGATTCTCAGGCAAGAATACTGGAGTGGGTTGCCATGCCCTCCTCCAAGGATATTCCCAACCCAGGGATCAAACACAGGTCTCCCGCATTGTAGGCGGATTCTTTACCAATTGAGCCACCAGGGAAGCCCAAAAATACTGGGCTATTTTTGGGATAGGTAGCCAATTCCTTCTCCAGGGGTTCTTCCCAACCCAGGAATCAAACCAGGGTCTCCTGCATTGCAGGCTGATCTACCAGGTAAAATTCTTTACCAGCTGAGCTACCAGGGACCCCAAATCAAGGTATATGAACCTTTTAATATATTATTGAATTCATTTTGCTAATATTTTGTTGAGGATTTTTGCACCTACCTTCATCAAAGATATTGGCATATAATTTCCTTTCTTGTATGTCTTTATCTGGTTTTGGTATCAGAGTAATAATGGCCTTATAGAATGAATTTGGAAGTATTCCATCCTCTTCTGTGTTTTTGTTTTTTTTGAATAGTTTGAGAAAGACAAGTATTAGCTCTTCTTTGTATGTTTGGTAGAACTCCCCTGTGAAACCATCCAGCCCTGGACTTCTGCTTGCTGAGAATGTATTCCAAATTCAATTTTACTACTAGAGATCAGTCTGTTCAGATTGTGTATTTCTTCTGATTCAGCCTTGGAAGATTTTATGTTTCTAGAAATTTTTCTGTGTCTTTTAGGTTGTCCAATTTATTGGCATATAACCATTCATATTACTCTCTTATTATTTTTTGTATCCCTATGATATCAATTGTTATTTCTTCTCTTTTATTTTTCATTCTTTTATTTGGGTTTTCTTTCTTTTTTTTTTGGAAGAGCCTAACTAAAGATTTATCAATTTATTTGTCTTTTCATAAAACCAACTCTTAATTTCACTGATCTTTTCTATTTTTTATCTCTATTTTATTTATTTCCTCTCTGATCTTTATTATTCCTTCCTTCTGTTGACTTTGGGCTTTGTTTGATTCTTCTAATTCCTTTACATGGTTGGTTAGGGTATCTATTTGAGAATTTTGTTTCTTGAGGTAGGCTTATATCACTATAAAGTTTCCTTTTAGAACTGCTTTTAGTGCACCCCATAGATTTTGGAAAGTTGTGTTTCCACTTTTATCTGTCTCAAGGTATTTTCTGATTTCTTCTTTAACTTCTTCATTGATCCACTTGTTTTTTAGTAGCATGTTAGCTAGTCTACACATGCTTGTGCTTTTTCTACTTTTTCCCTGTAATTGATTTCTAGTTTTATACCACTGTGGTCAGAAAAAAAATGTTTGATATGATTTCTATACTGTTAAATTTGTTGAGACTTGTTTTCTGCCCCAGCATGTGATTTATCCTGGAGAACATTCCACATGGACTTGAAAAGAATGTGCATTCTGTTGTTTTTGGATGGAATGTCCTGTAAGTATCTATTAAGTCTAATGGCCTAATGTGTCATAAAAGACTACTATTTATTTATTGATTTTCTGTCTGGATGATATGTCCAGACATAAGTGGAGTGTTAAAGTCCCTTATTACTATTATATTATTGTCAATTTCTTCCTTTATGTCTGGTAATATTTGCTTTATGTATTCAGGTGCTCCTGTACTAGATGCATATATATTAATGAGTGTTATATCCTCTCTTTTTATTTATCCTTCTATCATTATATAGTGTCCTTCTCTTTTGTTACAGACTTTATTTTAGAGTCCATTTTGTCTGAGTATTGCTATACCTGCTTTTTGTCATTTCAACTTGCACAAAATATTTTTTCCCATTCCCACTCTTTCAGTCTTTGTGTTTCTTGAGCTCTGAAGTAAGTTTCTTGTAAGTAGCATATAGATGGGTCTTTTTCTTTTATCCAATCAACCACCTTATGTCTTTTGATTTTGGCATTTAGTCCATTGACATTTAAATTGATTACTGATAGGTACGTTCTTATTACCATTTTGTTACTTGTTTTCTGGTTGTTTTTAGACTACTTTTCTGTTCTTTTTTTATTTGCTTGTAGTTTGATGATTTCCTTTAGTGTGTTTGAGTTCCTTTTCTCTAGTTTTTGCATATCTATTGTAGGTTTTTGATTTGGGGTTACCATGGTTCATATATGTCTACTTATAAATTTATCTACTGGTTTTACACTGGTAGTTATTTAAATTGAAACACATTCTAAAAGATCTACATTTCTCCCTCTCCTCTGCCACATTTTGTGTTTTTGGTGTCCTATTTTACATCTTCATGTTCATCCTCTTATTATTGTAGTTACAGCTGTTTTACAAATTTTTGTCTTTTAATATTTATACTAGCTCATATAAGTGGTTGATTCTCAGCCTTTAATATCTGCCTTTACTAGCAAGAGTTTTCTCTTCCTATAGATATTTACTTCTTGATATAGCCTTTTCTTTTCCACTGAAAGAAGACCCTTTAACATTTCTTTTAGGGTCAGTTTAGTGTTGATGAACTCTTTTAGTTTTTGCTTGTCTGGGAAGTTCTTTATCTCTTCCTCAATTCTAAATGATAATTTTGTGAGTAGAGTATCCCATGTTGCAGGCTTTTCCCTTCAGCACTTTGAATATATTATGCCACTCACTTCTAGCCTGCAAGGTTTCTGCAGACAAATCAGGCCATTGACTTACTGGGGTTCCCTTGTATATGACTCTTTTTCTCTTGTTGCCTTTAGAATTCTCTATCTTTAACTTTCACTTTTTTAATTATAGTATGTCTCAGTGAGGTCTGTTTGGGCTCATCTTATTTGAGACTCCCTGCTTCCTTTACCTGGATATCTGTTTCCTTCTTCAAATTTGGAAGTTTTCAGCCATAATTTCATCAAGCACATTTTTTTACCTCCTTCTCTTTCTCTTCTCCTTTCAGGGGTCATAATGCAAATGGGCATGCTTAATATTGTCCCAGAGATTTCTTTCTAATTTTTTATTTGCTTTTCTTTTTGCTGCTCTGATTGGGTGATTTCTATAATCCTATCTTCCAGATCACCTATGTGTTCTTCTGTATAACCTAGTCTGCTGTAAATTTCTTCTAGTGTGTTTTTCATTTAAGTTATTGTGTTCTTCAATTCTGACTGGATCTTTTTAATATTTTCTATTTCCTTGTTAAGTTTCTCACTGTGTTCATACATTCTTTTCCCTAATTCAGTTAGCATTATTACTAGTAATGCTTTGAATTCTTTTTTCTGGTAAATTGTTTATTTCTGTTTCATTAGATTTGTTCAGGGGTTTTCTCTTTCAGTTGAAATGAATTACTCTATCATCGCATTTTGCTTCACTTACTCTGTCTCTATGAAATTAGGAAAAACAGTTACCTGTTAGCTATATCTATCGATTCAACTCAATCTTTATAAAAACCTAACTGGCTTTTCCCCCTAGAAATTTATCTTAATAAAGCCTAGAATACCAAAAGAATTTTTGAGAAAGAACAAACATGAAGGACTTTCACTTCATTTCAAAAAATTACAAAAAACCTACAGCAATCAAGACAGTGTGGTATTGTCACAAGGACACATAATGGTGCAGAATCAAGACTCCAGAAATAAACCCTTACATTTATAGTCAGTTGATTTTTGATAATCAAAATGCCAAATCCCAAAATGCCAAGACAGAGGAGGAGACCAAGATGGTGGAATAGAGGTAGAACTCACCTCCCCCTATGAACATATCAAAAATACATCTTCACATGGAACAATTCTCCCTGAAAACTAACAGGAGACTGGCAGAAAGACTCTTGTACAATCAAGACTATAAGAAAGATCCATACAGAATCAGATGGGAAGGGAAAAGAAGTAATCAGTTTGGGATCTGTTCCCCCAGGAGGGGACTCAGAAAAGGAAGTGGATTACACAGGTAGAGATCTTCCCTGGGGAGTGACAGTTCAAGCCACAGATTGGGTGCCTTAGCCCTTGGGTGTGACATCAGAAAGATGAGTTCCCTTGGCTGGTTGGAGGGCTAATGGAACTGACAGGAGGGCTGTGGGAAGTCTGGACTTCACTCATGAGGAATGAACACACATTTACTCCTAAAACAGAGTGGAGAGTGCACATTGAATTTTCATGGGTCACTGGTCAGTTTTCCACCACCTCCCTGGTGTGTACCCCAGCCTGAGCTGAGCGACAGCTTTATGAAGCAGCTCCACATTAGGGCAAGGGCTGCTGAAGCTGAGGATAAAGGTGGCCCAGTTCAGGAGCAGCATCTGAGCAGGGTAGGGGCAGCCATTACTGGTGCTTACACAGGCAGGGCATTGAAAGTGGTCAGGGTCACTGACTGTGGCCTGACCTCCACAGCTTGCACCCCAACCTATGCCCAGCACCTGCATCAGCCTCTCTTGCTTCACAACTGCTCCCCCCACCTCTAAGGCGAGGGTGCTGGTACTTGGAGTAGGGAGAGCACACACTTAAAGGGAATGGAGGCATCTGGGACTTGACTCTCAGTGCTTCTACTCCAGCAACTTGAGATCCAGGCCCAACCCAGAAAGGGCAAGGATGGCAACTGAGCAGAGTAGAAACCTCAGCTTATATCTACCTCATGTCCTAGCCCCTCCATATCCTGCCCAATCTCCTACCAAGGTGATAATTGGCTGTGCACCCTGGGGAAAGATGTGACTTCTGTTCACATCAGATCAAGTTCCCCCTTCAAAGCCACTGGGCACATGAAGATAGTATAGTGTTGCTCACACACAATGACATTCCTTAACGTTTGTAATAAGTAACTGAATTGTTTAATTCTTCCCATATTTTTTGGGTGGTATTCTTCTATAAATAATTGCTGTAGTGAATACTGTGGTGCTCTGTTCAGATCTCTTTTTCAGGGCCAATACATTATCCCCCAGCTTCTGGGAAAATCATCTATATCTCATAGCTATATCCCTCATTAGGAACTATCCTCAGCTACAGGGGACTATCTCACTCAAAGTTATGCCTTCACCTCCCCACCTCTGCCCAGGGAGCAGGTAGTATTAAATGTGTCTTATGTAGGAATAAAAAGGTCCAGTCCTCAATGTTGAACAACTCTGAAGGGCCATCCCAGCTCCAGATCTTCCTGTTAGACTGAGTCCTCAGTTGCAGTTGCATTGAGGGTAAATTCTCCTTTTGTCAATCCTATCCTCCTCAACTTCTTACAGATGTTTCTCTCCAACAAATCTTCTGTATGCAACTCTCCATCTCTGTTAACCCAGAACCTATACAAAGACAATGACAAAGACCTTTCTTCTCTTTCCCTTTCATCTTTTTTTCATTTGTTTGTTTTTGGAGTATCACTATGAACTCATGGGTATTTATTTAATGTATTACAGCAAATTACAGCCATTTTCTTCTTGGTGCTCAAATGATCAAATGTGGCCAGTTAAGGCCCTTCATGATGCCTCCTGTGTCCTTTAGATGTTAGTCTTTAGGTGTGTCTTTTCTACCACATGAAGATAACTCATGTTTATCACATATTCTTTCAGGTCCAGACCTAGAAAAAGATATAGATCTAAAAATTTCTGGTTCCCTTAGTGGGAATGGTAGTTAAAGATCAAGATTTGGGCACTAGGGATAAACTGTTTTTTTTTCTTTGGTTGCACTGGGTCTTTATTGCTTTGTGTGGGTTTTCTCTAGCTGTGGTGAGCCAGGGCTACTCTTTCTTGCAGTCTACAGGCTTCTCATTACAGTGGTTTCTCTTGTTGCAGAACACAGGCTCTAGGTATTCAGGCTTCAGTACTGGGCTCAGTAGTTGTGGTAAGTGTGTTCTAGGGCATGTGGGCTTCAGTAGTTGCAGCATGCAGACTCGGCAGTTGCAGCTCATGAGCTTTTAAGTGCAGGCTCAGTAGTTGTAGCACACGGGATTTGTTGCTCCATGGCATTTGGAATCTTCCCAGACCAGGGATCAAACTCATGTCCCCTGCATTGGCAGGTGGATTATTATCCACTCTGCCACCAGGGAAGTCTGGGATAAATTGTTTAAATTTCATTTTCTAAATGTCTTTGCTGGTATACAGAAATACAATTATTTTTTAATATAGACATTTCTCTCTGGTCACATTAGAATTAGAACCAAGTTACTCTGAATTTCAAACTCTTATTAGTTAGAAATATTTTCAGCTGCAAAGAACAGGAAGCTGACTCACAATGGCCTAAGAAAACAAGATGTTTAGTTAGTGCATTTAATAAGGAGTCTGATGATAGCCAGTCTGGAACTGACACAGTGGCTCAATGATCCTGTCAAGGATACAGACTGTTACTATTTAACCACTTCTTAGTTTGTTCTCATGCTTCTTTCCTCCTTCTTACAAGATGACTGGGCTCCTACAAGATATTATCTATATTCTAAGCAAGGACAAAGAAGAAAGATAAAGAGGTTAATAGTAAAAATATTTCTCCTTCCCAGGTTTTTCTTTTTTTAATTTGAGAAAGATGCCCTCTCCATGTAATTCCACTTAATCATTACTAGACAGAACTCCAACTCTTGATATAAGATAGGTGAGAAAATTGAGGGGTTTTATTTCTTAACTTCCAATACCTGTTAAAAGAAAAGTCGGAAGGAGTTAAGAATGGATGTTGAAAGTACCTCTTGTGGTATCTGCACCAAAGCCGACATCCTTCCCACTAGATAATTCTGTTAGGTGAAGCTTTGACAAAGTGTGACAAAGCTTGATTCATGTAAAAAAAGGATTCCTTTGAATAAAAAGACCTCAAAGTACTTTTATTAAGTATGTGCAACCGAAGACTACAAAAATGTGATCTTTATTCATTGGAGAATAATTTTTATTTAGTTTGCTCAATAAAATTGAGGCATAATATTAACATCATGTAAGAAAAAATTCTAGCAAAAGATTAATTACTTGTTTTGGACCAACTAGTACATGGAAAACAACTGGAAAAACTGGAGAAAACAACTGTTCAAAGGCATCATAGAACCATAGGCATTAAGACTGTACAGCTAAGACCAAGAAGCAGAAGGAAGCCCGGAAAGGCTGCTTTCCTCTCAAAGTGATCATCATTCTGCACAGTCTACAAGTGAGAGCTGTTACTCAGAGATTTCATCAGTCTTAGGTGGTTGTTGAAAGTTCAGGGCATGCCAATGCAGAGAGATCTTTATAAATATCCCAAGATTTTAACTGAAGTAAGTGTGAACTGAAATAGATCATTATCATTCCTAGGAATGAAGCTCCTATTTAAATTAGCTCAATACCCGACTGGATTAAGGTGAGAAGTCATAAATAAATTAATATTGGGAATGAAAAAGGAGTATCACCACAGACCTTACAGACACTGGTGGTTTAGTCGCTCAGTCATGGCCGACTCTTTGCGATCCCATGGACTGTAGCCCACCAGGCTCCTCTGTCCATGGGATTCTCCAGGCAGGAATACTGGAATGGGTTGCCATTTCCTTCTCCAGGGGATCTTCCCTACCCAGGGATCGAACCCACATCTTCTGCATTGGCAGGCAGATTCTTTAACACTGCGCCACCAGAGAAGCAGGGTTTATTCCAGGAAAGCAATCAACTAAACTGGGTTTATGCTGGGAATGCAATATTTGTAAATCAATTAATACAATATTATAATAACAGAATAAAGGAGAAAAATCACATCTCAACAGACACAGAGAAGGCATTTAATAAATTTAACATCCATTCATATTAAAGCTTCTCTGTGAACCAGGGATAGAGGGAATCTTTCTTAAACTGGCAACTGATTTTTACAGAAATTCTACAACAAGGACTTCTTCCAAATATGACAGGTTATTGTCTCTCATAGAATTCTTTGGCTGATAGAAACTATGAAAACTAGATAAAATACGAAAAGAGCACAGCTTTTTAAAGGTATCACAGATAAAGCAAGGAAACCAGCATTAGAGAAGTCTAAATGATTAAGTGAAGGGAAACACATTGAGGTGAGCTGCTTCTTTTTCCCTTGAGGAATTTGTCAGTCCCTAAGCTGTGTGGGGCCAAGGTGAAGAGCAAAAGGTAGTGATTCAGAACTTTGAGAAATTTCGTCAAATAGGACACAAAAATTGGATTTATGGTTACTAAGAAAGCCAAGACATCAAGGTCAAGATCCAATTAAAAAAAAAAAAAGGAACCACAGAAAATTGAGCTACAAATTTTGAGTACAATTTCGATGTCATGAATCAGTCGGAAGAGAAACAACTATAACAAGCATAAAACACTTAAACAGAGATTTTGCAAGTCTCATAGTGATAGAGGCACAAAAACTAGAAAACTAAAGGTCAGGGTCTTCCAGGCTTTCAGGTAAAAGTTCTGAATGGTTTTTTCCTAGGAGAGGCAAATCAGTTATGGATCAGCCCTCATGAAGACAAAATAGATTCTGAAATCATTTTAATCCTTGATGACTAAGGTTATCTGCTTCTAGTATATCTGGCCCCCAGAAGAAAAGTAAATTATTTCTAGAGGATGAAACATCATCCAGAGAATTTTTTAAAACTCTTCATATACAATTTATGGCATTCAACAACAACAAAATATCACAAACATGCCATGAGTCAGAAGAAGGAAACCAAGATAAAACAGATAAGATAAAATAAACCCAACAGTGATTCAAGTATTTGAGTTATCAAATAGTTAATACAACTTAAAAAAAAAACCTATGAATACCTATGCTCAAGAAATTAGGTGACAAAATTATTGACATTAGAAAGAATCAAATGGAGATTCTAGAGCTAAAAAACATGGCCTTAAATTAGCACTAAACAGATATTAAATGCCAAAGTGCATGCTCAGTCGTGTCCAACTCTTTGCGACCCAACGGACCATAGCCTGCCAGGCTCCTCTGTCCACAGGATTCTTCAAGCAAGAATACTGGAATGGTTTGCTGTTTCCTCCACCACGGGAGCTTCCTGACCCAGAGACTGAACCCACATCTCCTGCATGGCAGGCAGATTTTTTTTTTTTTTTTTAATTAAAGGATAATTGCTTTATGAAATTTAGTTGTTTTCTGTCGAACCTCAACATGAATCAGCCATAAGTATACATATATCCCGTCCCTTTTGAACCTCCCTCCAACCTCCCACCCCATCCCACCCCTCTACATTGATACAGAGACCCTGCTTGAGTTTCCTAAACCATACAGCAATTTCCTGTTGGCTACCTATTTCTAACATATGGTAAATACTAACGTTTCCATGTTACTCACTTCCATACAATCTCACCCTCTCCTCCCTCTCCTCATGTCCATTGTCTATTCTCTATGTCTGCTTCTCCACTGCTGCCCTGGTAAATAAATTCTTCAGTACCACACATTTACTCTGGCATTCTATATATACGCATCTGAATATCAGTTAATTTTCTCCTTTCTGGACTCACTTCACTCCGCGTATAATGGGTTCTAAGGTTTCATTCCACCTCAATCAGAACTGGACCATAATGGGTTCCTTTCCTTTTTATGTCTCAGTTCAATTTTTCCATTGTGTATATGTACTTGGGGGACATGACTTCTTTATCCATTCATCTGTCAATGGACATCACCCGCACGCGTTGCTTCCATTGTTATAGGCATTGTAAATAAGTGCTGCGATAAACAATGGAAGATAACATGAGTTCTTTTTCAGTAGTTTGGTTTCCTTGGGGTATGTTCGCCTTCCAGCAGCGAGATTGGCTGGGTCATATTGTAGCTTTTATTTTCTAGTTTTTTAAGGAATCTCCCATAACTGTCTTCCATTGGTGGCTGTATCAGTTTACATTTCCCACCACAGTGCAAGAGGGTTCTTTTTCTCCACATGCTCCTTCCAACATTTATTGTTTGTAGACTTTTTGATGGCCAGACTCACTTCACTGAAATGTCTGTTTAGGTCTTTTCCTCACTTTTTTGGTTGGGTTGTTTGTTTTTCTGGCAGTGAATTGTATGAGCTGCTTGTATATTTTGGAAATTAATCCTTTGTCAGTTGTTTCATTTGCTATTTTCTCCTATTCTGAGGGTTGTCTTTTCACCTTGCTTATAGTTTCCTTTGCTGTGCAAAAGCTTTTAAGTTTAATCAGGTCCTGCTTGTTTACTTTTGTTTTTATTTCCATTACTCTAGGAGGTGGGTCAAGGATTTTGCTTTGATTTATGTCATTGAGTGTTCTGCCTACGTTTTCCTCTAAGAGTTTTATAGTTTCTGGTCTTACATTTAGGTCTTTAATCCATTTTGAGTTTATCTCTGTGTATGGTGTTAGGAAGTGTTCTAGTTTCATTCGTTTACACGTAGCTGTCCAGTTTTCCCAGCACCATTTACTGAAGAGGCTGTCTTTGCCCCATTGTATGTTCCTGCCTCCTTTGTCAAAAATAAGGTACCCATGGGTGCATGGGTTTATTTCTGGGCTTTCTATATTGTTCCACTTGTTTATATTTCTGTGTTTGTGCCAGTACCATACTGTCTTGATTAATGTAGCTTTGTAGTATAATCTGAAGTCAGGAAGGTTGATTCCTCCAGCCCCATTCATCTTTCTCAAGACTGCTTTGCCTATTCGGGGTCTTTTGTGTTTCCATATAAACTGTGAAATTTTTTTTCTAGTTCTGTGAAAAATCCCATTGGTAATTTGTTAGGGATAACATCGAATCTGTAGACTGCATTTGGTAGTATAGTCATTTTCACAATATTGATTCTTCTTAACCAGGTACATGGAATCTCTCTCCATCTGTTTATGTCTTCTTTGATTTCTTTCATCAGTGTCTTATAATTTTATGTGTAATAGTTATTTTGTCTCCTTAGGTAAGTTTATTCCTAGATATTTAATTCTTTTTTTTTGCAATGGAGAATGGGATTAATTCCTTAATTTCTCTTTCTGATTTTTCATTGTTAGTATGTAGAAATGCAAGTGATTTCTGTGTGTTGGTTTTGTATCCTGCAACTTTGCTAAATTCACTGATTAGCTCTAGTAATTTTCTGATACTATTTTTAGGGTTTTCCATGTGCAGGATCATGTCATCTACAGTGAAAGCTCTACTTCTTCTTTTCCAATCTGGATTCCTTTTATTTCTTTTTCTTCCGATTGCTGTAGCTAAGACTTCCCGAACTATGTTGAATAACAGTGGTGAAAGTGGATACCCTTGTCTTGTTCCTGATCTTAGGGGGAATGCTTTCAGGTTTTTCACCATTGAGAATAATGTTTGCTGTATGCTTATCATATATGGCCTTTACTATGTTGAGGTAGGTTCCTTCTACACCCATTTTTTGAAGAGTTTTAATCATAAATGGGTGCTGAATTTTGTCAAAGGCTTTTTGTGCATCTATTGAGATGATCATATTGTTTTTATCTTTCAAATTGTTAATATGGTGTATCACATGGATTGATTTCTGTATATTGAAGAATTCTTGCATCCCTGAAATAAGCCCAACTTGATCATGGTGTACGAGCTTTTTGACATGTTTCTGAATTCTGTTTGCTAAAATTTTGTTGAGGATTTTTGCACTATGTTCACCAATGATATTGGCCCATAGTTTTCTTTTTTTGTGTTGTCTTTGTCTGGTTTTGGTATCAGGTTGATGGTGGCCTCATAGAATGAGTTTGGAAGTGTTTCTTCCTCTGCAATTTTTTGAAAGAATTTTAGAAGGATAGGCATTAGCTCTTCTCTAAATGTTGGATAGAATTCTGTGAAGCCATCTGGTCCTGGGCTTTTGGGTTTTTTGGGAGATTTTTGATCACAGCTTCAATTTCAGTGCTTGTAATTGGGTTTTTCATAATTTCTATTTCTTTCTGGCTTAGTCTTGGAAGATGGAACATTTCTAAGAATCTGTCCATTTCTTCCAGGTTATCCACTTTATTGCCATATAGTTGTTCACAATAGTCTATTATAATCCTTTGTATTTCTGCATTATCTTTTGTAACCTCTCCTTTTTCATTTCTGATTTTGTTCATTTGCTTCTTCGCTCTTTTTTTTCTTGATGAGTCTGACTAAATGCTTGGCAATTTTGTTTATCTCCTCAAAGAACCAGCTTTTCATTTTATTAATCTTTACTATTGTTCCTTTCATTTCTTTTTCATTAATTACTGCTCAGATCTTTATGATTTCTTATCTTCTACTAATTTTGGGGTTTTCTTGGTCTTCTTTTTCCAGTTGCTTTAGGTGTTGTTTTAGGTGTAAAGTTAGGTTGTCTCTTTGATGTTTTTCTTGTTTGTTGAGGTAGGATTGTATTGCTATAAATTTCCCTCTTAGAACTGCTTTCGCTGAATCCCATAGGCTTTGAGTTGTCATGTTTTCATTGTCATTTGCTTCTAGAATTTTTTTTATTTCCCTTTTGATTTCATCAATAACCTGTTGGTTATTTAGAAACACGTTGTTTAATTTCCATGTGTTTGTGTTTCTTACAGTTTTTTTTTCTTGTAATTGATATCTAGTCTCACTGTGTTGTGGTTAGAGAAGATGCTTGATACAATTTAAATTTTCTTAATTAAATGAGGTTAGATTTGTGACCCAAGATGTGGTCTATCCTGGAGATTGCTGTATGTGCACTTGAGAAGAACATGTATTCTTCTGCATTTGGATGGAATGTTCTGAAGATAACAATGAGATCCATCTCATCTATTGTATAATATAAGACTTGTGTTTCCTTATTAATTTTCTGTTTGGATGATCTGTCCATTGGTGTGAGTGGGGTGTTAAAGTATCCTACTATGATTGTGTTACTGTCAATTTCTCCTTTTATGTCTGTTAGTGTTTGTCTTATGTAGAGGTGCTCCTTTGTTGGGTGCATAGATATTTACAATTGATATGTCTTCCTCTTGGATTGATCCCTTGATCATTATGTAGTGTCCTTCCTTATTTCTTGTAATCCTCTTTATTTTAAGGTCTATTTTGTCTGATATGAGGATTGCTACTCCATCTTTCTTTTGCTTCCCACTTGCATGGAATATATTTTTCCATCCTCTCACTTTCAGTCTGTATGTGTCTTTAGGTCTGAAGTGGGTTTCTTATAGATAGCATGTGTATGGGTCTTGGTTTTGTATACATTCGGTCAGTCTGTGTCTTTTGGTTGGAGCATTTAATCCATTTACATTTAAAGTAATTATTGATATATATGTTCCTATTGCCATTTTCTTAATTGTTTGGAGTTGATTTTGTAGATCTTTTTTTTTCTCCTCTACTTCTTGACTAAGTAAGTCCATTTAACATTTGTTGTAAAGCTGGTTTGGTGGTACTGAATTCTCTTAACTTTTGCTTGTCTGAAAACCTTTTTATTTCTCCACCAATTTTGAATGAGATCCTTGCTGGGTACTGTAATGTTGGTTGTAGATTTTTCCCTTTCAATACTTTAAATAAGACTCACTGGAGCCTATTATACAGAGTGAAGTAAGCCAGAAAGAAAAACACCAATACAGTATACTAACACATATATATGTAATTTAGTAAGTCGGTAAAGATAAACCTGTATGCAAGACAGCAAAAGAGACACAGATATATAGAACAGTATTATGGACTCTGTGGGAGAGGGGGAGGGCGGGATGGTATGGGAGAACGGCACTGAAGCATGTATATTATCATATGCAAAACGAATCACCAGTCCAGGTTCAATGCATGACACAGGGTGCTCGGGGGTGGTGCACCAGGATGACCCAGAGGGATGGGATGGGGAGGGAGGTAGGAAGGGAGTTCTGGAAGGGGAACACATGGACACCCATGGTGGATTCATGTCAATGTATGGCAAAACAAATACAATATTGTAAAGTTAAAAAATAGATAAATAAATTAATTTAAAATTAAAAAAAATAAGACTCATCTAGAAAAAAAGGGAGAAAAATCAAATCAACAAAATTAGAAATGAAAATGGAGAAACCACAACAGACAACACAGAAATACAAAGGATCATAAGAGACTACTATCAGCAACTATAGGCCAATAAAATGGGCAACTTGGAAGCAATGGACAAATTCTTAGAAAAGCATAACTTTTCAAAACTGAACCAGGAAGAAATAGAAAATCTTAACAGACCCATCACAAGCACGGAAATTGAAACTAATCAGAAATCTCCCAGCAAAAAAAAAAAAAAAAAGCCCAGGACCAGATGGCTTCACAGCTGAATTCTACCAAAAATTTAAAGAAGAGCTAACACCTATCCTACTCAAACTGTTCCAGAAAATTGCAGAGGAAGGTAAATTTCCAAACTCATTCTATGAGGCCACCATAACCCTAATACTTAAACCAAACTAAGATGCCACAAAAAAGAAAAATACAGGACAATATCACTGATCAACATAGATGCAAAAATCCTCAACAAAATCCTAGCAAACAGAATCCAAAAACATACTAAAAAGATCATACATCATGATCAAGCGGGCTTTACCCAAGGGATGCAAGGATTCTTTCATATTCACAAATCAATCAATATGATACACCACATTAACAAATTGAAAGATAAAAACCATATGATTTTCTCAATAGATGCAGAGAAAGCCTTTGACAAAATTCAACATTCATTTATGATAAAAACCCTCCAGAAAGCAGGCATAGAAGGAACATACCTCAACATAATAAAAGCCATATATGATAAACCCACAGCAAACACTATCCTCAGTGGTGAAAAATTGAAAGCATTTCCCCTAAAGTCAGGAACAATACATGGGTGCCCACTCTCACCACTACTATTCAACATAGTTTTGTAAGTTTTAGACACAGCAATCAGAGAAGAAAAGAAATGAAAGGAATCCAGATTGGAAAAGAAGTAAAACTCTTTGACTGTTTGCAGATGACATGATCCTCTACATAGAAAACCCTAAAGACTCCACCAGAAAATAACTAGAGCTAATCAATGAATACAACAAAGATGCAGGATATAAAATTAACACACAGAAATCCCTTGCATTCCTATACACTAACAGTGAGAAAACCAAAAGAGAAATTAATGAAACAATTCCATTCATCATTGCAACGAAAAGAATAAAATACGTAGGAATAAATCTAACTAAATAAACAAAAGAACTATATATAGAAAACTATAAAACACTGATGAAAGAAATCAAAGCTAACACAAACAGATGAAGAAATATACCATGTTCATGGATCGGAAGAATCAACATGGTGAAAATGAGTATACTACCAAAAGCAATCTATAGACTCAATGCAATCCCTTTCAAGCTACCAATGGTGTTTTTCAGAGAACTAGAACAAGTAATTTCACAATTTGTATGGAATTACAAAAACTTCGAATAGCCAAAGCAATCTTGAGAAAGGAGAATGGAACTGGAGGAATCAACCTGATTAACTTCAGACTACACTACAAAGCTACAGTCATTAAGACAGTATGATACTGGCACAAACACAGAAATATAGATCAATGGAACAAAATAGAAAGCCCAGAGATAAATGCACACATCTATGGACACCTTATCTTTGACAAAGGAGGCAAGAATATACAATGGAGAAAAGACAATCTCTTTAACAAGTGGTGCTGGGAAAACTGGTCAACCACTTGTAAAAGAATGAAACTAGAACACTTTCTAACACCATAGACAAAAATAAACTCACAATGGATTAAAGATCTCAAAGTAAGACCAGAAACTATAAAACTCCTAGAGGAAAACATAGGCAAAACACTCTCCGACATAAATCACAGCAGGATACTCCATGACCCACCTCCCAGAGTAACAGAAATAAAAACCAAAATAAACAAATGGGACCTAATTAAACTTAAAAGCTTTTGCACAACGAAGGAAACTACAAGCAAGGTGAAAAGACAGCCTTCAGAATGGGAGAAAACAATAGCAAACGAAGCAACTGACAAAGAATTAATCTCAAAAATATACAAGCAACTTCCGCAGCTCAACTCTAGAAAAATAAGCGACCCAATCAAAAAATGGGCCAAAGAACTAAATAGATATTTCTCCAAAGAAGACATACAGATGGTTAACAAACACATGAAAAGATGCTCTACATCACTCATTATCAGAGAAATGCAAATCAAAACAACAATGAGGTACCATCTCACGCCAGTCCAAATGGCTGCTATCAAAAAATCTACAAACAATAAATGCTAGAGAGGGTGTGGAGAAAAGGGAACCCTCTTACACTGTTGGTGAGAATGCAAACTACTACAGCCACTAGGGAGAACAGTGTGGAGATTCCTTAAGAAACTGGAAACAGAACTGCCATATGACCCAGCAATCCCACTGCTGGGCAGACACATAGAGGAAACCAGAATTGAAAGAGACACATTTACCCCAATTTTCATTGCAGTACAACAGCCAGGACATGGAAGCAACCTAGATGTCCATGAGCAGATGAATGGATAAGAAAGCAGTGCTACATATACACAATGGAATATTATTCAGCTATTAAAAAGAATGCATTTGAATCATTTTTAATGAGATGGATGAAACTGGAGCCTATTATACAGAGTGAAGTAAGTCAGAAATAAAAACCAATCCAGTATCACTTCAGTTCAGTTCAATCACTAAGTCGTGTCTGACTCTTTGCGACCCCATGGACCACAGCACACCAGGCCTCCCTGTCCATCACCAACTCCCGGAGTCCACCCAAACCCATGGCCATTGAGTAGGTGATGCCATCCAACCATCTCATTCTCTGTCTTCCTCTTCTCCTCCTGCCCTCAATCTTTCCCAGCATCAGGGGCTTTTCAAATGAGTCAGCTCCTTGCATCAGGTGGCCAAAGTATTGGAGTTTCAGCTTCAACATCAGTCCTTCCAATGAACACCCAGGACTGATCTCCTTTCAGGTGGACTGGTTGGATCTCCTTGCAGTCCAAAGGACTCTCAAGAGTCTTCTCTAACACCGCAGTTCAAAAGCATCAATTCTGTGGCCCTCAGCTTTCTTTATAGTCCAACTCTCACATGCATACATGACCACTGGAAAAACCATAGCCTGACTATATGGACCTTTGTTGGCAAAGTAATGTCTCTGCTTTTTAATATGCTGTCTAGGTTGGTCATAACTTAAGCGTCTTTTAATTTCATGGCTGCAATCACCATCAGCAGTGATTTTGGAGCCAAGAAAAATAAAGTCAGTCATTGTTTCCACTGTTTCCCCATCTATTTGTCATGGAGTGATGGGACCAGATGCCATGATCTTGGTTTTCTGAATGGTGAGCTTTAAGCCAACTTTTTCACTCTCCTCTTTCACTTTCATCAAGAGGCTCTTTAGTTCTTCACTTTCTGCCATAAGGGTGGTGTCATCTGCATATCTATGGTTATTGATATTTCTCCCAGCAATCTTGATTCCAGCTTGTGTTTCTTCCAGCCCAGCTTTCCTCATGATGTACACTTCATATAAGTTAAATAAGCAGGGTGACAATATACAGCTTTGACATACTCCTTTTCCTATTTGGAATCAGTCTGTTGTTCCATGTCCAGTTCTAACTGTTGCTTCCTGACCTGCATACAGTTTCTTAAGAGGCAGGTCAGGTGGTCTGGTATTCCCATCTTTTTCAGAATTTTCCAGTTTATTGTGATCCACACAGTCAAAGGCTTTGGCATAGTCAATAAAGCAGAAATAGATGTTTTTCTGGAACTCTCTTGCTTTTTTGATGATCCAGCGGATGTTGGCAATTTGATCTCTGGTTCCTCTGCCTTTTCTAAAACCAGTTTGAATATCTGGAAGTTCATGGTTCACGTATTGTTGAAGCCTGGCTTGGAGAATTTTAAGCATTACCTAACTAGCGTGTGAGATGAGTGCAATTGTGCGCTAGTTTGAGCATTGTTTGACATTGCCTTTCTTTGGGATTGGGATGAAAACTGACCTTTTCCAGTCCTGCGGCCACTGCTGCATTTTCCAGATTTGTTGGCATATTAAGTGCGGCACTTTCACAGCATCATCTTTCAGGATTTGAAATAGCTCAACTGGAATTCCATCACCTCCACTAGCTTTGTTCGTAGTGATGCTTCCTAATGCCCATTTGACTTCACACTCCAGGATGTCTGGCTCTAGGTGAGTGATCACACCATCGTGATTATTTGGATCCTGAAGATCTTTTTTGTACAATTCTTCTGTGTATTCTTTCCACCTCTTCTTAATATCTTCTGCTTCTGTTAGGTCCCTACCATTTCTGTCCTTTATTGAGCCCATCATTGCATGAAATATTCCCTTGGTATCTCTAATTTTCTTGACAAGATCTCTAATCTTTTCCATTCTATTGTTTTCCTCTGTTTCTTTGCATTGATCACTGCGGAAGGCTTTCTTATCTCTCCTTGCTATTCTTTGGAACTCTGCATTCAAATGGGTATATCTTTCCTTTTCTCCTTTGCTTTTTGCTTCCCTTTTTTCACAGCTATTTGTAAGGCCTCCTCAGACAGCCATTTTGCTTTTTTGCATTTATTTTTCTTGGCGATGGTCTTGATTCCTGTCTCCTGTACAATGTCATGAACCTCCATCCATAGTTCATCAGGCATTCTGTCTATCAGATCTCGTTCCTTAAATCTATTTCTCACTTCCACTGTACAATCACAAGGGATTTGATTTAGGTCATACCTGAATGGTCTAGTTGTTTTATATAGACTAATACTTTTACTGCTTCCTCCATAATTCAATGATATAAAATATTTTAACTAAATCCCTTCTTATCTTGTGTACTATTGTTGACCTGAATTTTAATTCTATGCATATTTTAAGCTACTCAATGCATTATAATTCCTTAATACAGTCAGTGTTCATATAGATTTATCCACATATTTACTTTTTAAAGTATTTTTCATAACTTTTTCACTTTTTATTTTTGAAGGATCAGCATTTCCTAACTTTAAGAAATCTCTTTAGTGTTTTTTAGTGTAGTCTGCTGGCAATAAATTGTATCAGTTTTTTACTTTTCTGAAATCAACTTTATTTCCTCTTCATTTAAAAGAATATTTTCCATGAGAGTCAAATTCTGGCTTAGCAGTTACAATATTTTATTTCAGCACTTTTAAGATATCATTTCATTGTATTTCTTGAAAGTCAGTTGCTGTTCTTATTGTTTCTCCTTTGAACGTATGTGCCTTCTTTTCTCTGGCTGCAATTAGATTTTCCTTTTTACTGTCTTCTCAGTTTGACTGGAAGTGCCTAGTTATGATTTCCTTCGTATTCATTCTGTTTCAGATTAGTAGTTTTTTTGAATCAATGGCTTGGTATCACTTGTCAATTTTAGTATCTCTTTGATCTGTTATTACTTCCAATTAAACATATACACTATGTCTCTTACACTCTTTCCATTATTTACCATTCCATTTTTTTTCCATAATGCTCCAGCCCGTATGGTGTCTGCTAACTCTCTCAGTTCACTAAGCTTCTATTAGTGGTATATCTAACATCTATTTTGGGCTTCCCTGATGGCTCAGTGGTAAAGATTCTGCCGGCAGTTCCCTCTCAGCTTCAGTTCTCCTGACCGCTGCCAAGGACAGACCCTCTAGTCATCTGTTGAAATCCAAGGAGGCCGTTCCATGTGGGAAGCAATACCGAGTTTCTGCTGAGTCAGAGATCTCTGTTGTGTTCTTGTGCACTGGCTTTTGGAACTCAAGTAAAGGCCCTTTCATTGCAGGTGAAATTCCTCTTGGTAGATTGGACCTAGGCTGGTCTTTGGAGAGAGATCAAGCCCTGAGCCTTTGGAGTGGGAGCACTGAGTCCAAGACCCTTGACAACCAGAGAACTAACCCTAGGGAGTATCAAACAGTGAGAATCCACACAAAGAAAATCACTTGAATACAAGACTCAGCATAACCCAACCACCAGTAGCACACTGATAGGATGCATCATCTAAACAACAAACAAAACAAAAATAAAAACCCAATCATCAGCAGACAGAATTACTGCCTCACTCTGTGTTGCCCATTAGAGGAAAAACAAACAAACAAAAACTCAGCACAAATCTCACCCTATATGAAGCTTACACAAACCACTGGACCAACCTTAGGAGGACAGAAAACAAAAGGAAGAAAGAATTCAACCTTGAAGCCTGGGAAAAGGAGACTTCAAATACAATAAGTTTAAAAAAAATAATGAAAAGGCAGAGAAATCCTACACAAATGAAGGAATAAACTAGAAACACAGATCAGTTCAGTCGCTCAGTCGTGTCCGACTCTTTGCGACCCCATGAATTGCAGCACGCCAGGCCTCTCTGTCCATCACGAACTCCTGGAGTCTACCCAAACCCATGTCCATCGAGTCGGTGATGCCATCCAACCATCTCATCCTATGTCGTCCCCTTCTCCTCCTGCCCCCAATCCTACCCAGCATTAGGGTCTTTTCCAATGAGTCAACTCTTCGCATGAGGTGGCCAAAGTATTGGAGTTTCAGCTTCAACATCAGTCCTTCCAATGAACACCCAGGATTGATCTCTGTTAGGATGGATTGATTGGATCTCCTTGCAGTCCAAGGGACTCTCAAAAGTCTTCTCCATCACCACAGTTCAAAAGCATCAATTCTGCGGTGCTCAGCTTTCTTCACCGTCCAACTCTCACATCCATACATGACCACTGGAAAAACCATAGCCTTGACTAGACGGACTTTTGTTGAGGCGGCTGAGATGGCTCCGCGCAGAAGCAAGGCAGCTGTGACGGCTCCATGCAGAAGTGTGGCCGAGAGGAGCTAGGCCGGGCCGGGGGCCAGAAGCTGCAGCCGACAGGGCCTAGGCCGAGCTAGGGGCCAGGGGCAGTGGCTGACAGGGGCTAGGCCGGAGGCCAGGGGCTGGGGGCGGTGGCCGAGAGGGGCTAGGCCGGGCCGGGGGCCAGGGGCGGCAGCCGACAGGGGCTAGGCCGGGCCAGGGGCCGGGGGTGGTGGCCGACAGGGCCTAGGCTGGGCGGGGGGGCCGGGGTGGTGGGCGACAGGGCCTAGGCTGTGCCGGGGGCTGGGGGCAGCGGCCGACAGACCTAGGCCGGGCTGGGGGCCAGGGGCAGCAGCGAGAGGAATTACCCAAGGCCCAAGGAGCAAGGGCTGCGTTCGCACAGGAGGGCCGAGAGGAGTTACTCCACATACAAGGTCAGGAGGGGCCGTCGTGAGTCGATACCCATTGTCCAAGGTAAGGAGCAATGGCTGCACTTTGCTGGAGCAGCCGTGAAGAAATACCCCACGTCCAAGGTAAGAGAAACCCAAGTAAGACGGTAAATGTTGTGAGAGGGCATCGGAGGGCAGACACACTGAAGCTAAAATTACAGAAAACTAGCTAATCTGATCACACGGACCACAGCCTTGTCTATCTCAGTGAAACTAAGCCATGCCGTGTGAGGCCACCCAAGATGGACGGGTCATGGTGGAGAGGTCTGACAGAATGTGGTCCACTGGAGAAGGGAATGGCAAACCACTTCAGTATTCTTCCCTTGAGAACCCCATGAACAGTATGAAAAGGCAAAAAGATAGGACACTGAAAGATGAACTCCCCAGGTCGGTAGGTGCCCAATATGCTACTGGAGATCAGTGGAGAAATAACTACAGAAAGAAGGATGGGATGGAGCCAAAGCAAAAACGATAACCAGCTGTGGATGTGACTGGTGACAGAAGCACAGTCCGATGCTGTAAACAGCAATATTGCATAGGAACCTGGAATGTTAGGTCCATGAATCAAGGACAATTGGAAGTGGTCAAACAGGAGATGGCAAGAGTGAACGTCGACATTCTAGGAATCAGCGAACTAAGATGGACTGGAATGGGTGAATTTAACTCAGATGACCATTATATCTACTACTGTGGGCAAGAATCCCTTAGAAGAAATGGAGTAGCCATCATGGTCAACAAAAGAGTCCGAAAGGCAGTACTTGGATGCAATCTTAAAAACGATAGAATGATCTCTGTTCATTTCCAAGGCAAACCATTCAATATCACAGTAATCCAAGTCTATGCCCCAAGCAGTAACGCCGAAGAAGCTGAAGTTGAACGGTTCTATGAAGACCTATAAGACCTTCTAGAACTAACACCCAAAAAAGATGTCCTTTTCATTATAGGGGACTAGAATGCAAAAGTAGGAAGTCAAGAAACACCTGGAATAACAGGCAAATTTGGCCTTGGAGTACAGAATGAAGCAGGGCAAAGGCTAATAGAGTTTTGCCAAGAGAACACACTGGTAATAGCAAACACCCTATTCCAACAACACAAGAGAAGACTCTAAACGTGGACATCAGCAGATGGTCAACACCGAAATCAGATTGATTATATTCTTTGCAGCCAAAGATGGAGAAAATCTATACAGTCAGCAAAAACAAGACGAGGAGCAGACTGTGGCTCAGATCATGAACTCCTTATTGCCAAATTCAGACTTAAATTGAAGAAAGTAGGGAAAACCACTAATCCATTCATGTATGACCTAGATCAAACCCCTTATGAGTATACAGTAGAAGTGACAAATAGATTTAAGGGATTAGATCTGATAGACAGAGTGCCTGATGAACTATGGACAGAGGTTTGTGACATTGTACAGGAGACAGGGATTAAGACAATCCTCATGGAGAAGAAATGCAAAAAAGCAAAATGGCTGTCTGAGGAGGCCTTACAGATAGCTGGGAAGAGAAGAGAAGCGAAAAGCAAAGGAGAAAAGGAAAGATATTCCCATCTGAACGCAGAGTTCCAAAGAATCGCAAGGAGAGATAAGAAAGCCTTCCTCAGCGATCAGTGCAAAGAAATAGAGGAAAACAACAGATTGGGAAAGACTAGAGATCTCTTCAAGAAAATTAGAGATACCAACAGAAGCATAAGATATTAAGAAGAGGTGGCAAGAATACACAGAAGAACTGTACAAAAAAGATCTTCACGACCCAGATAATCACGATGGTGTGATCACTCACCTCGAGCCAGACATCCTGGAATGTGAAGTCAAGTGGGCCTTAGAAAGCATCCCTACGAACAAAGCTAGTGGAGGTGATGGAATTCCAGTGCAGCTATTTCAAATCCTCAAAGGTGATGCTGTGAAAGTGCTGCACTCGATATGTAAGCAAATTTGGAAACATCAGCAGTGGCCACAGGACTGGAAAAGGTCAGTTCTCGTTCCAATCCCAAAGAAAGGCAATGCCAAAGAATGCTCAAACTACCACACAATTGCACCCATCTCACATGCTAGTAAAGTAATGCTCAAAATTCTCCAAGCCAGGCTTCAGCAATACATGAACCATGTACTTCCAGATGTTCAAGCTGGTTTTAGAAAAGGCAGAGGAACCAGAGATCAAATTGCCAATATCCGCTGGATTATCAAAAAAGCAAGAGAGTTCCAGAAAAACATCTATTTCTGCTTTATTGACTATGCCAAAGACTTTGACTGTGTGGATCACAATAAACTGTGGAAAATTCTGAAAGAGATGGGAATACCAGACCATCTGACCTCCCTCTTGAGAAACCTGTATGCAAGTCAGGAAGCAATAGTTAGAACTGGACATGGAGCAACAGACTGGTTCCAAATAGGAAAAGGAGTACTTCAAGGCTGTATATTGTCACCCTGCTTATTTAACTTATATGCAGAGTACATCATGAGAAATTCTGGGCTGGAAGAAACACAAGCTGGAATCAAGATTGCCGGGAGAAAGATAAATAACCTCAGATATGCAGATGACACCACCCTTATGGCAGAAAGTGAATAAGAACTAAAGAGCCTCTTGATGAAAGTGAAAGAGTAGAGTGAAAAAGTTGGCTTAAAGCTCACCATTCAGAAAACCAAGATCATGGCATCTGGTCCCATCACTTCATGGGAAATAGATGGGGAAACAGTGTCAGACTTTATTTTGGGGGGCTCCAAAATCACTGCTGATGGTGATTGCAGCCATGAAATTAAAAGACGCTTACTCCTTGGAAGGAAGGTTATGGCCAACCTAGATAGCATATTTAAAGCAGAGACATTACTTTGCCAACAAAAAGAAACACAGAAGTCCAAATAAATGAAGAGGAAATAGGCAAACTACCTGAAAAAGAATTCAGAATAATGATAGTAAAGGTGATCAAAATCCTTGAAAACAAAATGGAGAAAATGCAACAATCAATCAACAAATACCTAGAAGAGTTAAAGAATAAACATACAGAGAAAAACAACACAATTGCTGAAATAAAAAATACTCTAGAAGGAATCAAAAGCAGAATATCTGAAGCAGAAGAAAAAAATCAGTCAGCTGGAAGATAAAATGGTGGAAATGACTTATGAAGAGCAGAATAAAGTAAGAAGAATGAAAAGAACTGAGGATAGTCTTAGAGACATCTGGGACAATATCAAATGCACCAACATTCGAATTATAGGGGTCCCAGAAGAAGAAGAGAAAAAGAAAGGGTATGAGAAAAATTTTGAAGAGATTATAGTTGAAAATTTCCTCAACATGGAAAAGGAAATAGTCAATCAAGTCCAAGAGGCACAAAGAGTCCCATACAGGATGAACCCAAGGAGAAACACTCCAAGACACATACTAATCAAACTAACAAATGTTAAACACAGAAAGAGTAAACACAGACTAAAAAAGAAAGAATATTAACAGCAGCAAGGGAGAAGCAACAAGTAACATACAAGGGAAACCCCATATGCTTAACAGCTGATCTTTCAGCAGAAACTCTTCAGGCCAGAAGGGAATGGCAGGATATATTTAAAGTATTGTTTAAATTTACTTATTTTAACTGGAAGCTAATTACTTAACAATATTGTAGTGGTTTTTGCCAAACATCGACATGACTCAGGCATGGGCACACATGTGTTCCCCATCCAGAATCCCCCTCCCACCTCCCTCCCCATCCCATCCCTCAGAGTCATCCCAGTGCACCAGCCCTAAGCACCCTGTCTCATGCATCGAACCTGAACCGGTGATCCGCTTCACATATGATAATATACACGTTTCAGCGCTACCCTCTCAAATCATCCCACCCTTGCCTTCTCTACAGAGTCCAACATTCTGTTCTTTACATCTCTGTCTCTTTTGCTGTCTCACATATAGGGTCATCGTTACCATCTTCTAAATTCCACATATATGCATTAGTAGAGATGGGAATACCAGACCACCTGACCTGCCTCTTGAGAAACCTGTATGCAGGTCAGGAAGCAACAGTTAGAACTGGACATGGAACAACAGACTGGTTGCAAATAGGAAAAGGAGTACGTCAAGGCTGTATATTGTCATCCTGTTTATTTAACTTATATGCAGAATACATTATGAGAAATGCTGGGCTGGAAGAAGCACAAGCTGGAATCAAGATTTCCAGGAGAAATATCAATACCCTCAGATATGCAGATGACACCACCCTTATGGCAGAAAGTGAAGAAGAACTAAAGAGCCTCTTGATGAAAGTGAAAGAGGAGAGTGAAAAAGTTGGCTTAAAGCTCAACGTTCATAAAACTAAGATCATGGCATCTGGTACCATCACTTCATGGCAAATAGATGGGGAAACAGTGGAAGTGGTGGCTGACTTTATTTTTCTGGGCTCCAAAATCACTGCAGATGGTGATTGCATCCATGAAATTAAAAGATGCTTGCTCCTTGGAAGGAAAGTTATGACCAACCTAGACAGCATATTTAAAAGCAGAGACATTACTTTGCCAACAAAGGTCCATATAGTCAAGGCTATGGTTTTTCCAGTGGTCATGTATGGATGTGAGAGTTGGACTATAAAGAAAGCTGAGGGCCAAAGAATTGATGCTTTTGAACTGTGGTGTTGGAGAAGACTCTTGAGAGTCCCTTGGACTGCAAGGAGATCCAACCAGTCCATCCTAAAGGAGATCAGTCCTGGGTGTTCATTGGAAGGACTGATGTTGAAGCTGAAACTCCAATACTTTGGCCGCCTGATGCGAAGAGCTGACTCATTTGAAAAGCCCCTGATGCTGGGAAAGATTGAGGGCAGGAGGAGAAGGGGAGGACGGAGGATGAGATGGCTGTATAGCATCATCAACTCAATGGCCATGGGTTTGGGTAGACTCCGGGAGTTGGTGATGGACAGGGAGGCCTGGTGTGCTGTGGTCCATGGGGTCACAAAGAGTCAGACATGACTGAGCGACTGAACTGAACTGAACCGGGAGATGTATGTAGTAAATTAGTATCTTTGTGGTTCTAGAAGTCCCTCCATTACAAAAAAAAAAAAAACCCACACATTTAAACAATGTTTCCCAAGTTTTCATGATTTGTTGTTGTTCAGTCACTCAGTTATGTCACTCAGTCACTCAGTTGTGTTGTTCAGTCACTCAGTATTTTGTGACACCATGGACTGCAGCATACCATTCATGATCAGAGAACTTTTTAATCACAGCACGATTTTTAATAAGCCAGATAAGTAGTGTTTCATGGGATAGATTCTATGAATGCTGACACAGGACAGGCAGGGCAAATAGATTTCAACATGATTTCCAACTCTGAACAATAGAGATAGTCTAGAACATACTGTTGAGAAGACTATAAGAGTTTGTCTGATCTTATCAGAAAGAAAGAATACAATTATTGACAAACCATAGCTGCCGTGTAGGCAGAATATAATGGCAGCATAAGGGCAATGGACTTGCTGGTCTTGATCTAGGTTCTTTAGCTTCATTTTCTCTGGCAAAGGATTCCTCTAGTTCAGAATTAGTGACACAAGAATTCCTCCAATAGGAACTCAACTAGGAAAATGTAAAATCTTTATTCATTATAATGTGTTCATGTTCATTGAGTCTTTACTGACTTTACTTGTCCTTCAGTAAGGGGAGGAGGTTCTTTATATCGAAGGGAATGCTCTCAAAGGTACCATATAAAATAAATCCTGGAATCGGAATCTATCTCCAATCTCAGTACCCAGGAGAATACTCCATACCCACATGTCCCCATGACTGTAGCCTTGGTCAGGAGCATTTAAGCAGAATCTAGGAATTTCTCCCAATTCTCTGAAGCCTCCTTGGCTCTATCACCTATGGATATTTTGGGCTCCTCCACTGTGAAGCTGCTCAGGACTTTGGAGCCCAGTGCTCTGCACTTGGGGATCTGTTGGAGATGTGGGTTTGTGTGTACCTGCACACCTAGAAGTACATACATATACAAGTGTGCACAAACACAGTGGGGTGCACAAACATATTGGGGGGGTCACAGACTAGGACTCACCTGATATCCACAGGGTCCAGGGCCAGGAGAAGAAAATTCTATGATACCAACCTCTTCAGCAGCTGATGCTTCGGTTTGCAGAGTGTCACCGGAGACACTGGTAGTCTGGGAGGAAAAGGGAGACAAATGGTTCAGCTTTAATGAGATTTTCAAAGATGTGCCAGGTATTGTCTGTTGGCACTCTGTGACACTCCCACTCCCACACCCTCCCTTGTGCTGCAGAGACTGGAAGCATTGAGATGAGAGTTCTCAGACTCCCTTGCCAATGTGAGCTCTCTGCATGAAATTTGGAGGGAGAAGGGAGTTAGAAACCATACTTCCCCTCTAGCTGGAAAAGTAGACAAGTTATCTTTCAACAGATGAGAGTTTAGTTTTCATTTTATTGTAGTTGATTTACAGTGTTGCATTAATTTCTTCTATAAGCAGATGTGGGCTTCCCTGATAGCTGTTGTTAAAGAATCCACTTGCAATGTGGCAGACCCCTGTTTGATTCCTAGGTCAGGAAGATCCCCTGGAGAAGGGATAGGTTACCCACTCCAGTGTTCTTGGGCTTCCCTTGTGGCTCAGCTGGTAAAGAATCCGCCTGCAATATGGGAGACCTGGGTTTGATCCCTGGGTTAGGAATATTCCCTGGAGAAGGGAAAGGCTCCCCACTCCAGTATTCTGGCCTGGAGAATTCCATGGACTGTATAGTCCATGAGGTCACAAAGAGTTGGACACGACTGAGCAATTTTCACTTTCACTTTCATAAGCAGTTGTGAGTTTTGCAGCACCTGCTAGACTCCCTCCCATGTTGATCACCCAGTCACCCTAGAACCATGAGACTCCTGTGCTATCACCAATGATTTTCTGCAGTTTTTTGACATCTGGGTCTCAGAAAAAACTTCCTGACCCTTTTCTGTACCATGGTGATACTGAAAGGCAGTGGTGGCTCCTGATCTGTACTCCTCTATTCTCTTTCTCACTTCTGGAATGGTGACAACCAGAGTTCCCTGGAAGTCATGTTGAAGAGGGCAGAAATATCAACAGCCTGGTTCCATATGGGGGAATGCCATGTGTCATTATGGAATACCCATGGTTCATTCTTTTTTCTTGTTTTGTTATTCTTTCTTTAAAAAATTAATTTGTTTAATTGGAGGCTAATTACTTTAAAATATTGTGGTGGTTTTTGCCATACATTGACAAGACTCAGCCATGGGTGTATATGTGTCCCCCATCCTAAACCCCCCTCCTACCTCCCTCCCCATCCCATCCCTCCGGGTTGTCCCAGTGCACCAGCTTTGAGTGCCGTTTCATGCATCGAATTTGGACTGGTGATCTATTTCACATACGGTAATATACATGTTTCAATGCTATTCTCTCAAATCATCCCACCCTCGCCGTCTGCCACAGAGTCCAAAAGTCCATTCTTTATATCTGTGTCTCTTTTGCTGTCTCACATATAGGGTCATTGCTACCATCTTTCTAAATTCCTTATATACGTGTTAATATACTGTATTGGTGTTTTTCTTTCTGACTTACTTCACTCTGTATAATAGCCTCCAGTTTAATCCACCTCATTAGAAATGATTCAAATGCATTTTTAAATAGCCAAGTAATATTCCATTGTGCATATGTACAACTTTCATATCCATTCATCTGCTGATGGACATCTAGGTTGCTTCCATGTCCTAGCTATTGGAAACAGTGCTGTGATGAACATTGGGGTACACATGTCTCTTTCAATTCTTGTTTCCTTGGTGTGTATGCCCAGCAGTGGGATTGCTGGGTCATATGGCAGTTCTATTTCCAGTTTTTTAAGGAATCTCCACACTGTTCTCCATAGTGGCTGTACTAGTTTGCATTCCTACCAACAGTGTAAGAGGGTTCCCTTTTCTCCACACCCTCTCCAGCATTTATTGTTTCTAGACTTTCTGATGGGAGCCATTCTGACTGGGGTGAGCTGGTACCTCATTGTGGTTTTGATTTGCATTTCTCTGATAATGAGTGATGTTGAGCATCTTTCCATGTTTTTTTTAGCCATCTGCATGTCTTCTTTGGAGAAATGTCTGTTTAAGTCTTTGGCCCATTTTTTGATTGGGTCATTTATTTTCCTGGTAATGAGCTGCATGAGCTGCTTGTGTATTTTGGAGATTAGCTCTTTGTCAGCTGTTCATTTTCTATTATTTTCTCCCATTCTGAAGGCTGTCTTTTCACCTTGCTTATAGTTTCTTTCATTGTGCAAAAGTTTTTAAGTTTAACTAGGTCCCGTTTATTTTTGCTTTTATTTCCATTACTCTGGGAGGTGGGTCATGGAGGATCTTGCTGTGATTTATGTCAGAGTGTTTTGCCTATATTTTCCTCTAAGAGTTTTATAGTTTATAGTCCTACATTTAGATCTTTAATCCATTTTGAGTTTATTTTTGTGAATGGTGTTAGAAAGTGTTCTAGTTTCATTCTTTTACAAGTGGTTGACCAGTTTTCCCAGCACCACTTGTTAAAGAGATTGTCTTTTCTCCATTGTATATTCTTGCCTCCTTTGTCAAAGATAAGGTGTCCATAGGTACATGGATTTATCTTTGGGCTTTCTATTTTGTTCCATTCATCTATATTTCTGTGTTTGTGCCAGTATCATACTGTCTTGATGACTGTTTCTTTGTAGTATAGTCTGAAGTCAGGCAGGTTGATTCCTTCAATTCCATTCTTCCTTCCATGGTTGATTCTTATGTAAGTAGAAAAGAAATTGTGTCTGAGCCATTATATATATATATATATATATATATATATATATATACACACACACACACACACACACACATATATATATATACACACACACACACATATATATACACACACACACACACACACACACACATATATATATATATATGACATTGGTCTTTTCCCCCAAGCCTCTGACATATATATATATATATATATATATATATATATATATATATATATATATATATATAATCTTTTAGTCTAATTTGGCCTAATGCAAGTGTTGTTCCATATATGTAGTTACTGGTAGTCTCTGGAGTTTGTGGACAGGCAACTTAGATAACAAATAGTGTCTGGGCATCTGAGAGGTGCCTGTGGGTCTATTTCCCCCATGGTGTTACCAGCACAGGTATGTAGACTTACAAAGAGAGCTATTTTGACCTTTTTCCTGTGCTCAGTATAGCTGAGTCCTCTTGGGTGGCTGAGACCTGTATAGCATGGAGGACAAGGAGGCCTGGAATGGAGATCACCCCAGTGGTTCTTAAAAAGTCTTAAGTAATCCATCATTGAACACCCATTCCTTTACTATTCTCCTCCCTCAGAAGCTCCTGTACAACAGAGGGAGGGAAGGAGTAGGCAGGAACATTGGCTGGGAAGTCAAGTAAATTAGGTCCTAGGCTCAGCCTATTAACAACTCTCTGAAGCTTCCCTTCCCTCCATGGGCTTCAGAGTCTTCAAACCTAGAAGGAAATTAGTGAGAAGCCTCAGTACTGAGATTCAGAGAGCACTCCAATCCTACCCCTCATCCCTGACTCACTATCTGTGTCTCTGTGTGTTCCAAGCAGAAGTCATAGCTGCTAAACTAGAGGGTCTGAGAAACCTTATTTGGATTCAAGGTGTATATTCTGAGGACCAGAACATTAGCACCACCTGGGAGCTCATTAGAAACACAGACTCTCAGGGCCCACCACAGAACTACCAAGTCAGAGTCTGCAATTTGATCCCAAGGGGATCCTCTGTGCCTTCAAGTCGCAGATGTACTGCTCCAGAGGCTTGGGGGAAAAGACCAATGTCAGCTTGAAAATAAAGAATGGGATTTGCAGTCAGGAGACCTAGGCTCTGCTTTGAGTTCTGCCCTTTACCTGCTCTACACAATTCACAAAGATATGTAACCACCCTCATCCTTATTCTTATATGAGGTTGCTCTCATAACCACTGAATGGAGCAGAGGTTAATGGTACATATTATGGAGCCAAACTGCCTAATCTTAATTCTTTATTTCATTTACTAGCTGTGAAGCTTTTGGTAAGTCACTTGACATGCACATCCTTCTGTTTCTTTATCTAGAAAGTATAGTATAATAACAGGGGATTCTAATAATAATTTTAAGTTAGAAGTGAATATAAATAACAAAGGACAGTGCCTGGCACAGCCTAAGTCCACAGCACATATTATTACACACTGGCTTTTTACAGTATCTTTTAAGAATACAAAGAGACCTTATCCCCTATGGGGTTTGCATGGTGTACACCCTTCTCAGCTGAAGGACAAAATCACCCAAAGACTGAGGTTCTAACCTCTAGGCCATCAGACATCCATGAGATTGGCTTCATGCTACCATTTTGGATCCATCAAGCAGTCCCCTGGGGTCGATTCCCATCTTGTCTATTCCAGCTCCACTCACTCCACACACTTTCCTGCCTGTGGGAAATCTGCAGGAGTAGTGGCTCACAGAGCTATACAGTCCACCCAGGAGATGAACACTTGAACTGGCCTTCCCTTTTCCTACAGAAACTCACGCAGTTCAAAGAGCAGAATGTCATCAAGGCATTGCTCAACATACCTGTCACCACAGTCATTGCAGGGAAGACTTCCAGGAAGAGGGAGGTACCAGGGACCTTCAGCAGAACCCTACAGCTCAGCAAGAAAACAAGCTCCCTCAGCTGCCACTAGACAAACCTAGACAGTGTATTAAAAAGCAGAGACATTACTTTACTGACAAAGGTCCGTATAGCCAAAGCTATGATTTTTCCAGTAGTCATGTACGGATGTGAGAGTTGGACTATAAAGAAAGCTGAGTGCCAAAGAATTGATGCTTTTGAACTGAGGTGTTGGAGAAGACTCTTGAGAGTCCCTTGGACAGCAAGGAGATCTAACCAGTCCATCCTAAAGGAAATCAGTCCTGAATATTCATTAGAAGGACTGATGATGAAGCTGAAACTCCAATATTTGGCCACCTGATGTGAAGAACTGACTCATTGGAAAAGACCCTGATGCTGGGAAAGACAGAAGGCAGGAGGAGAAGGGGACGACAGAGGACGATATGGTTGGATACCATCACTGACTCAATGTACATGAGTTTGAACAAGCTCCAGTAAATGGTAAAGGACAGGGAAGCCTGGTGTGCTGCAGTCCATGAGTAGGATATGACTGAGCAACTGAACAACAACAATAGCTGCTGCCCAATGCACATCCTCAGGACCTCTGCTCCTTAGAGGTGGGAAAATCCCAGTCTTGCCCTCCGAGTGCTGCTCCTTAGGTTGGCCACTTCCTCACAAACACCAAGCAGATGTACTGCTGAGGGCACAGTCAGACTGGGTTCACGAGCCCCACCCACTGGGATGGTTGTAACAACCAACCTGGGAATCTACAGCAACAATGTGTGCAGAGTCCCCATGGCTTGATGATTCCCTAGGATGACTTAGGACTTGGAAACACTATTATGACTTCTCAAGAGTCTGGGAGTCCTATTGAGCTGTTATATATACATAGTTGATTTATGACAGCAAAAGTAAAGTCAGCAAAGGAAAGGCACAGGGGTGAAGTCCAACGGAAACCAGTTGTGAGATCCAGCTGTCCTCTCCCAAAGGAGTAACATGGACAACACTTAATTCTCCCAGAAATGATCTGTGACAACGCATGAAGTGTCACCAGTCAGGGAAGTTCAATCATGACTAGGGGTCCAGAGATTGTACTGGAGGTCAGGCATGCAGGCATGCAGCTTCCATGTGACCACTTCAGCTATTCAGTCTACAGCCCCCAGATGTCAAATGAACACAGCATGGCCCAGGGCCTCAGACATACAAAACAGATGCTCACCATAAATCATACTGTTAGTAGGAGCTACCTGGTCAGATGAAACAGAGAGGCCTGGAATACAGAAATACCCTACTAGGCAGAACACGCCAGGGTCTTTGGGGTGGCTTCCCAGAAGTGGACAAGGACCAGTCTTCATGAGAGAGGTTTTTCTTTGGAATATAAGGGTTTGAGTAACTGGGACCTTCTGGAGTACCATTTACAATGAATTTTAACTTATCAATAATTAGAGACTTGATTGCTATTTAGAAATGTTTTCAGTTGGGGTATGAGTGGTGATCCTGGGCAAGGGTGGTGGCAAAGTGAAAGTCCACAGTGCAGGAAGGAGCAGTAATGGGGACTAGCACGCTCCCTAGTGTTGGGGAGAGGACAGCAAGTGGTGCCACCATTTGCCAGGTTCCTGCTGTGGGCAAAGTCCTGGGCTTGGAGTTCTAGAGATGTTCCTTCAAACAATCATGAGAACTATTTGGATGGGTGGTCTTTAGCTATGATGTAAAAGAGGCTCAAAGGGCCAGTAAGTGGTGGAGCCAAAACTTCTCTTCTATGGACAGAAAGATCCCAACAGCTGGGCAGAGTGTGGGCTAGAACACTTGGCATATTTCCTGGATCCTGGATGCCCAAGTCATACTAGGAAAAGCTTGCACTGCGTGAACAACCACACGTCCTTCACCAGCCCCTTCCTTCTGTGTGAGCACTCATTCCTGCCAAGTCAGGATACAGGAGGAGTCTGACCAGGACAAAAGACCAGGTCTTTCTGCAACTGGGGGTTTCTCTACTGTCCTTGGGACATTATCACACTAACTCTATTAAATTTCTCCTGCTTCTTGACAGTGTTGTCAGAATAGGTTATCAGGTCAGGTCTTCTGGAAATAAACAGGTTAGGATCCCCAAATCTGGCCATCATTTACAAATGCACAAAGAATTCACGGGGCGAGGGGTCCCCACTCAAATGACTGGCAGTAAACAGACACTTCTCCTAGGACTTCTACACAAGACTGGGACAGAGTCACTTTCCAGGAGACCTCCAGGTTGTAGATTTGGGCTATGATTCATCCAACTACCCTGGGAGTATCAATTGACTCATGGGGGAAAGGGAAAGAGAGGAAGAAAGCAATGTGTTCACATGGAAGAATAAATAAATGTATGTTGGATGCTATGGCTGCTTTCCTCACTTGTTTCTCTCAATAGTGCCTGGCAGCTATTGGCTGTAGCACAGGAGTGGGCGTCCTGAGCCCAGATTCTGCCCTGCCCAGACCAACTTCTGCTTGCAACCAGGGAAGTGCAACAGGAACACAGCACACACTTAGCCTCTCTCCCCAAGACCCTGACAAGAAACAGAAAACTTTCCTGAAGAGCACTACAGGCCTTTTTAGCAGACCACGTTGCCTCAGGCTGGCATCATCAGAGAAACAATTCTCCCCTACTTTATGTTGCATTTTCAAAATAGGCAAAGCCCAGGTTCTCCAAACATCCCCAGGCTCCAAGAAACCAGAACTCCTCGATTTATTTCAGGAGAATCAGGCATCATGGTTTCTTCATTCGTGCATGCTGCCGGCCCAGCAACCTGGCTCCCAACCGCTGCTCCAGGCGGCTTTCCAAACTGTGCCTGACCTCTGCTCTCTGACCCCTGACCTGACACCAGAGCCCGGCTCCAACGGGCCGGCCCCGCCTCCAAGATGGCCGCACCCGTGTAGGTTGTAGTTATCCCGGAGGCAGTAGCCACGACTACGGTTTTCTTATTCTGATGATCTAAAGAAAGAGGAGAGCGTGGCTTTGCGGGATGGAGGGATGGGAACTCCCCAGGGAGCACAGCCACAAGGAGGCCCGGCGGCGCAAGAGGACGGGGAGAGCGGGCCTCGGAGGCAGCGGACCCGGCTCCGCTACGACAGTCTGCGCAGAGCCCGCTTGCCTCCCGCCGCCTGAGACGCCCCCACCCCCCTAGCCTTTCGTACGACTCGTCGCGGAAAATGGTCGCACTCCCTTGTCGCTCCATCTAACCTCAGAGGGAGCCACGTCAGAACCAGCGTCCCTGAAAGGCGCCATGTTGCCCATTGGCTGTCTTGCCATCCCCCTAGCCCCTTCACCTCCCTCCTGCGCGTGCGCAGCACTTGGGCTCCCAGGGCAACGGGGAGCGGAAGTGCTTTGCTCACCCAGAGGGCGGTGCGAATTGGCGCTGGCTGTTGTTTTAAGCCCTGAGACCTCGGGTTCCTGGTAGTTTAGTAAGAGGAGGCAAAGTTGGGGACTGGCTGGATGGGGAGGTTGGAGGAGCCGTGCGCCGTGGGTAATGAGCTCGCGCCCCCGGGGTGTTGAGTGACAGGGCCGTGGGGCGGGGAGGGGACTACGGAGTTAACGAGTGAATGGTTCATTAATTGATTCCTTTACCAACTGTTTACTTGGTGGTGGTTTAGTCGCTAAGTCCTGTCCGACTCTTGTGAACCCATGGACTGTAGCCCGCCAGGCTCCTCTGTCCATGGGAGTTTTCAGGCAAGAATACTGGAGTGGATTGCCATTTCCTTCTCCAGGAGAATCTTCCCGACCCAGGAATGGAATCCGGGTCTCCTGCATTGCAGGCAGATTCTTTACCGACTGAGCTATGAGGGAAGCCCAGCTGTTTACTTAGTGCGTAGTGAATACCAAACACCATTGTTTCACGCTAGTCATCACAATAGCCCCATGAGTAGGTACTACCATTCTCTTCACTTTACAGAGAGAAAGCAAGAACAGAAAGGCTCGGATACTTGACCAAAGTCACACAGTAAACTAGGGGGATCCTTTTTCTTTTTTTCAGCATACTATTCATGTGTTTCTAACTAACATACCCTGAGTTTATAAATTTTATTGCTTACTGTCTCTCCCCTGCTAAGAATATGGCTCCTCAAGATGGGGGAACTCTGATGTTTTGTTCATGTTGAACAGGCATAGTAGGCACTCACCTCTCTTATTAAATGAAGAAAAGCAGCAGAGCAGGTGGTCAGTTTCATTCCACAGCCCAGACTCTTAGGAAGTAAGGCAGTGCTTAGCTCTTTATCTAATGGTGGTGGTAACTGAGCTTACAATGTCAGTTCTTAAAACTAGAAGGAGGCACTGTGCCTTCTAGTGTCAAGGGAAACATTTGGATTTTCCTCAACTTCACTCCATCATAGACGTTGCTAACTGCATCTCCTGTGTGGTCATTCCCTTTCCAGGGTCAGGGTTCATAACAGCCAACAGCTCACCAGCTTCAGACGCCAGCTGATCTACCATGGGCTTCCTTAGTCAGTCTACAGAAGACCCAGTCTGAGACCTCAGAAGGAGGTGAGTTTGCCTGGTCAGAGGTAGAGACATTGTCCTGAAGGGAAGGTCGTAGCAAAGGTATCTTTGTCTTTGAATCCTTGGGTCCTGCCTCCTTAGTAATAAGACAGCACATTTGGGAATTCCCTGGTGGTCCAGTGATTAGCACTCCATGCTTTCACTACTGAGGATCCAGGGTTCAATCCTTGGTAAGGGAACTAAGATCCCACAAGCCAAGCAGCCAGACCAAAAAAAAAAAAAAAAACAAAAAACCTAAAACCCAAAAAGACAGCTTCTCTGAGGGGAGTTGGAAGAGAAGCACCAGCCCAGACCTCAGGGCAGAGTGGGGAGACCCACAGGACAAACTCAGATGCTCTGGTTAGAGGGAAGTGGCTCACAGGATAGCGGGTTCTAAAAGAACTGAAACTGCAGTGCCCTCTGTCCCTTCCTTCAGCTGAGAGAGAGCAAGACTTCTAGCCACCATCAAGAGCTGTGTCATGGTGGTCGGTTGAACCCCTATTGCAGGAGAGAGATGAAAGTTATGAATGGGTGGAGGGATGCTGCCCTGAGGTAGTGCTAGCAAGGACATGATCAGGCTGGAAAGATTGACTCCCTACCTCCCAGGACTTTCTCCACTCTTAACACATTTGTGCGCACACGTTTGTGCTCCCTTCTTGTGCTGTGGGCTATTTCAGTCAGTCCCATAAAATGAACAACCCACCTGCCTGTAGCAGAAATGTTGAATCTCCTCTACTCTGACTAAATGACCAGAGAGATGTTTTTGGTTTCTGCATGTCTGAAATCTCAGAGTAGTCTCTAGGTAGGCCATCACCTAGCTATGCTACCCCATTTTCATGCTAGTAACTGGGTCTGGAAGCATGATTCACTAAGCTCCATCTTGCTGAACCCTGTTGTCCTGATACTAAGGCAGGGATTGCTAGAGTGGCAGTGGTTAACAAAAGCTCCTTGCTGAAAATTTGTTTTGAAAACTGCCAAATAAGGAAGAGCTTGGCAATCAAATGGCCATGATGGGAAATAAGGAAGTATTAGGGAGGGAACAGGGAGGTGGTGGGGCGGAAGGACTGGGGTGGGGGGGAGCAAGGTCAGTGCTTTCCAGTTCCATGTGGACCTGACCAATGCCAGGCCTTTAACCTTCCTCCATCCCCCTACCTTCCGCCCTCCACCCCTTTCCCTTCTGCTCTGCACTCAGCCCTGGTTAGTCTCCTTCCTCCAAACTGCAGCAAGTTGTCCCTGTCTCCAGACTTTGCTCAGGGTATGTCACCTTAGGGGCTCAGTATGATAATTAGGTGATTTGTAATAATTTCTCCTTTTTATTTTACTAGTAATTAATATTGTCAAAAGTGATAAAATGCAAGTAAACAAAACAGGAAAGGTGAAATCAACCCTCAAAGGTAAGCAGTGTCAACGTTTTAATAGATGTTCTTCTTCAGTACATGCGTATAGCTTAACAAAGAAGATCCCACCCACCTGCTTTCTGGTAACTTGCTTTTAAATATGTTAGGACATGAGAAAAGGATTCCATTGCATTTTTAAAGCCCATGTGGTATTTTCCATTTTGTGTGTCTTATTTCTTCAAACTGGAGTCCCCTTTACTGGAGTTTTAGTTGCTTCCAGATTGTTGAATGGTGGAAACACCTACAGTTAACATTCTTGCAAATAAATTATGATAAATTCCCAGGCATAGAATTCTTGAGAGAAAGGAAATATCAGGTTGTTAATGGCTTCTGAGTAGAAGTCTTTAAACACAAGTGATACATCTGTCCAGGGAGAGAAAATCAATTCCCATGGGATTGTGAAAAACCCATGGGATCTTAGCCAAGGGAACAGCCTGGAGCTACCAGGCCTTGTGTCCTGATCATCCTCACTGTGGGGCTGGGGTGATTGTTATTAGGCTGGTGATGGTGGTCTCAGGGCTGTGTGCACTGACCTCGACCCTCCTGATTCTGGCTTCCTAGATCTCCATCCTTGGTCTGGGCAGAACCGGATGGCCATGTCCCAGGTGAGTTCCTAATTTACCTCTACTTTGTTTCCAGTTAATTGGAGGCAGCAATTAGGAAATTATATTACAACCTTGAAAAAAAACCCATTAGTTCTCTCAACTCTGGCTGTTTTCTGTTCAACCTGTCATCCACCCTAGAAAGGAAAAGACATTTTTGTCTACTTCTTACTCTTGGAGCTGCGCTTCATATTTTTGCCTTTTCAAAGAAAATTGTTTAAATGCATAGACTTATCTTGCTTTTTCTATTCACTTTCAGTTCACTTTTTGCCTTTTCATTATGTTTAAAATTGTGAAAGTAAATCCACGTCTCATGTTCAAATATGCATAAAATAAACAGTATCCAAAAGATCCCTATTTCTTCTTCCCCCAGTACCACATTCTTCCTCAGAGATGCCCACTGTTAGCAGTTTGGTGATAAGGTGCTGTAGATGCATTTACTTCAGTTTAATTAACTAAAAATAGAGGTACATGTAACGTGTGTTTTTTCTCAAATGCCATCACACCCCCATACCCATCTTGCTTTTCCCACTTGAGTATATTACGAGTGTTGTTCCCCATCAGTACATAGAAACTGTTTCAGTTCCTCTTTCGTGGTATGGATGTCTCATTTAACTGTTTCTCTCTTCATGAATATTTGGGTTTTTTATTTTATTTTTCTATTATAAACAGTGCCTCATGAACCACTTTCTATGTATCTGTTGGCCCATTAGTACAGGTATTTATGGAGAGTACACCTGGAAGGATTTTTGTGGATGGTCTGCACTGAGGGCGGCGCACTGGCTGGGCTCACAGGGCAGTCACCAAGGCCAGACCATCCCCACCCTGAAAGGATGGGCCTCGGTTCCGGGATGCTGCAGGTGTTCATAACCAAGTCCTCTGTCATTTCCCCTCAACAGGATACCTTGTGGCCCAGCCACATGGGATTTTCAGGTTGGGACAAGGAGAAGAGGAGGCCGGGATGGCAGCTGGAGAAAGCCTGATGTGGAACTGTCCAGGTGAGCCCATGCCAGGCCAGCTGGGCTGGGCAAGGGGACCTTCACGGGTCAGGGTGATCTTGGCCTCAGCGGCATGCCCAGGACCTCGTCTCAGAAACCCCAGGCTTGGGGACACAACTCAGGGCTGATGGAATGAGCTGCTGTGATAGCTACATGATGCCCCACCTGCCACCCCTCTGCAGCCCCTTATTCTTGGGGTTCAGACAGAGGTGGCTGCTATTGTTCTTTAGATCCTGTCTCCACCTTCTAGCATCTCCAGTATAGGGAGATGTGCTCAGGTTTGTCTCTTTCCTATTCCGCCTCCTTTCTGAAAGCTGTTAAACCTTCTCTCTTGGGTATTCACATGTTCATCAGAAGCCAAGCAAATGAAAGGATGATGTTTCCTCTTTATTTGGCATATTGTGGGCCCTCAAAGTCTTAAATGCAGTGTCTTTAACCTCAGGGAAATTATCCTACCTGGTTTATTGGTTTATTGGAGTTGGAATAGACAAAAGACCTTTGCTTAGTGACCTTCAGCTCTACCAGGCCAGGTACCACCGTGTCCTTGTCTGCTCTCACTTTGTGGCTAAACAGTGTCAACTTCACAAAGGTTTCTGTTTACTTATTTCTCTCAGGCCATTCCAAATCTGACTTGATTCCACCTGTTGTCAGATTCCTCCTCTTATCAATACTTCCCACCCACTCAACTCTTGTTGTTTATATTACCTCTATTTATTACAATAAATAAGTGCAGTGCAGTTCAGTTGCTCAGTCTTGTCCGACTCTTTGCGACCCCATGAACCACAGCACGCCAGGCCTCCCTGTCCATCACCAACTCCCGGAGTTTACCCAAACCCATGTCCATCGAGTCGGTGGTGCCATATAGCCATCTCATCCTCTGTCGTCCCCTTCTCCTCCTGCCCCCAATCCTTCCCAGCATCAGGGTCTTTTCCAATGAGTCAACTCTTCGCGTGAGGTGGCAAAAGTATTGGAGTTTCAGCTTCAACATCAGTCCTTCCAATGAACACACAGGACGGATCTCCTTTAGGATGGACTGGTTGGATCTCCTTGCAGTCCAAGGAGTCAAGAGTCTTCTCCAACACCACAGTTCAAAAGCATCAGTTCTTCGGCGCTCAGCCTTCACAGTCCAACTCGCACATCCATACATGACTACTGGAAAAACCATAGCCTTCACTGCTGCTGCTGCTGCTAAGTCGTGTCAGTCGTGTCCGACTCTGTGTGACCCCTTAGACGGCAGCCCACCAGGCTCCCCTGTCCATGGGATTCTCCAGGCAAGAACACTGGAGTGGGTTGCCATTTCCTTCTCCAATGCATGAAAGTGGAAAGTGAAAGTGAAGTTTCTCAGTCATGTAAGACTCTTAGCGACCCCATGGACTGCAGCCCACCAGGCTCCTCTGTCCATGGGATTCTCCAGGCAAGAGTACTGGAGTGGGTCGCCAGTGCCTTCTCCCATAGCCTTGACTAGATGGACCTTTTTTGACAAAGTAATGTCTCTGCTTTTCAATATGCTATCTAGGCTGGTCATAACTTTCCTTCCAAGGAGCAGACATCTTTTAATTTCATGGCTGCAGTCACCATCTGCAGTGATTTTGGAGCCCCAAAAAATAAAGTCTGACACTGTTTCCACTATTTCCCCATCTATTTCCCATGAAGTGATGGGACCAGATGCCATGATCTTAGTTTTCTGAATGTTGAGCTTTAAGCCAACTTTTTCACTCTCTCTCACTTTCATCAAGAGGCTCTTTAGTTCTTCTTCACTTTCTGCCATAAGGGTGGTATCATCTGCATATCTGAGGGTATTGATATTGAGCTATTTTCTCCCGGCAATCTTGATTCCTAGCTTGTGCTTCTTCCAGCCCAGCGTTTTCTCATGATGTACTCTGTCTATATAAGTTAAATAAGCAGGTTGACGATATACAGCCTTGACGTACTCCTTTTCCTATTTGGAACCAGCCTGTTTTTCCATGTCCAGTTCTAACTGTTGCTTCCTGACCTGCATACAGGTTTCTCAAGAGGCAGGTCAGGTGGTCTGGTATTCCCATCTCTTTCAGAATTTTCCACAGTTTATTGTGATCCACACAGTCAAAGGCTTTGGCATTGTCAATAAAGCAAAAATATATGTTTTTCTGGAGCTCTCTTGCTTTTTCAATGATCCAGCGGATGTTGGCAGTTTGATTTCTGGTTCCTCTGCCTTTTCTAAAACCAGCTTGAACATCTGGAAGTTCACAGCTCACATATTGTTCAAGCCTGGCTTGGAGAATTTTGAGCATTACTTTAGTATGTGAGATGGGTGCAATTGTGCGGTAGTTTGAGCATTCTTTGGCATTGCCTTTCTTTGGGATTGGAATGAAAACTGACCTTTTCCAGTCCTCTGGCCACTGCTGAGTTTTCCCAATTTGCTGGCATATCGAGTGCAGCACTTTCACAGCATCATCTTTCAGGATTTGAAATAGCTCAACTGGACTTCCATCACCTCCACTAGCTTTGTTCGTAGGGATGCTTTCTAAGGCCCAGTTGACTTCACATTCCAGGATGTCTGGCTCTAGGTGAGTGCTCACACCATCGTGATTATCTGAGTCGTGAAGATCTTTTTTGTACAGTTCTTCTGTGTATTCTTGCCACTTCTTCTTAATATCTTCTGCTTCTGTTAGGTCCATACCATTTCTGTCGTATAATGAGCCAATCTTGGCATGAAATGTTCCCTTGGTATCTCTAGTTTTCTTGAAGAGATCTCTAGTCTTTCCCAATCTGTTGTTTTCCTCTATTTCTTTGCACTGATCACTGAGGAAGGCTTTCTTATCTCTCCTTGCTATTCTTTGGAACTCTGCGTTCAGATGGGAATATCTTTCCTTTTCTCCTTTGCTTTTCGCTTCTCTTCTTTTCACAGCTATTTGTAAGGCCTCCTGAGACAGCCATTTTGCTTTTTTGCATTTCTTTTCCATGGGGATGGTCTTGATCCCTGTCTCCTGTACAATGTCATGATCCTCCGTCCATAGTTCATCAGGCACTCTGTCTATCACATCTAGCCCCTTAAATCTATTTCTCACTTCCACTGTATAATCATAAGGGATTTGATTTAGGTCATACCTGAATGGTCTAGTGGTTTTCCTCACTTTCTTCAATTTAAGTCTGAATTTGGCAATAAGGAGTTCATGATCTGAGCCACAGTCAGCTCCTGCTCTTGTTTTGGCTGACTGTATAGAGCTCCTCCATCTTTGGCTGCAAAGAATATAATCAATCTGATTGTGGTGCTGACCATCTGGTGATGTCCATGTGTAGAGTCTTTTCTTGTGTTGTTGGAAGAGGATGTTTGCTATGACCAGTGTGTTCTCTTGGCAAAATTCTATTAGCCTTTGCCCTGCTTCATTCTGTCCTCCAAGGCCAAATTTGCCTGTTACTCCAGGTGTTTCTTGACTTCCTACTTTTGCATTCCAGTCCCCTATAATGAAAAGGACAACCGTTTTTTTGGTGTTAGTTCTAGAAGGTCTTGTAGGTCTTCATAGAACCCTTCAGCCTCACCTTCTTCAGTGTTACTGGTCGGGGCATAGACTTGGATTACCGTGGTATTGAATGGTTTGCCTTGGAAACGAACAGAGATCATTCTGTTGTTTTTGAGATTGCATCCAAGTACTGCATTTTGGACTCTTGTTGACCATGATGGCTACTCCATTTCTTCTAAGGGATTCCTGCCCACAGTAGTAGATATAATGGTCATCTGAGTTAAATTCACCCATTCCAGTCCATCTTAGTTCGCTGATTCCTAGAATGTCAACGTTCAGTCTTGCCATCTCCTGTTCGATCACTTTGAATTTGCCTTGATTCATGGACCTAACATTCCAGGTTCCTATGCAATATTGCTCTTTACAACATTGGACATTGCGTCTATCACCAGTCACATCCACAACTGGGTATCATTTTTGTTTTGGCTCCATCCCATCATTCTTTCTGGAGTTATTTCTCCACTGATCTCCAGTAGCATATTGGGCACCTACTGACCTGGGGAGTTCATCTTTCAGTGTCCTATCTTTTTGCCTTTTCATACTGTTCATGGGGTTCTCAAGGCAAGAATACTGAAGTGGTTTGCCATTCCCTTCTCCAGTGGACCACATTCTGTCAGACTTCTCCACCATGACCCGTCCATCTTTGGTGGCCCCACACGACATGGCTTAGTTTCATTGAGTTAGACAATGCTGTGGTAAGAGAAAACCAAGTAAGACGGTAGGCACTGAGAGAGGGCATCAGAGGGCAGACAGACTGAAACCACAGTCAGAGACAACTAGCCAGTCTGATTACATGGACTACAGCCTTGTCTAACTCAAGGAAACTAAGCCATGTCGTGTGGGGCCACCCAAGATGGACCAACTCAATGAAAATAAATAAACCTGAGAGCATATTACTTTCACAGCAGCATGCTTCAGTGAGCACTGTCTGCTTTCCTGTTTGTTTGTTTTTGCTCAGGGTCCCTTATGGTGACTGAGGAAGTCTCGAGACATTGGTCTTTTTCTCTCCTGCTCTTAGTGGCCACTCACTGGCCCCTCCCGAAAAAGTCTGTCTAGAGCACTGTTACCCTTCACTGCTCTCCATGGACTAGCAGCCTGGGCATGGCCTGGGCTCAGAGTAGAAGTGCAGATTTTTGAGATCCACTTCAGCTTTACTGAATCTGCATCTGCTTTTCAACAGCTGTTCAGAGATTAGTTTCATGGCTGCAGCTGTAGTCAGACGGGTCCAGCTGATTCCAGGTGTCAACATAGCTAAGCTTCTGTTTTTGTATTCCAGTTAGTAACTTTCTTTAAAACGTAGCCAAATGCCTGTGGCTTATTTTTCTACCTGCACACAATCCCCTAGAGGCAGGAGTCCACATCTTATTCTCATTCATCCAGGTGTGGGGCTGTAGAGGCACTAAGTAAGTATTGCTTTGATTGTTTTGGACTGCAGCAGAGGAAAGAGGTTTGTTATTCTTCCATAGCCCAGTGGTGAAGAGCTTGGACTTCGGAGCTCACAGCCTAGATTCAGATTCTAGCTTCTTCACTCACAAGCTGTCACTTTGTACACGTGACTTAGCCTCTCTTTGCCTGTTTGTGGAATGGGGTTAAATGCTAGAACTTACAGGACTGACAGAATTTAATGAGTTGATAAATGTCAAGCACCAAAAAAGAATGCCTTGGAATAGAGGAAGTTCTCAATATATGTTATCACTCTTTGTATTGTTGTTATTAGCCATATAGAATATTTGTTTAATGTAATGGTTGTCAACCAGAGGTGTATCACCTGTGAAGGCCTAGTTATGTGCATTGTAACATTCAGATAGTTCTGATATCCACGTCTAGTTCAGATTCATTGCTTTAAATGTCTGCTGACAGAGGTTCAAAGGACTGTGAGACTTAGCAAGGCCGTCACCCAGGAGCATGGGTCAGATGGGATAGTAAATAAGAGCACACAGCCTCACTACTGGATAGCTTGGTTCTCCTCCCCCATTCCTCCATTCTTCAAGCTACTTCAGGGCTTATATTCTCCTCTGGGCCCTGGATGAAATCTCTGACAGATCTCATAAATTCTCAGATTGTTCTGAGATAGTAAAAATCTTCTGTCAAATCCATGTATCAAGAGTAGCCTCGCTGTCATATTTATTTTCAATTTGTTGAGCTTTTCACAGAAATAACTTTTACCTTTGTTAACTGTCTTTATTATGTGTTTTCCATTTGTTGATTTCTCCTTTTACATTTATTTCCATTTCTACTTTGGGTTTACTTTGCTGTTTTGTATCAGCATCTTTTTCCCTTCAACATTTTATTATAAAAATTTCCAGACAAAACAAGCAAAATAATTATAGTTTGAACATCCATGTAATACCATCTAGATTCTACAATGAATGTTTTGCTGTATTTGCTTTATTGCCTATCCATGTGCTAATTCCTCTCTTCTTCCATCAGTCTCCCTTTGTTTGTGTGTGGAATGCATTTCAAAGTAAGTTGTGGATATCAGTACACTTCAAACCTAAATACTCCCACAGGCATGTCATTAACTAGAATTAAATATTTCTTAGTATTTTTTCTATCCTTAATGCTTAATAGGTATTTTCATAAAAGGAAATGCAAAGCTAGCACAATATGATAGTGGATTGTATGTAGTAATGTTTTAATGTAATTTCCAGATGTATTTTCAATGTACTGTCATGATATATGTAACTGCATTGTCTTCTTGAAAATGAGGTTTGGGTTATTGAGGTATAATTTATATACCATGAAGTTCACCTCTCTTAAGTGTACAGTTCTATATATATTAACAAATATATAGTCATTTAAATACCACCACAGTCAAGCTATTGGACATTTTCATTCCCCTAAAACATTCCCTTGTTCCTCTTTACAATTAAACGTCTCCCCTACTTTCACATCTGATCTTGTTTCTTTCTTCTAGTTTTGTTTTTTTATAGAATGTTATATAAATGAATCTTATAGTATATAGCCTTACGCATCTTGCTTCTTTCATTTACCTTAGTGCTTTTTAGGTTCATTCGTGTTGTGACATGTTTCAACAGTCTGTTCCTTTCTGTAGCCAAATGATACTCCATTTGCTTACCATAGACCAAGGTATGCACTTTTGAATTTTTTCTTATTTTTGGTTATTATGAAAGAAGCTGGTATGAACACACTTATGTTTAGGCATTTGTGTGGGTATATGTTTTCATATTTCTGGGGTAAATATCTAGAGTGGGATTGCTTGGTCATGTGGTAAGTGTATGTTTAACTTCACAAGACACTACCAAACTGTTCTCTAGTGTGACTGTACCATTTTGGATGCCTACCAGCAACATATAAGAGTTCCAGTGTTTTGCTCTCTTGACAGCACTTGGTATTATTAGTATTGTTAATCTTTCTAGATGCTGTGTAAGAGTAGCTCATTGTGCTATTAATTTGCATTTCTCCAGTAACTGATATTCAGCATCTTTTCATGTTCTTTTGTTTGCCATCTATACATCTTTGGTGAACTGTTTCTTGTAATCTTTTGCCATTTTTGTTATTATTAAATTATGAGAGTTCTTTATATATTCTGGATGCAAGTCCTCTATCACTATGTGTTTTCCAAGTCTTTACTCCCATGCTGTGGCTTGTTTTTATCTTAACAGTGTCCTTCCCAAAAAAGACATTTTTAATTTTGATAAAAGTCCCATTTATCAAATTTTTCTTCTATAGTTCATGCTGTTATACCCTGTATAACAATTCTCTAACACAAGGTAACAGAGATTTTCTCATATTTTTATTTGAGAGGATTTATAATGTTAACTCTTACATTTATCAGGCTTCCCTGATAGCTCAGTTGGTAAAGAATCCGCCTGCAATGCAGGAGACCCCGGTTTGATTCCTGGGTCGGGAAGATCTGCTGGAAAAGGGATAGGCTACCCACTCCAGCATTCTTGGGCTTCCCTGTGGCTCAGTTGGTAAAGAATCCACCTGCAATGTGGGAGACCTGGGTTCGATCCCTGGGTTGGGAAGATCCCCTGAAGGCAAAGGCTCCCCACTCCAGTATTCTGGCCTAGATAATTCCATGGACTGTATCCCCTGGAGAAGATACAGGGGGTATCTGGACTGAGTGACTTCCACTTTCACTTATATTTAGGCCCATGGCCAATAATGAAATGAATATTTTTATCTGGTACGAGTTAAGGATCATTGTTTTCCTTTTCTTGGCATATGCATATTTAATTGTTCAAGCAGCATTTTTTAGAAGACTATCTCTTCTCCGTTGGTTTACCTTGGTACCCTTATCAAAAACAGTTGAGCACGTATGCATTGATCTGTCTGCCGATACAGCACTATCTTAATTACTGTAGCCTACATGTTCACATCAGGTACAGTGAATCTTCCAACTTTGTTCTTTTCATAATGTTTTGGTCCTTGATATTTTCATATAAATTTTAAAATCAGCTTCCCAATTTCTGCATGAAAGCCTACAGGGATTTTGTTTGGGGTTACATTGAGTCTGTGGATCATTGAAATACTAAGAATATTGAGTCTTCCAATTCACAAACATAGTATATCTCTCAATTTATTTAGGTCTATAAAAATTTATCTCAGTATCATAAGTAATATATGGTAGTTTTGAGTACATAGGTCTTGCATAGGGAATGCAACTGCAATTTAAATATTTCATTTTAAACACACCTGTTTGCTTTTTGTCAGTATCTCCTTTGTGTTTTTTTTTTTAAATTTAGTGGTTGCTCTAGCGATTAAGAGATACATGCTTTATTAACCCTTTCACCATATATAGTTATATTTTAAGACTTCAAGTCATATGTAGAAAGTTTATAGCAATATAGGTCACTTCCCTTCCCTCTTTTATGTTATGTATAGGTTTCAAATGTATTGTATCCACAACTGTCATACATATCTTAAAGAATTCAAAAGGAGAAAAGTAGCCTGTATTATTTTTTTGCAACCCCATGGACTGTAGCCCGCCAGGCTCCTCTGTCCATGGGATTTCCAAGGCAAGAATACTGGAGTGGGTTGCCATTTCCTTCTCCAGGAGATCTTCCCAACCCAGGGATTGAACCTGTGTCTTCTGCAAGTCTCCGTATTGCAGGTGGATTCTTTACTACTGAGCTACCAGGGAAGCCCATTCTGTATATTTACTCAGATGTTTTCTTTGTTAATTATTTCATTTTAATTGGAGGTTAATTACTTTACAATATTGTAGTGGTTTTTCCCATACATTCACATGAATCAGCCATGGGTGTACATGTGTCCTCCATCCTAAACCCTCCTCCCATCTCCCTCCCCATCCCATCCCTCAGGATCGTCCCAGTGCACCGGCGCTGAGTGCCCTGTCTCATGCATCGAACCTGGACTGGCGATCAGTTTCACATATGGTAATATACGTGTTTCAGTGCTATCTCTCAAATCATCCCACCCTCGCCTTCTCCCACATTCCAAAAGTCTGTTATTTACATCTGTGTCTCTTTTGCTGTCTCGCATATAGGGTCATCGTTACCATCTTTCTAAATTCCATATATATACGTTAATATACTGTATTAGTGTTTTTCTTTCTGAGTTACTTCACTCTGTATAATAGGCTCCAGTTTCATCCACCTCATTAGAACTGATTCAAATGCATTCTTTTTAATAGCTAAGTAATATTCCATTGTGTATATGTATCACTGCTTTCTTATCCATTCAGCTGCTGATGGGCATCTAGGTTGCTTCCATGTCCTAGCTATTGTAAACAGTGCTGCAATGAACATTGGGGTACACGTGTCTCTTTCAATTCTGGTTTCCTCGGTATGTATGCCCAGCAGTGGGATTGCTGGGTCATATGGCAGTTCTATTTCCAGTTTTTGAAGGAATCTCCATGCTGTTCTCCATAGTGATTGTATTCGTTTGCATTCCCACCAACAGTGTAAGAGGGGTCCCTTTTCTCTGCACCCTCGCCAGCATTTATTGTTTGTAGACTTTTTGATAGCAGCCATTCTAACAGGCATGAGATGGTACCTCATTGTGGTTTTGATTTGCATTTCTCTGATAATGAGTGATGTTGAACATCTTTTCCTGTGTTTATTAGCCATCTGTATGTCTTTGGAGAAATGTCTGTTTAGTTCTTTGGCCCATTTTTTGATTGTTACCCAGATATTTTATCATTTCTGTTGGTCTTCCCATTCACCCTGCAGAAGATCCTGTTTCATTTCTCTTAGAACAAATCTGATGACAAAATCTCTTTGCTTCAGTGTAGAATTCTGGTTTGACATTTTTTTGCCTTTACTAATTTTAAGAAGTTCCAGTATCATCTGGCCTCCATTGTTTCTGATGAGAACCTCACAGTCATTTGAATAATTGATTCACATGCAGTGTGCTTTTTTTTTTATTGACTACATTCAAGATATTTTCTTTGCTTTCCAGATATTTGACTGTAATATTCCTGGGTGTTTCTGTGAGTTTATTTGTTTCTGCCATGCTGAGCATCTCGAATCTGTCATTTTATGTCTTTTTCCAAATTTGGGACTTTTTTGGCCATTATTTTTCAGACCTTTTCTTCTGCACTAGTCTCATTTCCTTGAAGGACTCCAATGATGTAAATGTTGGACCTTCTGATACTGTCCCATGGATACCTGATGCTGTATTTCTTTCTTTTATTTTTCTCAGTCTTTTGTCTCTATTCCTCATATTGGCAGGTTGGATCATTTCTGTCAGTTTAACTCCAAGTTCATTGACTCTTGCCTCTCTCATCTCCATTCTGCTGCTCAGTTCACCCCAGGTGTTGGTTTGTTTGTCTTTCTGATTTCAGATACTATGTTTTTTAGTTCTAAAATTTCCATTGTTTTAATAGTTTCTGTATCTCAGTTGAGAACTTCTGTTTATCCATTCACTTCAAGTGTGTCTGCCTCATAGAGCTGTTTCCATAGATGCTTAAAATGTCTTTGGTATTTCCAGCATCTGGCATCTGTTGGTTATCTTTTCTTTTGAAAATTGGTCACATTTTGCTAGTTGTTTCTTATGTTGAATGATTTTGGATCCTATCCTAGATAGTGGTGATTGTTCTGTTGCTTTTAATCTTTATTTATCACTTAATAAACCTAGTTAGATTGAGATCACTGGTTTTGTCTTGCTCTCTGTGGGTATTGATTCTAATCGATATGGTATTCAAAGCCTTTGCTTTGTGTGTGCACCATTTCAGGGGTTAATTTGAGACTTGAGTGATGGTTTAAGTCTTTGTGCAGTTTTCAGAACCTTTGCTGGCCTGCTTCATGGTTGTCTCTGTGCGTTTGTCACTCAGGTGTTAGTCTCAGACTGAGCTGTGGTTGGACTATTACTTTAGTTCAGTTCTTAAAGCTTTGGTGTGAGGCTTTTGCTTGGATGAGCTCAGGACTTCTGGAAGGTTTATATACCCCTGGGACAGAGTCTTGTGAAAAAAGAACGGGGACTAAAAAGAAATGCCCTGGTATACGGGCTGCTTCTTCACTTTTTGACTCACCTTCAGAGTCTGCCTGCTTTTTTTTGCTTTTAACTTATCAGAATCCTGCATAGCTGCTTTACATATTTTGTCCAGAGTTCTTAGGTGCAATAATCAGTAGGAGAGGGGCTGTAGTAGACATACTCCATTGTGCCTAGAAATGGAAACCTTAATTTCATCATTCTTGCTTTTATCTTTATTATTTCTGTCCTCCTGCTAGTTTGAATTTAATTTTCTCTTTTCCTAGTTTCGTAAGGTAGAAGCTTAGATAATTCATTTGATAGCTTCCCTGTCTAATTAAGTATTGTGAATGCTATGACTGCCTCTAAGACTGATTTAGCTGTTTCAGCCTCTCTGTATTGTGGTATAATTGACATACAAGAAACTGCATGTATTCAAAGTTCATAATTTGATAAGTTTTGACATGTAAACATCCAAGAATCCATCACCACAATCAAGATAATGAAGTCATAGAATGAGCTGGGAAGTATTCCCTTCCCTCTTTAGTTCTTTGGGAGAATTTGTATGAAATTGGTGTTATTTCTTCCTTAAATTTTTGATAGAATTCCCCAGTGAAGTCATCTGTGCCTGGAGTTTTCTTTATAGGAAGGCATTAAACTACAGTGTCAATTTCTTTAATAGATACTGGATTATTCAGATTATTTATTCATTAACAAACTTTGGTAACTTGTGTCTTTCAAAGAGTTTTTCCATTTCACCTAAGTTGGCAAATTTATTGGCATAAAGTTGTTCACAGTATTTCCTTATTATACTTTTAATTTCTGAGGGTCTGTGGTAGTCTCATTTTACTTTTAAAAAAGTAATCTTGTGTAGAAATGAAAACTATGAGCTTCATTTAAAGGGAAATCTCTCCCTCCAGCTAATGCTTCTTTCAGTGCTTCAGGCTGGAAGCTTTTAGTGCCAAAGGAAGCATGCTCAGCTTTTTATTTCTTTACTCCACTCCCCCCCTACCCCCCGCCACTCACCAAATCACCAACTAGGCCATCTCTGGCTCCTTGGGTGAAGCAAGTGAAGAAGGAGGGAGTTAAGACAAAATTAGTTTGCCCTAACTTATAAAGATATAATCTGATATTGCCATCCTCTGCATGTGTGCCGGAGTCCTGCTCCAGCTGGTCAGGGTTCCCTCAGGATGGACGGCATCAGCGATACGAATGAGAAGACACAGTGAGTCTCGGTGTTTCCAAGTGTCTCCTGACTTTATTGTTTTTAAGACAGCTTTTATATTTTTAGTGGTACATAGAAACAAATGTAAAGTATAGAGTCATGCCAGATCAGCTCGATGGATCAGCAGTTTTTGACCCTTATCTGAACCAGGACACTGTTTGTGTTTCTAAGTTACAAAAGGTTTAAAATTGTTTACATCATCTTCTGGCCTGGAGGCCTGCTAACATCTTGTGACTCTTTTATTGATAGGGGTTGATCAGCCAGGACACTTTTGCATCAGGCACAGAAAATACCAGGGTTACATTTTTTAAAGAATACAGGCACAGCAGATTATGACAAAGAAAGAATTCATAAACTCAGAGTTTCAAGGTAAAACCTGTTCTTCTGTAATCTACCTTATGCCTTGAGCCTAACAGAAAAGAATGTAGTCCCATAAAGTCATAGTACAGCAAGCTGAAACAATGTAGCACAAAGGTCAGTTCTTAGCAAAATCACCAGCTGAATTAACAATTGTCTTATTATTTGTATTAAAACTAAACTTTTATTTATAAAAATCTCTAACTATTATGTTTTCATTATATAGGCTAAATACTTAAGAGTAAAAAAAAGCATAATGAGTAAGTATAGACTAAGTTACAGTTTTATAAAGCAACATTTCTTATATTTTCTAACAAGCCTTTCTTTCCTACAAAGGGCTCTGTGCCCATTGGGGCTTTCTGTGTGGAGGCTCTCAATGCTGTTCTGTTGTTAAGGAGCAGTCAAGCACATTAGCTCCAAAGGCACAGGTACATTTATTAAACAAACCAATATGCTAGCAAGAGGAATTTAGATTAGCATATTTTATATCCCAGATAATTTTATTTAGGGTGCTACCATTCAGGGGCCTTGTCGATTGAGATTTCAGATTGATCTATTTTAGAAGAGAATCAGGAAAAGCCTTTTTTCTAAGTCACAGAAAATAAGAAGAGGTTTATTGTAGCAAACATCAGAAAGACAGATATCATCTTTAAGGTGAGTGCTGAGGCAGCCTTCCGAGAATCCCTGAGGCCTGAGAAGCCATGCTCAGATCAGTCCTCTACCTCATGACTCTGTCATGGGTGGGATCTCGTGAGCTGGCTCCCGGCACATGTGGCAGATTCTAGAGACTGATTTCTTTCTGTCCCTGGTATGTTTTGGGCTTCCCAAGTGGCACTAGTGGTAAAGAACCCACCTGCCAATGCAGGAGACATAAGAGACACGGGTTCAATCCCTAGGTCAGGAAGATCCCCTGGAGGAGGAAATGGCACCCCCATGGCAGCCCACTCCAGTATTCTTGCCTGGGGAATCCCCATGGGCAGAGGATACTGGTGGGCTTCAGTCCATTGGGTCACAAAGAGTTGGACATGACTGAGCACAGACAAACTGGTATATTTATGGTTTCCTTGGAGATGCCCCAGCTAGGGCCCTTGATTGCAGTTCCTCAATATAGGCGCTGCCTCTTTTCCAGCAAGTTATTTAATATATCTCCTTCTTGCCCTCACCAAACAGCACCGTCATAGACATCCAGTCTCTTTTGGCTGAGGTCACCTTGATGCTAGGAGAAAGTCCCCTCTCCAAAGTAACCCAACCCTATTCCTATCCAGAGGGTCCACATCTGGCTTGTGGAGTGCGTATCTGTGTGATGGGGCCTTGATCTCTTCATCACCTCCCCCCCACCACCCAATGCAACCTCTTTTCTGTGGCCACAGACTGCCACAACCTGCCTGTCACCTGTAGAGTTTTCTAGCTGCAAACCAGGTACCAAGTCCCATGTGTCCCCCAGACTCTAGTGGACATATATCAAGCAGGTTGTCTCCTTGAAGTTTTCCTTACTAGATTAGGGCTGGGGCAGAAGTACTCCTCCTGCCCCTATTGTGTGAGAGAGAAAACGCCACTGCTTTCCAACAGCTCTGTCTGAAGAAGGTTTCTTCCTCAGCTTCTTAAACCTTAATACTCCTACTTTTTTTTTTTTCTCCTACTGGTAAGGTGTCTTACTGCAGAGGGACTCCCAAGTGGTTTTGACCTACTCTTTTAAGTCCTGCAATGGTCTCTGGACTGTGAAAGCACTTGGTAGTATTTTATTGCCAGCCTTTGAAATGAGTAGGTTTTTTTTTTTTAATGTTTTATTTTCTTGTAGTGAGAACTTTTAAGATTCACTCTCTTAGCAACTTTCAAATACACAATACAGTATTATTAGCTATAGTTGGGCTTCCCAGGTGGCTCAGTGGTAAAGAATCTGCCTGCCAGTGCAGGAGACGCAAGAGACGTTTGATCCCTGGGTTGGGAAGATCTCCAGAGGAGGAAATGACAACCTGCTACAGTATTCTTGCCTGGAAAATTCCATAAGCAGGAGGAGCCTGGCAGCTAGAGTCCATGGGATCACAAAGAGTTGGACATGACTGAGCTACCAAGCATACACACACAGCTATAGTCACCATGCTGTTACTGCTTCTGCAGTGTTTATATAGAAAGCCCCAGGCTGGAATCAAGCTAAGAAAAAATGTCACTGCTGTTTCCCAATTTACAGTGGAGCTGCCTCCTCACCCCTTCCCCCAAGTTAGTATCACCTTGATCCATGTGTACAGATCATTGTTGAATCTTGAGATGTGGGCAAGAGAAGTGGAGATTGTTGGTAAAAATAAAGGGCTCTACCAACGGTTTTTTCAAAGCAGATGGCCTGCAAAGAGCTGTATTGATATCGTGTTAAGCCAGTTCCTTCAGAGCATGGATTGAAGCTGGGTGGCAGATGTAGCTTCTGAAATATCTGAAACTTCTGCTTTTGAACTGGAAACATCAGTGTAAAAATGCAAAGTTCTGTATCTTTATGCAGCCAAACTGATGATACAGACAATGCATGATTTAGACCAGTGCTGCCCAAGAGAACTTTCTACAATGATAGCACTGTTCTCTCTATATAGAATTGTAGTATGGGCACACTGCTTGGGCTTCCCAGTGATGCTAGTGATAAAGAACCTGCCTGCCAATTCAGGAGATGTAAGAGATGTGGGTTTGATTCCTGGGTCAGGAAGATTCCCTGGAGGAGGGTATGGCAACCCACTACAGTATTCTTGCCTGGAGAATCCTGTAGACAGAGGAGCGTGGCGGGCCATAACTAACAAAGAGTCAGACCACTGGAGCGACTTAGCACGCAGGCATACATGGGCACACTCTATGTTTTGGTAATCTGTTAAGTACGAATTGGTATCTTATTGTAATTTTTGTTTCCCTGATTACAAGTAAAGGTATTTATCATTTCATATTTGGTGTGGACTGGATTTCCTCTTCTGGGCTTACTTGTTCATATCCTTTATTTGTGTTTTTCTTGGGGTATTTGTCTTTTTCAAATTTATATGGATTCTTTTTTTTTTTTTCAAACGAAAGTTATGAATATTTAATTTTTTTTATAAATTTATTTATTTTAGTTGGGGGCTAATTACTTTACAATATTGTAGTGGTTTTTGCCATACATGACATGAATCAGCCATGGGTTTACATGTGTTCCCCATCCTGAACCCCCTTCCCATCTCCCTCCCCATCCCATCCCTCTGGGTCATCCCATTGCCCCAGCCCTGAGCATTTGTCTCATGCATCGAACTTGGAATGGTGTTCTGTTTCACATATGATAATATACATGTTTAAATGCTATTCTCTCAGAACTTCCCACCCTCACCTTCTCCCTCAGAGTCCATAAGACTGTTCTATGCATCTGTGTCTCTTATTCTGTCTCACATATAGGGTTATCGTTACCATCTTTCAAATTCCATATATATGCATTAGTATACTGTATTGGTGTTTTTCTTTCTGGCTTACTTCACTCTGTATAATGGGCTCCAGTTTCATCCATCTCAATAGAACTGATTCAAATGTATTCTTTTTAATGGCTGAGTAATATTCCATTGTGTATATGTACCACAGCTTCCTTATCCATTCGTCTGCTGATGGACATCTAGGTTGCTTCCATGTCCTGGCTGTTGTAAACAGTGCTGTGATGAACATTGGGATACACGCGTCTCTTTCAATTCTGGTTTTCTAGGTATGTATGCCCAGCAGTGGGATTGCTGGGTCATATGGCAGTTCTATTCCCAGTTCTTTAAAGAATCTCCACACTGTTCTCCATAGTGGCTGTACTAGTTTGCATTCCCACCAACAGTGTAAGAGGGTTCCCTTTTCTACACACCCTCTCCAGCATTTATTGCTTGTAGACTTTTGGATAGCAGCCATTCTGACTGGTGTGAAATGGTACCTCATTGTGGTTTTGATTTGCATTTCTCTAATAACGAGTGATGTTGAGCATCTTTTCATGTGTTTGTTAGCCATCTGTATGTCTTCTTTGGAGAAAAGTCTGTTTAGTTCTTTGGCCCATTTTTTGATTGGGTTGTTTATTTTTCTGGAATTGAGTTGCAGGTGATGCTTGTATATTTTTGAGATTGTTTGTCGGTTGCTTCGTTTTCTATTATTTTCTCCTATTCTGAAGGCTGTCTTTTCACCTTGCTTATAGTTTCCTTTGTTGTGCAAAAGCTTTTAATTTTAATTAGATCCCATTTGTTTATTTTTGCTTTTATTTCCAATATTCTGGGAGGTGGGTCATGGAGGATCCTGCTGTGATTTTTGTTGGAGAGTGTTTTGCCTATGTTTTCCTCTAGGAGTTTTATAGTTTCTGGTCATACGTTTAGATCTTTAATCCATTGTGAGTTTATTTTTGTGTATGGTGTTAAAAAGTGTTCTAGTTTCATTCTTTTACAAGTGGTTGACCAGTTTTCCCAGCACCACTTGTTAAAGAGATTGTCTTTTCTCCACTGTATATTCTTGCCTCCTTTGTCGAAGATAAGCTGTCCATAGGCGCGTGGATTTATCTCTGGGCTTTCTATTTTGTTCCATTGATCTATATTTCTATCTTTGTGCCAGTACCATACTGTCTTGATGACTGTGGCTTTGTAGTAGAGCCTGAAGTCAGGCAGGTTGATTCCTCCAGTTCCATTCTTCTTTCTCAAGATTGCTTTGGCTATTTGAGGTTTCTTATATTTCCATACAAATTGTGAAATGATTTGTTCTAGTTCTGTGAAAAATACCGTTGGTAGCTTAATAGGGATTGCATTGAATCTATAGATTGCTTTGGGTAGTATACTCATTTTCACTATATTAATTCTTCCAATCCATGAACACAGTATATTTCTCCATCTGTTTGTGTCCTCTTTGATTTCTTTCATCAGTGTTTTATAGTTTTCTATATATAAGGCTTTTGTTTCTTTAGGTAGATATATTCCTAAGTATTTTACTCTTTTTGTTGCAATGGTGAATGGTATTGTTTCCTTAATTTCTGTTTTCTCATTATTGGTGTATAGGAATGCAAGGGATTTCTCTGTGTTAATTTTATATCCTGCAATTTTACTATATTCATTGATTAGCTCTAGTAATTTTCTGGTAGAATCTTTAGGGTTTTCTATGTAGAGGATCATGTCATCTGCAAACAGTGAGAGTTTTACTTCTTCTTTTCCAATCTGTATTCCTTTTATTTCTTTTTCCGCTCTGATTGCTGTGGCCAAAACTTCCAAAACTATGTTGAATAGTAGTGGTGAAAGTGGGCACCCTTGCCTTGTTCCTGACTTTAGGGGAAATGCTTTCAATTTTTCACCATTGAGGATAATGTTTGCTGTGGGTTTGTCATATATAGCTTTTATTATGTTGAGGTATGTTCCTTGTATGCCTGCTTTCTGGAGGTTTTTTATCATAAATGGATGTTGAATTTTGTCAAAGGCTTTTTCTGCATCTATTGAGATAATCATATGGTTTTTATCTTTCAATTTGTTAATGTGGTGTATTACATGGATTGATTTGCAGATGTTAAAGAAACCTTGCATTCCTGGGATAAAGCGCACTTGGTCATGATGTATGATCTTTTTAATATGATGTTGGATTCTGTTTGCTAGAATTTTATTAATGATTTTTGCATCTATGTTCATCAGTGATACTGGCCTGTAGTTTTGTTTTTTTTGGCATCTTTGTCTGGTTTTGGAATTAGGGTGATATATGGATTCTTTATATAGTCCCAATTCTGATTTTTATAGTATCTTTTTAAAAAATTTTTATTGGAGAGTATAGTTGATTTACAATGATGTGTTAGTTTCAGAGGTACAGCATACTGAGTCAGTTACACATACACATATGTCGACTCTTTTTAGTTAGTATTCTTTCTTCATCTTGGTTATTGCTGGTGTTTTTTGAGTAGAAGTTTTCTTTGTAATGTAATTTATTTGTAATTGATTGATTTTTTAGTTTGTGCTTTTTGTGTAATTTCATGTAACTTTTCTCTGAGCTCATAAAGATGTTATGTAAATTTCTTCCAAAAATTTCAAATTTTGCATTTTATTTTCTTAAAATCTGCCTCAGTCAGTTCACTTATTCAGTCATGTCCGACTCTTTGCAACCCCATGGACTGCAGCATGCCAGGCTTCCCTGTCCATCACCAACTCCCGGAGCTTACTCAAACTCATGTCCATTGAGTCGGTGATGCTATCCAACCTTCTCATCCTCTGTCATCCCCTTCTCCTCCTGCCTTCATTCTTGCCCAGCATCAGGGTCTTTTCCAATTATACATTTTCTTTTTCATTTCCCATTCTATTAGTCAGGGCCTGTAATACAGTGTCTAATAGATATAATGATAGTGAATTCCTTATTTGTTTCTGATTCTAATGGAAATAATGGTGAGGACAATGATAGAAATGTAATGATAGTCTATGTGTAAGTGTATGTTGTGTACCACAAATGCAGTACTCTGTCTGCTTTATATACATTACAGATTTTAATCCTCCAAATGATCTTGTAAAGGAAATTGGTTACTACTTAATAGATGAGAAACTGAGGTACAGAGAATGTGATTTCTAAAACATTCATCATTAAGTATATTTGCTGTGGTTTTTTGAAAAAATACCTTTCATCAAAAGCTTTTAGGTCCCTGGTTTACTAAGACATTAAAAAAAATCATGAATGTGTGGTATTTCCTTGAATGCTTATTTTCTGCATCTCTTGAGAAGATCCTTTTTTCTCCTTTAATCTATTAATGTGGTAGATTATATTAACATTTTTCTGATGGTGTACTGTTCTTGCATTCCTGCACTAAACTCTTAATTAGTTTTAAAGCATTTTTAATTGATTGAATTCAGTTTACTCATGTTTAAGAGTTTTCCATTAATGTTCAGAGTGAGACAGATCTTAGATTTTCTTTTCTTGTACTGTTCTCTTATTCTGGTATCCAAGGTTATCCTCACTGCACAAAAAAGACTGTGTACTTTTCCCTTTTTTTCTAGTTTCTGAAACTATATTGACTGAATTATACCTGTTCTTAAGAGTTTGATAGCAGTCATCTACAACAGCATCTGGATAGGAAGCTTTTTTTAGGGCAAGACTTTCAAGTACAGAGGATTCCCTGGTGGCTCAGACAGTAAAGCGTCTGCCCGCAATGCGGGAGAGCTGGGTTCGATCCCCAGGTCGGGAAGATCCCCTGGAGAAGGAAATGGCAACCCCCTCCAGTACTCTTGCCTAGAAAATTCCATGGATGGAGGAGCCTGGTGGGCTACAGTCCATGGGGTCGCAAAGAGTCAGACATGACTTAGCAACTGAACAAATATACCCTCCAGGTCTATCCATGTTCTTACAGATGGCAGAATCGCATTCCTTTTTATGGTTAATATTCCATTGCATGTATGTGTTTGTGTATGTGTGTGTCTTCATTATCCATACATCTGTTGATGGACACTTAGGTTGCTTCCATATCTTGGCTTTTGTAAATAACGCTGTTTTGAACATTGGGATGCACGTGTCTTTTCAAATTAGTGTTTTCGTTTTCTTCAGCTGTATAACTAGGAGTAAAATTACTGGATCATATGGTAGTTTTTGTTTTTAACTTCCTGAGGGACTTCATAGTGTTTTCCTTAGTGATTGCATTCCCACCAACAGTGTAGGAGGGTCCCCTTTTCTCCACATCTCTGCCAACATTGGTTGTGGTCTTTTTCATAGTAGCCATACTGACAGGTGTGATGTGATAGCTCACTGTGATTTTGATTTGTATTTCCCTGATGCTTAGTGATGTTGAACATCTTTTCATGTGCCTATTGGCCATCTGTATATTTTCCTTGCAACACAAAGACTTCTTGTTTGCCTATGTTCCCAGTATGATTATACCATAAATTTGCTTTCCATCATTCCTATTGTTTACATAATGACTGTATGAACAAAATGAGTATATGAACACTATAGACAGCTTATCCATGTAGTGACCTATGATTAATTTACCTTTTCAGTATAACTTTTAGTTTCCTCTGGTTAATAATTGCCTTGTTTCTTTTATTTGCTTCTTTCTCTGAATACTTCTTGCTAGTTCAGCTTAAACACTTCATGACCCATGATCCACAGTGATTTTAAATGTTTCCAGAGCTATCAAGTGCTCCAGCAATGTCATATCCCTGACTTTGTCTGGGGCCCTCTGACCACTCCCTTCTGGGTGGATTATATTCATTCCTGTTTTGTGCAGCCACCATCCTGACATCTCTCTTCACCATCATTCTGGGAATTCCCTCCACTTTCTCATTGTTGGGAGTCCTCATTTGCTTTAATGCCATGCCTTCTTACACATTTCACTGGAGCACATTCTTCCAGTGCTTTCCTAAGAAAGAACGTAGGTCCATGGGAGGTAATTTTTTTTTTTTTTAGATTTTTGAATATCTGAAAGTGTCTGTTGAAACCTCATCCAAGATGGGGAGTTGAGCCTGGAGTAGTGTTCTAGGATGGACATTTCTTTCCCTTAGACTTACGAAGGCATTGTTCCATTGTCTTATGACTGCAATTTTCTTTTTGAGAACTCTGAAGCTTCTAAGACTTTTTTCCCCTTTATTTCCTGCTTTCTGACATTTCTTCATGTGTCCTAATAGGGGTTAATTTCCACCCATATTGCTGGGCACTTGGTAGGAGACAAATCCCTACAGGGATAGTTGCCCCTTTCTCATGCAAAGCCAAGATGCTGCAGGGCTAGACAACTGCAGTTCAAGTCAAAGTGGCAAGTAAGACTTTTTTTTAGAAAGCCCTTTTCACTTTGTGGGAGATTCTCAGTTGACCCACTAAATAAAAATAGGCACATCCAGGCATCTCTTCACCCAGGAGAAAATCAGGTATTCAGTGCCCCAGGTAGGCTAAAATCATCAAAATAGGGAACATTCCACAATATGCATGCCCAAACATCAGCCAGGAGCCAAGCCTGCCACGTTAACACCTTGCTGGACATTACCTTTACTGGTGCTCTCTATTTTTTCATGGGGATTGTAGTTACTATATACTGTTTGGAGCCGAGTTCCAAGTTAGGTCAAGGTAGTAACAAAACTCTGGAGATGGGGCTTTCAGTGGAGCTCTCTTCAGTCGCTGTGAGGATGCCAGTTTTCATTCCTTCCGGACCACAGAGTTGAGGAGCCAGGGGTCTGGGGTGGAGGTGGGGGTGGGGAGAAGTAGAAAATCACATATTTGGTTGTTCTCAGTGAGGTTCACTGGTGGTTCTTGAATAAATGCTTTTTAACGTGGTGTATGCCTTTGGTTAATTTCCAAAGTCCTGAAATGATAGATTTTGATAATTTTGCCAATATTTTCATTGCTTTTAAGGGGAAGACAATTTACTAAGGTCCTCCCTCACTCCACTCTTCCAGAAGCCCTGCTTTAAGGCATTTCTCTTAAAACTGCACAAAAGTATAGAAAGTCATAGTCATAAGAAATACTCTCGTAGTTACCTTCCAATAATAGCAAATGCTAAGATTTTGCCATTTGGTGGTGGTGGTTTTTGTTTATAAAAGAAATAGAGGTTTACAAATAAAGACGAAGCTTCCCTTTTCCCCTCTTGAGTCCTGCTGCCTTCATTCCCTCCATAGGCAAATGGTATCATGAATTTGGTGAGTATCCTTCTAACCCATGTTTTTATACTTTTACTACATAAATTTGCACCAGTAATCAATATAGCATTCTTTTTGTAAATTTACCAGATTAGTGCCCTAGAACCATAGGAAGTCTTTCTACAACTAACTTTCTGTATTCAGTATTCACCTTTGAGTTTACCTGTGTTAGATTTAGTTCATTCATTTTAACTCCTGTATAGCATTCCAACATCTCAGTATCGAAGTCCACCAATCTAAGCCTCTATTGGTGGGCATTTAGTTGTTTCTAATATCTTGTTGCCATTCTTGTACATGTACATATTTGCAGAATTTCTCTGTGGTGTAACTGTAAGTAGAATGCATAGTAGAATATATACATTTTCAACATTATTAGATGTCTAACCTTTTTTCTCTCATAAATAGAATCAATTTGTCATGTATATTTAAGAGTTTTGCATCTATGTAACTGAAATTGCTTTATAATAGTCTCATATTCTGTCCTTATTTGCTTTTGGCATCCAGGCCATTCTGTTTTGTATAACATAAGCATTGTTTTACCAATTTTCTTTGGTTATGAAGTGCCAGGTGTACCTGTCTATGATTTTAACATTTCTCATTTTGTTGTAATTGTCTTTTAAAAACACATAGCTGATTTTTAAAAGCACAATTTAATATGGTTGGCCTATATTTAATGGGGTTAATATTTATTTATTGTTCTATTACTGTATTTGTATTTCTTCTTTTAGAGGAAATTATATCTTCTAAAGATCTGCTTTTCCTTTACCTCTTCATGTCTTTCCTGGATTTTCTTTACCCTCCCCCCATACCTTTTTCCCCTTTGCTCATTTTCTTCCTGAATAATTCAAGTACAAAGCATTATTCTTAGCAGGCTTTGTGTGTGGCAAATTCTCTGTCTTTTCTTGTCCAAAAGGATCTTTATTTTGTCACCTTCCATTGCAATAATTTAGCTGGGGATAGAGATATCTAAGGTTGTCTAAGGTGACAGCTTCTCTCAGGACTTTGAAAATATTCTTTTGGCTTCTTTTTTAGCTGATGAAATCTGTTGTTGATCTAATTGTTTCTTTATAGGTGATTTTTAAAATTTCTCCATGGTAGCTTTCAATACTTACTTTCTTAAAGTCTTACAGTTACACAGAACTGTGTCTCAGTACTGTGTCTCATCACACTCAGGACTCTGGACATTCAGGGGTAGGATACAGGGGATATATGTGTACCTATGGATGATTCACGTAGAGGTTGGACAGAAAACAACAAAATTCTATAAAGCAATTATCCTTCAATTAAAAAATAAATAAATTTTTAAAAAGGGTAAGATACATGACAGAAAACTCTTATTCATTATCTCTTCAAATGCTGCCTAGATTGGGGGTCCCGCAAGACCACTGCCATATTCAGAGATTCTTGAGAGGGACTCCCAGGCCTCGGCATCTAGCTGTATATACAACTAAGATTATTAAAGCGATGTAGTAAGGATATATAAGCCTCCCTGGTGGCTTAGCAGGTAAATAATCTGCCTGCAATGTAGGAGACACAGGAGACGCAAGTTCAGTCCCTGGGTCAGGCAGATTCCCTGGAGGAGGAAATGGCAACCCACTCCAGTATTCTTGCCTGGAAAATTCCATGGACAGAGGAGCCTGGCAGGCTGTAGTCCATAGGGTCTCAAAGAGGCAGACACAACTTAGCGACTGAGCAGTAATACAAATAAGGATATACAACTAGAGCATAAGGGGAGAAGACACGAGCAGAGTCTGGAGGACTCCATGTAGAGTTCCTTATGTTCTCTCCCTCCCATCTAGGGTCACACAGCACACACTTCTCCCAGCAGTGAAAAGGCAGCAACATGTGTGTGTTTGTGCACAGAGAAGCCCATTAGAGACTCAGCATCTATACATACACCAACTGCCCCACACATACCAACATTCCAGACTCCCAGAAGGAAAGCAAATCACCTGGTTTGTACAAGCAGCCTTATCAGTTAGCGAATGGTGGGGACATTCCTTAACTCTAAATTCCCAGATGGCAGCCAAGGGCCAGCCTTGCAAGCTGGGCTTTCTAAGTATAGCAGTCTCAGTGTTGCTCTAGTAACCCATTTCTTGGCATATTGCCTCTCCAGTCCTCCATTTGGATTAGCTGTTGAACCTATTCTGGAACTTATCATTTCTCTATTTCTTTTACCATATTTCCATGGTTAGCTGCTCATGCTACATTCTGGGTGATCTCAAGGTCTGTCACCTAATTTGTTAAATCTTTCTTTATCTGTGACTAGATAGAAGGTAGGTAGAGTTCTTCCCTTACTTCTTTGAACAATTGAAATATGTTTATCTTGGAAGTCCACATGGTTTTACTAGCTATAGTTCTAGAAATGGGAGTATCTTTAAATATATCTGCTGCTTCTCTTTCATAGTAGGTCATTTCCTTGTGAGGTTGTTAATTTATTACTGTAAACTCTTCAGTGATAATTGGTATTCCATAGACATCCTGTGAGCCCTAAGCTATAAAAATACAAAAATATATCTTTTGGAAGGCATGCCACCACTGGGAACCTACTAATACAGGACCAATTTTTAGTCTGATTTTTTAGCTTAGGGGGCTCTCTACTACACTTAAAATCATTTGGATTGAGTTACAGAACTAGGCTTTTGATTTTTTTTGTCTTATTAATGTATAATTGACTTAAAATGTTGTGTTACACTCTGCTGTACAGCAAAGTGACTCAATTATACATACATATATTATTTTTCATATTTTTTTCCATTATAGTTTATCACAGAATATTGAATATAGTTCCCTGTGCTATACAGTAGGACCTTATTCATTCATTCTATACATACTAGTTTGCATCTACTAATCCTAAACTCCCAATCCAACTCTCCCCTATCACTCCTCCCCCTTGGCAACCACAAGTCTGTTCTCTGTGTCTGTGAGTCTGTTTCTGTTTCATATATAGGTTCATTTGTATCATATTTTGGGAGAAGGCAATGGCAACCCACTCCAGTACTCTTGCATGGAAAATCCCATGGATGGAGGAGCCTGGTAGGCTGCAGTCCACGGGGTTGCTAAGAGTCGGACACGACTGAGCATCTTCACTTTCACTTTTCACTTTCATGCATTGGAGAAGGAAATGGCATCCCACTCCAGTGTTCTTGCCTGGAGAATCCCAGGGACAGGGGAGCCTGGTGGGCTGCCGTCTGTGGGGTCACACAGAGTCAGACACGACTGAAGCAACTTAGCAGCAGCAGCAGCAGTATCATATTTTAGATTCCACATATAAGTGATTTCATATGGTATTTGTCTTTCTCTGACTTCACTTAGTATGTTAATCTCTAGGTCCATCCATGTTCCTTCAAATGGCATTACGTCATTCTTTTTATGGCTGAATAATATTCCAGTTTGGATATATATCTTTTTTACCCATTCATCTGTCAGTGGACATTTAGGTTGTTTCCCTGTCTTGGCTATTATAAATAGTGCTGCTACAAACATAGGGTGTATGTATCTCTTCGAATTAGTGGTTATGTCCAGATATATGCCCAGGAATGTGGTTGCTGGATCATATGGCAACTTTTTTTTTTAGTTTTTAGAGGAATCTCCATACTATTTTCCATAGTGGCTGCACCAATTCACATTCCCACCAACAGTATAGGAGGGTTCCCTTTGCTCCACACCCTCTCCAGTATTTATTTGTAGACCTTTTAATGATGGACATTCTGACCTGTATAAGGTGGTACTTTATTGTAGTTTTCATTTGCCTTTTTCTGATAATTAGCAATGTTGAGCATTTTTTTCACCTACCTATTGGCCATTTGTATGTCTTCTTTGCAGAAATGTCTGTCTTGTGCCGATTTTTTTTTCAGGAAATTTTTTTTATTGCCATATAATTGCTTTACAATGTTGTGTTAGTTTCTGCTGTACAACGGAGTGAATCAACCATATGTATACATATATTCCCCTCCCTTTTGAGTCTTCCTCCTCCCTGCCCCATTCCATTCTTCTAGGTCAAAACAGAGCACCAAGCTGAGCTTCCTGTGTTATATAGCAGCTTCCCACTAGATATCAGTTTCACACATGCTAGTGTATGTATGCCAGTGCTATTCTCTCAATTTTCCCACCCTCTCCTTTGTCCCTTTGTCCAGAAGTCCATTCTCTATATCTGCACCTCTTTTCCTGCCCTGCCAATAGGTTCACCAGTATCATTTTTGTAGATTTCAGATGTATGCATTACTGTATATTTTTCTGACTTACTTCACTCTGTATAACAGACTCCAAGTCCATCCACATCTTTATAAACGACCCAAATTTATTCTTTATAGCTAAGTAATATTCCATTGTATATATGTACCATATCTTTATCCCTTTATCTGTTGATGGACATTTAGGTTGCTTCCATGTCCTGGCTATTGTAAATAGTGCTGCATTGAACATGGGGTGCATGTGGTTTTTTTTTATTTTTAAATTGGAACTCTAAAAATGTATTTGTGCATGTGTGCTCAGTCATATCCAATTCTTTGTGATCCCATGGACTATAGCCCACCAGGCTCCTCTGTCCATTTTTCCCAGGCAAGAATACTGGAGTAGGGTGTCATATCCTTCTCCAGGGGATCTTCCTAACCCAACGATCAAACATGTGTTTCCGGCATCTCCTGCACTTGCAGGCGGGTTCTTTACCACTGCGCCACCTGGGGAGCCCCCAAAATGAAGTGTGTTAGTCGCTCAGTCGTGTCCAACTCTATGTGATCCCATGGACTGTAGCCCACGAGGCTCCTCTGTCCATGGAATTCTCCAGGCAAGAATACTGGAGTGGGTAGCCATTCCCTTCTCCAAGGGATCTTCCTGACCCAGGGATCGAACCCAGTCTCCTTCATTGCAGGAGGTCTCTTTACCATCTGAGCCACCAGGGAAGCACCCCCCCCAACACAAATTTCTTTGTCCATTTGTTTATTTATGGCCACCCTGGGTCTTCGTTGCTGTATTCAGGCTTTCTCTAGTTGCAATGAGCAGGGGCTACTCTAGTTGCATTGCAGTGACTTCTCTTATCGTGGAGCTCAGGCTCTAAGCCCATGGACTTCAGTAGTTGCAGCATGCAACTCCAGTAGTGAAGGCACATGGGCCCTGGAGTGTTTGGGCTTCAGTAGTTGTGGTGCACAGGCTTAGTTGCTCCACAGCATGTGGGATCTTCCCAGACCAGGGATTGATCCCATGTCCCCTGCTTTGGCAGGTGAATTCTTAACCACTGGACCACCAGAGGAATCCAGAATACACTTTCTTCTTACCTGAGAACAGTTTTTCAAACACTCAGTTACCATCCTTTCTGTCTATCCTTTTTTCAGGAAGGCAGAAAGGATCCTTAGAAACAACACCTCCTTGCATCCCAGGGCCCTTCCTTGATGCAGTACTCACCAAGGACAACCTGAACCACAAGATGACCAGCATGACCCTTAGGCCCATTTTTTGATTAGGTTGTTTTCTTGTTATTGAGTTGTATGAGCTGTTTGTATATTTTGGAAATTAAGCCCTTGTCGGTCTCATCATTTGCAAATATTTTTTCCCAGTCCTTAAGTTGTCTTTTCATGTTGTTTATGGTTTTGTTTGCTGTGCAAAGCTGGTGGCTGAGATGGTAAAGAATGAGCCTGCAATGAGGGAGACCTGGGTTCAATCCCTGGATTAGGAAGATCCCCTGGGGGAGGGTATGGCAACCCATGCCAGTATTCTTGCCTGGAGAATCCCCATGGACAGAGGAGCCTGGTGGGCTACAGTCCCCAGGATTGCAAAGAGTTGGGTACGACTGAGTGACTAAGCACACATGGTTTCATTTGCTGTGCAAAAGCTTATAAGTTTGATTAGGTCCCATTTGTTTATTTCTGCTTTTATATCTATTGCCTTGGTAAACTGACCTAAGAAAACATTGGTATGATTAATGTCAGAGAATGTTTTGCCTATGTTCTCTTCTAGGAGTTTTATGGTATCCTGTCTTATATTTAAGTCTTTAAGCCATTTTGAGTTTATTTTTGTGTATGGTCTGAGAGTGTGTTCTAACTTCACTGATTTACATGTCATAGGTAATTTGATAGGTATTGCATTAAATCTGTAAATTCCTTTGGGTAGTATGACTATTTAAACTATTAATTTTTCCAATCAAAGAGGATGGGAGTTTTTTTCCTTCAGACCATCTTCAGTTTCCTTTATCAATGTTTTATGGTTCTCAGTGTATTAAGTCTTTCACCTCTTTGGTCAAGTTTATTCCTAAGTATTTTATTCTTTGATATGATTTTAAAAGGGATTTTTTTTTACTTCTCTGATATTTCACTGTTAGTATAAAGAAACATAACCAGTTTCTCTGTGTTAATCTTGTATCCTGCTACCATGCTGAATTTATCAGTTCTAGTAGTTTTTGTGTGGGTTTCCTGTATATAGTATCATATCAGACTTTTAATTTCTTATATATAATATCCTTCTTTCCAGTTTCCTTGACCAGTGGGGAGTCTTTCTAGTTCCTGTTTAACAAGCATGGATACCCTTTGCGGTTCTTACTTTAAATGAAGATTACATTCCAGTTTCGTGAACATTTGTGCCCTGTGGTCTGGATTCCCCAGTAAATCCTCAAGCTTCAGTTTCCGTTCACCCCATCACTTTAACTTCCCATTTCCCTTTTAATGTCTAAAATTTATATTTTCTTGGTCTTGAGCTTGACTGGGAATTAAATTATTTTTTTAAATATAGGCCAGCATTTCTTTGTATTTACAGTTGAGGGAAGGTGGTGGAATATAGGGAGGGTTCATTCACATCAGCTCAGGTAAATTAATAGGAGTTCACAGCAGGGAATTTATGAATGAATTTTGTCCCATAACATTATTGTAGGAATACTTACAAGTTTGATGAATCATTGCATTTTTTCCCTAGAATTCTGGAAAGTTAATGACCAGACAGATAACCACAAGGAAAGCCAAGACAAACCTCTATGGCAAGCTGCATCCATAGATAAGGAAACACTGAAGGATGAAAGTGGCCAAGAATTCAGAACATATGGAGAAATCATTTATCCAAGCACAGACTTTGTTTCTATAGGACAAAGATTCACTAAATATTATTCATGGGGAAAGTGTTCAAAACATAATTTCAATTTTCTTAGTCAAAGTAGAAGCTGTGTAAGAAAGAAAGGTGATGAATGTAAGGCATATTGGAAATTATGCTTCCATTCTAATCTTGATAAAGCTCAATCTGGAGAGAAATTCTTTGAGCCTAATGAACATGGAAAAGCCCTCCATCATAAGCAAGCTCTTAATAAATGTCCAAGAATTCAAAATGGGGAGAAACTCTATCAATGTTCTGAATGTGGAAAAGTGTTTATCCAGAAAGCAAACCTTGTTGTACATCAGAGAACTCACACGGGAGAGAAACCTTTTGAATGCTGTGACTGTGCAAAAACTTTCAGCCAGAAGTCAACCCTAATTGCACACCAGAGAACTCATACAGGGGAAAAGCCGTATGAATGCAGTGAATGTGGGAAAACATTTATCCAGAAGTCAACTCTGACTAAACATCAGCGAACTCATACAGGAGAGAAACCATTTGTATGTAGTGAATGTGCAAAAGCTTTTAAGAGTTCATATCACCTTATTAGACATGAAAAAAGACACATTAGACAAGCATTTTATGAAGCTATCAAATGTGATAAGTCCAGCCTTTTATATCAAAGGACTCATATGGATGAGAAACCTGAGTGCAATAAACATGGGAAAGCCTTTGATGAGACACCCACACCCATTAAACATCAGCTAACTCATACAAAAGAGACACTTTATGAGTGTAGTAAATGTGGCAAAGGCTTCAGGGTAAAGTCACATCTTTCTGTTCATCAGAGAGTTCATACACGAGAAAAGCCCTATGAATGCAGCATATGTGGGAAGACTTTCAGTGGAAAATCACATCTCTCTGCCCATCATAGAACTCACACTGGAGAGAAACCTTATGAATGCAGAAGGTGTGGGAAAGCATTTGGTGAGAAGTCAACCCTTATTGTACATCAGAGAACTCATACAGGAGAAAAACCCTATAAATGCAATGAATGTGGGAAAGCTTTCAGTGAAAAGTCACCACTGATTAAACATCAGAGAATTCATACAGGAGAGAGACCCTATGAGTGCAGTGAATGTAGGAAAGCATTCAGTAGGAAGTCAACTCTCATTAAACATCAGAGAATTCATACAGGAGAAAAACCTTATGAATGCAGTGAATGTGGGAAAGCTTTCAGTGTGAAATCAACTCTCATTGTACATCACAGAACGCATACAGGAGAGAAACCTTACGAATGCAGAGAATGTGATAAAGCCTTCAGTGGGAAGTCAACTCTCATTAAACATCAGAAAAGTCACACAGGAGATAAAACCTATTAATACACTTATTAATAACCTATAATATGATATAACCTATTAATATCAATAGGTTATTATATTATGATAGCATATTAATAATATAATAACCTATTAATACATTAATATAGAGATAATTTCACTAGTTATACCTCATTATATTATATATCAGTTCATCCTGGGGAGTAACCTTATAAATATCAAGAATGTAAAAAACTTCATATACTATTTAATGTTCATTTAACTTAAGAAAGAGCACAAAAGCATAATTCCAGAAGCATCTAATAAATGTGGCCAGTTTTTCATCCAGAATTCTTACATGAGTTGAGAATTATATATCAGAATTCAGAATTGACAAAACTGAATATATTGATGTAGGAAAGAATTTAGAAAGAATTTAAATGTCATTGACTATCAGAGTATGCTGAAAAGAAACTAAGAATTTTAAGTCTAGAAAACTGTTAGAAATTATGAGAGAAATATGTTCCATATTCTATACCACACATTTTGTGGGAAAGGTCTAGAGGTTGCAAACAAGCACTCAGTAATTAAGACATGTTCACTGTGGAGTGAGGATGACATTTTTGAAAGAAAAATATAAAGTATAAAATTACTAATCCTAGCTATGGCAAACTACGTTTACTTCTTAAACAAATAGGAAAATTCAAAGGGGGATGAGTCATCATGATCCCTGAAACAAGCACTCAAACAGATCTTACACATGTTCATCAACACTTTCAGTGTAAAATACAAATCCCTTTCAGAAAAGGCTTATAGTAAGCTTTAACACACCTCACTTAGGAACATTGCTTACAACTTAATATTTAAGGGTAACCATTTTATGGTTACATTTTATGCCTCATTTTATTAGTCAATAAAAGATTTTTAATTTTCAGATTATCTCCCTTAACACAATATTATTTAAAATAGGAAAAAAATTGACTATCCAATAGTTGATTCAAAATTGACATATCAGTAAGATAGAATAGTATGCAGTAATTAAAAGTGTTCTTATGTTTGAGGATTTAGGGAAACATTCATGATAATTGGCTAAGTGAAAAAAATTTAAAAATGTACCACATGATTTACATTGTAAAAAATGCATTGAGAATGGATATACAGCATTATATCAGTGATTCTGGGTGGCAGAAAAATAGTTTTATACTGAGTAAAATTATATGCACATATATGTATACAAATATATTTGTTTTATATTTGTATGTGTTTTAGATTGTATAGGTGGACACAGAGCAAAATGCTTAGAAAGAAATATACCAAATTATTAAGCAGATTATCCAGATTATTACTTGGGTGATAGGACTGTTGATATTTTAATTTTTAAATGTAGTCTCCAGAAACTACTAGTAAAATAAATTGTTTAAAGTAATCTTGTGCATGCTTGATTCTGTTTTTCCATCCAGCTTTGTCTTTAATGTATGACATTGTTTTCTTAAAATGATCCCATTTTCACATATGTGTATATATTCCTTATTCATTTTTCATGTGGTTATCTGAGTTTATGGTTTTGAGTATATGTTTTGCATTTTGACAATGAATATCCTGCAATTTTAATATCTATGTGATTTTTTTGGATAAAAATCAGTGTCTCCATAGTTCTTTACTCTGTGACCACCAAACCTCATTACATCAATTATCAGCTAACAAACTTTACAGGTGAGTAGAGAGGTAGTAAATTGGTCAAAGGTACAAGTAATGAGACAAAACTGACTTCTGACACCAAATAGAAATCTCTTCAACTGTGAATGTTCTTATTTCCTCTTTTCTCCTTGTCCTGTTGTCAACAGTTGTGTCAGGTACATCCTAGGTGACTCCAATGATTTATGCCCTATATAATCCTCTCTGCTTAAGTGTAGGAAGAACTGAGACTTGCTTTCAGCCAATAGTTTATGGCAGAGTATAGGATGTCACTCCCATGACTATGTTATGTTATACAACACTTCATCTTAGGAGACCAGAGAGAAATTTTCCTTGCTGGCCTGATGAAGTAAGCAGCCATGTTGAGGAAATCCATGTGACAAGGAATTGCAGCTGGTTTCTAGGGCCTGAAGGAGCCCTGAGCTAAGACAGTGGGACTTGGGTGGCAAGGTCATGCAAGCAAGAAAAGTAGCAATAGACAGCCACTTTTTCCCCACAAGGAGCTCGCTGATCGGTAAATGGCATAGAACAGATTCAGAGATGTATAGCAGCCAAGAACCTTATGTGCTAAGGAGATCAACTTGGAGATCAGACCCCACTAGTGATTATGGGCCCAAGTAATTATCAGAGTTTCAGTTGGAACCTCTGAAGAACTTAGGAGGAAATTCATAAGAAAATATAAATTAATCCCAATAATTATTTACTTTTCTGCTTTTTTATTTTCCTGGATTTTCTAACAGTGCTGTAAAAATTTTCTTGTTTATTTTTCCAGGGTCATAAAACATACAATCTTATCTATGGTATTCTCCTCTCTGGTATTAGAATTCAGGATAGTTAATAACTTTGCGGGGGAGGACTTGGAAAGGGCAAAGGGAAGATCCTCAATTAGGGTCAATATCAGGCTAGAAATTTTTTTTCTCTGAAGAATAGCTGTCTGCAGAAGATGACATTGCTATGCTCCAAAACCCTCATAGACTGTACTGTGACTCACATACAGGGACCTTCCAAAATTTCCATCTATCATGTCCGTCTGCCACAGACACTTCATATGCTAGGTCATTTGGTAATCCACACCTATTGCAAAGTCTATTCTTGCTCTAGGCAACACTGAAAATTGGCAGTTTTGTGGGTTATTCAGTAAATGGAGCAGAGCAGCAGGATAGAAGGAGGTTTATTGTGCCCTAGTGCTCCTCATGAGTTATGGAACCCTGCTATCTCAAAAGTAGTATAATTCTCTGACACATATTTAATGGCCTTACTCAAAAATCTAAGGGGCTTGTTTGTCACTTTACATCTTTTCCCACCACTGACACCTTCAGCCCCTTAGGGCAGCCAGACCATATGCAACAAGGCTGTTGGCACTAGACCCTGGGCTAACTGCAAAGCCTTTCCTGTCCTAGGCCCCAGTAAAAGCCGGCAGCCTTTTGTGTCACCTGGAATATGGGCCAGACAAGTATTTCTAGGTGTAAAATGTGTCACCTCTGATCCCAAAGAGGACCTCAAGGTGCTATATTTCTCTTTTGTGAAGTTAAACTTGGTGTGGTTGAGCTTGTGGTAGTTTAAACTTATTCTATGGGATCCAGCTGGTTTCTTCAGGGGCCAGAAATATGAAATAAATAGAACTGTGGTAAGGACCACCACCGCTTAACCCCTGACCTGGCATGGGCTCACCTGGACAGCTCTACATCAGGCTTTCTCCAGCTGCCATCCCAGCTTCCTCTTCTTGTCCCAACCTGAAAATCCCATGTGGCTGGGCCACAAGGTATCCTGTTGAGGGGAAATGACAGAGGACTTGGTTATGAACACCTGCAGCATCCCGGAACCGAGGCCCATCCTTGTAGGGTGGGGATGGTCTGGCCTTGGTGACTGCCCTGTGAGCCCAGCCAGTGGGCCCTCAGTGCAGACCATCCACAGAGAAGGCGAGAGCATGACCATCCTGGGCAGGGGGCAAATGCCATTAGGAATTCCTGACTGGGAGCCTGAGGCCTGATTCATTCAGGGCCCAGACACCCCTGAGCTGCAGCAGCCCAGAGAAGGAGACACAAGGGGGTGTGTTCCAGTCACCCTGTAGATGGTCCCTCACCCATGGAGACGAGGTGGCTGTAGTTCTCCAGCATGACATCCCTGTGGAGGTTCTTCTGAGCAGCGTCCAGCTGCTGCCACTCCTCCTGGGTGAAGTCCACAAACACATCCCTGAAGGTCAATGTTTCCTGCAACAACACACTTCTCCTTAGCCCAGTGATTAGCTTGCAGATGGAGATAGTACATCACACCAAGTGCCCACTCTGTGCCCATCCTATGTCCTTCATATGTAGAAAGATTTCAGCCCCCCCCCCCCCACCACTCAGGAGAACCCTGACAGATGAGGACAGGAAGTTTCTTAGAGTGCCAGGTCACCTGCCCTGGGTCACACAGGTAGAAACTAGGAATCAAAATACATGTGGTCTGGTTTCTGCACACACACTTTTAGACACTGAATTGCCTTTCTCTATGTAATTGTTGTTATACTGTTCATCATCCATAATTTGACATAGTATAGTATATAGGGTGCTTATGTAACTAAAATTATTTTAAATTATGGGAAAAGAGATGAAGTGTTAGAAATATCTCACCCTGGAAGTTCGTTCTTCCAACACATTTATTGACTAGAGCCCAAGCTGATAAGTTTTGAGGATGTAAAGTTTAATAAAAAACAAACACCTCCTGAGTTGAAGGAGTTACATACATTCTAGTAGAGGGAGAAAAACACCACTTGCAAACTTACACATGAAAGCACGGGAGGAAAGGAAGAAGCAATGGCAGAGGTAGGGCGGGGAATCCAAAAGAGGAAGAACTCAGTTCTGCTTGGGACTGACAGAGAAGGCTTTGAAAGGGATGTAGATCTAGAACAAACAGTTCAAAACACGGCCACTCAATCATGACCAACAGCACTGATTATCAGATCAATCACGAATCAAAGAACAGGACAGTATCTGGCCTGGTCAGTAGATTTAGGTAATAAAGAAAAGGTCTATATTTGATCTTATCACCACCAAACAAGGATTTATTTCTCTAACTTCCTGGAGAGCAATAACCCACCCATTTCCATTCTGGATCCCATCCTGTCCCACCCACCCTCAGTGGCCTTAAATTCAAGACATGTTGTAGCCACAAGGCCCCCATGGGCCATGTGTGGCACCAGTTGACTCAGCTTTGCAGAGGGTGACAGGAAACGGTGGGCCAAAAGGCAGTGACAGGCCTGTGTCGCCAGCAGGAGGACTTTGTACAATCCAGTAGCTCAACCTGCCCCTGCCACTCCCCCCCCAACCCCCGCCATGTGATAGTTGAGGTGCCCAGGAACAAGGCCACACTGTCAAACACAGCCAGTATCTGGTCTAGAAGCCAAAAGCTGCTCCATACACCAGTATCTCTTGTAACAGACACCCAGGCACACGTTTTGCCAAAAGTTTTAATTTCATTTTAGGTTCAAAGGATTCATTAGCAAAAGAAACCACTCGTTACACAAAAATTTGAATATTTAATAGAAGATTATCTGACTTATTTTCAATATACAGTCATTAAAAGAAATAGAAGCAACAGAGAGAAGTAACAGCATGCTGCTAAGTCGCTTCAGTCGTGTCCAACTCTGTGCGACCCCATAGACGGCAGCCCACCAGGGTCCGCCGTCCCTGGGATTCTCCAGGCAAGAACACTGGAGTGGGTTGCCATTTCATTCTCCAATGCATGAAAGTGAAAAGTGAAAGTGAAGTCGCTCAGTCATGTCCGACTCTTTGCAACCCCATGGACTGCAGCCTACCAGGCTCCTCCGTCCATGGGATTTTCCAGGCAAGAGTACTGGAGTGGGTTGCCATTACCTTCTCCAAGTAACAGCATATACATCACCAAATTGGGCCAACACCTACATCCAGAATTTAATAGCGCTAGGATGTCCCAAGTAACAGCAATCTGGAGTCCCAGTTGGGAGAGGGTCCTGGGCAGAGCCTCCACCCCACTGGTGAGATCAAATTGCAGCTTTGGGGGCTCCTACTTATAATCCCAGGCCGCAAACTGATAGCATCATCAGTTTGTGAACAAAAATGCAGCTCTGGTTTTTCTTTAAACTTTGACAGTGCTGTTTATTCCATCTTCTGAGTCACCAGATTTTCCAGACCCCAGAGGCTGGCCAGGCCTCCAAGAGCTCAAGAAAATTCCAAGACCCATTCCCTCTCTTATCTAACGAGCTGCTTGATAGTTGGTAACAATCTGCATGCTCATGGGCAGGCACGTAACCCAGGGAGTGTCCAGGCAGGTCAGAAGCAGGTCAGAGGCCTGCTCCCCTGCCTCTGAAGCCTGAACAAGACTACCTCCATTTTAATTTCCCTAACAGCACATTTTCCAGGGTCCTGGCAAAGGACATGCTCAGTTACGAGAGTTACCCTGGACCCAGGAAAACCCAAATCAATGGCTTCCTACCAGCTGTTTTCAGTTATTCACAGGCCTCCCAGTCCAGGTGCAGTTTGTTTACCAATCAAGAGTCATATTGATCCTAAGTAACAATGCCTGGTCGGAGAAGGCAATGGCATCCCACTCCAGTACTCTTGCTTGGAAAATCCCATGGACAGAGGAGCCTGGTGGGCTGCAGTCCATGCGGTCGCTAAGAGTCAGACACGACTGAGCGACTTCACTTTCACTTTTCACTTTCATGCATTGGAGAAGGAAATGGCAACCCACTCCAGTGTTCTTGCCCGGAGAATCCCAGGGACGGGGGAGCCTGGTGGGCTGCCGTCTATGGGGTCGCACAGAGTCGGACACGACTGAAGCGGCTTAGCAGCAGCAGGAGCAGCAACAATGCCTGGTAATACAGCTGTTATTCCACCATTATTGGGTTTCCAGGGACACAAAGCTAAAGCCAGGTTATCTCAGAGTTCTGTGATGAGGATAAAGAGTTTTATTCATACTATACTCAGTGTTATGCTTTAATAATGACAATGAAGGAATTTAAAAACTACTAACAGATCCTACGCATACAGGGTCAGAATTTAGTTCAGAACGAAAGCATCTCAAATTGCTGCAGAAAAGAGGTTATTAGCAAAATCTGTGGAGAAGGCAATGGCACCCCACTCCAGTACTCTTGCCTGGAAAATCCCATGGACGGAGGAGCCTGGTGGGCTGCCGTCCATGGGGTCGCTAAGAGTCGGACACGCCTGAGCGACTTCACTTTCACTTTTCCCTTTCATGCACTGGAGAAGGAAATGGCAACCCACTCCGATATTCTTGCCTGGAGAATCCCGGGGCTGGCGGAGCCTGATGGGCTGCCGTCTATGGGGTTGCAGAGTCGGACACGACTGAAGCGACTTAGCAGCAGCAGCAAAATCTGGCTACGTATTTATGCAGGGAAAAAGCATACCATAAAACTGCATTAGATACCCCACTCCAAATTCCAAAATAAATTACAGATGAATTAGATTTAAATGTGTGCAGGATAACTATAAAATTACTAGTTAAAAGTTTTTATAAATGCAAAGTAGTGAAAGTCTTTCCAAGCCATCCCCAAATTCAGAAGACATACAGCTAAAGACTGGCAGACTTGATTACCTAGACATTAGAAATATCTAAATTGAAGAAAATAATTTTTTAAATTCTCAAACATCAATATCAAAGTGGTGATGATATTTGTTTATTATATAACAATGATCTAATTTCCTTCATACACTAAAATTCTAACAAATCTTTAAGAACCACAACCTAATATAGTATAACTGGAGGAATGTGAAATAAATTTATAATAGTATACCATTTATCACCCTTCAGATTCTTTTTCTTATTGAGATATAATTGACATGTAACACTGTGTAAAGTCTGGATTTCCCTGGTGGCTCAGCGGTAAAGAATCGGCCTGCAATGTGGGAGACTGAGGTCCAATTCCTGGGTTTGGAAGATCCCCTAGAGAAGGAAATGGCAACTCACTCCAGTATTCTTGCCTGGAGAATCCCATGGACAGAGAAGCCTAGTGGGTTGCAGTCCATAGGGTCATGAAGAGTTGGACACTGAGGAACTGAGCACAACACATACAACATATTGACTTGATACATTTATATTTTGTAATATGATTACCACCAGTAGCATTAGCTAACACCTCTATCATGTCACACAATTATCATTTCTTTTTTTGTAGTGAGAACAATTAAAACCTAGTCTCTTGGCAACTTTGAAGTTTATAATACAGTATTGTTGACTATAATCACTATGCTGGGCATTAGATCTCCAATAATTATTTATACTCTTCAGCTTCTTAAACATTAAACAGGTTAATACCTAGTGCAATCAAGTGTGTAGAAAAACAACCAAGAAGTTACAAATTATTTAAAGCATTGGGTATGGGTGGAGCAACAGGTTAATATACATCAAAATGTATATTACAAATACTCTTTAATGCAGCAGTGCCATTTTCTAGGGTTTTACTCTCAAGTTTTTGATAAGTCAGTTAAGAAAAGACAACAGAATGGATAAAATGTTCATACCAACAGAAATAACTGTTTGACTAAAAATTTCATTTGGGTTTTTCCGTAAGATTGTATGGAAAAACCTGAATGAACTTTTTGGCCAACCCAATATAAGTGAAGTCACTCAGTCGTGTCCGACTCTTTGCAACCCCATGGACTGTAGCCTACCAGGCTTCTCCGTCCATGGGATTTTCCAGGCAAGAATACTGGAGTGGGTTGCCATTTCCTTCTCCAGGAGATCTTCCTGACCCAGGGATTGAACCCGGGTCTCCTGCCTTGCAGGCAGACGCTTTATGGTCTGAGCCACCAGGGAAGTCCAACCCAATATAAGCAGCTGCTAAAGATACAAATAGATTATAAATCTCAATAAAGTTCAAATATATGCTAATTAAATAGTAAGATACTCTTTTTTACCTATAAGGTTAGTAAACATTCAAAAGATAAAGAGTCACTGTTCATGAAGGTATAGGAACATGAGTACTCTTAGTGTGGCAGTAACTATTACATTTTTTTCTCATATTTTAACCAGGACTCCATCCTGACTTCCCTGCTGGCTCAGACAGTAAACAATCTTGCCTGCAATGCAGGAGACCCAGGTTTGATCCCTGGGTCAGGAAGATCCCCTGGAGAGGAAAATGGCAACCCACTCCAGTATTCTTGCCTGGAGAATTCCATGGACAGAGGAGCCTGGCAGGCTACAGTCCATAGGGTCACAAAGAGTCAGACTCCACTGAGTGACTAACACCTTCTTTCTATCCTACTGGAATATTTATATGGCCATAATGATGTTAAAGGCAGCATTATTCATATTAGCTAAAAGAAAAGGGACATGACTCAGTGTCCTATGTTCCTGGGAATTCAATAATTGTGGCATGACAGTCATATCACCAGGTGCCATCACTTCTGATAAAAATGACCTCTGATAGTAAACAAGCTGCATCTGGACTTGGAGGATGACAGTGTTTAAATTGTTATGGCTACACTCTGAAACGGCCATTATAACAACTGGCTGACATGAAAAGATGTCTGATATATTTTTGTTAAATGACAAAAAGCACTTTAGTCAGAGTGGAGAGTGAAGGGATATTCAACATTTCTGCCAGAGGCAGGAGGGATGTTCATACTAAGGGACTGACTCAAATCCAGAGTTATCCCATGGCATAAGAGGGAAGAATACGATGTGTACACAAGTATGTCAGCATGGGGGAAAGTCCTGTGAGATTGTAACTGAGCAGGACCCTTTGGGGTCTTCCCAGGCAGATGTCCTCCACCTGCCTCTTGTTTGTAGAAAAACTAGCCTCCTAGGCCTTCCCTCAGTTCCAAAGAATAAATTTAATCAAAGAAATGAGAAAATGCAGAAACAAAGGAAAACAGTCAAGCAACACAAAAGAGTAATAATTACGTTCTTAAACAAAGTCAAATACTTTTAGTTCCTTCTCAAGGACTATAGATAATACCTCTGAGCCATATCCTTTGAGCTGTTTTGCAGAGACTGATGGAGAAGGCAATGGCAACCCACTCCAGTGTTCTTGCCTGGAGAATCTCAGGAACAGGGGAGCCTGGTGGGCTGCCGTCTATGGGGTCACACAGAGTCGGACATGACTGAAGCGACTTAGCAGCAGCAGCAAAGACTGAAACCCCCACCAGGTGGAAGAAGTTAACTGCATGTTGACTACAAGCAGAGAGACCCCCAGACAGGTTGGAACCAGAAGGCTGATGATGTTAACTCCCAATTACCTCACCACAAGTCAATCAGAAAAATGTTCACCAGCTGATCATGGATCCTATAATCCCCCTTAAGTCACCCTGTCTCAGTCACCCTGTTTTTAAACCTTTTCCTGACAGTCACCAGGGAGGTTGGGTCTTTTAAGCACGAGCTGCCTGGACTCCTTGCTTGGTGCCCTTAATAAATGCTGCATTTTCCTTCACCACAACCCAGTGTCAGTAGATTTGGCAACCAGATGCAATTTGGTACAGTAACGTTGGGAGTGATCCTTCCTAGCTTGATCCTGCCCTCACAGGCACTACAGCAGGGCACCTGCCCTCATGGCAGTGTCTCTCCAAACACTTGTAACTTTCATCTCTCACCTCTAATAGGGATTTAACTGCCCTTTGTAATCTGGTCCTTCATGGGTGGGTGGAAGTTGAGTCACCATGCCAGCTTTACTCTCTCTCAGCTGGGAGAAGGGACAGCACATTGCAGGTCCAGCTCTTGTAGGATCTGCTGTTCTTTGAGCCTTCCTCCTCTGCCCTGGTGTCTGGGTTCAGGGCTGAGGGATCTCCTGCAACTCCCCTCAGAGGAGCTTATTCCTAAGGAGGCAGAACCAAACACATTTCTGCAGGAACCATCACTTCAGCACCATATCTCTGCCTCTAACCTGGGAACTTGCCTCCTTATGAGGTCTTCTGTAGACTAAGGAAACCCATGGCAGATCAGCTGGTGTTTGAAGCGGGTGAGCCATGGGCTGTTATGAACCCTGACCCTGGAAAGGCAATGACCACACATGAGAGGCCATTAGCAAACCATATGATGGAGCAAAGTTGAAGAAAACCTAAATGTTGTACTCAACACAAGGAGGCACAATTCCTCATTCTAGGTTTAAGAGGTAAGAGCTCAATTGCTGACACGGTCTCCTTCAGTGTCTGCCACGGAGGATTTTGGGCCTCTGGATGCGTGCAGCGATCTGGGCCTTTGGACCACCACCTGGCGCTGGATTCAGCCCTTACCGCTGGAGCCACCCACCTGGGCCTGTGTGCTGATGTTGAAGAAGACTCTTGACAGTCCCTTGGACTCCAAGGAGATAAAGCCAGTCAATCCTAAAGGAAATCAGTCCAGAATGTTCATTGGAAGGACTGATGCTGAAGCTCCAATACTTTAGCCACCTGATGCGAAGAGCTGACTCATTGGCAAAGACCCTGATGCTGGGAAAGACTGAGGGGAGGAGGAGAAGGGGATGACAGAGGATGAGATGGTTGGATGGCATCACCGACTTGATGGACATGAGTTTGAGCAAGCTCCAGGAGTTGGTGATGGACAGGGAAACCTGGCGTGCTGCAGTCCATGGGGTTGCAAAGTTGGACATGACTGAGCGACTGAACTGAAGCAAAGAGCTCAATTATCAGCAGACAATGAGATACAACTGCCTTACTTCATTGAGAGTCCAGCCTCTGAAATCAAACTCCTCTGAAGGTTTCATTCATTCAATATAAGAGGTGAGTGCCTACTATGTACTTATTCTATGTGTTGGATATACAAGAGTTCCCTGATCATGTGGAGCTATACTCTAGCAGAGGAGAGAGAGTAGGCAACAAACTTGATAAATAAGGGTATGTTAGTTAGAAAGGCATAAGTGCTCAGTGGGGAAAAAAAAATGCTACCTGTAAGTCCTTTGCATCCTGCTCAGGCCCTAGCCTGGCTAAGGCTCTCTGCCCGGGTTGGGGAGGGTTCTTTTTCCATTCCAGTTTGAGCAGCTAATAATGAAATGGAAGTTGAGATGGACACAGCACAAGCTTTCAGTGGCCAAAGAATGGAGAAGCAGGAACTAAGTTCACAGAGCAACTTCTCCTCACCCACCTGCAGCAGGGATTTAATTTTAAACAGTGAAGACAAAAAGGGGACGAGTGAGGCTAAAGATGGGGACGCATATGCATTAGTCTACTGGGGAAAAGGTGGTCCTTTTTCCAAGGGGTGTAGTGTTACCCCCTTTTATCCTTTTTTTTTTTTTTTTTGGTCTTTAATCTCTGGTCGTGGCCACCGGTGAGTGTGTTATCTAATATGCTAATGTAATAAAATCAGCGTATACTGAGACCCAGGGTCTGTTGGAGGTCTGAAGAGTGAGTATCTTGGTCCCAGCTAGTTTGTAGTTTCCTTTCTAATCTCTGGGTCCTTTAACCGTAAGATTTCAGTTAATTTCTGCTAAAGGTGGGGGAGTAAAGTTTGGAGTAAAGTTGGAGCAGCCCTGGCAACAAAAGGATCCTTCGGGTTTACTGTGTGATTTTGGCTAGGTTTGCAAGCCCTCTGTTCATGTTTTCTCCCTATAAAATGAACAGAAGGGTAGTATTGAAGTACATACAGGGCAACTATGAAGACAAATGTGAAAAACAGTGCCAGGCATTTAGTAGACACTGAGTAAACACTCGCTGAATTAATCAATTAATGAAGCAATCACTCGCTAACCCTCGGAGCCTGCCCCTCTCCCATCACCGAGGCCCCGTCACTCAACACTGCCCCCCACCCCAGGGGCGGGAGCTCTTTATCCATGGCCCCTCCTCCGACCTTCCTTTGTGGCTGATCCCCAACTCCGCCTCCCCTTAATCCACCACCAAGAACGGGAGATCTCGGGGCGGGGCGGGTAACACCAACCAGCACCAACTTGCACCTCCCTGGGGTCAGCAGAGCACTTCCGTTCCCTGTTGCCCGGGGAGCCTGAGTGCTGCGCACGCGCAGGAGAGGGTTGAAGGGGCGGAGGGCAACACAGGCAATGGGTAACATGGTACCTTTGGGGACAATGCTTCTCACGTGGCTCCCTCTGAGGTTAAATGGAGTGACAAGAGTGCGACCATTTTCCGCGACAAGTAGTACAAAAGGCTGGGGAGACGTCTTGGGTGGCGGGAGGCGAGCGGGCTCCGTGCGAACTGTCATTGCGACCCAGTTCCACCGCCTCCGAGGCCCGCTCCTCCGGTCCTCCTGCGCCGCTGGGCCTCCTTGTGGCTGTGCTCCCTGGAGAGTTCCCGCCCCTCCATTCCCCAAAGCCATGCTCTCTTTCTCAGAATAAGAAAACCAGCAGTGGTCCCCAGCAGCTCATGGTTGCCGCCATCTTGGGGGCGGGTCCGGCCCATTAAAGAGGGGTTATGGTCTCAGGTCAGTGGTCAGTCCAGAATTGGCCTAAAGGAGGGGCTGGGCAAGGTTATACTTTAAAAGGTTATATAGTCCATTTAGTTATTTATAAAATATTGACTGTATTCTCTGTGTTGTTCAATATGTCCTTTTGAGTTATTTTATACATAATAATGTGTACCTCTTAATCTTCTACCCCTATATTGCCCCTTTTCCCCCTTCCCTCTCCCCACTGGTAACCACTAGTTTATTCTCTATATCTGTGAGTCTGCTTCTTTTTTGTCATATGCACTAGTTTGTTGTATTTTTTAGATTCCACGTGTAAGTGATATATGGTATTTGTCTTTGTCTTACACTTTATTTAGCACAATACCCTTTAAGTCCATCCATGTTGTCACAGAGGGCAAAATTTCATTTTTTGTGGCTGAGTAGCTTTCCTGTGTGTTTGTGTGTATTCGTGTGTGCATGTGTGCACGTATGTGTGTAGTCATATCTTTATCATTCATCTGTGGATGGGAATTTAGGTTGCTTCCTTATCTTGACTATTGTAAATAATCCTGCTATGAATATTGGGGTCCATGTATCTTTTTGAATTACTGTTTGTTTTTTCAGATATGTAGCCAGGAATGGAATTACTGGGTCACATGGGAGTTGTATTTTTAGTTTTTTGAGAAAACTTTGTACTGTTTTCCACAGTGATTGCAGCAGTTTACATTCCTACCAGTGGTGTCCAAGGTTTCTCTTTTCTCCATACCGTTGCCATCATTTGCTTGTGTTCTCTCTCTGTCTCTTTCCTGGTGTTTTGGCCACACCATGTGGCTTGTGGGATTTTAGTTCCCTGACAAGGGATTGAACCACACCCTCAGCAGTGAAAGTGCATTACAGGTGTATTCTTTACCACTGAGCTACCAGGGAAGTGCAAAATGTCTTAAATATGTAACCTTTAAAATTAATCTAGTTTTAAACACTCAAACAGTGCCTTAATAGTGTTATCATTGTAGAAATCTTATTGCAGCCTTAGTAGAGAGGAGTGACAGGGTCTAATTCTGGGTCATAACTGTTCAGAGAGCTTTTTAGCTGAAAATAAGAGAAAAGTAGCAAAACTCATCATCTTTAAAAAATTTCTAAGTGGACTATCCCCACGTTCCTACTGTGTTAATACTTGCCATGGGTTTCCCATTTTCTTGGCTGGAAGCCAGAGGCTAGGGAGCTTGGTGGATGCAGAGAACAGCATCCTGGGACACACAGCAGGATAGAGAGGGATGGTGAGTGAATTTGTAGAAAAGGGGAATATTCGGCACAGACATCAGGGGTTAAAATTTTGGTTAGTAGAGTTGTTAAGACTTGGAACCGAATGTTGATTGGTGAGTTGTATTAAGTCTTTATGGAGTTGGAAAAGCCCTTCATTGTTATCCCTAGTTGAAGCAAAGGTGCCAGGCCTTGAACCACACATCTCCCAGTTGTTGGATGTGGAGGTGGGGCATGACTTTCCATTAGATGACTTTCCTGAGCCAAGGGCAATTCCTGAGAGAGACTCAGCTGAGAGTTATTGGCTGCTAAATCTCTAAGCTGCTGAGAGAATAAATAACTTAGTCCTGAAGAGGGAGACGTCTGAGAGGCACACTACTGCATGCACTACAATTTATTACATTTCTTATCAAAGCCATGTGATGCTTCTGAGATGGAAGGAGCAGATGATGGTTGGAAGTAATGAAACTGGAGCTTGAATGAGGGCCAAGGGATGATAGAAAAGGAAGGCAAGGATAATTAAAAGCTAAACAACAAGTGATTGGTTCTTTACATTGCCAGTGATTGATGAGATCTTTCCCTTATAGTGGCCTCCTATGAATGAAAATGGTATGAATTCATATCCTTCACTGGAGTACATGGGCTTTACTGGAACCCAGATAGGCAGACAAGAAGACAAGCCTGTCAAATGAATCTGAAGGAGAAACATTTTCCTAGGCAGATTTTGTTTGATTTTGTTTTGTTCTCATCGGTCTGTATCATATCATTGTCAAATGTCTATTTCGTCTAACAACAGTTAAGCCCCAGTCAAAAGGATGAATTCCTACTTTGCTAAGGATTTTTTATCACAAATGACTGTCAAATAATTTTCAAATTTGCTTTGTTATCAGTTGATCTTGTCAGGTCATTTTTTCCTTTAAATTGTTAATATGATACATTACATTGATAGATTTTCAAATATCAAACCTCCCTTTTATCCCTGGAATAAACCCACACAATCATGGTAAATTATTACCTTTTTATATATTGATGGATTTGTTAATACTATGTTAGGGATTTTTGCATCCCTTGCTCATGAGAGTTATTGGTGTATACTTTTCTTTATTTCTAGTTAATTTAGTTGCCTGGGTTAGAGCACTCAAGTCTTACATTTCCTTTCCAGGAGTTTCCAATGTCCTTACATCTAATTTCAAAGAGACTGCATGTCTCTGGCTCAGTTCCAAAGCTCTTATATCAACACAATGTACTTTAAATAAAGTTAACCTTGGCACTTCCCTGCTGGTCGGTGGTTAAGGATCCACGTTCCAATGCAGGGGATGTGGATTTGATCCCTGATCGGAGAACTAAGATCCAAAATGCTGTGATTGGCAAGTAGAGAGCCCATGCACTCTAGAGCTTGTGCACCACAAGAAAGCCCACATGCCACAACTAGAGAAGTCCTCACGCTCTGCTATTAGAGATACCCCACGGACCACAACGAAGTCCCAGTGCAGCCAAAATAAATAAGGAAATAAAATTAACTTAAAAAAAGTTAACCTGCTGACATAAACCAACTGGAATAGAATAGAGTCCAGAAATAAACTTTCACATTTATGGTCAATTGATTGTCAATATGGATACCAAGTCAAGTCAATGGGGAAAGTAAAGTATTCCCAACAAATGGTGTTGAGAAAACTTGATATCCACATGCAAAAGAATGAAATTGGAATCATATAAACAAAAATTAACTCAAAGTGGATCAAAGACCTAACTATAAGTGCTAAAACTATAAAATTCTTAGAGGAAAACATAAGGGGAAACCTTCATGACATTGGATTTGACAGTTGTTTTGGGACGCAACATCAAAAGCACAGGCAACAGAAGAAAAAATAGATTAATTGGACTACATCATTTTCTTTTTTAAACTTTGTGCATCAAAGGACACTACTGGCAGAGAAAAAAGGCAACCCACAGAATGAAAGAAAATCTTTGCAAATCATATATCTAATTAGGGAATAATATCCATAATATATACAAACTCCTACAGCTCAGCAACAACAAAAAAACAAACAGCCCAATTAAAAAGTGGGCAAGGAACTTGAATAGACACTTCTCTAAAGAGGGCATATAGATTATTGAGGTTTTCATGTCAATAAGCACATGAAAAAAATGCTCAATATCACTAATCAGGTTAATACAAATCAAACCCACAATGAGATAACAACTTCTACTCATTACAATGGCTATCATTAAAAAAATAGACAAAGAAAATAAGTGTTGACTAAGGATGTGGAGAAATCAGAACCCTTGTGCATTGCTAGTGGGAATATAAAGTGATGCAGATGTTGTGGAAAACATTACTGATATTTCTCAAAAAACAAGTTACACATAGAGTTACCAATATGATCCAGCAATCCCACTTCTGGGTATTTACATAAAATAATTGAAAGCAGGGACTCACACAAACAGGGTTTTTTTTGTACACTATTGTCCATAACAGCATTATTCACAATAGCCAAAAGGTAGAAACAACCCAAATGTCCATTGGTGGATGAATAGATAAACAAAATGGTATACATACAAAGTAGAACATTATTCAGCATTAAAAAGGAATGAACCTTGAGAATATTATAAGTGGAATAAACCAGACACAAAATGATGAATACTGTATGATTCCACTTATATGAGGTACATAGAATAGTCAAATTCATAGAGACAGAAATTTGAAAGGTGGCCTCCTGGGCTGGGTAGGGGGTGGAGATGAGAAATTATTGTCTAAGGGGTACTTGGCTGCAGTTTGAGAAGATGAAAAAATTCTGGAGATGGATGGTAGTGATTGTTGTATAACAATATGAGTGTACTTAATACCACTGAACAGCAAACTTTAAAAGAGTTGAAATGGAAATTTCTATGTTCTGTATATTTTACCACATTAAAAAAAGTTAAGCTGGGAATAGTGTGAAGAGAAAGTTGAGACAAGAAGTTCTGCCAGGAGGAAATGGCCAGGCTCCAGATTTGACACAATGAAATCTGGACCACAACCATCCTAATGCAGAGAGAAGCTCTCTGGGCCTAATGCATTAGGCTCAGAAGTTCTATGTTGGCAGATTTTCATTCCCTTTCTCAATTTGCAAACATTTGGAGGTTGGCATTTAGACATGCAGTATTTGTTCACTGCTGTCTAGTGAAGAAGTAGTCTAAAGTGAACCCACATGATTACGTGTGCTTCCTGGACTGTATCTACTTTTTATTAAAACACCTGACTTAAAATTCTAAGTGTCACTGTTGCAGTAGCAAATTTTTTAAAAATAGCTCTATTGAGGTATAATTTACACAGTATCAAATTCACCTCATTTAAGTGTATTGTACTTCTTTTCCAATCAATGCACCATCTGTTTATTTTTTTGTCTAACTGCCCTGGCTAAAACATCTAGTACAATGTGGCATGCAAGTGTCAAGAACAAACATCCTTGTCTTGTTCCTTATTAAGAAGACTTCCAGTTTTTCACCATTAATATGATGTTAGCTATGGATTTTCTGGAGAAGGAAATGGCAACCCACTCCAGTACTCTTGCCTGGAAAATCCTGTGGACAAAGAAGCCTGGCAGGCTACAGTCCATGGGGTCTCAAAGAGTTGGACATGATTGAGCGACTTCACTTTCTTTCTTTTATTAGTTTGAGTAATATTCCTTTTATTCCTAGTGTATTGAGTGGTTTTACCATGAAAGGATGTTAGCTATTGTCAATGTTTATCTACATCTATGGAGATAATCATCTGGTTGGGGGCCTTTATTCAATTGATGTGTTGTGTTACACTGATTGATTTATTGGCTTTTGTTTGTTAAATCACAACCTTACATTTCTGCATTTCATAAATTCCACTTGGTCATGACATGTAATCCTTCTTACACATTGCTAGATTTGGTTTGTTAGTATTTTGTTTCAGAATTTTTTGTGTGTCTATATTTATAAATGATAATTGATCTGGAGTTTTCTTGTCTGGTTTTGGTATCATAAAATATGTTGGGATATATACCTTCTATTTTTTTGAAGTTTGTGAGATGTTAATTCTGTAAATGTTTGGTAAAATTCACCAAAGAAGCCACCTGGTCCTGGGCTTTTCTTTGTGAGAAGCTTTTTGAAAATTACTAATTCAATATCCTTATGTTTTACAGATCCGTTCATATTTTCTATTAATATTTCTTCTAGAGAAAGTTTCAGAAGTTTGTGTCTTTCTAAGAATGTGTCTGTTTTATACTGGTTATCTAATTTTTGGTTGTTGTTGGTATACAATTGTTAAAGTATTCCTTCATAACCCTCTTCATTTCTGTAAGGTCAGTAGTAAAGTCCTCTCTTTCATTTCTGATTCAATAATTTGAGTTTGCTCCCCTTTTTTCTACTTAAAGATTTGTCAATTTTGTTGATCATCTCAACAAACTTTCAGTTTTGTTGATTTTCTATAGTGTTTTTATAGTTTCTGTTTTATTTATTTCCTCATTAATATTTATTATTTCCTTCCTCCTGTTTGCTTTGCATTTTTGTATGCTCTTTCTCTAGTTTCTTAGAGTAGAAGTTTGTTGGTTTGACATTTCTCTAGAGACTTCTGTGACCCATGTGTTATTAAGAAGTGTGTAGTTTAATTTTCAAGTGTTTGGGGATTTTCCAGCTGTATCTCTTATTGGTTTCTAGTTTAAATCTATTGTAATCAGAAAGCATACTTTGTATGATATATATTCTCCCAATCATGTTAAAGTGTGTCTATGGCCCAGTATGTATTCTATCTTGGTGAATGTTCCATGTGAGCTTGAGAACTCATAAGGTGTATTCTGCTGTTGTTGGATAAAGTATTCTATAAATGTCAGTTAGATTCAGATCTAAGATTAGATTGATGGTGCCTTTCATTTCAACCAGATCCTTACTGATCATCTTCTGGCTGGACCTGTCAATTATTGATACAGGAATGTTGCAGTTGATGACATATTTAAGATCATTTAAAAAATCAAAATGGAGTAGCTATCATCCAGGCATCCAAAATGGAGACAGGTGGTCATTGTGGATGTGGTTTCAGACATATTGCTGAATCACTGAGAACTTGAATGTTCTCAGTTGTATCAAATTCAAGGACATCACCAGCCATTCTCAAAATAATATCTGCTAGCAGCTGCTAGCTGCAACCTTATAGCTTCAAAATCACTCAGATCTTTGTAACTATCTAATCATTTCAAACTCCAACCAATCCTTGCTTAACAAATACCTTTACTTCTTTCCAGCTCCAGTCCTAATTCTTGGCCAAAAATTTATGTAACCTTGCAGATTTTTGCCTTTATAAACTTCTCCCATTTTGTAGTCTGGCAGAACACAACCCAAATGCTTCTTGGAGCTGTGTCTCGAAGGCTGCAGTCCTAACAAATCCGAAATGAAAGCTACTTTTATCTTTTTTGGGTTTAACAATGGCTCTGTTCTCATAATTCTTGGTTAACATTAACACAGTCTTCAACTATAATAGTGTATTTGTCTACTTCTCCTTGCAGTTCTATCACTTTGCCTCAGATATTTTGATGCTGTGTTTTTAGGTGCATACATATTAAGGATTGTTATGTCTTCTTGTTCTGATGTTCACTTTGTATAAAATTAATTATAACTACTTCAGATTTCTTTTATGTTAGCATGGTATATATTTCTCCATCTCTTTATTTTTTAGGAATAGTTTTAGTGTGGTAAAATACATATAACATGTAACATTTTAACCATTTAAAAGTGCACAAATAAGTAACCTTTAGTACATTCACAATGTTGTGCAAACATCACCGCTATCTACTTTCAGAATATTTTCATCATCCCAAAAGGAAATTCCTTACACATTAATCAGTCATGCCCCATTCTGCCTTTCCCCCAGCCCCTGGCAACTATTAATCTGCTTTCTGTCTCTAGAGGTTTGCCTATTCTGAATATTTCACATAAGTGGAATCGTATATGTGGCACTTTGTGCCTGATTCCTTTCACTTAGCATAATGTTTTCAAGGTTCATCTATGTTGTACATTTAATCTGTACTCCATTCCTTTTTACGATTGAATAATGTTCCATTGCTTGAATATGCCACCTTTTGTTTATCCATTTATCAGATAATGGACATTTGACTTATTTCTTCCTTTTGACTATTGTGAATAGTGCTGTTATGAATGTTCATGTCGAAGTTTTTATTTGAACATCTATTTTCAAATCTTTGGAGTATATACCTGTCTTAGTCTCCTCAGGCTGCCACAATGGCTTAAACAATAGAAATTTATTTTCTCACAATACTGGAGGCTGAAAGTCTGAGATCAAGGTGCCAGCATGGTTAATTTCTGGTAAAGCTTTCTTCTGAGCTTGGAGATAGCTGCCTTTCTGCTATATCCTCACATGGACTTGCCTCAGTGCATGAAAGTGGAGAGAGAACAAGTGAGCTCTTTGTATCTCTTCTTATAAGGACACTAGTCCTTTCAGACCAGGTACCCACCTTTATGACCTCATTTAATCACTTCCTTAAAGGCCTCATCTCCAAATACAGATGCATTAGAGGTTAGAATTTCAATGTATGAATGGGGGGTATACAATATTCAGTCCATAACAATATTCAAGAGTAGAATTGCTGGGTCATGTGATAATTCTATGTTTAACTTACTGAGGAACCATCATACTGTTTTCCACAGCACTTGCACCATTTTACATTCCACAAACAATGTCTGAGGGTTCCAATTTCTCTACATCCTCACCAACACTTGCTATTTTATATTGTTTTTGTTTTCTATTAGCCATCGTAGTAGATGGTATTTATTTATATTTCCCTAATGACTAATTGTGTTGGCATCAATATTTTGGCCACCTGATGTGAAGAACTGACTTATGAGGAAAGACCCTGATGCTGGGAAAGATTGAGGGCAGGAGGAGAAGGGGACGACAGAGGATGAGATGGGTGGATGGCATCACTGACTCAATGGACATGAGTGTGAGCAAACTCCGAGAGATGGTAAAGGGCAGGGTAGCCTGGCTTCTGCAGTTCATGGGGTCCCAAAGAGTTGGACATGACTGAGCGACTGAACAACAACTATTCAATTGCTTGTTGGCAATTTTTATTTGTTCTTTGGAAAAATGTCTATCCTAGTCCTTTGCCCATTTAATTTTTTTTTGTCTCTTTTTTGTGAAGTAGTATGAGGGGTTTTGTGGGGGCACCTCTAGAAGTCCCCATTTTATTTATTTATTTGACTGTGTACTGGGCCATGTGGGATTCTTAGTTTCCTGACTGGGGATGGAACGTGCAACCCCTGCAGTGGAAGCATGGAATCTTAACTACTGGACCACCAGGGAAATCCCGAGAGTTTACTCCCATTCCATGGGAGTGTCTATTCACTTTTTCCATTGTGTCCTTTGATGCATAAGTTTTAACTTTCGATGAAATCCAACTTATCTATTTTTATTTTGTTGCTGTGCTTTGGTGTCATATCTAAGAAACCATCACCAATTCCAAAGTCATGAGGATTTGCCCTTATGTTTACTTCTAAGAATTTTATGGTTTTAGCTCTAATATTTAGGGTTTTTTTTAATCCATTCTGAATTAACCGTTATATATGGTGGGAAGTAGGGGCACAACTTTATTTTTGCATATGGATATCCAGTTGTTTCAGCACCATTTGTTGAAAAGCCTATTGTTTCCCCCATTGAATGGTCTTGGCACACTTGTCAAAGGTAAATTGGCCATAGATATATGAATCTATTTTGGACTCTCAATTCAATTCCAGTGATCTGAATGTATAACCTCATGCCAGTATCACACTGTTTTTATTACTGTGTCTTCGTAGTAAGTTTTGAAATCAGGAAATGTTAATCCTCCTACTTTGTTTCTCTTTTTCATGACTATTTTGGCTATTCAGGATCCCTGAAAATTCCATAAGAATTCTAGGATCAACTTTCTCATTTCCTAAAAACTGCTGGGATTTCGATAAGGATTGTACTAAATCTGTAAATTGCTATCGTTGGCTATTGCCATCTTAACAATATTAAGTTTCTCGACCCATTGACATGAGATAATTTTCCATTTATTTAAGTCTTCAATTTTTTTCAATTATGTTTATAGTTTTCAGTGTGCAAGTCTTTCACCTTGTCGATTACATTTATTCCAAGGTATTTTGTTTCTTTTGATGCTATTGTAAATGGAAGTTTTAAAATTTCTCTTTCAGGTTTTTATTGCTAGCAAATAGAATTATAACTGATATTTGCATATTGATAATATACCCTGAAACTTTTTTTAACTTATTGTTTTATTGAAGGATAATTACTTTACAGAATTTTGCTGTTTTATGTCAAACCTCAACATGAATCAGCCATAGGTATACATATATCCCCTCCCTTTTGAACCTCCCTCCCATCTCCCACCCCATCCTAGCCCTCTAGGTTGATACAGAGCCCCTGTTTGAATTTCCTGAGTCATACAGCAAATTCCCATTGGTAATCTATTTTACATATGGTAATGTAAGCTTCCATGTTACTCTTTCCATACATCTCACCCTGTCCTCCCCTATCCCCATGTTCATAAGTCTATTCACTATATCTGTTTCTCCATTGCTGCCCTATGAATAAATTCTTAAGTACCATTTTTCTAGATTGTGTATATGTGCATTAGAATACAATATTTATCTTTCTCTTTCTGACTCACTTTACTCTGTATAATAGGTTCTAGGTTCATCCACCTCATCAGAACTGACTCAAATGTGTTCCTTTTTATGGCTGAGTAAAATTCCATTGTGTATATGTACCATGACTTCTTTATCCATTCATCTGTTGATGGACATCTAGGTTGTTTCCATGTTCTAGCTATTGTAAACAGTGCTGCAATGAACATTGGGATACATGTGTCTCTTTCAATTTTGGTTTCCTCAGGGTATATGCCTAGGAGTGGGATTGCTGGGTCATGTGGTGGTTTTTATCCCTACTTTTTAAAGAAATCTCCATACTGTCTTCCATAGTGGCTGTATCAATTTACATTCCCACCAACAGTGCAAGAGCATGCCCTTTTCTCCACACCCTCTCCAACATTTATTGTTTGTAGACTTTTTGATGATGGCTTGACTGGTGTGAGGTGATATCTCATTCTGGTTTTGATTTGCATTTCTCTAATAATGAGCGATGTTGGACATCTTTTCATGGGTTTGTGAGCCATCTGTATATCTTCTTTGGAGAAATGTCTGTTTAGATCTTTTCCCCACTTTTTGATTGGGTTATTTGTTTTTCTGGCAGTGAGTTGAATGAGCTGCTTGTATATTCTGGAAATTAATCCTTTGTCAGTTGTTTCATTTGCTATTGTTTTCTCCCATTCTAAGGGTTGTCTTTTCACCTTGCTTATAGTTTCCTTTGCTGTGCAAAAGCTTTTAAGTTTAATCAGGTCCCACTTGTTTACTTTTGTTTTTATTTCTGTTACTCTAAGAGGTGGGTCATAGAGGATCTTGCTTTGATTTATGTCACTGAGTGTTCTGCCTACGTTTTCCTCTAAGAGTTTTATAGTTTCTGGTCTTACATTTAGGTCTTTAATCCATTTTGAGTTTATCTCTGTGTATGGTGTTAGAAGTGTTCTAATTTCATTCGTTTACACGTAGCTGTCCAGTTTTCCCAGCACCATTTACTGAAGAGGCTGTCTTTGCCCCATTGTATGTTCTTGCCTTCTTTGTCAAAAATAAGGTACCTGTAGGTGCATGGGCTTATTTCTGGGCTTTATATCTTGTTCCATGGGTTTATATTTCTGTGTTTGTGCCAGTACCATACTGTCTTGATGACTGTAGCTTTATAGTATAATCTGAAGTCAGGAAGGTTGAGTCCTCCAGCCCCATTCTTCTTTCTCAAGACTGCTTTGCCTATTCAGGGTGTTTTGTGTTTCCATATGAACTATGAAATTTTTTGTTCTAGTTCTGTGAAAAATTCCATTGATAATTTGATAGGGATCACGTTGAATCTGTAGATTGCATTTGGCAGTGTAGTCATTTTCACAATATTGATTCTTCCTACCCAGGTATATGGAATATCTCTCCATCTGTTTATGTCATCTTTGATTTCTTTCATCAGTGTCTTTTTATGTGTACAGTTATTTTGTCTCCTTAGGTAAGTTTATTCCTAGATGTTTAGTTCTTTTTTTTTTTGCAATGGTGAATGGGGTTGATTCCTTAATTTCTCTTTCTGATTTTTAATTGTTAGTATATAGAAATGCTAGTGATTTCTGTGTTTGATTTTGTATCCTGCAACTTTGCTAAATTCACTGATTAGCTCTAGTAATTTTCTGATACTGTCTTTAGGATTTTTCACATACAGTATCATGTCATCTGCAAATAGTGAGAGCTTTACTTCTTCTTTTCCAATCTGGATTCCTTTAATTTCTTTTTCTTCTCTGATTGCTATAGCTAAGACTTCCTCAACTATGTTGAATAATAATGGCAAAAGTGGACACCCTTGTCTTGTTTCTGATCTTAGGGGGAATGCTTTCAGTTTTTCACCATTGAGAATAATGTTTGCTGTAGGCTTGTCATATGTGGCCTTTACTATGTTGAGGTAGGTTCCTTTTATGCCCATTTTTTTGAAGAGTTTTAATCATAAATGGGTGCTGAATTTTGTCAAAGGCTTTTTGTGCATCTATTGAGATGATCATATTGTTTTTATCTTTCAATTTGTTAATATGCTGTGTGTCACATTGGTTGATTTGCTTATATTGAAGAATCCTTGCATTCCTGGAATAAACCCAACTTGATCATGTTGTATGAGCTTTTTGATGTGTTTCTGAATTCTGTTTGCTAAAATTTTGTTGAGGATTTTTGCATCTATGGTCATCAGTGATACTGGCCTGTAGTATTCTTTTTTTTGTGTTGTCTTTGTCTGGTTTTGGTTTCAGGGTGATATTGGCCTCGTAGAATGAGTTTGGAAGTTTCCCTTCCTCTGCAATTTTTTGAAAGAGTTTTAGAAGGATAGGCATTAGCTTGTTTCTAAATGTATGATAGAATTCTTCTGTGAAGCCATCTGGTCCTGGGCTTTTGTTCTTTGGGAGATTTTTGATCACAGCTTCAACTTCAGTGCTTGTAATCAGGTTGTTCATAATTTCTATTTCTTCCTGGTTCAGTCTTGAAAGATGGAACTTATCTAAGAATCTGTCCATTTCTTCAAGGTTATCCATTTTATTGCCATATTGTTGTTCTTAATAGTTTGTTTTAATCCTTTGTATTTCTGCACTGTCTGTTATAACCTCTCCTTTTTCAGTACTAATTTTGTTCATTTGATTCCTCTCTCTTTTTTTTCCTGATGAGTCTGGCTAAAGATTTGTCAATTTTGTTTATCTTCTCAAAGAACCAGCTTTTTAAATCTTTACTATTGTTTATTTCTTTTCTTTTTCATTAATTTCTGCTCGGATCTTTATGATTTCTTTTCTTCTGCTAATTTTGGGGGTTATTGTTCTTTTTCCAGTTGTTTTTGGTGTAAAGTTAGGTTGTCTGTTTGATGTTTTTCTTGTTTGTTGAGGTAGGATTGTACTGCTATAAACTTCCCTCTTAGAACTGCTTTTGCTGCATCCCATAGGTTTTGAGTTGTGTTTTCATTGTCATTTGTTTCTAGAACTTTTTTTATTTCTTCAGTAACCTATTGGTTATTTAGAAACGCATTGTTTAATCTCCATTTGTTTGTGTTTCTTACAGTTTTTTCTTGTAATTGATGTCTAGTCTCATAGCTTTGTGGTTGGAGAAGATGCTTGATATGATTTCAACTTTCTTAAATTTACTCAGGTTTTATTTGTGACCCAAGATGTGGTCTATCCTGGAGAATGTTCCAAGTGCACTTGAGAACAAGGTGTATTCTGCATCTGAATGTCCTCAAGATATCAATGAGATCCATCTCATCTAATGTATCATTTAAGACTTGTGTTTCCTTTTTAATTTTCTGTTTTGATGATCTGTCCATTGGTGTGATTGGGGTGTTAAAGTCTCCTACTATGATTGTGTTACTGTCAGTTTCTCCTTTTATGTCTGTTAGTGTTTGTCTTATGTATTGAGGTGTTCCTATGTTGGGTGCATAGATATTTACAATTGTTATGTCTTCCTGTAGGATTGATCCCTTGATCATTATGTAGTGTCCTTCTTTATCTCTTCTAATCCTCTTTATTTTAAGGTCTATTTTGTCTGATATGGGGATTGCTATTCCATCTTTCTTTTGCTTCCCATTTGCATGGAATATATTTTTCCATCCTCTCACTTTCAGTCTATATGTGTCTTTAGGTCTGAAGTGGGTTTCTTGTAGACAGCATATGTATGGGTCTTGGTTTTGTATACATTCAGTCAGTCTGTATCTTTTGGTTGGAGCATTTAATCCATTTACTTTTAAAGTAATTATTGATATATATGTTCCTATTGCCATTTTCTTAATTGTTTGGGGTTGATTTTGTAGATCTTTTTTCTTCTCTTCTACTTCTTGACTATATAAGTCCGTTTAACATTTGTTGTAAAGCTGGTTTGGTGGTACTGAATTCTCTTAACTTTTGCTTGTCTGAAAAGCTTTTTATTTCTCCATCAATTTTGAATGAGATCCTTGCTGGGTACTGTAATGTTGGTTGTAGATTTTTCCCATTCAATACTTTAAATATATTCTGCCATTCCCTTCTGGCCTGCAGAGTTTCTGCTGAAAGATCAGCTGTTAAGTGTATGGGGTTTCCCTTGTATGTTACTTGTTGCTTCTCCCTTGCTGATTTTAATATTCTTTCATTGTGTTTGGTCTTTGTTAGTTTGATTAGTATGTGTCTTGGTGTGTTTCTTCTTGGGTTCATCCTGTATAGGACTCTTTGTGCCTCTTGGACTTGATTGACTATTTCCTTTTCCATGTTGGGAAATTTTCAACTCTAATCTCTTCAAAATTTTCTCATACCCTTTCTTTTTCTCTTCTTCTGTGACCCTTACAATTTGAATGTTGATGCGTTTGATATTGTCCCAGAGGTCTCTAAGACTATCCTCAGTTCTTCTCATTCTTTTTACTTTATTCTGCTCTTCATAAGTTATTTCCAACATTTTATCTTCCAGCTCATTGATTCGTTCTTCTGCTTCAGATATTCTGCTGTTGATTCCTTCTAGAGTATTTTTAATTTCAGTAATTCTGTTGTTTGTCTGTATGTTTAGTCTTTAATTCTTCTAGGTCTTTGTTAATTGATTCTTGCATTTTCTCCATTTTGTTTTCAAAGTTTTTGATCATCTTTTCTATCACTATTCTGAATTCTTTTTCAGATAGTTTGCCTATTTCCTCTTCATTTATTTGGACTTCTGTGTTTCTAGTTTATTCCTTCATTTGTGTAGTATCTCTCTGCCTTTTCATTATTTTTTTTTAAACTCATTGTGTTTGAGGTCTCCTTTTCCTAGGCTTCAAGGCTGAATTCTTTCTTCCTTTTGATTTCTGCCCTCCTAAGTTTGGTCCAGTGGTTTGTGTAAGCTTTCTTTAGGGTGAGATTTGTACTGATTTTTTGTTTGTTTGTGTGTTTTTCCTCTGATGGGCAAGGCAGAGGGAGGCAGTAACCCTGTCTGCTGATGATTGGGTTTGTATTTTTGTTTTGTTTGCTGTTTAGATGAGGCTTCCTGCACAGTGTGCTACTGGTGGTTGGGTTATGCTGGGTCTTGTATGCAAGTGGTTTTCTTTGTGTGAGTTCTCACTATTTGATACTTCCTAGGGTTATTTCTCTGGAAGCGTAGGGTCTTGTAGTTAGTGCTCCCACTCCAAAGGCTCAGGGTTTGATTGCTGGTCAGGGACGAATATTCTACAAGTGGTTTGTTATAGCATTAAGGGAGAGTAAAACAAATATCTAGAAACAAGAAACCAAAGATGAACCCCAGACAAATGGCAGTTACAAAGAATATTTATATACACTAAAGATTAACTGCAAGGGGAAAAGAACAGTAGGAAAGGCAAAGAAAGGAATAAATGTAGAAAAAATAATAATATGTTTAATAAAATTAAAATTGTAAAAAAGGAAAAAAAAAAAACGGAAGAAGAAATATAAAAGGACACTACCAAAGGGACCCTGCCCGCACAGACACAAGACTTTTTTTTCCTGTGGCAGCTCTGCCCCAGTGAGAGTTGAGCATGAAGGTGGCACAGCTGCTTAGCTTGCAGGGACCCTGGGAGCACCAAGTGTCCAGGGACATGGACTGCCTCCACTGCAGGAGTTATGGCCCTATCAGAGTCTTTTTTTGAGCCTCTTGTAGCTGGCGATTAGAAGGCCTCTTTGGCCAGTCTTTCTCTGTAGCTCCACCCATTCAGGCACTTAGAGGGCTCCGTTGCCTGGCCTTGTTCTCTGTTGTTCCATGCATCAGGCACATAGAGGCCCCTCCCCCCCCCCACATACCCCACCCTCCCCGGCTGGGCTCCTACTCTGTAAATTGATGCATCAAGCACTTAAAGGGGCACCCTGGGTGGGGTCCTACTCTGTAGTTCAGTGCATCAGGCATTTGATGGGCCAGCCTCTCTATTGTTCAGCTGCCAATGCTGTCATGTGGGGGGAGAGAGGCTATGGTTATGGCTCCACCCCCTTCATGTGACTCAGCAGTATCACCTTGCTTCCATGGGCATTTCCCACCACAATCTCCTCCCTCACATCCCCTCAATCTGTCTCTCTGCTGTCAACAGCAGCCCTTGCCCTGAGATTGCTCCACAATTCTTAAACTCCAGCTCCCAGCTGCTGCACCTTTCAGGGGATCTACATCACTGTCTGGATTATGTATGGCTGCAGCAAGGACTGTCTGATTCTCATTCCATTTTGGCTGTCACAGATCAGCTGTTTCACTCTCAGCCTTAAATGTTTCTCCTCTGATTCAGACAATTCCCCCAATGGGGGAATCATACCCTTGCTTCAGTTCCCCCACCCACCAAGGGCAGGTTCAGTCCTTCTAACACTCCTGTTTTCCCCCCTAGTTTCTTCATCCTACCAAGTTTTGCATGGGTCTACATATTCTTTTCCGCTGCTCAGGTACTCCTGTCTGCTCTCAGTTGGTGTTCTGCATGCACTTCTGTGTCTGAAGATGTATTCCTGATGTATCTGTGGAGAAAGATGTACTCCATGTCCACCTACTCTTCCGCTGTCTTGTTCTCCCCTGCAACTTTGTTGAGATTGTTTGCTAGCTCCAGGAGTCTGTGTATGTTTAGATTCTTTAGTATTTTCTGTATGTAGGATGATTTCATCTGTGATTACAGAGAGTTATACTTTTTCCTTTCCAGTTTGGATGCCATTTACTTCTTTTTCATGCTTAATTGCTCTGGCTAGAATTTCCAGAACAATGTTGAATAGCAGTGGCATAAGCAAACATCCCTGTCTTGTTTCTGCTTGTAGGTGGAAACCTTTTAGTATTTCACCTTGGAGTATATTAGCTGTTTTTTTTAAAAAGCCCTTTATTATGTTAAGGAAATTTCCTTCTGTTCCTAATTTACTGATTTTTTAATCATAAAAGTGTTAAGTTATGTTAAATGCTTTTTCTGCATCCATTGAGATTATCATGTGTTTTTCCTTTTATTATGTTATTATGTCCTATTATATTGACTGAATTTCGTGTGTTCAGTGGCCCTAAATTCTGATTAGTCATGGTGTGTAACTCTTTTAATATGACATTGGATTTGATTACTAGTATTTTGTTGAGAATTTTTCATCTATATTCATAAAAGATAATGGTCTGTAATTTTCCTTTCTTGGACTTCCTTTGTGTGCAGTTGGTATAGAGTAACTTAGGAAATGTTACCTCCTCTTCTACTTTTTAAACATTTGGAGAAGAATTGGCATTATTTACATGTGTGGTAGAATTCACCAAATAAGCCATCTGATCATAGGTTTTCCTTTGTGTGTATGTGTTTAACTATACTATAAAAATATTTTTTCTTTCTATTAATTATTTTTACAAACTCTTATGTCAAGGGCTGCCTTTCGATAGATAGCAGTGAAGGAGCTGCTCTGTTACATTTGAAACCCTGACCCAGAAGCAAGTTTAGCTAATGATTTAGCACCAGGTTCCACACCAGGTTCACCAAGAACAGAGCAGTTGCATGATGGGTGAAGAGGCAGCCACCTTTCTGGATGCATTCTGTTTCTGAGGACAAAAGACACTCCACAATGGGCCCTACATTGAACACATGACAGGCCACAAGGGGATGGTGGGGGACGAACTGAGCCAGCTGGGGCTCTGGACGTTTGTTTTATGAAAGTTTTTGATTACTGGTTCAATCACTTCGTTATTTACCTGTTTGGATTTTTTATGGTGTAGTCACTCACCTAGAGCCAGACATCCTGGAGTGTGAAGTCAAATGTGCCTTAGGAAGCATTACTACAAACAAAGCTAGTGGAGGTTATGGAATTCCAGCTAAGCTATTTCAAATCCTAAAAGATGATGCTGTTAAAGTGCTGACTCAATATGTCATCAAATTTGGAAAACTCGTCAGTGGCCATAGGACTGGAAAAAGTCAGTTTTCATTCCAATCCCAAAGAACAGCAATGCCAAAGAATGTTCAAACTACCATAAAACTGCTCATTTTACATGGTAGAAAGGTTATGTTTAAAATCTTTCAAGCTAGGCTTCAGCAGTACATAAACCGAGAACTTCCAGATGTACAAGGTGGGATTAGAAAATGCAGAGGAACCAGAGATCAAATTGCCAATATTCCTTGGGTCATGGAGAAGGCAAGGGAATTCCACAAAACCATCTGCTTCACTGGCTACACTAAAGTCTTAGACTCTGGAAAATTCTTAAAGAGATGGGAATACCGGACCACCTTACCAGCCTCCTTCAAAATCTGCATGCAGGTCAAGAAGCAACAGTTAGAACCAGACATGGAACAATGGACTGGTTCCAAATTGGGGAAGAAGTACGTCAAGGCTGTATATTGTCACCTTGCTTATTTAACATAAATGCAGAGTACATCATACGAAATGCTGGGCTGAATGAAGCACAAGTTGGAATCAAGATTGCTGGGAGAAATATCAGCAACTTCAATTATGCAGTTGATACCACTCTAATGGCAGAGAGTGAAAAGGAACTAAAAAGCCTCTTGATGAAGGTGAAAGAGGAAAGTGAAAAAGCTGGCTTAAAACTCAACATTCAAAAAACTAAGATCATGGCATCTGGTCCCATCACTTCATGGCAAATAGGTGGGGAAAAAGTGGAAACAGTGACAGATTTTATTTTCTTGGACTCCAAAATCACTGTGGATGATGACTGCAGACATGAAATTAAAAGACACTTGCTCCTTGGAAGGAAAGCTATGACAAACCTAGTCAGCATATTAAAAAGCATAGATATCAATTTGCTGACAAAGGTCCATATAGACAGAGCTATGGTTTTTCCAGTAGTCATGTACAGATGTGAGAGATGGATCATTAAGAAGGCTGAGCACCAAATAATTGATGCTTTTGAATTGTTGCTGGGAGCCAGCTCATGAGATCCCACCCATGACAGAGTCATGAGGAAGAGGGCTGATCGAGCATGGCTTCTCAGACCTCAGGGATTCTCGGGAGGCTGCCTCAGCGCTCACCTTAAAAGATGATATCTGTTTCTCTGACGTTTGTTATAATAAACCTCCTCTTATTTTCTGTGACTTAGACAAAAGGCCTATTCTGATTCCCTTCTAAAACAGATCTTTCTGAAGCCTCAATCGGCAAGGCCCCTGAACGGTAGCACCCTAATAAAATTATCTGGGATATAAAGTATGCTAATCTAAATTCCTCTTGCCAACATATTGGTTTGTTTAATAAATGTACCTGTGCCTTTGGAGCTAATGTGCATGACTACTCCTTAACAACAAAACAGCATTGAGAGCCTCTACACAAAAAGCCTCAATGGGCACAGAGCCCTTCGTGGAAAAAGGGGCTTATTAAAAAACATAAAAAATATTACTTTACTTAGTCTATATTTACTCACTATGTTTTTATTTTTCATGTATCTAGCTATATAATAAAAACATAATAGTTTAAAACTTATATAAGTAGAAGTTTAGCTTTAATACAAATAATAAGACAATTGTTAATTCAGCTGGTGATTTTGCTAAGCACTGACCTTTGTGCTACATTGTCTCAGCTTGCTGTGCCATGACTTTATGGGACCACATTCTTTTCTGTTAGGGTCAAGGGGTAAGATAGATTACAGAGAAACAGGTTTTACTTTGAAACTCTGAGTTTATAAATTCTTTCTTTGTCATAATCTGCTGTGCCTGTATTCTTTAAAAAATGTAACTCTGGTACTTTCTGTGCCTGATACAAAAGTGTTCTGGCTGATCAACCCTTATCAATAAAGGAGTCACAGGATGTTAGCAGGCCTCCAGGCCCAAAGATGATGTAAATAACTTTAAACCTTTTGTAACTAAACAACACAAGCAATGTCCTGGTTCCGATAAGGGTCAAAAACTGCTGACCCATTGATTTGATTTTGCATGACTCTACACTTTACATTTGTTTCTATGTACAACTGAAAGTATAAAAGCTGTCTTAAAAACAATAAAGTCAGAAGACACTTGGAAACACCACGACTCGCTGTGTCTTCTCATTCGTATCGCCGACGCCATCCATCCTGAGAGAACCCTGTCCAGCTGGAGCAGGTCTCCGGCAAATTGTGGTGCTAGAGAAGACTCTTGAGAGTCCCCTTGGACAGCCAGGAGATCAAACCAGTCAATCCTAAAGGAAATCAACCCTGAATATTCATTGGAAGGACTGATGCTGAAGCTAAAACTCCAAGACTTTGGCCACCTGATGTGAAGAGCTGAATCACTGGAAAAGACCCTGACGCTGGGAAAGATTGAGGGCAGGAGGATAAGGGAATGACAGAAGATAAGATGGTTGGATGGCATCACTGGCTCAATGGAAATGAACTTGGGCAAACTCTGGAAGATACTGAAAGACAGGGAAGCCTTGTGTGCTGCAGTTCATAGGGTCACAAAGAGTAGGAGACAACTTAGCTACTGAAAAACAACAACAGTTTATATATCATACAATTTACCAATTTAAAGTGTACAATTTAGTGGTCTAGTAACTCCACAGAGTCATACAACTATTACCCACAATCAACTTTAGAATGTTGTTATAAACACAAAATTTGAGAAGGTGCTTTATGTCGTTTATTGATTTGATTTCAGAAAAATAAAATATAATAATATAATTTTGGTCTTTTGACTGGCTTCTTTCACCTAGCATTATGTTTTAAAAATTCATCATGTTGTAGCAGTTATCAACCATTTTTCTTTTTATGGCTGAGTAATATTCCATTGCATGGATCCACCATATTTGTCCATTCATCAGCTGATGGACATTTGTTTCCACTTTGGGCTAGTATGAATATTGCTGACATGAATATTCATGTACAAGTTTTTGTATTGACTTGTGTCTTTATTTCTCTTGGATATATGCTTAAAGTTGGGATTGCTGAGTCAAATGTTAAGTCTGTGTTTAACTTTTTAAGTTCAATTAGGTCCCATCTGTTTATTTTTGTTTTTATTTCCATTACTCTAGGAGGTAGAGCAAAGAGGATCTTGCTGCAATTTAGGTCAAGGAGTGTTCTGCCTATGTTTACCTCTAATAGTTTTACACTTTCTGGCCTTACATTTAGGTCTTTACTTGTGTTTAACGTTTTGAGGAAAGACCAGAATGTTTTCCAAAGTGGCCACATGTAACTTCTGATTTCTGCATATCTTTGCCAACACTTGTTTCTATCTGAGTTTGATAATGGCCATCCTAGCTGGGGTGAACTGATGTTTCATTGTGATTTTTATTTGCATTTCCCTGAAGGATAATGATCTTGAGCATCTTTTCATGTACGTATGGGACATCTCTATACCTTCTTTGGAGAAATATCTATTCAGATCCTTTACCCTTTGCCTTTATTTTTGAAAGATGGTTTTGCTGGATGTAAAGTTCTGGCTAATATTTTTTTCTTCTGCCACTTGATATATTTTTTTGGTCTCACCATATAGCATGTGGGATCCTAGCTTTCCCTGACCAGAGATTGAACCTGCACCCCGTGCTTTGGAAGCATAGAGTCCTAACCACTGGACCACTAGGGAAGTCCCTCTTCTGCCCCTTTAAATAAATCATGTCACCACCCTCTGGCCTTGATTATTGCTGATGAGAAGTCACTATGATTCTGTTATATATGATGAGGTTCCCTTGTCCCTGATAAGTCATTTTTCTCCTGTGGCTTTCAGGATTTTCTCTTGACTTTCAATAGTTTAAATATGATATGTTTAGGTATAGAGTTCTTTGTGTTTATCCTATGGAGAATCCATTGAAATTATCATATGTGTAGATTAATGTTTTTCATCAAGTTTGGGATTGTTTTAGCCATTATTTCTAAAATGATTTTTCTGCACCTTTCTTTCCTTCTGTCCAATTTCCATAGTCCTGAAGAAGTTGGTGGGGCTTTTTTTTGTTTGGTTGGCTTTGTTTTTTTGCAATTTTGTCAGTCTTAGCATTGTTTTTTGAGGAACAGATTTGTTGAGCTTCTCACTAACTCATTTTGGAAGTCCCACCGCTACAGTAGCTCATTTTAATACCTAATACTTCCATGTCAAGTGCTAACAGCAAACAATTCTTTGGCCGCCTGATGCGAAGAACTGACTCATTGGGAAAGACCCCGATGCTGGGAAAGATAGAAGGCAGAAGGAGAAGGGGACGACAGAGGATGAGATGGTGGGATGGTATCACCGAATCAATGGATGTGAGTTTGAGCAAGCTCTGGGAGTTGGTGATGGACAGGGAAGCCTGGTGTGCTGCAGTCCATGTGGTTGCAAAGAATCAGACATGACTGAGTGACTGAAGTGAACTGAACAGCAAACAGCTGAAAACAGAAGACAAGTGTTCCTGAGAAATAGCTGCTTGTTAAAACATTTTAAAGGGTACTTGAACTGAATTGCCCACTGAAGAAAACCTATCCTCAAACAAATCAGAGTGATAAGGAATATTTACTTGTATGATGTGGAAATTCTTCACCAGCTAAACTAGTGTAATCATCTTACTAAAAGTCCTATAGTTCTAAGTTGTTTATCATGTTGACTATAAATAACACTTTGCACAACAAAGTTGAATAGCACATATTTTCTTCCTCCAGCAGATGGTGACATTTTATAGATTATGGATAAATTGTCCAGAAGAAACAGCAAGCTAAGTGACTAAAGTAGACTTTTGTCTATTTCCTTTCTTCTTTACCTGTGTCTTGAACTCATTTACAAAAAAGCACTCATCAAGAAGTGACACATGTAAAAGTAGTCTAAGAACAATAAAAAAAAATCATAACTAATACATATAGTACAAGTTTTCAACTTCTTCAATGCTGATGTTTCATAGTGTTTTTAATCATTTTAAATGAGATATTTGTCATTTGATACCAGGGCACATCTGCCTGCCTATATACAAAAATAGAATAACAGGGACAGTGTTCAAGTGGATAATTTGTGTTTAAATAATGTCCACCTCTGATTTATCTTTGTTTCTTTCTTCCATGCAGGTCCCTCATTCCTCTGTTTGACAAATTAGTTCTGTAGAATCACTTCTCCCTTCCTTTAAACTCAATACATTAATGTTTGCTTCTCTAGTTTCTAATCTACAGTATAGTATCTAATTAAAATTCATTCTTAGGTGTATATAATTTATTATTGTTGTGTCTGACTCTTTTGAAACCCCCTGGACTGTATGGCCTGCTGGGCTCCTCTGTCCATGGGATTGCCCAGGAAAGAATACTGGAGTGGGTGGCTATTTCCTTCTCTAGGGGCTCTTCCTAACCCAGGAACCGAACCCACTTCTCCTGCATTGGCAGGCGGATTCTTTACCACTGAGCCACCAGGGGCAGCCCACATAATTAGTAGTTTCAGCTTAATGTACTAACTATACTAGGGACAGTAAATTCACTAGTTCAAGCTGCACATCAATTGAACATATATTTCAAGTTTTCTTGTGGAGCTCAGAGACCATCTAGTAAGGGAAATAACCTCAAACAGTTGGTAAGAGTTGTTTTATTGCATGTGTGCATAAGATTCCATGGGAAACCAGAAAGTGAATCATTAATTCTGTTGAAGGAAATTTATATGTGAGCTTCAAATATGAGTGCGATATCATAGACTGAGATGTGGGCAAAGGACACTTTCAGGCAGAGAGAACAACTTGAGCTCAGTTTTAGATGCGTCAAACTGCTCCGCATTTTTGCTAAACCCAGAACAGTCTGGTTCTAATACACAGCATAAAACACAGTGGGCCAACAGAACTGGAATGGAGACTCAGAGAGGAAGAGGATAGAAGTGGTGGAAAGGGAGACTGTAGAGATTGGTTTTAGCCAGAGTGTAAAACCCTCAGAAGGCATGCTAAAGAGTAATGACAGCTCTATGAAAAAACTTATGAGGTGTGCTAAGGAGTTTGGACTTGATCTTGTGAGCCTCAGAGAGCTGTGTGTTTTAAAGGTGCTGAGGCAGAGAGGGATGGAAGCAGAGACCAACTGAGAGGTGATGAATTACACAAAATCTGAGAGGAAAAAGAGTGTGGTTTAATGAGTGGTGGAACCTTGCAGGGAAATAGGTCAATGATGAAGGAATGTTTAAGAGACATTCACTTGGTACACTTCTGGGCTGAGGCGAATATCTGGATGTTGTGATTGAGAAAAGGGGAGAGACATGCACAAGGATTATGGTGATGTTTCTAATTCTGCCATCTTGGTGTGGAAAGATAGCATTATTCAAAACAGGAAATTCATGAATAGCAGGTTTGTAGAGGGCTGTAGAGGATTTGGTTTGGGAAAAAATGAGTTTGAGATGCTCGGGGGGCCTCCAGGTGGAGGTGCTGAGACACAGGGGGAAATAAGAGACTAATTGGAATTGAAGAGAGAAATCTGGAAATAACATTTGAGTGAAGGATATAAATTTTCTGGGAGAGGCCACGGTAATGGAGTCTCAGGTGTTGTTCAGTCACTCAGTCAGGTCTGACTCTGTGATCCCATGGACTGCAGCACAGCAGGCTTCCCTATCCTTCACCAACTCCCAGAGCTTGCTCAAACTCATATACATTGAGTCAGTGATGCCATCCAACAACCTCATTCTCTGTCATCCCCTTCTCCTCCTGCCTTCAATTTTTCCCAGCATCAGGGTCTTTTCCAATGAGTTAGTTCTTCGCATCAGGTGGCCAAAGTATTGGAGATTCAGCTTCAACATCAGTCCTTCCAATGAATATTCAGGATTGATTTCTTTAGGATTGACTAGTTTGATCTCCTTGCAGTCCAAGGAACTCGCAAGTCTCCTCCAACACCACAGTTCAAAAGCATCAGTTCTTCGGCGCTCACCTTTCTTTATAGTCAACTCTCACCTCCATACACGACCAGTGGAAAAACTATAGCCTTGACTAGACAGACCTTTGCTGGCAAAGTAATGTCTCTGCTTTTTAATATGCTATCTAGGTTGGTCATAACTTTCCTTCCCAAGGAGTAAGCGTCTTTTAATTTCATGGCTGCAATCACCATCTGCAGTAATTCGGATCCCATATACATAAAGTCAGCCACTGTTTCCACTGTTTCCCCATCTATCTGCCGTGAAGTGATGGGACAGGATGCCACGATCTTAGTTTTCTGAATGTTGAGCTTTAACCCAACTTTATCACTCTCCTCTTTCACTTTCATCAAGAGGCTCTTTAGTTTCTTCTTCCCTTTCTGCCATAAGGGTGGTGTCATCTGCATATCTGAGGTTATTGATATTTCTCCCGGCAATTCTGATTCCAGCTTGTGCTTCCTCCAGCCCAGCGTTTCTCATGATGTACTCTGCATATAAGTTAAATAAGCAGGGTGACAATATACAACCTTGACATACTCCTTTTCCTATTTGCAACCAGTCTGTTGTTCCATGTCCAGTTCTAACTGTTGCTTCCTGACCTGCATACAGGTTTCTCAAGAGGCAAGTCAGGTGGTCTGGTATTCCCATCTCTTTCAGAATTTTCCACAGTTTATTGTGATCCACACAGTCAAAGGCTTTGGCCTAGTCAATAAAGCAGAAATAGATGTTTTTCTGGAACTCTCTTGTTTTTTTGATGATCCATTGAATGTTGACAATTTGATCTCTGGTTCCTCTGCCTTGTCTAAAATCAGCTTGAACATCTGGAAGTTCATGGTTCATGTATTGCTGAAGCCTGACTTGGAGAATTTTGAGCATTACTTTACTAGCGTGTGAAAAGAGTGCAATTGTGCGGTAGTTTGAGCATTCTTTGGCATTGCCTTTCTTTGGGATTGGAATGAAAACTGATGTTTTCCAGTCCTGTGGCCACTGCTGGGTTTTCCAGATTTGCTGGTATATTGAGTTCAGCACTTTCACAGCATCATCTTTCAGGATTTGAAATAGCTCAACTTGAATTCCATCACCTCCACTAGCTTTGTTCACAGTGATGCTTCCTAAGGCTCACTTGACTTCACATTCCAGGATGTCTGGCTCTAGGTGAGTGATCACACCATCAAGGGCTGGTCCATTTCTTCTAAGGGATTCTTGCCCACATTAGTAAGTATATTGGTCATCTGAATGAAATTCACCCATTCCGGTCCATTTTAGTTCACTGATTCCTAAAATGTTGATGTTCACTCTTGCCCTTTCCTGTTTGACCACTTCCAGCCTACCTTGATTCATGTACCTAACATTCCAGGTTCCTATGCAGTACTGTTCTACAGCATCGGACTTTACTGTCACCACCAGACACATGCACAACTGATTTTCTGAGTGGGCCCTAAATTACATTACATTTATCCTTATAGAAAGAATAGAGAGGGAGATCTCTCTCTCTCACACACACACACACACACACACACACACACACACATACACGAAGGCAGTATGAAGATAGAGCAGACATAGATGCAGTCACATGCCAAGGAAGGCCAACAGCCACCCATAGCTGGGAGAATCAACAGATTTCCCCTAGAACCTCCAGAGGGAGTTTGTCTTGCTTTCTGTAGTTGGTAACTCTACCACCATTTGAGTTTTCAAAGCCTTTGCCATGCTTTTTTGGTCTGTTCCATGTTTGTGCAGCTTTGGGTGAGCCCAGAATGTACATGGTTTATAAATCGAATTTGGATATTCTTTTTTTCAGTTCTCTTTGGGATTTCTTTCACACTATCTGGCTCTCATGCCCCCCACACCCAGAGATGAGGTTATCTTAGAGTTGTAGCCTCCTACTTTGTCCAGCAGTGTCGCATGATTGGGATTGCCTTCTCTCTTTGGTGTAAGAAAAAAGAAAGGAAAAAAAATGAGCAGAATTCCCTCACCATCTTCAGACAACAGGGCCATTGAATTTCATGATATGTATAAGGAAAAAATCTTCCTAAGATTGAGGCAAGACACAGTGCAAATGGTCATTCTCTGCTATGGTCTTTGGCAATAGTAAGATAATTTGCCTGGGACAACTGCTCTGAATGTGCAATAAAAGAAGTATTTTGTAAAAAGTTATGGGCAAAATGTACAAGGGCCTAAATCTAGACTAATTGAAATAGCACCATAACAAATGACTTCAATACTGTCAAGTGCACCTACTTAATAAAAGTTTAGAACAAGGCACAATACACTTGAAAATCTATTGCATTTTAGGAAATTTTTGCCACCTTTCTATGCCACTGTAAAAAGATTGAGCATTTTGATCACCACATTCTGGCCACAAAATTAGCACAGAATTCAAAAGTGGCAGAGGAATTTTAGAGGTGGACAATGCTCATCTTTGGCCAGATTTAGCATAAACAGACTATAAATACAATGGAAATCCATGCAACTAAAACTGACTAAAACTGCACTGTGTAGCAGAATTGACACCTTGTGCATTTATGTACATATTTCCAACCTGTGTGATCTCAAAGATTTCAGTTTGTTACTCTTCTGGAGCCATTTTTACAAAGTCTATAGTAAGCCAGTTTAACATCTCAACGCAGCTTGAACAGAGTAATATGAATCGACATTTAAAAGAAAGCCTGCTGCATTTAATTCTTCCTGTTCATACCCTCTTGACCAAAAAACATCAACACTAGCATGCGTTATTAGACCAAAAATCATCCAGGGCCCTAATGAGGGCTGGTCATTGCTGTGGTCAGCCATTCTACCATTTCAATTTCACTTATGGCAGGCATTTAAAAAGTCTAAGTAGATGAATTCTCCTAAAACCCTATCTCAAGTTATCAGACCTTTAAACTTTCCCTGTAATAGTATGCCCACATTTGGCTAGCTCATAATTAATGATCTGCCTAAACACTGAAAGAGTAATTGCTGTATTTACTTGCATTAACTTTGAAAACAGTGCTTTGAATGTTTGCATGTATTCATACATCACCTCATCATGACTGGAATGGCTTGTTTAAAGACTATCAATTTCTAAATACCTATCCAGGATAGAGTGAACAAATCAGAACTTTAACTTAATACAGTTCACCACATTAGAAACTAATTCCATTAATATGCTTCAAAGACATTTGTTGTTTGTTTTCCCCCAATCTGCAAGTATCAAAAAGCCCTAATGCAGGCTACTGCATAAATTTTTTCCTTATAATATTTATGGATGAATCGATGATTCCTGTTAAGTTGTATCACACCTGTGTGCCAAGGTTTGATTTTAGCCCAAGTTCAGTAAATTTATTTTGTCAAAAACAATTGGTATCTTGAGCATTACTGAGCCAACAGGACATCAAAATAAAAAGTTGTCTAAAGTTAAAGGCACAGTACATTAACAAACAAATGATCCTCAGTCACAAATTATAAATGCGTTTTGGGATGGGGGTTGGGAGGGGAGTTAATCCAAACTACAGCAATGGAGTCTTCAAACCACCTTCTGAACAGGGCTGCTGGTTGTTCCTTTCGACTCATGTGACCTTGAGCTCCCTAAAAAAAAAAAATTTCAGTGGAGAATCACAGACATATATATATATATATATATATATATATATATATATATATATATATATATATATAAAATGTCTTGTGTGCATGTCCTTATACTTCCAATCTTATTTTGTCGTTTGGAGATTGTTGAACACAGCTTTTCTAGGAAGGGGATGGGACTAGATTCTAAAATCTATTTGGGACCAGGGGGGAATGATAGTTGGGAAGAAAACTATTTGCACATGACAGATTTCTAGATACTGTTTGCTGCTAGTTTTATGTAATATTTATTGAACATTTTGACAAATACTTATTTTTGTAAGCCTAAAAGTGATTCTTTGAAAGTTTAAAGAAACTTGACCAAAAGACAGTACAAAAACACTGGCACTTGAATGTTGAATATCACCGTATGTGTGGAATTATATATTTCGGAGTAGTGTGAGCTTTTAATGTTAAGTCATATTACACTCTTAAGTCAAATTAAGCAGATCTGGCATTGGCAGTGTAGCCATAACTTTCTGATGTTAGTAAAAACAAAATTTGTGACTTTAAATTAAAATCATGCCAAGGTTTTGATATACTTTTCTTAAGATATTAATGAAACACTTCAAAACACTGATACGAAGTGTCCATATTCAAATACTGTGTGTTTTGTTTCATTGTATGTATTTTTTTTCAGTGGATGTCTGGCTCATTGCAACCCTGAAACATGTGGTTATCTTTGTTGTATTGGCATAATCAGTGACCTGTACATTCAGTGATAGCATTTGAGCAACTTTTATCAGCAAGCAGTATTTTTAGTTAATAAATAAGGTTTCAAAAATCATGTACGAATGAATTTAAACTTTCTGAATGTAAACATTGAACCTCAAGTCACTGTAGCTTTAGTAATTGCTTATTGTATTAGTTTAGATGCTAGCACTGCATGTGCTGTGCAAATTCTGATTTTAAATAAAAGTTAAACTGCACAATAAAAAAACAAAAACAAAAACCAAAAAAACCACAAAAGCATCATAAACTTGTAAGTAATTTAGGCCATATCTTACTTCTCTTGATTTTTACCTGAGCCTTCAACTGGCATTTATTCAGGTGGCTATGGTTAACTCAGAATTAGTGTTCTAGTTCTCATTATATGTTTTTTGGATGAATTGAGCTCTATTTACATCAAAAGTTAATTATCAACATCAGTATATATCAATTTTCCTAGAAAGTTTATAATAGAAATTTTGAAAAGTTCCGGATTCTATACTGTCACCTTAATCTTCAGAGGACAGAAATAATCAAAAAAGAAATGTGGAGGAGTTTCAAGATGGTGGAGGAGTAGGTGGACATGGAGTGCATCTCTCTCCAAGGATATATCAGGAAAACATCTACAAATGCAACAGTTCTCACAGAACACCAGCTGAACACCAGCAGAAGACCTTTCACAAGAAAGAACTATAAGGATCCACACTACTTGGTAGGCCGAACAAAAGAAGGGAAAAGGAGGAATAAAGGAAGTAGGGCCAGACTTGCATTCCATAATGAAGTAACTGAAACAGCAGAGAGATTCCCGCATCCTGGTAAGACCCCTCAGTGAAGGGAAAATTGATGGGGGCAGAAGGGAAGCATTTAAGACTTTTGGAGGAGGGAGTTTGAGCAAACTCTGAGAGATAAGGATGGACAGGGAAGCTTGGTGTGCTGCAGTTCATGGGGTTGCAAAGAATCAGATACAACTTAGTGACTGAATAACAGAAACCAGGGTCATATGCTTCTCTGTGCACCTGGAGCCATTATGTTGCCTGTGACCCAAGCAGCCATGTACCTCCATGCCCTTTCCTCAGCAGAGCAGACCCAAGGGATCCAGGGCAGCCTTGGGAGAAGACTCTTGTGGGTGGACCACACACAGAGGTGGGAATGATAATACAACTGAGCCCCAGGGGCTGAGACACTAAGGAAGAGGATAGAAAATCTTTCCATTAGCTGCACAAGCTGCATATTAAATACCCATAATCACCAAGGTAGACCTTGCACCTATGAAATATATGAAAGGACAATGAGTGTTCCCACAAATGAAAATGATCTAACTCTGGTTGCTGTGGAAAATGGGGGCATGAGATTAGGGCCAGGTTATAGTCTGAGCTGTCCCTACAGGGCCCACAGCAGGTCCAAAGATCATGATAGAGGCATTGGAGAGCCTCCTGGGGAGGGGGAGGTGGACTGTGGCTCGCAGCAGAGGCAAGGACAGAGAGACCTGAGACCCTAAGAAAAGTTATTATTTTTATGGCTTGATTTGTTCTGTTGTTTGTGGCTTTCTTCCTCCTTTGTTGTATTTATTGCTATTATTATTTATATTTAGTCTTTTGAGATTTATTTTTATCATACTTTTTATTTTTATACTTTGGTTTTCTGTTGTTCTGTGTTTCCTCTCCTTTTATAAATATGCATATAGTTTTATTATATATATATACACATAATTTTATTATAGTTTATTTTACATCTATATAGTTTTGGGCTTCCCAGGTGGCACTAGTGGTAAAGAACCCACCTGCCAATGCAGGACATGGAAGAGACTCAGTTTTGATCCCTGAGTTGGCAAGATCCCCTGGAGGACATAGCAACTAACTCCAGTATTCTTGCCTGGAGAATCCCATGGACAGAAGAGCCTGGCAGGCTGCAGTCCATGGGGTCACAAAGAGTAGGACATGACTGAGGTGACTGAGTATGCATACATGCATATATAGTATTATTATAGTTCTATTTTAAATTTGCTTTTATGTTCTGATTTTTTCTTTCTTTTCAATCATTTTTGTCTGATTTGTTTTCTTGGCTTTATTCTTTATTTGGCACTCTGCTTTGGTTTTGTTTTCTGTTTTGAATTTTTACTAGTTTTGTTTATAATTGATTTAATTTTTGGTTTCTTTTGCTTGTCTGCTTGTTTTCTTGCTTTTGTTTTTTTTAGTTCTATATTTGTTTCCTCTGTGTGTGTGTACGTTTCTTATCTTGTTTTTATTTGATTTTACTTTTACCATTTGCCTGCCATTTTTTCTTTAATCTCCCTATTGCCATGATGAGTGATATTTGGGGTCTTGGTTCCCTGACCTGAAATCAGGCCTGAGTGTCTAGGGTTACAGCACTGAATCCTGGATACTGGAGAGCAAGATGATTCCTTGCCCCAGGGAATATTTGTCAGTGAGAGCTCCCACAAACACCACCCAACTGCCTGAAACAAACAGTGATGTATAGCTCACGCCAAGAAAAAGCAGGACAGGAACACAAACCCAACCATCAGCAGACAGGCTGCCTGAAGTCAAAGTAAGCCAACAGATACCCCAAATACACAACCTGACATGGACCTGCCTATCAGAGGGAAAAGACAACTCCACCCACCAGAAAGTAGGCACCAGTCCCTTCCATAACAAAGTCTACACAAGTTACAGGACCAACCTCACTCACCTGGAGCAGAGACCAGAAGCCAGAAGAACTATGACCATGAAGCCTGGGGAAGGGAGAACTGAAGCATAGGAAGGTAGACAAAGTGAAAATGTAGAAAGATATCATGTGGACAAAGAATCAAGGTAAAAAATGATAAGACATATACACAATGGAATATTACTCAGCTATTAAAAAAATACATTTGAATCGGTTCTATTGAGATGGATGAAACTGGAGCCCCTTATACAGAGTGAAGTAAGCCAGGAAGAAAAACACCAATCCAGTATACTAATGCATATATATGGAATTTGAAAGATAGTAACGATAACCCTATATGCGAGACAGAATAAGAGACACAGATGCATAGAACAGTCTTATGGACTCTGAGGGAGAAGGTGAGGGTGGGACGTTCTGGGACAATAACACTGAAACATGTATATTATCATATGTGAAACAGAACACCATTCCATGTTCGATGCATGAGACAAATGCACAGGGCTGGGGCAATGGGATGACCCAGAGGGATGGGATGGGGAGGGAGGTGGGAGGGGGGTTCAGGATGGGGAACACATGTAAACCCATGGCTGATTCATGTTAATGTATTGCAAAAACTACTACAATATTGTAAAGTAATTAGCCCCCAACTAAAATAAATAAATTTATTTAAAAAAATGATAAGACCAAGTAAAGGAAGAGGTATTAGGCAATCTACCTGAAAAACAATTCAGAGTAATCATAATATAGATGATCCAAAATCTCAGATATAGAATGGAGAAAATGCAAAAAACAAAACTAAAGAGAAAAAACATAAAATTACCTAGGAGAAGTGAAGAACAAAGAGTGATGAACAACACAATAACTGAAATTGAAATTAAAAATATACTAGAAGGAACCAATAGCAGAATAAATGAGGCAGAAGAACACATAAGTGAGTTGAAAGACAGAATGGTGGAAATAACTGCCAAGGAGCAGAATACATAAAAAAAAATGGAAAGAAATGAGGATATTCTTGGAAACCTTTGAGACAATATTTAAGTCACCAAGTTTTGAACTATAGGAATGCTAGAAAAAGAAGAGAAAGAGAAAGGTGTGAGAAAATATTTGAAGAGACCATAGTTGAAAACTTGCCTAACATGGGAAAGGAAATTGTCAAGTTCATAAAATGCAAAGTGACCATATAGGATAAACAGTAAGAGAAACACACCGAGACAAATATTACTGAACCTAACAAAAACTAAATACAGAAAAAAATATTAAAAACAGCAAGGGAAAAGCAGCAAGTAAGATAGAAGGGAAATCCAATAAAGTTAAAGCCTGACCTTTCAGCATAGCATTGGCAGGCCAGAAAGGAGTGGAAGTGACAAAAGGGAAAAACCTACAACCAAGATTAGTCTACTCAGGAAGGATCTCGTTTAGATTCAACAGAGAAATCAAAAGCATTACAGATAAGCAAAACCTAAGAAAACTCGTCTCCACAGAACACGCTTTACAATAAATGCTAAAGAAATTTGTCTAGGCAGAAAACACAAGAGAAGGAGAGGACCTATAAAAAGAAACTGAAAACAATAAAGAAAATGGTTACAGGAACACATGTATCAATAATTACCTTAAATGTAGATGGATTAAATGCTCTAACCAAAATAAACAGACTGGTTGAATGAATAGAAAAACAATACCCATGTGCATGATGTCTGTGGGATACACACTTTAGACATAGGGACACATACAAACTGAAAGTGAAGAGATGGGAAAGAGGATTCCATTACAATGGAAATCAAAAGAAAGCAGGAGTAGCAATACTCATATCAGACAAAATAGTCATTAAAGTAAAAAAAAAACTATTACAAGAGAAAAGGAAGAACACTATATAATGATCAAGGGATCAATCCAAGAAGATATAGCAATGGTAAATATTTATGCACCCAGCATATGAGCACCTCAGTACATAAGGCTAATGCTAACAGACATAAAATGGAAAATTGACAGTAACACAATAATAGTAGAGGACTTTAACACTCCACTTCCACCAATGCAGACAGATATTCAATAAGGAAACTCAAACCTTAAATGACACATCAGACTAGAACCTAGTCTGATGTGTCATTTATGTCTATAGCACATTCCATTCAAAAGCAGCAGAATACAATTTAAAAAAAATATACATGGAATATTCTCCATGATAGTTCATATCTTTGGTCACAAATCAAGTCTTGGTTAATTGAAAAGGATTGAAGTCATATCAAGCATCTTTTCTGACAACAATGCTATGAGATCAGGTATCAGTTACAGGAAAAAAACCATAAAAACCACAAACGCATGCAGTTTAAACAAGACACTTCTACATAACCAAGAGGTCGCTGAAGAAATCAAAATGGAAATCGAAAAATACCTAGAAACAAATGACAAGAAAACACGACACCCCAAAACCTATGGGATGCAGCAAAAGCAGTTCTAAGAGGGAAGTTTACAGACATACAAGGCTACCTCAAGAAATGAGAAAAATATCAAATAAGCAATTTAACCCTACACCTAAAACAACTAGAAAAAGAAAAGAAACAAAACCCCAAATTTAATAGAAGGAAATAAATCATAAAGATCAGAGTAGAAATAAATGAAAAAGAAATGAAGATAACAATAGTAAAGATTTAACAAAGAAAAAACTAAAAGTTGGTTCTTTGAGAAGATAAACAAAATTGACAAACCAATAGCTGGACTCATCAGGAAAAAAAGGGAGAAGACTCAAATTAATAAAATTATAAATGAAAAAGAAGTTACAACAGACAATACAGAAATACAAAGGCTCATAAGAGACTATGATGAGCACCTAGGTACCAATAAAATGGACAATCTGGGAGAAATGGACAAATTCTAAGAAAAGTGCAACTTTTGAAGACTGGACCAGAATGAAATAAAAATTTGAACAGATAAACTACAGACACTAAAATCCAAACTATGACAAAAAAATCTTCCAACATACTAAAGTCCAGGGCCAGATGGATTCACAGGTAAGTTCTATAAAATGTTTAGAGAAGAGCTAACACCTATACTGCTCAAAAACTTTCAAACATGCAGAAGTAAGAACACTCCCAAACACATTCTATGAGGCCACCATCACCTTGATACCAAAACCAGGCAAGGACATCACAAAGAAAGAAAATTGGAGGCCAATATCACAGATGAACATAGATGCAATGATCCTCAACCAAATACTAGCAAACAGAATGCAAGAACACATTAAAAAATCATACATCATGATCAAGTGAGGTTTAACCAGGGATGCAAGGATTCTTTAATACATGCAAATCAAACAATGTTATACACCATATTAACAAATTGAATGTTAAAGTCCATATGATAATATTAATAAAAGCAGAAGAATTCTAGGTAAGATTGAGCACCAATTTTATGAAAAACTCTCCAGAAAATGGGCATAGAAGGAACCTACCTCAACATAATAAAGGCCATATTTGACAATCCCGCAGAAAATATTATTCTCAATAGTGACAAACTGAAAACATTTCCTCTAAGATCAGAAACAAGGGAAGGGTGTCCACTCTTGCCATTATTATTCAGCATAGTTTTGTATGTCCTAGACATGACAATCAGAGAAGAAAAATCAAAGAAGTCCATATTGGAAAAGAAGTAAAACTCTCACTGTTTGCAGATGACATGATACTATATGTCGAAAATCCTAAACATGGCACCAGAAAACTACTAGAACCAATTAATGAATTTAATAATGTTGCAGGATATAAAATTAATACACAGAAATCCCTTGCATTCCAATACATTAACAATGAAAAATCAGAAATGAGGACACAATACCATTCACCATTGCAACAAAAGAATAAAATGTCTAGTATTAAACCTAGCTATGTATATTGTCACCCTGCTTGTTAAACTTATATCCAGAGTACATCAGGTGAAATGCTGGGCAGGATGAATCACAAGCTGGAATTAAGATTGTTGGGAGAAATATCAGTGACCTCAGATATGCAGATACCACCTTAATGGCAGAATGTGAAGAGGAACTAAAGAGCCTCTTGAAGAAGGTGAAAGAGGAGAGTGAAAAAGCTGACTTAAAATTCAACATTCAAGAAAACTATGATCATGTCATCCGGTCCCATCACTTCATGGCAAATAGATGGGGAAACAATGGAAACAGTGACAGACTTTATTTTCTTGGGCTCTCAAATCACTTTGGAGGGTGACTGCATTTCTGTTGTCATATACGGATGAGAGAGTTGAACCATAAAGAAGCCTGAGCGTCAAACAATTGATGATTTCAAGCTGTGGTGCTAGAGAAGACTCTTGAGTCCCTTGGGCAGCAAGATCAAACCAGTCAATCCTAAAGGAAATAAACCTTGAATATTTATTGGAAGGACTGATGCTGAAGCTCCAATTATTTGGCAAACTGATGGAAAGGGCCAAATCATTGGAAAAGACCCTGATGCTGGAAAAGACTAAGGGCAGGAGGAGAGGGTGGCAGGGGATGAGATGGCTGGATGGTATCATTCACTCAATGGAAATGAATTTGGGCAAACTCTGGGAGTTAGTGAAGGACAGAACAGCCTGGTGTGATTCAGTCCATGGGGTCACAGAGAGTCACACACGACTGAGCAGCAACAAAGGATACAAAAGACCTATATGCAGAAACTAGAAGACACTGATGAAAGAAATCAAAGATGACAGATACAGATGGAGAGATAATATCATGTCCCTGGATTGAAAGAATCAATATTATGTAAATAAGTATACTACCCCAAACAGTCTTGAGATTTAATGCCATCCCAAAGACGTTTTTCACAGAACTACAACAAAAAATTCCACAGTTTGTATGGTAATACAAAAGACCCCAAATGGCCAAAGCATCCTTGAGAAAGACAAATGGAGCCAGAAGAATCAGGCATCCTGACTTCAGGCTATACTACAAAGCAGCAATCAGAAAGACAGACTGGTACAGGCATAAAAACAGAAAAATAGGTCAGTGTAATAGGATAGGAAGCCCAGAGAAAAACCCATACTCCTAGGGGCACCTAATCTTTGACAAAAGAGGCAACAGTACACAATGGAGAAAAGACCGCCTCTTCAATAAGTGGTGCTGGGAAAACTGTAGAGTTCAGTTCAGCCACACAGTCATGTCCAGCTCTTTGCGACCGCATGGACTGCAACAGGCTAGGCTTCCCAGTCCATCACCAACACCCAGAGCTTACCCAAACTCATGTCCGTTGAGTCTGTGATGCCATCCAACCATCTCATCCTCTGTCGTCCCCTTCTCCTCCCGCCTTCAATCTTTCCCAGCATCAGGGTCTTTACAAATAAGTCAGTTCTTCGCATCAGGTGGCCAAATTATTGGAGTTTCATCTTCACCATCAGTCCCCAATGAATATTCAGTACTGATTTCCTTTAGGATGGACTGGTTAGATCTCCTTGCAGTCCAAGGGACTCTCAAGTCTTCTCCAATACCACAGTTGAAAAGCGTCAATTCTTCAGTACTCAGCTTTCTTTATAGTCCAACTCTCACATCCATATATGACTACTGGAAAAACCATAGCCTTGACTAGACAGACCTTTGTTGGCAAAGTAATGTCTCTGCTTTTTAATATGCTGTCTAGGTTGGTCATAACTTCCTTCCAAGGAGTAAGGGTCTTAATCTCATGGCTGCAGTCACCATCTGCAGTGATTTTGGAGCCCCCCAAAATATTCTCTCACTGTTTCCACTGTCTCCCTATCTATATGCCATGAAGTGATGGGTCTGGATGCCATTATCTTAGTTTTCTGAATGTTGAGCTTTAAGCCAATTTTTTCACTCGCCTCTTTCACTTTCATCAAGAGGCTCTTAGTTCTTCTTCACTTTCTGCCATAAGGGTGGTGTCATCTGCATATCTGAGGTTACTGATATTTCTCCTGGCAATCTTGATTCCAGCTTGTGCTTCATCCAGTCCAGCGTTACTCATGATGTACTCTGCATATAAGTTAAATAAGCAGGGTGACAATATACAGCCTTGATGTACTCCTTTCCTATTTGGAACCAAACTGTTGTTCTCTGTCCAATTCTAATTGTTACTTCCTGACCTGCATACAGATTTCTCAAGAGGCAGGGCAGGTGGTCTGGTATTCCCATCTCTTTCAGAACTTTCCACAGTTTATTGTGACCCACACAATCAAAGGCTTTGGCATTGTCAATAAAGCAGAAATAGATGTTTTTCTGGAACTCTCTTGCTTTTTCGGTGATCCAACAGATGTTGGCAATTTGATCTCCGGTTCCTCTGCCTTTTCTAAATCCAGCTTGAACATCAGAAGTTCACAGTTCATGTACTGTTGAAGCCTACCTTGGAGAATTTTGAGCATTACTTTACTAGTGTGTGAGATGAGTGCCATTGTGCAGTAGTTTGAGCATTCTTTGGCATTGCCTTTCTTCAGGATTGGAATGAAAACTGACCATTTCCAGTCCTGTGGCCACTGCTGAGTTTTCCATATTTGCTGGCATATTGAGCACAGCACTTTCAGAGCATCATCTTTTAGGATTTGAAATAGCTCAAATGGAATTCCATCACTTCCACTAGCTTTGTTCATAGAGATTCTTCCTAAGGCCCACTTGACTTCACATTCCAGGATGTATGGCTCTAGGTGAGTGATCACACCATCGTGATTATCTGGGAGTCATGAAGATCTTTTTTGTATAGTTCTTCTGTGTATTCTTGCCACCTCTTCTTAATATCTTCTGCTTCTGTTAGGTCCATACCATTTCTGTCCTTTATTGAGCCCATCTTTGCATGAAATAGTCCCTTGGTATCTCTAATTTTCTTGAAGAGATCTCTAGTATTTCCCATTCCATTGTTTTCCTCTATTTCTTTGCACTGATCACTGAGGAAGGCTTTCTTATCTCTCCTTGCTATTCTTTGGAAATCTACATTCAAATGGGTATATCTTTCCTTTTCTCCTTTGCTTTTCTCTTCTCTTCTTTTCACAGCTATTTGTAGAGCCTCCTCAGGCTTTTGCATTTCTTTTTCTTGAGGATGGTCTTCATCCCTGTCTCCTGTACAGTGTCACGAACCTCTGTCCATAGTTCTTCAGACACTCTATCAGATCTAGTCCATTAAATCTATTTCTCACTTCCACTGTAAGGCATTTGATTTAGGTCATACCTGAATGGTCTATTGGCTTTCCCTACTTTCTTCAATTTCTATCCGAATTTGGCAATAAGGCGTTCAGGATCTGAACCACAGTCACCTCCCAGTCTTGTTTTTGCTGACTGTATAGAGTTCTCCATCTTTGGCTGCAAAGAATATAATCAATCTGATTTTGGTGTTGACTATGTGGTGATGCCCATGTATAGACTCTTCCCTTGTGTTGTTGGAAGAGGGTGTTTGCTAGGACCAGTGTGTTCTCGTGGCAAAACTCTATTAGCCTTTGCCCTGCTTCATTCTGTACTCCAAGGCCAAATTTGCCTGTTACTTCAGGTGTTTGTTGACTTCCTACTTTTGCATTCCAGTCCCCTATAATGAGAAGGACATCTTTTTTGGGTGTTAGTTCTAAAAGGCCTTGTAGGTCTTCATAGAACCTTTCAACTCCAGCTTCTTCAGCATTGCTGGTCAGGGCATAGACATGGATTACCGTGATATTGAATGGTTTGCCTTGGAAATGAAGAGAGATTATTCTGTCGTTTTTGAGATTGCATTGAAGTATTGCATTTTGGACTCTTTTGTTGACTGTGATGGCTACTCCATTTCTTCTAATGGATTCCTGCCCACAGTAGTAGATATAATGATCAGTTCAGTTCAGTTCAGTCGCTCAGTCGTGCCCGACTCTTTGCGACCCCACGAACTGCAGCACGCCAGACCTCCCTGTCCATCACCAACTCCCAGAGTTTACCCAAACTCAAGTCCATTGAGTTGGTGATGCCATCTAACCATCTCATCCTCTGTCGTCCCCTTCTCCTCTTGCCTTCAATCTTTCCCAACATCAGGGTCTTTTCAAATGAGTCAGCTCTTCACATCAGGTGGCCATAATATTGGAGTTTCAGCTTCAACATCAGTCCTTCCAATGAACACCCAGGACTGATCTCCTTTAGGATGGGCTGCTTGGATCTCCTTGCAGGCCAAGGGACTTTCAAGATTCTTCTCCAACACCACAGTTCAAAAGCATCAATTCTGCGGCACTCAGCTTTCTTTATAGTCCAACTCTCACATCCGTACATGACTACTGGAAAAAAAACCATAGCCGTGACTAGACGGACCTTTGCTGGCAAAGTAATGTCTCTGCTTTTTAATATGCTGTCTAGGTTGGTCATAACTTTCCTTCGAAGGAGTAAGCGTCTTTTAATTTCATGGCTGAAATCACCATCTGCAGTGATTTTGGAGCCCAAAAGAATAAAGTCAGCCACTGTTTCCAGTGTTTCCCCATCTATTTGCCATGAATTGATGGGACCAGATGCCATGATCTTAGTTTTCTGAATGTTGAGTTTTAAGCCAACTTTTTCACTCTCCTCTTTCACTTTCATCAAGAGGCTCTTAGTTCTTCTTCACTTTCTGCCATAAGGGTGGTGTCGTCTGCGTATCTGAGGTTACTGATATTTCTCCCAGCGATCTTGATTCCAGCTTGTGCTTCATCCAGCCCAGTGTTTCTCATGATGTACTCTGCATATAAGTTAAACAAGCAGCGTGACAATATACAGCCTTGATGTGCTCCTTTTCCTATTTGCAACCAGTCTGTTGTTCCATGTCCAGTTCTAACTAATGGTCATCTGAGTTAAATTCACCCACTCCTGTCCATTTTAGTTCTCTAATTCCTAAAATGTCGATGTTCCCTCTTGCCATCTCTTGTTTGACCACTTCCAATTTGCCTTCATTCATGGACCTAACATTCCACGTTCCTAACTGTACAGCTCCATGTCAAAGAATTAAATTAGAACACTTCCTAACACCATACACAAAAGTAAGTCAAAATGGATTAAAGATTGAAATGTAAGGCCAAATATTATAAAACTTTTAGAAGAAAACATAAATAGTACACTCTGACATAAATGGCAGCAAGATCCTTTGAGATCCTCCTTCTACAGTAACAAAAATAAAAAATAAATTTGGAGCTAATAAAATGTAAAAGCCTTTTCACAGCAAAGAAAACTATAAACAAAGTGAAGAAACAGCCCTCAGAATGGGAGAAAAATAATTGCAAATGAAGAAAGTGACAAGGGATTAATCTCCAAAATATAAAAGCAGCTCATGCAGTTCAATATAAATAACACTAAAAATCTAATCAAAAACTGATCAGAAGACATCAACAGACACTTCTCCAAAGAAGACATACAGATTGCCAACATGTGAAAAGATGCTCAACATTTATCATTATTAGAGAAATGTAAGTTAAAACTCCAATGTGGTATCATTTCACACAGGTCAGAATGGCCATCATCAAAATATCTACATACAATAAATGCTAGAGAGGATGTGGAGAAAAGGGAAACTTCTTTCATTGTTGATGTAAATTGATACAACCACTATGGAGAACAGTATGGATGTTTCTTATAAAACTACCATATGACACAGCAATTCCATTAGCCTGAGAAAGCCATAATTCAAAAATACACATGTACCCCAGTGTTAATTGCAGCACTATTTACAATAGTCAGGACGTGGGAACAACTTAGATGTCCATTGACAGATGACTGGATAAAGAAGACATGATACGTATATACAATGGAATGTCACTCAGCCATAGAAGGAACAAAATTGGGTCATTCACAGTGATGTGGATGAACCTAGAGTCTGTCACAAAGAGTAAATTAAGTCAGAAAGAGAAAAGCAAATATAATATTTTTATGCTTATAGTTATAAAATGCTATTTTTTCTCCATTTTCTATATCTAGAAAATGTAATTTTTCTAGAATCTAGAAAAATGTTATAGATGAACCTATTTGCAGGGCAGGAATAGAGATGCAGACCTAGAGAATGAACATGTGGACAAAGGCAGGAAAGGGAAAGGTGAGACAAATTGGGAGATTAAGTTTTATATATATACACTACCATGTGTAAAATAGATAGCTATTGGGAAGCTGCTATGTAGCATAGGGAGCTCAGCTCAGCGCTCTGTGATGACCAAGAGGCATAGGATGGAGTGTGTGGGAGTGAGGCTCAAGTAGGGAGGGCACATTTGCACACATAGCTTATTCACATTACTGTACAGCGGAAACTAACACAACATTGTAAAACTCTTATACTTCAATTTAAAAAATATTAAAAATTGAAAAAAAGAAATGTGAAAAGAAGACAAATTAGATAAAGTGTTTGCTAGAAGGAACTTTTAGGGATATGAAGAACTTCACGTTTCCCTCAGTGGCATGAGAACAGTACCCAAGAATATGGTAACTTGAAATACTACAAAATTATTATGCAAATACTGATTAATTGGATTCCTGTCAATTCACTTTCTCAATCTAAATACACTTCAAATATATGTCATTAATAATCATGATATAATTAACTTCAAGGTTCGTATGGCTTGTGAGAATATGAGGGCCTTGTAAATAAAAGTTAAAAAAGAGCTGTAGAAATCACATTAAAGAAAATTACTCTCAATTGCATGCTTGGTACTCAAGAAGAGATATAATCGAGGAGGCGGGGCTAAGATGGCAGAGGAATAGGACGGGGAGACCACTCTCTCCCCCACAAATTTATCAGAAGAACATCTGAACGCTGAGCAAATTTGACACAACAACTTCTGAACTCTGGCAGAGGACATCAGGCATCCAGAGAAACAGCCCATTATCTTTGAAAGGAGGTAGGACAAAATATAAAAGATAAAAAGAGAGACAAAAGAGTTGGGATGGAGACCCATCCTGGGGAGGGAGTCGTAAAAGAGGAGAAGTTTCCAAACACCAGGAAACCCTCTCACCGGCGGTTTTGGGAGAAGATTTTGAATCTCAGAGGGCAACATAACCGAGAGGAAAAATAAATAAAACCCACAGATTACATGCCTAAAGGCAACTCCCAGCAAAGAGCCCCAGACGCTCACATCTGCCACCAGCAAGTGGGGGCGGAACGGAGAGGAGCGGGCGGCATTGCTTAGGGTAAGGACCGGGCCCAAATGCCCTGAGGGCAATCTGAGGGAGCTAATGTGAGATAGCAACCTAAACTGTGGGACAGCCAGAGAGAGAGAACTGTCCCACAAAAAGCCCAAATCTAAGGCACTGCCGGCCCGCTCACAGAGCAAAGGACTGAGCAACACCAGAGGAGAGCTAGCCGGCTGCAGACTGCCCCATCCCCTGTCGGACGCAGCGGGCAGGCGGGGCCAGCCAGAGCCGGAAAGGGGCAAACTCGGCCCCAGAGAGGGCACCCCCTACCAAACTGCAAACAGGCTTCCAGTTTCTAAGCAAAGACTGCCTGAGATTCTGGAGGGTTGACAGCCGCCAGGAAGCTCGCAGCCAGAGACCAGCTCCCCAGAACTAACACAAAGCACACCGGAGCCGGGCGCACCCAGAAACAGAGGCGGGGACCAGGGAGGTGATAGGTTGCACCGCCCCAACAGGGGAGAACGCGCTCGCCAAACTCCTGGCTGCCTGAGCTGCTCCGACAGGGGATCAGCAAAAACTGCGGGCCCAACTGAGTCTGCGTCTTTGTGGAGTACCCAGGAACCTGAACCTGAGCGGCTTAGACCTGGGAAGTGCACGCATCTCAGGGCCCACTCCCCAGCAGAGTAACCTGAAGCCTGACTGGGAAAGCACACACACTGTGAGCGGGGGCAAACCCAGTGTGGCCGAGACACTGCGAGCTCTCCACACACACGCCAGTGATATTGGTTTGCAGTGTTCCTCCCTCCCCACAGGACGACTGAATAAGCGAATCTAAAGAGACCACCTCCGCCCCTTTGTGGCAGGGTGGAAATTAGACACTGAAGAGACCTGCAAACAGAAGCCAAATAAACAGAGGGAACCGCTTTGGAAGTGACAGGCCAACAGACTAAAATCCCTGTAGGTAACATCGACTACATTGAAAGGGGCCTATAGATCTTGAAAAGTACAAGCAGGAACAAGGATCTATCTGAAACTGAACTGACCCCACACTGCTCACAACAGCTCCAGAGAAAGTCCTGGATATATTTTTACTATTATCAGTTTTTAAATTTTTAAAAATTTTTTTATCTTTTTTCTTTAAGTCCTCTATTACACCTTTAATTTTCATTTTATAACCCACTATTACCTTGCAAAAAAAAAAAGACCCTATTTTTAAGGCAAACTGCATACATATATCTTATAATTTTTGTGATTTTTTTTCTTTTATATTGTATTTTTTTAAGAGTCTAACCTCTACTCGATTTTTAATCTTTGTTTTACATATTTGATATCAATTTTGTACATTTAAGAACCCAATCTTTAGTACCCATTTTTACTCAGGAGTGTGATTACTGGCTTGATTACTCTCTCCCTCTACTGACGCTCTTTCTTCTCCCCCAGGGAAACTCTATCTCCCCCCTCCTCCTCCTTCTCTTCTCAACCCAATTCTGTGAATATCTGAGTGTGTTCTGGGCACCGCAGAACACTTCAGAAACAGAACACTGCCCGGATCTCTCTCTCCCCTCTTGATTCCTCCCTTTCTACACATGCTCACCTCTATTAACTTTCTCCCCCCTCTCTATGTATCTCCGTGAACCTCTCTGAGGGTTCCAGACTGTGGAGAGCACAGAGGGAAGTGATTACCGGCTAGACTGCTCTCTCCACGTTTGAGTCCCCCTCTTCTCCTCCTGGTCACCTCAACCCCCCCCCTTCACCCCTCCATGTAATTCAGTGAACCTCTCTGGATATCACTCACTGTGGAGAATCTTTTCACCATTAACCTAAAATTTTATTATCAGTGCTGTATGGATGGAGAAGTCTTGAGGCTACTGCAAGAACAAGACTGAAAACCAGAGGAAACATTAATTAATAAGAGATCATCCAAAAGCCTCCATACATACATTGAAACCAAGCTCCACTCAAGAGCCAATAAGTTCCAGAGCAAGACATACCACGCAAATTCTCCAGCAATGCAGGAACATAGCCCTGAGCATCAATATACAGGCTGCCCAGAGGCACACCTAACCCGTAGACATCTCAAAACTTAATAATGGACACTCCATCGCACTCCAGAGAGAAAAATCCAGCTCCACCCACCAGAATACCGACACAAGCTTCCCCAACCAGGAAACCTTGACAAGCCACCCGTCCAACCCCACCCACAGTGAGGAACCTCCACAATAAAGAGGAACTTCAAACTACCAGAATACAGAAAGGCCACCCCAAACACAGCAATCTAAACAAGATGAAAAGGCAGAGAAATACTCAGAAAGTAAAGGAAAATTAGAAATGTCCACCAAACCAAACAAAAGAGGAGGAGATAGGGAATCTATCTGAAAAAGAATTTAGAATAATGATAATAAAAATGATCCAAAATCTTGAAAACAAAATGGAGTTACAGATGAATAGCCTGGAGACAAGGATTGAGAAGATGCAAGAAATGTTTAACAAGGACCTAGAAGAAATAAAAAAGAGTCAATATATAATGAATAGTGAAATAAAGGAGATAAAAGATACTCTGGAGGAAACCAACAGTAGAATAACGGAGGCAGAAGATAGGATAAGTGAGGTAGAATATAGAATGGTGGAAATAAACGAAGCAGAGAGGAAAAAAGAAAAAAGAATCAAAAGAAATGAGGAAAACCTCTGGGACAATATGAAACACCCCAACATTCGAATCATAGGAGTCCCAGAAGAAGAAGATAAAAGGAAAGGCCATGAAAAAATACTCGAGGAGATAATAGTTTAAAATTTCCCTAAAATGGGGAAGGAAAGAGTCACACAAGTCCAAGAAACCCAGAGAGTCCCAAACAGGATAAACCCAAGGCGAAACACCCCAAGACACATATTAATCAAATTAACAAAGATCAAACACGAAGAACAAATATTAAAAGCAGCAAGGGAAAAACAACAAATAACACACAAGGGGATCCCCATAAGGATAACAGCTGATCTTTCAATAGAAACTCTTCAGCCTAGAAGGGAATGGCAGGACATACTTAAGGTAATGAAAGAGAATAATCTACAACCCAGATTACTGTACCCAGCAAGGATCTCATTCAGATATGAAGGAGAATTTGAAAGCTTTACAGACAAGCAAAAGCTGAGAGAATTCAGCACCACCAAACCAGCTCTCCAACAAATGCTAAAGGATCTTCTCTAAACAGGAAACACAGAAAGAGTGTTTAAACACGAACTCAAAACAACAAAGTAAATGGCAACAGGACCATACTTATCAATAATTACCTTAAATGGAAATGGGTTGAATGCCTCAACCAAAAGACAAAGACTGGCTGAATGGATACAAAAACAAGACCCCTATATATGCTGTCTACAAGAGACCCACCTCAAAACAAGGGACACATACAGACTGAAAGTGAAGGGCTGGAAAAAGATATTTCATGCAAATGGAGACCAAAAGAAAGCAGGAGTCGCAATACTCATTTCAAATAAAATAGACTTTAAAATAAAGGCTGTGAAAAGAGACAAAGAAGGACGCTACATAATGATGAAAGGATCAATCCAAGAAGAAGATATAACAAGTATAAATATATATGCACCCAACATAGGAGTACCACAATATGTAAGGCAAATACTAACAAGTATGAAAGGGGAAATTAACAATAACACAATAGTAGTGGGAGACTTTAATACCCCACTCACACCTATGGATACATCAACTAAACAGAAAATTAACAAGGAAACACAAACTTTAAATGATACAATAGACAAGTTAGATTTAATTGATATTTACAGGACATTCTACCCCAAAACAATCAATTTCACCTTTTTCTCAAGTGCGCACAGAAATTTCTCCAGGATAGATGACATCCTGGGCCATAAATCTAGGTTTGGTAAATTCAAAAAATTGAAATCATCCCAATGATCTTCTCTGACCACAATGCAGTAAGATTAGACCTCAATTACAGGAAAAAAAAAACTATTAAAAATTCCAACTTATGGAGGCTAAACAACATGCTTCTGAATAACCAACAAATCACAGAAGAAATCAAAAAAGAAATCAAAATATGCATAGAAACGAATGAAAATGAAAACACAACAACCCAAAACCTATGGGACATTGTAAAAGTGATGCTAAGGGGAAGGTTCATAGCAATACAGGCGTACCTCAAGAAACAAGAAAAAAATCAAATAAATAACCTAACTCTACACCTAAAGCAACTAGAAAAGGAAGAAATGAAGGACACGAGGGTTAGTAGAAAGAAAGAAATCTTAAAAATTAGGGCAGAAATAAATGCAAAAGAAACAAAAGAGACCATAGCAAAAATCAACAAAACTAAAAGCTGGTTTTTCAAGAAGATAAACAAAATGGAAAAACCATTAGCAAGACTCATCAGGAAACAAAGGGAGAAGAGTCAAATCAACAAAATTAGAAATGAAAATGGAGAGATCACAACACACTACACAGAAATACAAAGGATCATCATAGACTACTACCAACAGCTATATGCCAATAAAATGGACAACTTGGAAGAAATGGACAAATTCTTAGAAAAGTATAACTTTCCAAAACTGAACCAGGAAGAAATAGAAAATCTTAACAGACCCATCACAAGCACAGAAATCGAAACTGTAATCAGAAATCTTCCAGCAAACAAAAGCCCAGGACCAGACGGCTTCACAGCTGAATTCTACCAAAAATTTAGAGAAGAGCTAACACCTATCCTACTCAAAGTCTTTCAGAAAATTGCAGAAGATGGTAAACTTCTAAACTTATTCTATGAGGCCACCATCACCCTAATTCCAAAACCAGACAAAGATGCCACAAATAATGAAAACTACAGGCCAATATCACTGATGAACATAGATGCAAAAATCCTTAATAAAATTCTAGCAAACAGAATCCAACATCATATTAAAAAGATCATACATCATGACCAAGTGCGCTTTATCCCAGGAATGCAAGGTTTCTTTAACATCCGCAAATCAATCCATGTAATACACCACATTAACAAATTGAAAGCTAAAAACCATATGATTATCTCAATAGATGCAGAAAAAGCCTTTGACAATATTCAACATCCATTTATGATAAAAAAAAAAAAACCCTCCAGAAAGCAGGAATAGAAGGAACATACCTCTGGAGAAGGCAATGGCACCCCACTCCAGTACTCTTGCCTGGGAAACCCCATGGATGGAGGAGCCTGGTAGGCTGCAGCCCATGGGGTCGCAAAGAGTCAGACACGACTGAGCGACTTCACTTTCACTTTTCACTTTCATGCACTGGAGAAGGAAATGGCAACCCACTCCAATATTCTTGCCTGGAGAATCCCAGGGACGAAGGAGCCTGGTGGGCTGCCGTCTATGGGGTCGCACAGAGTCGGACATGACTGAAGCAACTTAGCAGCAGCAGCAGCAGCAGAACATGGAAGCAACCGAGATGTCCATCGACAGATGAATGGATAAAGAGGCAGTGGTACATATACACAGTGAATAATTACTCGGCCATAAAAAGGAACGCATTTGAGTCCTTTCTGATGAGGTGGATGAACCTAGAATCTATTATACAGAGTGAAGTGAGTCAGAAAGAGAAAGATAAATATCGTATTCTAACACATATATATGGAATCTAGAAAAATGGTACTGAAAAATTTAGTTTCAGGGCAGCAGTGGAGAAACAGACATAGAGAACAGACTTATGGACATGCGGAGAGGGGAGGAGAGGGTGAGGTGTATGGAAAGTGTAACATGGAAACGTATATTACCATATAAAATAGATAGCCAACAGAGAAAAAAAAAAAAAACAAAGAAGGAACATACCTCAACATAATAAAAGCTATATATGACAAACCCACAGCAAACATTATACTCAATGGTGAAAAATTGAAAGCATTTCCCCTAAAGTCAGGAATAAGGCAAGGATGCCCACTTTCACAACTACTATTCAACATAGTTTTGGAAGTTTTGGCCACAGCAATCAGAGCTGAAAAAGAAATAAAAGGAATACAGATAGGAAAAGAAGAAGTAAAACTCTCACACTTTGCAGATGACCTGATCCTCTACATCGAAAACCCTAAAGATTCTACCAGAACATTACTAGAGCTAATCAATGAATATAGTAAAGTTGCAGGATATAAAATTAACACACAGAAATCCCTTGCATTCCTATACACCAATAATGAGAAAACAGAAAGAGAAATTAAGGAAACAATACCATTCACCATCTCAACAAAAAGAATAAAATACTTAGGAATATATCTACCTAAAGAAACAAAAGACTTATATATAGAAAACTATAAAACACTGATGAAAGAAATCAAAGAGGACACAAACAGATGGAGAAATATACTGTGTTCATGGATCAGAAGAATTAATATCGTGAAAATGAGTATACTACCCAAAGCAATCTATAGATTCAATGCAATCCCTATCAAGCTACCAATGGTATTTTTCACAGAACTAGAACAAACAATTTCACAATTTGTATGGAAATATAAGAAACCTCGAATAGCCAAAGCAATCTTGAGAAAGAAGAATGGAACTGGAGGAATCAACCTGCCTGACTTCAGGCTCTACCACAAAGCCACAGTCAGCAAGACAGTATGGTACTGGCACAAAGATAGAAATATAGATCAATGGAACAAAATAGAAAGCCCAGAGATAAATCCACTCACCCATGGACACCTTATCTTCGACAAAGGAGGCAAGAATGTACAATGGAGAAAAGACAATCTCTTTAACAAGTGGTGCTGGGAAAACTGGTCAACCACTTGTAAAAGAATGAAACTAGAACACTTTCTAACACCATACACAAAAATAAAGTCAAGATGGATTAAAGATCTAAACATAATACCAGAAACTATAAAACTGCTAGAGGAAAATATAGGCAAAACAGTTTCCAACATAAATCACAGCAGGATCTTCCATGACCCACCTCCCAGAATATTGGAAATAAAAGCTAAAATTAACAAATGGGACCTAATTAAACTTAAGAGCTTTTGCACAGCACAGGAAACTATAAGCAAGGTGAAAAGACAGCCTTCAGAATGGGAGAAAATAATAGCAAACGAAGCAACAGACAAACAATTAATCTCAAAAATATACAAGCAACTCCTGCAGCTGAATTCCAGAAAAATAAATGACCCAATCAAAAAATGGGCCAAAGAACTAAACAGACATTTCTCCAAAGAAGACATACAGATGGCTAACAAACACATGAAAAGATGCTCAACATCACTCATTATTAGAGAAATGCAAATCAAAACCACAATGAGGTACCATTTCACACCAGTCAGAATGGCTGCTATCCAAAAGTCTACAAGCAATAAATGCTGGAGAGGGTGTGTAGAAAAGGGAACCCTCTTACACTGTTGGTGGGAATGCAAACTAGTACAGCCACTATGGAGAACAGTGTGGAGATTCCTTCAAAAACTGGAAATAGAACTGCCATACAACCCAGCAATCCCACTGCTGGGCATACACACCGAGGAAACCAGAATTGAAAGAGACACATGTACCCCAATGTTCATTGCAGCACTGTTTATAATAGCCAGGACATGGAAGTAACCTAGATGTCCATCAACAGATGAATGGATAAGGAAGCTGTGGTACATAAACACAATGGAATATTACTCAGCCATTAAAAAGAATACATTTGAATCAGTTCTATTGAGATGGATGAAACTGGAGCCCCTTATACAGAGTAAAGTAAGCCAGAAAAAAAAAACACCAATACAGTATACTAGTGCATATATATGGAATTTGAAAGATGGTAACGATAACCCTATATGCGAGACAGAATAAGAGACACAGATGTATAGAATAGTCTTATGGACTCTGAGGGAGAAGGTGAGGGTGGGAAGTTCTGAGAGAATAGCATTGAAACATGTATATTATCATATGTGAAACAGAACACCATTCCATGTTCTATGCATGAGACAAATGCTCAGGGCTGTGGCAATGGGATGACCCAGAGGGATGGGATGGGGAGGGAGGTGGGAGGGGGGTTCAGGATGGGGAACACATGTAAACCCATGGCTGATTCGTGTCATGTATGGCAAAAACGACTACAATATTGTAAAGTAATTATCCCCCAACTAAAATAAATACATTTATTAAAAAAAATAAAAATAAAATATAATAAAATAAATTATATAATGGCAAAAAAAGAGATATAATCAATATATGTGTTCATAGAAAAAGGTAGCTATATTAAAAGCAATATAAAAAGCATTTGCATAAATATTCAAATATTAAATAAATATTCTATATTCAAATATTAACATTTGACATTCAAGTATTAAATAAATATTTGAATGTTGCACTAGTTAGCTGGACAGACTGGGCCTTCTCTTCCTAGCTCGGGAACTGTTTAGAAGACATATTTATAATGAAATGATTTTTTATGCTATTGGCTTCCATTTTGAAATAAATGTTGCGTTAAATATCTTGGCCTGGAATGAGTAACCTTGCCTTTCTCCAGGGCATCTTCCCGATCCAGAGATCGAACCCAGGTGTCCCACATTGCAGGGAGATTCTTTACCAACTGAGCTATCAGGGAAGCCCAAACATCCTGCAAAGAATGAATTCTGGCAAAAATGAGAAGTATGTCAAATATAAAAACAAACAGAAAGAATGAAGAAGATACTTTGAGATTACTGATATATACATATTCACAGGAATAAATGATGTTTGTGGAAATCCATTTTAGTCTATAGTGCCTAATTAGCCATTTCAAAAATTATTTCTCTTTGGTCTTTACAAACTTATAAATATATATGTGCACATATGTATATATACATATAGAATGTTATTTGTATGTATTTAATATAATATATAAAATTATATGGAATAGTACTACATATTTATATACTATGTAATTATTATATATAATGATATATAGTATGTATTATTATATTAACATATGATATATATATATAGTATGTCACATTGTCTGATAATTTGTAATTCTATATTACAGAAACCAAAAACGAACCTCTAATCTCAGGTTTTACTTCATGATTTTTTTTCTCCTATAATAGAGTGCTTCAAATAAAGCCACATTTGCACAATCATTTCAGCAAGGAAGAGAATTCTTTATTCTGTCTCAATATTGCTTAGGGTAAAATTTATCCAACAAGTTAATTTCTTTTTGGTTCCTTGGAAATATAATCTATTATTTCCATTTGGAGCACGCTTGTTGATAGCAAATGAAAAGCAAAAGAAGTCTTTTCGGTTTCATCATTGACTGTTTTCACAGATATTTTCTTGGAATTGAACTTTTTCTTCACAGATACGTAGAAAGAAAATGAAGACAAAGAGTAGTAACTTTTGATAGTTTCTACATTCAAAAGATTATTTTCTTTTGCTGTTGTTCATCTTTATTGTGTTTAGCAGGAGGGCCATTAAATGAAATGAGACACCAGAAGTTTTCAAAATGCTAAACTAGCCTAATTGACAATATCATCAATTTCCTGGATTTTCTAATGATAAAAATAGGAAATTGCAGAATAGATATAAAGGGAAGCTCAAAGCTATGCTATCCAATTTCATTGCTGTTTGTTCCTCATCCCTTTCAAAGGAAAGGATTTTAAAACCAGTTGTTTTCTTGAAGCTCAGTTTTCCACTAGAATCAAAATGTACCAAAGTTAATCTGAATGCAATATTTCTTTGAGTTTGTAAACAGGTGGAGCCATCATATGGCTGACTGAAAATATTTTGTCTGAAAATTATATAATGTCTGGTGAAGATGACATACAAATGAACACCAAAGTTGTAACCGGACCACTTCCAGCAGTATTCTCCATCTCTGAAAATCTTTTTGCCACATCTCATGCTATATTCTTCAAGTTCGGTTTCATTGATGTCTCTAGGACCAATTTCCCTGTATTGTTGTGCTCTAAGCAAGGTAAGCCATTGTCGTTTATAAACACATGATAACCATTCTGAAGGTATTAGAGCATCTTGCTCAATAACTCTTATGGAGGCCAGGTCATGGATGATATGCTGCAACCTCAAATTTTTAAATACTGGTTGAAATACTATGCCTTGTTCAGTTTCAAGAAAGGAAATGCTACCATCACGTTCCCTGTGCCTGGAAAACCAGTTGTTTGTGTTAACTAAAAGCTCTATCATTGTGCCTTTCCAATCTGGGTTAAGGCGGAGGAACATCCACTGTTTAAGTCTAGTATATACATCGATTTCCTTTTGCATTACTAATAAATTAGAAGAAGAAATGACCAGATTCATAAGATCTGTACTGAGTTCTTTGTAAAGTTCAACACTTGGATGAGTCATCAGATTGTGTAGAAGCCATTCAAAGCACCCTGTCTTTACAGAATGTAACCCATAGGTCTCTGCTGCCACATAGAAGCTACATACAGTTTTCACATTAATTGTTTCCTTCATGGTCTTATCACACTGCTGAATTAAGTCCTCTACTTGAAGCATGCATGCGGTTGCCAAAACTCCTGGAACTTGAAGGGGCTCAATTAAGACATAGTCATTCCTATACAACGAGCCTAATACAAAATGCAAGGATTCTACATTTATATTCTGGTCATTAATCTCCAGGTCAATAATATCTTTGTGACATTCTTTCCAAGAATCTCTAAACATTGTAGCAAAGTAGTCCGACTGACATAAAAACATTTTGTGTAAACACCACACACTTCCCAGAGCACGGATTTTAACGTCACTGGTTTTCCCATTTAAAAATAAAGTTTGGTAAGCATACTCAGATGTGATCTTAACTTTTTTACCCTGGCTTGCACAGACGACTTGCTGTAGATCCTCCTCCTGGTTTAGAAACTTGTGGCTCTTAAACTCTGGGCCCAAGCAGGGACCAGTGCTCCGTTTGCGTTTATGGCTGCCAGACACGTAACTGGGGCCTGCCTGGGGTTCTGGCTGCTGCAGTTCCCCGGTGCTGGATTCCCTGCATCGCAGAATTCGGCTGTTCAAGGACCCCATAGATAAAGGCTCCTAGATCCCCTGTTTAGGGGTAAACAGACTGCTGCAGAGACTTCCCTGCCGTGGCATTGCTGTGGCCTGCCACCTCTGCTTAGGCCCTAGTCTCACTTGGACATTAACACAGTCCCAAACGTCACAGTGGAGGCTCTGCATTCTTCATTGTCTGCTCCAGCCCCTCCCTCCCTGTGGCCACGCCCCCTTCCTCCAGTCTTCCGTTCAGTCTAGCCTACTGTTCAGGGCCCCTGCCTCCAGGTTTTCCTTGAAAATGCTTTCCTATAAGGGAAATGACTGAATCAAAGGCTTTTGGATCACAGTGTTAAAGAGTGTACATATTCACATTTCTACTGCAAGTGAGAGAATTCTTTTCTCAACTGTCAGCAGTACTGAATATAATCATCTACATTCAACTTTTAGTAATTTTAAAAAGATGAACAGTAGTATACCATTATCTTATTATTCCTCTTTCATTATAGAGAAGGCAAACTTTTATTTGATGTATATGTGTATATGCATATATATGGACAAAATTATACATATATACAAAATTATATATGTATGATCTTGAAATATCAATAGAAAGAGATATTTCAAAATTGTCTGATAAGGTACATCTTCATATTCTTTGCTTATTTCTGTATGAAAAGCATTAGTCACTAAGCCATGTCTAACTCTTTGAAAGCCTTCGGACTGTAGCCTGCCAGGCTCTTCTGTCCATGGGATCCTCAGGGAAGAATACTGGAGTGGGTAGCCATTTCCTTTTCCAGGGGATCTTCCTGAACCAGGGATTGAACCCTGGTCTCCCACATTGCGGACAGTTTCTTTCCTGTCTGAGCCACCAAGGAAGCCCCAAAAGAAAGTGTAGGTCACTTGGTCATGTCCAACTCTTTGTGACCCCATGGACTGCAACCTGCCAGGGTCCTCTATCCATGAAAATCTCCAGGCAAGAAAACTGGAATGGGTTGCCATTTCCTTCTCCAGGGAAATTCCTGACACAGGGATCAAACCCGGTTTCCTGCATTGCAGGCAGATTCTTTACTGTTTGAGCTACCAGGGAAATGTTTATTTCTGTATAGATTTATATATATTTTCTCCTTAGTGATTGTTAAAAGCTTCTTAGCTTCTTATAATGTAAGACTACACGTACGTATGGTGTGCATGCATGCTAACTCACCTTCAGTCATGTCCCGCTCTTTATGACCCTATGGACTGTAGCACATCAGGCTCCTCTGTCTATGGGGATTCTCCAGGCAAGAATACTGGAGTGGGTTGCCATGACTTCCTCCAGGGCATCTGTCTGATCCAAGGATGAAACCTGCATCTCTTACCTCTCCTGAATTGGCAGGTGGGTTCTTTACTACTAGTGCCACCTGAGAAGCCCATATATATGCATATATACATATAAAAATGAAAATTGTTAAAAGGTTATATTTTACTGTTGTTCAGTCACTCAGTCGTGTCTAACTTTTTGTGACCCCATAGACTGCAGCACACCAGGCTTTCCTGTCTCTCACCATCTCCTGGAGCTTGCTCAAACTCATGTCCATTGAATCAGAGATGTCATTCAACCATCACATCCTCTGCCATCCCTTCTCCTGCCTTCAATCTTTCCCAGCATCAGGGTCTTTTCTAATGAGTTGGCTCTTCGCATCAGGTGGCCAAAGTATTAGAGCTTCAGTTTCAGCATCAGTCCTTCCAAGGAGTATTCAGGATTGATTTCCTTTAGGATGGACTGATTTGATCTCTTTGCTGTCCAAAGGACTCTCAAGAGTCTTCTTCAACACCACAGTTCAAAATCATCAACTCTTTGGCACTCAGCTTTCTTTATGGTCCAACTCTCACATCCATACATGACTACTGGAAAAATCATAGCTTTTACTATATAGAACTTTGTCATCAAAGTAATGTCTCTGCTTTTTAATATGCTGTCTAAGTTGGTCATAGCTTTCCTTCCAAGGAGCAAGTGTCTTTTAATTTCATGGCACCATCTGCAGTGATTTTGGAGCCCCCAAAAATAAAGTCTGTCACTGTTTCCATTGTTTCTCTACTTGCCATGAAGTGATGGACTGGATGCCATGATTTTAGTTTTTTCAATATTGAGTTTTAAGCCAGCTTTTTCCCTCTCCTCTTTCACCTTCACCAAGAGGCTCTTTAGTTCCTCTTCACTTTCTGCCATAAAGATGGTGTCATCTGCATGTCTGAGGCTATTGATATTTCTCTAAGCAATCTTGATTTCAGTTTATGCTTCATGCAGCCAAGAATTTTGCATGATGTACCCTGGATATCAGTTAAATAAACAGGGTGACAATATACAGCCTTGACATACTCCTTTCCCAGTTTGGAACCAGTCCATTGTTCAATATCTGGTTCTAACTGTTGCTTCTTGATCTGCATACAGTTTTCTCAGGAGGCAGGTAATGTAATGCGGTCTGGTATTCCCATCTCTTGAAAAATTTTCCACAGTTTGTTGTGATCCACACAGTCAAAGGCTTAGGAAGCATCAATGAAGTCAATGAAGCAGAAGTAGATATATTTTTTTGAATTCTCTTTATTTTACTGTGATCCAGCAGATGTTGCCAATTTGACCCCTGGTTCCTCTGCCTTTGCTAAATTCAGCTTGAACATCTGGAAGTTCTCAGTTCACGTACTGTTGAAGCCTGGCTTGGAGAATTTTGAGCATTACTTTGCTAGTGTGTGAGATGAGTGCCATTGTGCAGTAGTTTGAGCATTCTTTGGCATTGCCTTTCTTCAGGATTGGAATGAAAACTGACGATTTCCAGTCCTGTGGCCACTGCTGAGTTTTCCATATTTGCTGGCATATTGAGCACAGCACTTTCAGAGCATCATCTTTTAGGATTTGAAATAGCTCAAATGGAATTCCATCACTTCCACTAGCTTTGTTCATAGAGATTCTTCCTAAGGCCCACTTGACTTCACATTCCAGGATGTATGGCTCTAGGTGAGTGATCACACCATCGTGATTATCTGGGTCATGAAGATCTTTTTTGTATAGTTCTTCTGTGTATTCTTGCCACCTCTTCTTAATATCTTCTGCTTCTGTTAGGTCCATACCATTTCTGTCCTTTATTGAGCCCATCTTTGCATGAAATAGTCCCTTGGTATCTCTAATTTTCTTGAAGAGATCTCTAGTATTTCCCATTCCATTGTTTTCCTCTATTTCTTTGCACTGATCACTGAGGAAGGCTTTCTTATCTCTCCTTGCTATTCTTTGGAAATCTACATTCAAATGGGTATATCTTTCCTTTTCTCCTTTGCTTTTCTCTTCTCTTCTTTTCACAGCTATTTGTAGAGCCTCCTCAGGCAGCCATTTTGCATTTTTGCATTTCTTTTTCTTGAGGATGGTCTTCATCCCTGTCTCCTGTACAGTGTCACGAACCTCTGTCCATAGTTCTTCAGACACTCTATCAGATCTAGTCCATTAAATCTATTTCTCACTTCCACTGTAAGGCATTTGATTTAGGTCATACCTGAATGGTCTATTGGCTTTCCCTACTTTCTTCAATTTCTATCCGAATTTGGCAATAAGGCGTTCAGGATCTGAACCACAGTCACCTCCCAGTCTTGTTTTTGCTGACTGTATAGAGTTCTCCATCTTTGGCTGCAAAGAATATAATCAATCTGATTTTGGTGTTGACTATGTGGTGATGCCCATGTATAGACTCTTCCCTTGTGTTGTTGGAAGAGGGTGTTTGCTAGGACCAGTGTGTTCTCGTGGCAAAACTCTATTAGCCTTTGCCCTGCTTCATTCTGTACTCCAAGGCCAAATTTGCCTGTTACTTCAGGTGTTTGTTGACTTCCTACTTTTGCATTCCAGTCCCCTATAATGAGAAGGACATCTTTTTTGGGTGTTAGTTCTAAAAGGCCTTGTAGGTCTTCATAGAACCTTTCAACTCCAGCTTCTTCAGCATTGCTGGTCAGGGCATAGACATGGATTACCGTGATATTGAATGGTTTGCCTTGGAAATGAAGAGAGATTATTCTGTCGTTTTTGAGATTGCATTGAAGTATTGCATTTTGGACTCTTTTGTTGACTGTGATGGCTACTCCATTTCTTCTAATGGATTCCTGCCCACAGTAGTAGATATAATGATCAGTTCAGTTCAGTTCAGTCGCTCAGTCGTGCCCGACTCTTTGCGACCCCACGAACTGCAGCACGCCAGACCTCCCTGTCCATCACCAACTCCCAGAGTTTACCCAAACTCAAGTCCATTGAGTTGGTGATGCCATCTAACCATCTCATCCTCTGTCGTCCCCTTCTCCTCTTGCCTTCAATCTTTCCCAACATCAGGGTCTTTTCAAATGAGTCAGCTCTTCACATCAGGTGGCCATAATATTGGAGTTTCAGCTTCAACATCAGTCCTTCCAATGAACACCCAGGACTGATCTCCTTTAGGATGGGCTGCTTGGATCTCCTTGCAGGCCAAGGGACTTTCAAGATTCTTCTCCAACACCACAGTTCAAAAGCATCAATTCTGCGGCACTCAGCTTTCTTTATAGTCCAACTCTCACATCCGTACATGACTACTGGAAAAACCATAGCCGTGACTAGACGGACCTTTGCTGGCAAAGTAATGTCTCTGCTTTTTAATATGCTGTCTAGGTTGGTCATAACTTTCCTTCGAAGGAGTAAGCGTCTTTTAATTTCATGGCTGAAATCACCATCTGCAGTGATTTTGGAGCCCAAAAGAATAAAGTCAGCCACTGTTTCCAGTGTTTCCCCATCTATTTGCCATGAATTGATGGGACCAGATGCCATGATCTTAGTTTTTTGAATGTTGAGTTTTAAGCCAACTTTTTCACTCTCCTCTTTCACTTTCATCAAGAGGCTCTTAGTTCTTCTTCACTTTCTGCCATAAGGGTGGTGTCGTCTGCGTATCTGAGGTTACTGATATTTCTCCCAGCGATCTTGATTCCAGCTTGTGCTTCATCCAGCCCAGTGTTTCTCATGATGTACTCTGCATATAAGTTAAACAAGCAGCGTGACAATATACAGCCTTGATGTGCTCCTTTTCCTATTTGCAACCAGTCTGTTGTTCCATGTCCAGTTCTAACTAATGGTCATCTGAGTTAAATTCACCCACTCCTGTCCATTTTAGTTCTCTAATTCCTAAAATGTCGATGTTCCCTCTTGCCATCTCTTGTTTGACCACTTCCAATTTGCCTTCATTCATGGACCTAACATTCCACGTTCCTAACTGTACAGCTCCATGTCAAAGAATTAAATTAGAACACTTCCTAACACCATACACAAAAGTAAGTCAAAATGGATTAAAGATTGAAATGTAAGGCCAAATATTATAAAACTTTTAGAAGAAAACATAAATAGTACACTCTGACATAAATGGCAGCAAGATCCTTTGAGATCCTCCTTCTACAGTAACAAAAATAAAAAATAAATTTGGAGCTAATAAAATGTAAAAGCCTTTTCACAGCAAAGAAAACTATAAACAAAGTGAAGAAACAGCCCTCAGAATGGGAGAAAAATAATTGCAAATGAAGAAAGTGACAAGGGATTAATCTCCAAAATATAAAAGCAGCTCATGCAGTTCAATATAAATAACACTAAAAATCTAATCAAAAAACTGATCAGAAGACATCAACAGACACTTCTCCAAAGAAGACATACAGATTTCCAACATGTGAAAAGATGCTCAACATTTATCATTATTAGAGAAATGTAAGTTAAAACTCCAATGTGGTATCATTTCACACAGGTCAGAATGGCCATCATCAAAATATCTTCATACAATAAATGCTAGAGAGGATGTGGAGAAAAGGGAAACTTCTTTCATTGTTGATGTAAATTGATACAACCACTATGGAGAACAGTATGGATGTTTCTTATAAAACTACCATATGACACAGCAATTCCATTAGCCTGAGAAAGCCATAATTCAAAAATACACATGTACCCCAGTGTTAATTGCAGCACTATTTACAATAGTCAGGACATGGGAACAACTTAGATGTCCATTGACAGATGACTGGATAAAGAAGACATGATACGTATATACAATGGAATGTCACTCAGCCATAGAAGGAACAAAATTGGGTCATTCACAGTGATGTGGATGAACCTAGAGTCTGTCACAAAGAGTAAATTAAGTCAGAAAGAGAAAAGCAAATATAATATTTTTATGCTTATAGTTATAAAATGCTATTTTTTCTCCATTTTCTATATCTAGAAAATGTAATTTTTCTAGAATCTAGAAAAATGTTATAGATGAACCTATTTGCAGGGCAGGAATAGAGATGCAGACCTAGAGAATGAACATGTGGACAAAGGCAGGAAAGGGAAAGGTGAGACAAATTGGGAGATTAAGTTTTATATATATACACTACCATGTGTAAAATAGATAGCTATTGGGAAGCTGCTATGTAGCATAGGGAGCTCAGCTCAGCGCTCTGTGATGACCAAGAGGCATAGGATGGAGTGTGTGGGGAGTGAGGCTCAAGTAGGGAGGGCACATTTGCACACATAGCTTATTCACATTACTGTACAGCGGAAACTAACACAACATTGTAAAACTCTTATACTTCAATTTAAAAAATATTAAAAATTGAAAAAAAGAAATGTGAAAAGAAGACAAATTAGATAAAGTGTTTGCTAGAAGGAACTTTTAGGGATATGAAGAACTTCACGTTTCCCCTCAGTGGCATGAGAACAGTACCCAAGAATATGGTAACTTGAAATACTACAAAATTATTATGCAAATACTGATTAATTGGATTCCTGTCAATTCACTTTCTCAATCAAGGCCCACTTGACTTCACACTCCAGGATGTCTGGCTCTAGGTGAGTGATCACACCATCGTGATTATCTGGGTCATGAAATCTTTTTTTGTATAATTCTTCTGTGTATTCTTGCCACCTCTTCTTAATATCTTCTGCTTCTGTTAGGTCCATACCATTTCTGTCCTTTATTGAGCCTAATCTTTGCATGAAATGTTCCCTTGGTATCCATCTAATTTTTTTCTGTAAAGAAGAGATAGAGAAATCCTCTAAAAAACTTATATAATTTTGCCCGATCTGAGGTTTGTGTTGTTTTTATTACCTTTCTTTTTCCCTCTTCCCCCCCCCACCCTATTTTTCCCCTCTATTTCTTTTTTCCAACTGATCCACACAGAGGGAAGCTTTCTTATCTCTCCTTGCTATTCTTTGGAACTCTGCATTCAGATGGGAATATCTTTCCTTTTCTCCTTTGCTTTTCGCTTCTCTTCTCTTCCCAGCTATCTGTAAGGCCTCCTCAGACAGCAAAAGCCATGGCAAAAGATTACTCTGCTAAAAAGTAGAGGAAAGAGGTAAGGGTGCTCACTCTTAGATCAAGGAAAGACACCCTTCTGCACATGTGCTTGAAGAGGGAAGCCTCCTTGCGGGTCACAAATGGGAGGCAGCTCCATGGAGCCCTGCCATAACAAGTGTGAACATTGGCACCCACACCATCTGCAGTGGATCCCATCTTACAAAAACTTCGAACACATCTTGTGGGGGGAGTCCTAGGAACAGTCATATAGAAGAAAGGTACAAGATACATGGCTAGTGTAAACAAAGACAAGCTTCCCAGGTGGCACTAGTGGTAAAGAATCCTCCTGCCAATGCAGGAGACAGGAGAGACAGTCAGTCAATCCCTGGGTCGGGAAGATCTCCTGGAGGAGAGGAAATGGCAACCCACTCCAGTATTCTTGCCTGGAGAATCCCATGGACAGAGGAGCCTGGCGGGCTGCAGTCCATGGGGTCGCAAAGAGTCAGACACGACTGAGCAACTGACCACACTGCACAAAGGCCCAAAGCGACAACCCTACCACAAATGAGTTTAAATCACCTCTTTACAGCTCTCCCTCCCCATCACAGGGTGACCACCCTCCTCTCCGGGGTGTATTCTGCCCTAGCTTCAACTTACTGTGCTCCTCCTCACTAGAGAGGATCTCATACCCTTTCTTTATCTGGTCTTTATTTCTTCCTTACTTTGTCTTAAATAAACCTTATATTTTCCTTGGTGTGCTCCACATCCCATACATGTTACGCTGTCTCTAATAAACTTTGACTTATTTTTCTTACAGCTTTGCCTCCATGAAACATTATTGCTTTCCAACAGGGGCAAACGGGCCAGGCGCCACTTTTTGCTTCTGAGCCTCTAGTCCCTGGTTGCAAGGATTCCTGATTTCATCAGTTACCTGGTTCTAATTTCCTCTATGGCAGTGGAGCCAAGCACCCCTTCGCAGGTCATCGCTTTCACTGCTGTCTCTCCTGGGATAAGTAGGGAATTGGCAGAACTGAATGCTCGAAACAAGGAACATTGTGAGATTGCTCCCCCCATGCACAAGTTAACATTAGCTCCTCACCAATACCAACTCCATGTCTCTGGCGTGCTCTAATGAGATGACTGAGAAGCCACTGCAACCTGTTTTTTCTATTCATCAAAGAAAAGTTAAATAAACATGAGCCGCCATCCAAGTCAGTCCAGCCATTTCTGTACCCATGGGTAGAGTCCAACATTCTAGACACTGTGAAGGGAAGACATAAAATCTAGATCTGTCTCTCATTCACTAAAAATGGTCACAATCTCAGTGAGGAGTCAGAACACCCACAAAAACTAAAACACTCCAAGTAAATTCAAACAAAGGTGATGCTGAGTGTGCGTGTGTTCAAGTGCCCAGCAGAAGCACCTGGTGAATACCTGGGATTTATGGGGGAGGGTTCACTGACTTTTGCATGGTCATATGAATTCTGAATCACATGTGCCTAACCAAAGTGACCTGCAACACCCAAACTGAACCAAAGTAAGATTTTCTTCTCAATTTAAGGCTTTGAAACAGAGAAATGATCAAAAAACATAAAATGTAACATAGCCTGATTACAGGTTTTCACCCTTGCAAAAACTTTAACTACGTCTTTCAATCTCACTAAACAAATATTTATTGAGCAGGAGGTAGGCAGAGGATCAGGATTAAAATGCTCGCAGGCGATGTGAAAATCAAGAAACCGATAGCGGTTCAGGGCCATTATCATGAGCGCTTTGAAACTAGCAATCACAGTCCGCCAGAACAACTATTTTAAAAATTAATTTCTGCGCAAGCAGAAAAACACTATGTATGATGGAGAGAATTATCTCCCCCCCTCTTCCTCCTCCTCCATCCTTTTTGTACAAGGCAAAGACAAGCTTATCTAGAATTTATGTTCAGTACTTTTTTCTTCTTTTGGACACTAAATACAGTGCAGAGTCTCATTGCCGACAACGTAACGACCAGCTTCTGGAATCAAAGCGTTAATTCCACACCAAGAAATGGTCTGAGGGTCATATGGTACTGGCAATTTCTAGATAACTATGTATACATATAGCGAATGCGATCAATTAGTGCAGTCTCCAGGTGCTTATTCAAACTCTGATGTACGAGCGAAAACTCGTCTTATCTGAAATCTCACACAGCCTCGTGGGATTGGACTTCCGCACACGCGCGCCCTTATATTATACCAGCATACTTCAGACAAGAAGTGCCTGTGATCCCCAACCATCCTACACAGCACACATATCTTTCGCTTCTAGTAACCCTCACTGTCTCCTGTCTAGTAAGACATGAACAATAGTAATACCTAACTTTACAGAAGTCAACTGGGAGGATTCGACTAGAGAGCAGTCGTTAATAATCCCACAAACACTGCCTGTCACAATGTCACTTCTGCGATGAGCACACTTCAGAAGACAGTTCTCATAGTATTTGGGAGGCATTATCGCGAGATGCCAAAATTAATGACACATCCAGTTAGATCTATCACAGATTTTTGAATGTTGTTCCGAGCCAACATTCATGCTATGTGCTAGGTAAGGATCGTCGCTGCTCAATAGAAACGTTAGATCCACCCATGATTGGAAATATCTCTTCTATAACGTGAGTAATCGACTGATCTAGTGGGATCAGACAACCCCTCAACTCCGTCTCTAGCATTCATCGCGTGCAAATGAGATAGAAAGATGTGTGCGGAGAAGTACATGGTCGAGACTTGCACACAACACTATATGCTGTTTAACAGCTCAGGAAGGGCCCTGGGTCTGTTGAGTCCACTCTCCCCACCTGCCTCAGCATACACACGCTACGACGGTTACCACACTTTCCGATAGCCTCACTACACCCGATCTACCAGGTCTCACGTGGTGACCAAGCTTCCAGCGCGACACACGACCACCATCTTCGATCTTGCGAGAGCATCTTCTCACACATACGATAATCTACTAAGTTCTATCCAGCATCACATCCGACACAATGCTAAGCCCGACAGAGGGGAATTATAGAGGAGTGTGCTATCAGATCCGAATTTCTCTAGCGAGAGTAGACCACCTAGAAGACACTAACTACTCTGATGACGGTCTATGAGACGCCAACCTATGACTAGTACTCACATCATAAGCAGATCCCTGAGAGAGAGAATACACAACAATATGTATATGCTGGAGAGTTCACAGAGAACAACTACTCGAGACACCATCAACAGCATCAAGCTACGTGAGCTTGTGAGTAGAAAAAAATGAGAAGTTGGGCGACGGAGAGTGCCACTGACTATCACTTAGATCTCACGAGTAGTGTGCGCTGTCAATATAGGATGTCAAAAACTGCGCATATCTATCGTGAGTGCGTAGAGAAGAGTATCACGAGCGAATATACTGTGACGTAAAAGTCAGTAGGATCCACTCTAGTGTGGTCTGGTTTAATGTTCCAGAACAGGAGCAGGTGTTAGACACACATACACAGGGCATTGTATACACTGGGCATACTGGCTCAAGATCATCAATTCCGACTACATCTAGATGCGCGTCGGCGTATTGGTAGCACTATAGGCATGTGAGAGGTGTAGGTCTGAAACTTGTGTAGTTGAGTGCACATTAGGAGAGACACAAGGAGAAGACAGATACAATTCGCAGATCAGGCTGTCACACTGAGAGTAAGGGAACAGGTGATTGGCTCTGGTATGAGACTGACATTGGAACCGTGTAAACGCACTGGGGAGAGGTCTCAACAATACCAGAGAGTAACCAGTGGTCTATCACTGACACTAGCTAACAAACAGTGTGAACACACTGGTAATGTCTAGTTGAGTTCATAACCTCTGCAATACTCACGTAAGCTCTCAGAGGGAGCGACTACAGGCGAACACATTACACAAGCATTGGACAAAAAGAACGCACTCACTAGTCTGCAGATGAAGCGAGAAAATAGACAAACAGCGCGTAGCGCATGAAGACAGAGAGCGCGAGCAACTGAGGCACTTGTGAGCAGCGTATCAACACAGATAACTCGATGAAGTGAGAGTATGTGCGAATAACGTGCTCGCCCTACTGCGCACCTATGTATCATTAGACCTATCATAACAATACACACAACTAAGACTGTAGATTGCAGCTTTAGTCAGCTCGAACGCTCATCGGTAGCTACGATCAAGAAGTAAAACAGCTAGGGACGTCAGAGAGAGCATGCTGCGAGACACAGTCCACAGCAAACGACAGGCTTGTATACGCGAGGTTCTGTGCGAGCGCTTAGCACACACCAGGAACATGAGCGAGAAAGTTCAGGAGACTTAGCGAGTGTCAGGCAAAAGTAGATATATTACTAGCCTCGAGACGATTACGTTGATGCAAACGTAGACTATCACAACACACAAATAGTGCACGTCTCTACGGTGTGCGTTGTAGTGCTCTGGGGGGCGACACAGCATGAAGAACATAAGCAACGCGAGCCGTTTCTCGTGGACAGAGTACATCTCAGTCTCCTCTCTGCGGAGCATCTATACAGGACATACACTGCGATGATTTCTTCTGCGTCACACCTACTACTTACAGGTTTACATTGGAGAGATAGTAAGAATTTTTGATGAATCAGTCAGACATCTATCAGTCACTAACATGGTGTGCAATGCGGATAGCGTTGCACTCAGTTTAGGCGTCAGACAGATAAATGTGGAACGAGGTGGCTATGGGGACTGGGGGGATTCACCGAAGTTAGATCCATCGGTCATCTTGTGTCTCATCACACACTTGTGGGGAAGAGTACAGTGTATTGAACCTAGTGTATGAGAGGCGACGGTGTGCGACTATAGACTCATGCATCTCGAACACCATGTGTGTTTCGCATCAGTCGTGCACTTCTCTATATGTCACACTGAGTGGACTTCTTTGGGTGACATGTCTCACACATGCAGGAGCGAGTGGGTGACTGAGGAACAGGATGAGGGGTACGATCGGTTGGTATCTTCTGTATTAAATATATATGTCATGATAAGTCTATATGCGTGTGTGATATGTCTGATACTATAGGTTGTCTATCATGATACATGTATGGGGACAGTGAACTCAACACTGGATAAAGCTCGCCAGTTACTCGATAGAGTCGGTCTAACATCAATAGTCATTAGTCAGCATCTTTGCATGCGATTATTACAGAACTATGGGGGTGTGGACTGGGCTACAGGGTAGACTGAGTATACGGACTCATACTATGATGGTGTCTTCGGGGACCAAGTGGCTGTTCATGGTGCAGAAGAGCATAGTCACCATATCACAGTGTAGCACACGAGACGGGGTGAAGAGTGATCAAGGGTGGGCGCACAGGGATTCACTAGGTTATGTACTTTGACGACTCTTAGAATAGATCTTAGAGAGGACTGGTTAGCTTACGAATGGATGAGAGAACATATGGTTCACACATAGCACTTCATTATGTAGAAAGATAATTTATAAGTGAGGTCATCGGAGAGCGAAGTGAACACTATACTGAACATTATCACATATCACAGCACAATCACACGTCAGATATGCTATAGTGCAGGCGGGAGGTGGATATAGTGATTCTAGGACTCGTGTGACTAGCAGATAGTAAGACCACACATTTAGGACGGATCTGACAGAGCACACTGTGCAACTTCAACTAGGTACTTCTCACCACTGCTTGATATGATTGTGGATTGATGGATGAGAGAAGAGTGACACACTACGATACGGGATGGTGCGCAAAGTAGTAGAGTAGTGGAGTGAGAACTTTGTAACATATGTCACGAGAAACATCACAGATGTATCTTGCAAGGGGCACATTTCTGAGGGAGCGTTGGCGACTGGAGAGGGAGGAGGAACTTGTCTCAGATGCTGCGTGAGCACAGAGAGGAGTATACGGATTGCGTCTTAAGAAGTGTTGCGTGACTGAGTGCACTATAGAGATCTAAATCTAACGACTACAGGCACACAGGGACAGATTGGGAGGTACAGAGCACGAGTGAGGCAGTCTCTAGGTAGTGATGTATGAGACAGGGGCACACATATGTAGAGTATCTAGTGTGAACACAGATTTCTGGCGTGCATGTAGAGATACAATGATTATAGATGAGTGTGAAGGAGAACATGGTGGGAATACTATAGGCGGACAAGGTTGGTAGAAGGATGAGTAGCAATATTAGAGTGGAGGTGTTGGACACACAGGGAGATCTTATTTAACGTGGTTCTTATGATATGGAGACTTGTCTTGTTGACAGTAACAGACATTCATGGGTGGGCGTAGAATTGAGTAGGACACGAAAGGGAAGTGTTATTCTATATTGGGTGATCTGTCACACCTAAATACGAGGTAGATGGGTCTGATAGGGGGAAGTCTATGATGAATGGATGGAGTTTTTTTGGAGCATGTGTCTGGGGATCAACACATTAGTACGGTAAACATCGGATACAGTGGACTAGAATGTCGCGGGTGGTACAGGGGTCCTGAATACTAGGGAGGAGGAGTAGGAGACACAACACATCTCTGTCTAGTCTTTCAGAGTAACATCAGGGGACTCACGAGTGTGATACCAATGTGCACAAGTCTCACAGTAAGGGTGTAGGTTGGAGGAGGTATAGTTGATGAATAACATCAGTTCTCTTGTCTGGGCACATGGATACTTGAGGAAATATGAGTGGTGGGGTATATAACATCGTTTGGTATTGTATCATGGAACAATGATATGAGGTATGGACCGTGTCAAACAACAAGGGGATGTTAGGCGACGTGATAGAGACACAGTCCACTTGTGGGACAAAAGTATTATCAATACACTTAGTGGAGACAGGTTCATCAACACGGGTCTGTGGGTGAGACATGTATCATATGAGATACACACTCTTGCTGTGAGGCATGGCGATGCTGATATTCACTTAGTGAGGCTCAAGAGGTCAGTATGAGGCATAGGGTTTTACTAGTTAGTATGTGAGCACACTGTGTAAAGTAGTATATGACTGTGGAATAGATACCTATACACACTAAGGTTATGACTGTCTATGTGGGAGTATTGTAGAGTGCAGCGCGAGGACTCATACATACCAGGCACATCTTAACGACGAGAATTGGGTATAAGGACAATAGTGAGGGGTAAAGTTGGAGAGAGCGGGGGAGAGGTATTGGTCAAACTGACAGAGGGCGCACAACAATGAGATTCTATAGTTGAGTATAGAGAGTGTTCACATGGGGTATAAGACTCTGGTGCAGATGGTGTGGGTGAACACAGGATCTGGAGGTACTGTGTAAGTGGGACACTGATGGAGTTCACAGTGTTGGAGAATTTGGGGTTTTGGGAGGGGGGGTTGGTGGTGGGGTAGAGACACAGAGTTGAGTGAGAGGAGTGAGTGGACAGTGGAGACGTGGGCACAGAGTGTGTAGTGAGCACATGTAGTTGATGTTCTATTTATATTATGTATAGACTTCTTACAGGTCTGTCTACATCTCCAGATGGTGGATTGAAGGTGTGGATGATGTGGTAGATAAGGTGAGATACAAGATAGTGGCTAGTGGAGTGATGATGGAGCTGGGGGTGAACATGAGAGTGTGAAGGGACATATGGTAAGTACAGGAGCACACACACATTATGAGTGAACGAGGGAGAGGTGGGAGTGGTGAAGACTTTAGATTGTATATGTAGAATATCACAGATGCACCTATAAACAACAGGAGTAGTGTGCGAGAAGTAGCTCCTGTAGCACAACGGATAGGGCTGTGAATGTGGAAACACATGGTACAGACAGGTGTGCATGAAGGGAGATACATGTAATTAAGCACAGGATGTGTAAGGAACTCTATGATCGTAGGGTCTGAACAAATCACTCGTTCAAGTTGGGAAGGTGTGAGTGTGGGAGTGGTGAGTTGGAGAGAGCAGGTGATGAGGCACACTCTTTCTTGAGTCACATCACATAGGTGTCACACACAGATGGAGAGAGCAACACTATGTGGACTATCTTAACACGGAGGACTTAGATCTTCCTTTCTTCTCTTAGACTCTCTATAGATCACTGAGGTGCAGTACACGTGAGACACGAGCTGAGGATACACAGGTGTCTGACTGCACTCAGTGGGTGTGAGAACGAGGGTGTGTGTAGCTTTGTTGATCACCATAGGTGGTGTAGTTATCAAGGGACACTGTTGAATGTCAATGGATGTACGAGCAGGGTTATACATGTCTAGAGTGTGGGTTGGGACAGATATGACAGAAGCATCACGTGACTCATTCTATCCTGGGATATGTGATGTATCGAATCTATGTATCGACATAACGCGGTACTAGAGCGATGGATTGTAGAGCACACATAGAGGCACACACTATAGTCATCAGACAAGGATAGATCTTCAGAGAACGACACGATGGGATGGGACTGATATGAGCACGAGGTCAACAACACTTTATGCGACCAGAATAACATGACTAGGTACTGAAGATAAGGCACAGACACGACAACATTGAGAGACAATATGCTCTCTGTATAGCCGAGTGCATAGAAGTATAGATTTTAATCCAGTATTTGTGTGGAGGTTAGTAATGCATAACAGTCTCTTGCGAATTAAAGCAACCCAGTCACACACCAGTCACAGGAGGAGATCACTAACAATGTGTCATGGTGTTATTTAGGAGGTTATGTGTGTGGTTAGGGGTTGGGTGTTTTGTTTGTTAAAGATGAAAGGGTTAGGGTTTGGGTGGGGGGGGGGGGGAATGTGGATGTGGAGGGGGGTGATGTGGGGTGTGAGAGAGTGTGAGAGAGTGAGAGTGTGATTAACAGGTACAGTATACATGATGTATTGTGAGGTATTGTTTGGTTGACATTGGTATCGATAGTGGACTCTTTACTGCGGTGAGTGTGTGTTGGACATAGGATGAAAGGAAGTATCTATTGTGTAAGGATGTGGAAGATGGAGCGTATAGTGACATACACATAATCGACTGGTATTGAGAAATGGTTTAATACTATGGTGGATGTATATGGATGTGAGAAGAGGGAATAGACACAAGAGGTTAGAAGTCAACTAGAGGGAGTGAGAGTAATGAGTGAAGAGGAGAGCGGCGACTTTTAGGGTGTGAGTGGTATGATATATGTGTGGTGGGAGGGTTTTCTGGTGGGGGTGGGTGTGGGGATAGTGGTGCAGACATGTAATAATGTGCTAGACACATGGATATGGGTGAGGATTTAGTATCGAACACGTGTATGCAACTGTGATCATGTGAGAGCGTAAGTGATTATGTGTGTAGTGTGATATATGTGCAGACACACTAACAGGAACAACTATGCAGAACACTAGTACAGTGGTGTGAGCGTCACTAACAGATACAATAGGGTCACATATCTTAGCAGTCCAGGTGACTGTGAGAGGTCGTACATATTGGACAGAGTACACACATGAGAGATGAGGTCACATGCGGGTTAGGGGAGGAGGATGAGTTAGACTCTGGAGTAACTAATGACTAGTGGGAGGACACTATGGAGTAGAGTCACGAGACCATATTGTAGACTACTCTGCTTACTGATTTGATAACTATGATGTGATCTGGAATTGTAGAGTGTGAGAGGACTATCAGGTGGAACAAGTTGTGAGAACAGACCTGGGTGATGGTACATGGATGTAGAGGGAATGGTTGTAGGTGGTTAGTCTAGACAACCAGCTAGTGGGAGTGGAGTAAACACGTGAACTAACGATCACAGCAGCGAGCTGTAACATCTATTGGCAGTCATCGCTGATTGACGACCAGTCTAGGTCAGAGTCAAACACTGAGTCTGTTGAGAGCATCTCTGGACAGAGGGTAACATGGAGAGAATAGATGAATTATATGGTATTTCGTGAGGCTAGGAATCAACACTGACAACGATAGTATTATGAATTGATAGGGTTTTGTTTGAGTGACAATCAAGAGCTGAATAGGTGGTTCTTTACACACATTAGAGTGCATAACTAGATGACTAAGAAGGGTGTATGCTGTTGGGGTCTTGGATGAGATTGACATTAGGGATGGAGAGTGTGACTGGTGCGATCAGGGAGAGACTAGAGCGGGGAGATACAGTGACAATGTGATCAGGTCTGAATTATGTACACACACAGAGGTGGGAGACTACTCTACCTATATAGATGCGTATTTGAGGATTGAGTTGAGATATACTCAGTTTGGTGTGCATGTATAGACTGTGTACAATAAGCGTGAGTTATTCACTTGGTGCATTTAGGTGCGTCTGTTGAGATGAGGAGAATATACACACACAGAATAGATATGAGGGAGGTTATGGAGCACATTGACATAGAGTGATTGTTTTCACACACTCCTCTCAGAAAACCAATTGATTGGAAGAGGGTGATGGGTAGTCATCTTAACTCAGATGAAAGATGGATGTAGATATTGTGTTATGCAGTTAACTCGAGTGGTGATAGGCGATAAAACACAGTAGAGTGTGAGGATATCATTGAGGTGTGCGGACTGATTTTATCATAAAGGGTGTGGCAGACGATATAGTGTATCACAAAAGGTCTGGGTAGTGGAGTAGGTGTACTGGAGTGTGTGAACATAGTTTGTGTGGACTCAGATGAGAGAGTGGTATACAATGAGTGGTCAGAGATGGGGATGACAGGACAAGGGGAGCCTGATGGATATATGACATGTGCGCTGGTCTGCGATACATGCAAGTCGGTAGTGAAGGCGGCGTCACACTACGAGCAGTCACTTCACTCTTGATGACTCTGCTGTGGAGAGTCATACACATCTTTCACATATGCAAGACGTTCAGCATGTGGAGAGTGACGGGGCTTTATAGTCAAGAGTGAGAGTTTAGAAGGGTGGTGCTCTCTCTGCGGCGGAATGGAGGACACACTATGACAACACTGGTGTGATGAACACACACTTAACAGGCACACTGGTAGCACGGCTATCTGCGTCAAAAGGCGAACGCGGGAGGTAGAGAGCACACAGCACACATCATGTACTAGGGATAGATGGATAGAGGCGATGTTGGTTATGCATAGGGAGTGAACAAGCGTAACACTAGCGACACCGGGATTTAGACAAAGTGTGCGTGGTTGGTACTCTAACTGAACTATTGGGAGGTGCATGGTGGTGTAATGAAGCACCGAGGCAGTCAGATGGATAGCGACACACATAGCTACATTGATTGGTTACGCGTGGTTTATCAGCTCAATCAGTGGTAGAGGGGTTGTAGAGGTGACAGGAATAGTAGTGGAGAGGCACAGTATCTCTCTTGTGGCGGCACACGACAGACAACGGTCACTTGAGAGTGATAGCATGGGACGAGGAGAGAGACGAGAACAGAAATGAGGTGGCAATTGGCGTGGCAATATGCAGAACATCTAGGTGTCATCAGGGACTTTCACGCATAGAAGGATACATATTGCTCGTTCGACACTTGGTGAGGAGCGGGAACAAGAATGGGTGACAAAGGGAACACACACACTGGTTGGACAATCGTGACACACATGTGGCGTAGGACATACGATTCTGTCGTGTGCGATGTACTCTCTCACATAACACTCAGGCACTGAGACAATTTACATGAGCTGACGTACATGATCTCTCTAACTCAAAGGATCTATACACACATCACACAAAGAACGGGAGAAGGAAGAGAGGGGAGGGGTGGTGTCCGGAATATATGTGTTAGACACGCTCGTATTAGGTTTATATCTAGTCTACTATCGTGTTTGACTTGAGATATGACAGGTCTTGTCTCTATAGTTGATGGATAGCAGACTATTGAGTAGCTTAAGAGATCGAGAGTCTGGCAGTTGTCTGTGTAGAGAGATGGAGAACCTTAGGAACAGAGATACAGAGACTGTTTTGGTAGATTGAACAGGAATCTGCAGACGAGAGCACTATCGAGGAGTTATTTTCTGATATATCTCGTATAAGTTCTACTTCTATTCAGAGTGAGGATGAACTCTCTCTAGTGTAGGATTTGATTTATTAGGCACATGGGAACATATTCAATGTTTAGGTATTGTCTATACTTCAGTCGTCTTATTGAACAAGGTTGTGAGCATTAATAGTGTATATGTTACAGTGTGTTATCAAGCACTGATATGGAGGGAATACACAGAGAGAGATTCTTGGTCGTGTGGGTTCTATGGCATGTGGTGAGAGTGGTGTCTCTCGTTAACTCTATGAAGCACACACACATTATATTGTGCACATAGTGATGGTTTCTGTGGGTGGGTGATCTGTGTTATCAGAGACATACAAGTGGCAGGTAGCACTGCATTATCTGACAGTACATGAGCACAGAGTCTATCTATAGATTTATCACTAGACATCATATAGTGTATCACACATCTATTGTTTTTAGATGCACGAAGAGTGGGGTGGGGGTGGTAGTCTTCTAGGGGATTGGTGGAGGTACTAGTAGGGGTGTCATGGTCTCTTGTCAACACGAGTGTGGGTGGGATAATAAGATATATCTTGGCTAGAGGTGTACGCTGGAGAGTGCGATAGCGAGGGATCGAACGAGTAGTCGTAAGATAGAGCAGAGTCTCTTGGGGTGTGCACGTATAGGGGAGTCTTGGTGTGTAGGTTGTTGGGGGGTACTAGTGACAGTAGAGGTGGAGGACTATGACAGCACTCAGTGGCTTTTATGGAGGAAACTATGTAGGGTCCGAGAAAAAGTGGAGAGAGACTCAAGGTCAGTTGGGGAGCGTGCAAGTGAGTCAGTGGCACTAATCTCACATAGACTCTGATGTGTCACTCTTAGCGGTAAATTCACATGGCAGAGGCTATGAGCGAGTGGGCATTCAGGGGGCGTTAATTATGTGGCTGAGACGGTGAGATGATACGGGCAATAGTAGTACAACATTCGCATACATTTGATATGATAGTCAAATTAGGTTCTGAGGCATGCACTTTGGGTCTGACGTAGGCGGCTAGTATCTGCCAAATCTCTGATGGCGGTACGGTGCTTCAGACGATCTCCAGTGTCTATGATCTTGAAAACATGAACTTTAGAGAAAAAGTGCCTGAGAGTTCTTCCTCCGACCCCTCCTGTTACTCTAATGGGACTTCAAAACCTTTCCAAACTCTGCAATTTCACTCTAACATGGGATACTATGCCCAGGAGAGGTCTTTCCTGGCACAGGGGCATGGGAGTGGGGGGAGGGGGGGCGGTTGTTGGCAAAAAGCTGCTGAAACTGAAAAAAAATCTGACTCTTGATCAGTGATGCTTTCAGAGAAAGATCTCGGTCAAAGGGGAGAAAGGTAAAAATTAATAAAGAGAAACTTCCATTAAGATAGAGTTTGGAGGCCAGAAGGGAGAGCTCTCAGACATGACAGCAGAGCCCAGCAGGAAGAAGAAAGACTTCCTCTTCTTGCCTGCCAAGAGTTCAGCCAATGAAAGACTGCCAGGACTCAGCGAATGAAAGAGCCACCGTACTTCAAACCCTCAGCCTCCCACGGACACTGCTTAGTGCAGCCTTCCTAACCTCCTCTTTCTTTCAAAGAGTTATCTTCTCCCTGTTAGGGAGGCTTGCGTGTGGCTCACCATGGTTGGTAGCCCTGAATTGCAATTCTCTCTTGATCTAGAATAAACTCATTTTTGGTGGAGCAATCCTTGGCAGTCTATTTGTTTTAGGTCAACACAATTTTGACACTAGGGTGGATAATCGTGCACTACATTAGTGTCCTCTCAGCACTAGCATTCTAGGCCTGGCAGCCTTCCTCTGTCTCTCAGAAAGGAAACAAAAACAAAACAAACAAACAAAACCCACAGCAGGTTTATTTGATTGGGTCTTCAAATCACTCGGCTGTCATCTGCCTCAAGTGGTGCAAAATGTCTGACCCACACTATGGGCTCCCCAGGGGTTGGAAGAGGACCAGCGATTTGTGAGAGAATATTGAGCGAGTGCCCTTAGAAGGCTGTGAATCTCCCCAACCAAGGAAGAGGGGTGGAACGTGGGTCCTCTCCTCACATCCATTCAAGCAAGCAAGAGGGTGCTCAAGGCCCTTCCCTAGAGCTTCACGTGTGCCTCCTTCTCCACCATGAAGCAGGAGGTACTATGATGCGGTGGCCAGAGTGCATTTGCCCCTCCCCCCCACCCAGCTCAAGCTACTTCAAGGACCCACCCCGCCCCCACCCACTGAGAGCTCACCATCACCATGGCAGCCATTGTTTGGTCCGCGTGCCCGTTGTCCCAGGAGACGCCACAGGCCTCTCCAAGCCTCTCAGACTAAAGCCAGAGAGCCCTTGGTCCTAACCCACAAACCTCCCAGAGAGGCTCCTGCCTCCAGCCCGAGCCCCGCCCCCCCCCCGCCTTCCGACCTCAGAGGGACACATTTTCCTCAGATTCTTGGAGAAAGGAGAGCAAGGACGACCTGATGAGTGAGGCAGAAGAGGCCACCCTCACGGAGGTGGCCGCTTCCGTCTCCCCTCAAGCCTCGTGGAAACCCCTGGCATTCTTGGGAGGTGGAGACCCGACCCTAGCCCTAGACACAGGCCACCGCAGCGGGGATGCGATCCCCAAGGCCACCGCCAGGGGCGCCAAGGGAAAGGTGCCCAAGAAGGTCATCACTGAGAAGGTCCTAGGCTCTGTCGTGTGGTTTAATGCGAAGAACGGGTATGGCTTCATCAGCAGGCACGATACCCAGGAAGATTTGTTTGTTCACCATACGGGCATCACCCAGAACAACCCCCACAAGTACCAACGCAGCATGGAGGACGGCGAGACAGTGGAGTTCGACGTGGTGCAGGGCAAACGGGGCAATGAGGCCGCTAACGTGACCGGGCCAGCGGGCGCACCATTGAAGGGAAGCCGCTACACTGCCCACCGCACCAGCAGCCGCCGGGGCTCCAGCATCCACCGCCATGAGCCACCACCGCAAGGTCCCAAGAGCGCAGAGGACAACGTTGATGAACGCGGGGGCAGTGGCGAAGGCTTCACCGTGGCCCAGGGCCTCAGACGCCCTCTGCCTGGCCACTCCCAAGACCAACGACTGAGGCATTTCCCGCCCCCCCCACTGGGCCCCATCTGTGACCCGCCACCCATTGATCCTGGTTACCACCAGCGGCCCCCGGTCCGGCCAGCAGCCTGGGTCCCCCGCCACTGCAAGGCAGGAGGGGCATCCTTGGGGGGGTCGGGGCCCCTGCTACCTGCTGACTCGCCCTAGGGCCCAAGGCACCACACCTGGTCCAAGAAGCTCACCAAGCATCCCGGAGGAGCTGGAGGCAGAGCACAGCCAGAGCAGGAACGAAGCCCGCAGCACTCCTCCACAGAGGCCCCCTCCACGCTATGCATCCAGCCGTCCCATTAACCGGCGCCGCCGCCTGCAGCAAGTGCCTGGTGCCCAGGGACAGGATTCCGAGGGAGGAGAGGGCACGATCATGAAGAGCCCCACTGAAACACCTGCTTCTGTCGCTGTGGCCAAGAAGAACGACGCCCCTGAGGAGGAGAACCCCTTGGTCATGGATGCGCCCTCTGCCTCCTGGGCCTAGTCACAGCTCGGATCACTCCCCAGGGACTCCCTGCCCTGGGCTACAGGTGATGTCCCCTTGAGGAGCTCAGTCCAAACATGCACACGCATTGTTAGATTTGGGACCTGAAAAAAAATACATGCCCTTTACTCAAAGTGAGAAGATAAATGACAAGATCCATATAATTCTAAATTCCCTCATACTATCTGCCTTGGTAGTATCCTGACCCACTCACTCACACACACACACACACACACACACACACACACACACACACACACACATGCATACAAACATACACTTCTGAACCTATATCTTTAATGATCTGACCAGGACCACACCTATTATTCTACATCCCCAGGTGAATTAGGTGCAGTAATGTTAAAAAATTGTGTTTTATTTTTAACAAAAAAAACAAAGATTATCTGAAACTGAAGATGATGTCACATTGCTCAACTGGCTGGTATTTTAGCAATAAAACACTTCACTTTGCCTTTATCTCTTATCACTGCTGTCTGAATTTTTTTAAGGTACTTGATCTAATACCATTGAACTATAAAAATGAAAATGAGCATGAGGGGCTGGGGGTGTTGGACAATGAGAAGATGCTCATCCAAGGGTGCAAACTTTGAGTTGTAAAATGAATAAGTTACAATGACCTAAGGTACAGCATGGATACTGTGGTTAACAATACTGTCTTGTATACTTGAAAGTTTCTATAAGAGTAGATCATTAATGTTCTCACGTGACAACAACAAGAAAATGCTAATTATGTGAGGAAAAGGATGTGTTCCTTAATCTTATTGTGGGCAAGGTTTTACAACATACACCTGTGTGAAAATTATCACGTACATCTTAAACTTACACAGTATCTCCATAAACCTGTGGGGGTAGACCTGAGGGAAAAAAAGAAAGGAAGCAAGTGTAATTTTCGTTGTGAGCAAGGAAGCATCCCTGGAGCTGAAGAGAAACATGTAGTCCATAATCTTCATCTGTGCTTCCTGGTTGTTGAGTTCTTCCAGGGGGCCTGTGGAAGATTACTGGAAGGCTGAGCAGGTGCAGTTCAGTCCACCTCAATCCCATCAGAGAATCTCTGATTGGGAGTGTCATTCCTATCCTGGTCTTCATTTGAACATGTGGTGGAGTTGATGGATGGGAGGCAGGAGTTGGGTTTGGAGGTGGGGAAAATGAGCCATAGATACTTGAAACCAACAGAGGTCTTTAAAGCCTCATGTTACAGATTAAGGAAATTGGATTATAACTAGCAAGATCCAAATGCTTTTCTTATTTACATGCTGAGGCATTTTATACCACACTAAAAGCTAGCCTAAGGTATTTGGAGAGGGAGCATTCAATCATCCATTATGGCTATGTATCCAAATCCATTCACACAGAAACAGCAGAGATCCTTCATTCAGAGAATTTTCAAGTGCCCTCCTGTGCCAGACACTCTGCCAGGCACTAGGAACTGCATCATAATGAAGATGGCCTCTTATCTCAAGGAGCACACAACCTAGTGGAGATGAGACAAACCTGACAGTGGCTACACCATGTAGTGAGTGCTCTGTTGCAGTTAGCAAAGGATGTGAGAGGAAACACAGGTGATGCATTTTGTGGCAGGGTTAGTTCCAGGCTGAAAGAACCACTACTTGGACACTTGAATTTAAAATTATACCTAGCAGCCACCACAAAACTCAGATTTGATAAAGTCATGTTTACATAGAGCTAGAGGTTGTTCATCCAGACTCCTAGCCCAGTGCACTTCCCAGTATACCAGCTGACTTCTTCAGAGACTAGCAGAGTGCATAAAAAATCACCAAGCATAAGAATTTATACTGACACACGTCACCAAGTGAGAATAGAAGAGGACTCAAAGTGAGACTAAACTTGTTATGATTAGGAAAGAATTCAAGTCCCTCCAGGATGCTTTTTTATGTGAAATAACAGACCCAGATATGGTGCAGGGAAATGTCTTCTATATATATACAAGGTTGGGTTGATAGGCTTCAACCTGTTGTGTGAGGTATGAGCATCTGGAGACAGTAGATTGGTCAGCCTGGCCATGGAGGTTTCTCTTTGGGGGAATGGAGGGCGTAAAGGACAAACATAAGGAAGCATGAATTTTCCCTGCTCACATGGTGCCTGACAGGAACAATTAGCAGAAGCTGACCTGGTGATTGCTGACTGGGGTGGCGGGTGGGGGTGTCAAGTAGCGGAGAACTGAAGGATATAGAGTGTGTTCACAGAGGTCTTAATACATATCTAGGGGTGACTATAACTGGCAGCAGGAACGTTCTGCTGTTTCCCAACTGCTCCAGGATTTACAAAAATTCCAGAAAATTATCTACTTCTGTTTCATTGATTACATGAAAGTCTTTGACTGTGTGGACCACAACAAGCTGTGGAAAATTCCTGAACAGATAGGAATACGAGATCACCTTACCTGCCTCCTGAGAATCCTGAGTGCAGATCAAGAAGCAACAGTTAGAATCGGATGTGGAACACCAGACTGGTTCAACATTGGGAAAGGAGTACATCAAGGCTGTATATTTTCACCCTGCTTATTTAACTTATATGTAGATTACATCATGTGAAATGCCAGGCTAGATGAAACACAAACTGGAATCAAGATTGCTGGGAGAAATATCAATAACCTCAGATATGCAGATGACACCACCCTTATAGCAGAAAGTGAAAAGGAACTAGAGAGCCTCTTAATGAAAGTGAAAGAAGAGAGTGAAAAAGCTGGCAGAAACCTCAGTAGTCAAAAAACTAAGATCATGGCATCCATTCCCATCACTTCATGACAAACAGATGGGGAAACACTGGAAACAGTGAGAGACTTTATTTTCTTGGGCTCCAAAATCACTGCAGATGGTGGCTTCAGCCAAGAAAGTAAATGATGCTTATTCCTTGGAAGAAAAGCTGTGACAAACCTAGACAACATATTAAAAAGAAAAGACACCACTTTGCCGGCAAAGGTCCATATAGTCCAACTATGGTTTTTCTAGTAGTCATGTATGGATGATAGCGTTGGACCATATGGAAGGCTGAGCATGAAAGAACTGATGCTTTCAAACGGTGGTATTGGAGAAGACTCTTGAGAGTCCCTTGGATTGCAAGGAGATAAAATCAGTCAATCCTAAAGGAAATCAATCCTGAATATTCATTGGAAGGACTGATGCTGAAACTCCAATACTTTGGCCACCTGATGTGAAGAGCTGACTCATTGGAAAACACTCTGATGCTGGGAAAGTTTGAAGGCAGGAGGAGAAGGGAATGACAGAGAATAAGACGGTTGGATGGCATTACCAACCTGATAAACATGAGTTTGAGCAAACTCCAGGAGATGGTGAAGGACAGGGAAACCTGGTGTGCTGCAATCCATGGGATCACAAAGAGTTGGACATGACTGAGTGGAAGAACAACAACCAGGATTTAGGCATTGTTGTTGTTCAATCACTCAATCATGTCTGACTCTTTGTGACTGCATGGACTGCAGCATGCCACGATTCCCTGTCCTTCACTATCTCCCAGAGTTTGTCCATTGTGTCAATGATGCAATCCAATCATCTAATCCTCTGTAGCTCCCTTCTCTTCCTGTCCTCAGTCTAGCCCAGCATCAGGGTCCTTTCCAACAGATCAGCTCTTTGCATCAGTTGGCCAAAATATTGGAGCTTCACCTGCAGCATTGGTCCTTTCAATGATTATCCAGCGCTGATTTCCTTTAGGGCTGACTGATTTGGTTTCCTTGCTGTCCAAGGGACTCTCAAGGGTCTTCTCCAGCACCAGTCTTATCCAGCATACTTCGAAAGCATCAATTCTTTCTTGATCAGCCTTCTTTATGGTTCAATTCTCACATCCGTACATGACTACTGGAAAAACCATACCTTTGACTATATGGACCCTTGTCGGCAAAGTGATGTCTCTTCATTTTAATATACTGACTAGGTTAGTCATAGCTTTTCTTCCAAGGAACAAGTGTCTTTTAATTTCATGGTTTAAGGATTTAGGCATGCTTAGGTGCAACTTCAGGAGCCCAGCAGAAGCCAAAGGATACCACCTAAGACACAACAGAGAGATGCCTGGGCTGTCTCCAGAAAACTTTAATTTAAACAAAAACAAAAAGAAATATATCCTTTGTGCTAATCCTCTTTCCTTTCTTTCACTCCCACTTCATGTACCAGATATTACTTGGTTTATTTTGTCTGAAAAATGTGAATTTTGCAGTTATCTTTGTTTCGCTCATTGAAAAGTGACACACCCCATCCTAAAGACTTTAACAACAGCAGGCTTCCTTACATATCTTTGATTGGGAGACTGTGTTCCAGGGAATGTGGGTAGGAATACTCTTTGTACATTAGAATGCCACCCCAGCAGGCATATCCTGCATCCAATAAATTGCTCTACAGATATCTGTTAGGTCCAGCTGGTTTATATTATCATTCATGTTCTCTATTTCATAGTTGATCTCCTGCCTAATCTTTCTAACACTTATTGAAAGTGGATTAGTAAAGTCTAACAATTGTTGAATTGTCTATTTCTCTCTTCAATTCTATCAGTTTTTTCCCTCCATAAATTTTTGGATTGTCTTTTTACATGCATATATAGTTTCTATGTCTTCCTAAAACATTTCATGGTGCTTTCATCTGTTATCACTGTTGTCTGAAATTTTTTAAAGCCTACTAGCCCATAATTGTATCGAGAGAGTCCTTTCAATCATTTTTTAAAATGATTTTTGGCAAAGATCGTGCATATTGATCTCCTTACAAGTCATGAACATAACACTAATTCTGGACTTACAGGATGATCATTGCAGGGCATTCTAAAGGGTAAAAATGCATTTAAAAAGTACTCAGATCTCTGTTATTTCATCCTCTTCCTCTGTCCCAGAAATGTAGCAATTAATTCTCAGGGTGCACCCAACTACCCCTGCTTACTGATTAGGTAGACAAAAGACAAAAAGAAAAAAAAAACTGAGCAAAACATCATGGCAAGTAAAAAACTTGACTCTCTATGAGCAGAATTCTACTCTTTTGCATTTTTAATGGACTGTATCTAATACAATTTAAGTACATAAAATGGGCATGAGAGACTTGGGGTGGTAGAAAATGGGAAGATGCTCATTAAAGGGTACAAACTTTCAGTTGTAAGATGAGTTAGTTCTGGGGACCTAATGTACAGCTTGGAGACTATAGTTAACAATGAGTGGAAGTGACAGTTGCTTAGTCCTGTCGGACTCTTTGTGACCCCATGGACTATACAGTCCATGGAATTCTCCAAGCCAGAATACTGAAATGGGTAGCCTTTCCCTTCTCCAGCAGATCTTCCTGACCCAAAAATTGAAACAGGGTCTCCTGCATTGCAGGTGGATTCTTTACCAGCTGAGACATCAAGGAAGCCCATAGTCAACAAGTACTCTATTGTACACTTGAAAGATGCTATAAGAGTAGAGCATGAATGTTCTCACCATGATAACAACAAGAAAATGTTATTTATGTGTGGTGAAGGATGTGCTAATTAGTCTTATTGATGGAAACATTTTACAATATATACTTGTATAAAAATTATCACACTGGTCATCTTAAACTTATACCATATCTCAATAAATCTGAGGGAAAACACGGAAGGAAAAAAGTGAGCATAGAAGCAGGTATAATTTTTGTTGTGCATACCTCTGGAGTTGAAGAGAATCATCCAGTCCATAGTCCATGGGATCTATAGTGCATGGGCTCAGTAACTGTGGTTCCTGGGCTCTAGAACACAAGTTTAGTAGTTGTGTTTCATGGACTTAGTTGCTCTGCAGCATGTGGAATCTTCCAGGACCAGGGATGGAACCCACGTCTCCTGCATTGACAGGGAGAGTCTTTCCTACTGAGCCACCAGGGAAACTCTGGAGTTACTTTCTTGATTTCTCTTTTGTCTTTTTCATTGCTAGCATTACTACCAGTTGCCAAGACGAGTTTCTGTTTCTGCACTGTGGACGCAAATTTCACAAGATCCATCTCAAGCTGGGTTAAGGTACCAAACGTAGAGTTTTTGTTTAAGGGAGGTGTTTTTATTTTTCTTTCCAGTAGAGCCAAATGAAGAGCCCCGAAGAGCAGGAGGAGTCTGCACCTTACTCTTGTCATGGTCTCCTGGAAACTTCAGTGTAATGTACTTGATAACGAGGAGAAAAAACCAGTGTGACTTGCTTCCAAGGCAGCCTTGGGCGTGCTCTGTTAGATGCTGTGGAATTCAAAAGTATCTTTTGCAGGGCACCTTCTGCAGGAGTATTTCAGCTTCATATCTCAGACAAGAAAACAGAAAGGCATGAAAAGAAGAGACACACATAGGCAAGAAAAAGAACCACTTTCGGGACCAAAGGGTGAGCAGAGAGAAAGTGACTCCTGGTGTGCTGTTCTGCACTGGCACCTCGAGACTGAGAACCAGGCAGGGCTGGGACCTTGGTAATGTTTCAGAGGGCCCCTCCTGCCCAGAGCACACCTGGTCATTGTGATGGCTTCAGGGCAGAAGATAAGGAGGTTTGCTGGGGTCAACTGGGAGTAGGATTTAAAGGGAAGTGACAACATTTCCATCAGGCAATCGAAAAAGAAGCATGGAGAGACAGAATGCTATCTCCTTGCCAGTGTATTCTTCCTGAACCTGGGGCTTTACTGGTCATGTGGATACAGCTCCTTTTATTTTTCCATTTGTTGAATCCAGATGCTGTGGTGAACAAAGCAGACCCATGGGCATGGGCACCTGCAGAGCAGAGAGCCAAGTGGGAAGAAAGACGTTGACCCAGAGGCCACGAACTAGGAGCCATTGATGTGTCTTGTGGCCTACAGTGTTCCTAGAAATTATTGTATTTAGTCTTAAGTCCTTTCTGACTCTTTGCCACCACATGTACTGTAGTCGGCCAGGCTCCTCTGTCCATGGTATTTCCCAGGCATGAATACTGGAGAGGGATGCCATTTCCTTCTCCATGCATAGAGGACTTTTTAGGGCAGTGAAACTGTATTGTATGATGTTATGGTAAATACATGACACTACATATTTGTCAAAGCCCATAGAACCTTACAGCACAAAAAGTTAATCAATGTATGCATATTAAAAATACATTTTGACATCAAGAATTGAATGAAGAATTTGACTGAACAATCTAATTATATTACAAATGTATGAACCCAGCTCAGTAAGATCCACTGACTTAAGTATCTTTGGGAATGAATGGATTTGAAGACTAAAAGCAAAAGAGAAAAGCACTGTAATCTAGTTGATAGTGTTCTTTCTCCTAGGGGTACATGTTGACATTCCTGACACTATTACACATGTATACCTGAACAACTGAATAGCTGGCATGTGAGTATATATTTGTTTGTTCTCTTAGCTGAAAGGGTCTAAAAGAAATGATACACCCTAAATCTGAAAGAAACAATGATGTAGAAGGAAGCACAGATCTTGTTTCCCAATACTGTTGTCCAATAAAAGAATCCAGGCTTCTTGGAGAGATGACTGTCTGTAGGGCTCAGAGAGGAAATATAGAATAGGATTCTGGAGGATTGTGTTAAAAAGGAAGTGCTAAAAAATAAAAGCCCCACATTAATGGGTTTATGTCAAAGAAGACAGGAATGAGTTTTGAATGGCCGAAACTATAACAAGATCAGAAACATAATAAATTAAATAAGTCAACTTTTTGGATTTTATCTCAAACTATAAAATAAATATTTATGAGTCCATACTGATATAAGTAAATGTTTGAAAGCATGTGAGAGAATACACCAATTTCCCATGCAGACGAATTACAGATAAATGACATAGGTAATTTGGTTCTCAGGGAGATGGAGTGTAACTTCCTATTCCTTAAGTTTGAATTACACACAGTGGCTTCCTTCCAAAAACAAAAAACAAAAGAACAATATGGAGGGGGGTGAAAAAGAGTAAGTTGAGAGTGGAATAACCTGACAAACACTACTTCAGCCAGGTGGTCAAGGTTAAGAGGTCAAGGTTAAGAGGGATAAAACATGTTGATAGTATCACACAGTAAAAAGGACACTCCACATCTGCCCTCTTCCTCCCTCCACCAAAATCCATATTCCGAGGCTAATAGGAAAATCATCAGAGAAATCCATGTTGAGGAACATTTTTAAAATACCTGACTAGAACTCCTCAAAACTATAAAGATCATAAAAATGAGGGAAGATGTGAGAAACTGTCACATTCAAGATGAGTCTAAAGAGACGTGACTACTAAATGCAATGTGAGATATGGGATGAGTTCCTGGAACAGCAATTAGGACATTAGGTAAAAACAAAGAATATTTTAGCAGGAAAAATCTTAGAAATGAAGGAGGCATTCTACTTAATAGCAATATGTGTGATATAAGAGATATTTTTGATATACAGGAACTATCTTTGCTTTTTTGGTAAATCTAAAATTGTTCTAAAATTAAAGATTTTTCACATGTCTGGTGGACATTGTCACATGGGTGCATCCTCTACAAGTGGTTGTGCTTTTCTGTACTTTCCTATAAAGTACGGTATATAGTACAGTATAGAGTTATTGTCTACTATATCTGCTTAATTCCAGTTTAGTTTGCTACATCCCCTACCTTAGGTGTGGTGTGTTTCTGTTTTCATTCTTCTCAAAGCACAGTTGACTCTTGAACAACAGGAGTGTGAACTGTGCAGGTCCACTTATACAAAGATTTTTTTTTCCAATAGTAAATACTAGAGCATTACACAATCTGCAGCTAGTTGAATCTGCCGAGGTTAAATCTCAGATGTAGAAGAACCACATAGATGGTGTGCCAACTATAATTTATACACGAATTGATGACGGCAGAAAAAGTCAGTGCCCTAAGCCCTGCCTTGTTCAAGGGTCAATTGTATTGTCTTCTATTTCTTGTGATTCTTTCTTTGATCTTTTGATTATTTAGGAGTGTGTTGCTTAGTTTCCACATATTTGTCTGTTTCTTGAAATTTGTGTTTTTCTAATTTCATTGTATTCAGAGGATGTAGTTTATATGATTTCAACCCTTTAATATTTATTTAGGTTTGTCTTATGCCCTAGCATTTGGTTGTTCTGGAGAATGTTCATTGCACACTGAAGAAAAATGCATATCCTCATAGGATAAACTGCTCTATAGATATCTTTTATGTCCAGCTGGTTTGTATTATCTTTCAAGTCCTCTATTTCATAGCTGATATTCTGAAAGTGTCTGAAATGTAGTACTTGCCTGCAACTGCCAAAGTGACAGAATGATCTCAGATCATTTCCAAGGCAAGCTATTCAACATCACAATAATTCAAGTCTATGCCCCTACCACAGATGCTGAAGAAGCTGATGTTGATCACTTCTATGAAGAGCCTGAAGACCTCCTAGAGCTAACACCAAAACTAGATGTTCTATCCATCACTGGGGATAGGTATGCAAAAGTAAGAAGTCAAGATAAATTGGAGCAATAGGCAAGTGTAGCCTTGGAGAACAAAATGAAGCAGGGCAAAGGCTAACTGAATTCTGCAAAGAGAATGCACAAATCATAGAAAATGCCCTTTTTCAGCAACACATGTTATGACTTTACACATGGGCATCACCAAAAGGTCAATACGAAAATCAAGTTGATTGCATTCTTAATAGCTGAAGGTGGAAAAGCTTTATACAGTCAGTAAAACAAGACCTAGAGCTGACTGTGGCTCAGACCATTAGCTTTTCATAGGAAAATGCAGGCTTAAACTAAAGAAATTGGGGAAAACCACTAGGTTAGCCAGGTACTACTGAAAACAAACCCCTTATGAATATGCAGTGGAGGTAACAAATAGATTCTAGGGATCAGATCTAGTTACCAGTGTGCCTGAAGAACTACAGACAGAGGTCTGCAATGTTGTACAGGAAGCAGTGAACAAAGCCATCTCAAAGAAAAAGAAAAGTGAAAAGGCTAAGTGGTTATCTCAGGAGGCTTTAAAAATAACTGAAGAGCTATTAAAAAGAACACATTTGAATCAGTTCTAATGAGGTGGATGAAACTGGAGCCTATTATACAGAGTGAAGTAAGTCAGAAAGAAAAACACCAATACAGTATATTAACACACACACACACACACACACACACATATATATATATATAATTTAGAAAGATGGTAACGATGGCTCTATATGCGAGACAGCAAAAGAGACAGATGTAAAGAACAGACTTTTGGACTTGGTGGAAGAAAGCAAGGGTGGGATGATTTGAGAGAATTTCATTGAAACATATATATTACCATATGTGAAATAGATTGCCAGTCTAGGTTCAATGCATGAGACAGGGTGCTCAGGGCCAGTGCACTGGAATGACCCAGAGGGATGGGATGGGAAGGGAGGTGGGAGGGGGGTTCAGGATGGGGAACACATGTACACCCATAGCTGATTCATGTCAATGTATGGCAAAAACCACTACAATATTGTAAAGTAATTAGCCTCCAACTAAAATATTTAAAAAAAAAAAAGAAAATATTGAACATTAACACCAGTGGGCTTACTTGATTTTACTTGAACTTCCATAATAAATACTCTGTTCTAATAAAAAAATTAAAAAACATAGTGTAAAATTACAGGGGTATGATTGTATTTATTTATTTACAATTTCCAAATTGTTCTATAAAGTCAGCATATTTTTTTCTTCTAAAAGAGAAATAAAGGAATATTATAAACGATGTATATAAAAATAAAAAATAAACAGAAATAGCTGAAGAATGAAGAGAAGTGAGAAGCAAGGGAGAAAGGGAAAGCTACATCCAACTAAACACAGAGTTCTAAGGATGAGCATGAAGAGATAAGAAGACCTTCTTCAATGAAGAGTGCATAGAACTAGAACAAAACAACAGAAAGTGAAAGACTAGAGATCTCTTCCAGAAAATCAAAAATATAGAGGGATGGGCACATTAAAGGACAGAAATTGTAGAGACCTAGTAGACACTGAAGAGATTAAGAAGAGATGGAAAGAATACAGGAAAGAATTCATGAAAAGATCCTAATGAACTGTATTACTATGATGGTGTGTTCAGTCACCCAGAGCCAGACATACACAAGTATAAAGTCAAGAGGGCCTTAGGAAGAACAGTTCTTAATAAAGCTAGAAGATGTAATGCAATTCCAGTAGAACTAATCAAAGCTCTAGAGGATGATGACATCATGGTGTTGCATTCAATATGTCAGCAATTCTGGAAGACCCTGCAGTGGTCACAAGACTGGAAAATCTTCATCCTAATTCCCAAGAAGGATAGTATTAAAATATGTGCTAACCATCAGACAGTTGCACTCATCTCCCATGCTAGTAAGGTCATGCTAAAAACCCTGTACGCTTGGCTTCAGCATTATGTAAACCAAGAACTTACAGATGTACAAGCTAGGATCAGAAAAGGAAGAGACACAAGATATCAAATTGTCAACCTTTGCTGGATCATAGAGAAAGCAAGAGCATTCCAAAAAAAATCTACTTCTTTTTCATCAAATCTACGCTAAAGCCTTTGACTTTGTGGATCATAGCAAACTGTAGAAAGCTCTTCAAGAGATTGGAATACCAAACCATCTTACCTGTCTCCTGAAAAGCCTTTATGCGGGTTGAGAAGAAAGAGTTAGAACCCTGTATAGAACAATAGATTGGTTCAAGTTTGAGAAAGGAGTAAGACAGGGCTGTCTGCAGTCAGCCTATTTGTTTAACCTGAACACTGAGCACATCATGAGAAATAACAGGCTGGATTATTTACAAGCTGAAATCAAGATACACAGGGGAAACTTCAATAACCTCAGATATGCAGATGATAGCAATCTAACGGCAGCAAGCAAAGAGGAACTAAAGAGCCTCTTGATGAGGGTGAAAGAGGAGAGTGAAAGAGCCAGCTTAAAATTAAATATTAAAACAACAACAACAAGATTATGGCATCTGTCCCCATTACTTCATGGCAAAAAAGAGGAAGAAAAGGTGGCAGTAGTGACAGATTTCCTCTTCTTGGGCTCTAGGATCAATGTGGATGTTGATGGCAGCCATGAAACCAGAAGACAATTGCTTCTTGGTAGGAATTTATGACAAACTTGCACAGTGTGTTGAAAAACAGAGACTTTACTCTGCCAGCAAGTGTCCATATAGTCATGGCCTAGGTCTTCCCAGTGGTCATTTTAGGTTGTGTGAGTTGGACCATAAAAAGGAATAGCACCATAAATTGATGCCTTAAACTGTGGTGTTGAACAAGACTCTTCAAAGTCCCTTAGACTGCAAGGAGATCAAACCAGGCAATCTAAAGGGAGACGAACACTGAATATTCCTTGGAAGGACCGATGCTGAGGCTGAAGCTCCAATATTTCGGTCCTCTGATGTGAACAACCAGCTCATTGGAAAGTCCCTGCTGCTGGTAAAGATTGGGGCTAGAAGGAGATGAGGGCATCGGAGGATGAGATGGATGGATAGCATCACCGATGTAATGGACATCAATTTGGACAATTTCCAGGAGACAGTGAGGGACAGAGAAGCCTGGCATGCTGCAGTCCATGGGGTTCACAAAGAATCAGACATGACTGGGCAAAACCAAAAACCTCAACAGTAGGGTATAGAAATGTTATAAATCTCAATTCCTATAGAGCTCTATCTCTCCTCTTCTGCTTTTTTTTTTCTCTAGTGTGTGTGTATTATCTTTGCTCACCCAAAAAACCTGTACTTCTTTACAGCACCCTTAAACTTGGGCTTCCTCAGGTTTTATTCTAAATAAAGTTAGTCTCTCTGGGAGATGGTCACAGAGCTCTGTTCTTAAGGCCTGACTCTCACTCTCTGCAGAATTTCTGTGCTACAGACCCAGAGATGGGGACTGGAACTTTTATTCTTGCAGTGCCATTACTATACAGGCAAGACTCTAGGTTTTGGGACAGGAAGGGATGGGGCATCGCTGGTCTTCTTGGTTTGTCTCAGCCAGTATGGAATCTCTGCCCTACAGGGAACCTGGTGTGAAGACTATTGAAGCCTAGTATTCTTACCTTTCTATGCCTTAGGGAGGTTTCTGTCTTATGGATGTGAGTTATTGGAGGAAGGATGTCTTGGATTTCTCTTGGAAAGAGTTTCTGCAATAGAGCTGGGAAGGATAAAAAATACTGGAACCAATCTCTCTTGAAAATGAGTCATTGTCTTGAACTAAAATCTGAAAAAAATGCAAGTCCTGTGTAATTAGCTATACTCACCTGCAATAGAGTTTCCATTGCCCTGAGCTGGAAAAGCTGGGAGGTGGAAATTAATCAGTCAAGCAGTTCAGTCACTTAGGTCATTCACAACTCTTTGCAATCCCATGGACTACAGCATGACAGGCTTCCCTGTTCGTCACCAAAACTTGGAGGTTGCTCAAACGCATGTCCCTCGAGATGCCATAAACTCATCTCATCCTCTGTCTTCTCCTTCTCCTGCCTTCAATCTCTCTCAGCATCAGGGTCTTTTACAATGAGTCAGCTCTTCGCATCAGGTGGCCAAAGTATTGGAGCTTTAGCTTCACCATAAGTCCTTCCAATGAATATTCAGGACTGATTTCCTTTAGGATGGACTAGTTGGATCTCCTTGCAGTCCAAGGGACTCTCAAGAGTTTTGTCCCAACACCACAGTTCAAAAGCATCAATTCTTCAGTGCTCAGCTTTCTTTATAGTCCATGACTACTGGAAAAACCATAGCTTTGACTAGATGGGCCTTTGTCGGCAAAGTAAAGTCTCTGTTTTTTAATATGCAGTCTAGCTTGGTCATAGCTTTTCTTCTAAGAAGCAAGTGTCTTTTAATTTCATGGCTGTAGTCACCATCTCCAGTGATGTTGGAGCCAAAGAAAATAAATTCTGTCACTGTTTCCATTGTTTCCCCATCTATTTTCCATGAAGTGATGGGACCAGATGCCATGATCTTTGTTTTTTGAACGTTGAGTTTTAAGCCAGCTTTGTCACTGTCGTCTTTCACTTTCTTTGTGAGGCTCTTTAGTTCCTCTTCACTTTCTCCCACGAGGTTGGTGCCATCTGCATATCTGATGTTATTTATATTTCTCCAGGCAAACTTGATTCCAGAATGTTCTTCATCCAGTCCAGCATTTTGCATGATGTACTCTGCATATGAGTTAAATAAGCATGTCATGGTTCAAATGCCATAGACTCTAGCTGTTCTTACCAAGATTTATTAGATTTTCTTGAATAAATATTCCCTCAGAGCCTTCCCTGGTGGTGCTGTTGGTAGGAATCTGCCTACCAATGCAGGGGACACTGGTTCAATCCCTTGTCCTTGTCTAGGAAGATACCACATGCCCCAGAGAAATTAAGACAATGGGCCACAACTACTGAGATCCTGTTCCACAACCCACATACTACAACTACTGAAGACTTCAGGCCTAGAGCCTGTGCTCCACAACAAAGGAAGCCACCACAATGAGAAGCATGAACACTACGACAATGAGTAGCCCCTGCTCGCTGCAATTAGAGAAAGCCCTGGCATAGCAACAAAGACCCAGCCCAACCAAAATTGAAACAAAAATGAACAAATATATTATTGTAGAAAACCTTTCTCCATTTGATGTAGGCTTTAGAGCAATTTCCAGATATATTAAATATCTATTTTTTTAATTTACCAGTATGGTTGTTGTGCTGATAGAAGGGAACCATGAAGCATCTCATAATGCCAAGATTCTAGTACTTTTTCAAATAACTTATTTTTAGAGGTAAATGAAACTAGGACTATCCTGAGTAATGAAAATAATAATGATCCCCATTCCAGTTTTAACACTTTAAATGTATTATTTTACCCAAGTTTTTCCTCATTTATAACATGGGTACCTTGTATATCCCTCCGATTGTGGTGAGGTGTGAAAGACTATTGAAATTTTGTTGTATAAAGCAGCTAGCATAGAAGTTGACTCATGGCAGACACATAATAAATGTCACTTTTCTGCCCTTCAAGCAAATGACTGTCTCAGGTTGGATAGCTATTTTGGGGACTATCACAATGTATGGAATATGGTTCATGCATGCAATAATTATTGAACCGGATTGAAGGATGGGTAGATAACTGGATGCATGGTTGGGTGGTGAGTGATTTCTAAGGTTCTGATAATTGATTTAGCAATATTAAAAATCATGGATGGAGTTCAAAATATTTTAATGGTACATCCTGAGAAGACTAATTAGAACTCATTCTGGATCTCAGGAATGGCTACATAATAAACAGAATACAGTAAGAATAAAACATGGGTCCCCTCCTTGAAAAAGCATTAAAAATTTCAAGATGGTAACAGCAGATCATTAAACCATAGTTGAGGCCCTTCCATGCATCCAAGAATAGGGCCCTGTGTAATTGTGCAGAACACATGCCCATGAAGTCCATCCCCACTCACTTTTGCCCAAGAGTAGGATCCAAGGGAACTCCTCCTATTATTCCTGGGTTGCCCTTATAGCCTAAGGGTGGGAGATCAATGTATGTGCTAGGGCAGCCCTAGATGGCAGAAGACAGATGGCTAAGAGGGAAAAGTGGCTTAAGGCACTCTGTACTCACCAAGAATTTGGGAAATATTGAATATCTTAAAGCTGTATCATAATGAAAAACAAACAAAAAAAATCCTCAACAAAATTCTAACAAACAGAATCCAACAACATATTAAAAAGATCATGTATCATGACCAAGTGGGCTTTCTCCCAGGGATTCATGGGTTCTTCTATATTCTCAAATCAATTAATGTGATATACCACATTAAAAAATTGAAGGAGAGAAACCATATGATTATCTCAATAGATGCAGGGAAAGCCTTTGACAAAATTCAGCACTGATTTATGATAAAACCTCTCCAGAAAGAAGACATAAAAGGAACATGCCTCAAGATTATAAAAGTCACATATGATAAACCCACAGCAAACATTATCCTCAATGGTGAAAAATTGAAAGCATTTCCCCTAAAGTCGGGAACCAGACAAGGGTGCCCATTCTCACCACTACTGTTCAATAGAGGTTTGGAAGTCCTAGCCACAGGAATCAGAGAAGAAAAAGAAATAAAAGGAACACAGATAGGAAAAGAAGAAGTAAAACTCTCACTGTTTGCAGATGACATGATCCTCTACATAGAAAACCCTAAAGACTCCACCAGAAAATTACTAGAGCTAATCAATGAATATAGTAAAGTTGCAGGATATAAAATTAACACACAGAAATCCCTTGCATCCCTATACATTAACAATGAGAAAACAGAAATAGAAATTAAGGAAACAACTCCATTCACCATTGTGATGAAAGAAAAAAATACTTAGAAATAAATCTACCTAAAGAAACAAAAGACCTATATATAGAAAACTATAAAACACTGATGAAAGAAATCAAAGAGGACACAAATAGATGGAAAAAATATACAGCATTCATGAATCGGAAGAATCAATATAGTGAAAATGAGTATACTACCCAAAGCAATCTGTAGAGTCAATGCAATCCCTATCAAACTACCAATGAACTAGAACAAATAATTTCACAATTTGTATGGAAATACAAAATCCTTGAATAGCTAAAGCAATCTTGAGAAAGAAGAATGGAATTGGAGGAACCAACCTGCCTGACTTCAGACTATACTACAAAGCTACAGTCATCAAGTAAGTATGGTACTGGCACAAAGAAATATACATCAATGGAACAAAATAGAAAGCCCAAGATAAGTCAACATACCTATGGACATCTTATCTTTGACAAAGGAGGCAAGAATATACAATGGAGAAAAGAAAATCTCTTTAATAAGTGGTGCTGGGAAAACTGGTCAAAAACCTGTAAAAGAATGAAACTATAACACTTTCTAACACCATACACAGAAATAAACTCAAATGGATTGAAGATCTAAATGTAAGACCAGAAACTATAAAACTCACATAGGCAAAACACTCTCTGACACAAATTGCGGGAGATCCTCTATGACCCACCTCCCAGAGTAATGGAAATAAAAGCAAAAATAAACAAATGGGACCTAATTAAACTTAAAAGCTTTTGCACAATGAGGGAACTATAAACAAGGTGAAAAGACAGCCTTCAGAATGGGAGAAAATAATAGCAATTGAAGCAACTGACAAAGATACATCTCAAAAATATACAAACAGCTCATGTAGCTCATTACCAGAAAAATAAATGACCCAATCAAAAAATAAACCAAAGAACTAAACAGACATTTCTCCAAAGAAGACATACAAATGGCTAACAAACACATGAAAAAATGCTCAACATCACTCATTATTAGGGAACTGCAAATCAAAACCACAATGAGGTACCATCTCACACTGGTCAGAATAGCTGCTATCAAAAAGTCTACAAACAATAAATGCGAGAGGGTGCGGAGAAAAAGGAACCCACTTACACTGTTGGTGGGAATGCAAACTAGTACAGCCACTATGGAGAACAGTGTGGAGATTCCTTAAAAAACTGGAAATAGAACTTCCATACAACCCAGCAATCCCACTGTTGGGCATACACACCGAGGAAACCCGAAGTGAAAGAGACATGTGTACCCCAATGTTCATTTCAGCACTGTTTATAATAGCCAGTACGTGGAAGCAACCTAGATGTCCATCAGCAGATAAGAACTTTGTAGTACATATACCCAATGGAATATTACTCAGCCAGTAAAAAAGGGAATGAGTCGATGGGCAAGAGTTTGAGCAAGCTCCAGGAGTTGGTGATGGACAGGGAAGCCTGGCATGCTGCAGTCTATGTACTGGGGTCGATAAGAGTCAGACACGACTGAGCGACTGAACTGAAATGAACTGGAATTATTCCTTTCCTTAAAATAATGCAAAAATAATTCAGAAACAAGTACCAGAAAGAGTGTGGCATGATTAATTTACAAGACAATGAATTTCACACTGACATTATATAATTCTACTAAATTTACTTTAAGCCTATGATAACAATCCAGAATTAAGAGTTAATTTTCAGAAACTACCAGAGGAAGAACAATCTATAATATTGGAAACTGCTTTGAGCTTTGTTTGGTTCTTTACAGAGAATGGTGTCCACACATATGTAAATATTAATAAATTGTATTCAAAACGATTGAGGGTATACCTAGCTATCTAGGAACTTACTAGTACAGGTTTTGTAACCGAAGAAAGTGAATCATAGTACTGAAGAATACCTGGAAAATTTTTAAGTACTCTTAGCTGGTGTGTGTGTGTGAAAGTCATTCAGTCGTGTCTGACTCTTTGTGACCCAATGGACTGTAGCTTGCTAGGCTGCTCTATCCATGGAATTCCCCAGGCCAGAATACTGGAGTGGGTTGCCATTCCCTTCTCAAGGGGATCTTCCTGGAGATCTAACTCAGGTCTCCCGCATTGCAAGTGAATTCTTTACCATCTGAGTCACCAGGGAAGCCCACTCTTAGTTGGACATGAGCATAAATGTGCTTTCTCTGCTTGTTCATATACTGTTGGGTCTTGTGGTACTGGCTTAGTTGAGTTTCTGGCTCCATGATTCCATTTAGATCATAGTAATCCATTCATTTTTATATTACCAAATATATGAGAGGAGAAATAATGATATAAGCAAAAACTTGTGCTACATTGGATGCTCAACACATTAATTTCCTAACTAGAAATAAAGTCACATTAATCAATGGACAAGACTTGCAGAATAGTGAAATCAGGAGCTCAGTAAATTCTCTCAGATAAAATTAACAAAAACAATATCAGGGCTCTGGAAACTGACTAAAGGCAGGCATCAAGTTGAGAGGCTTTTTACTCAAAAAAAGAAAATTGAACCTGAGAGGGATTGATCAAGATAGTGGAGTGAGAGGAGGTGGAGCTCACCTCCCTACTGCCTGAACACATCAAAAGTACATCGGAATGGGCTGGGGATGGAGGTGGGAAGGGGGTTCAGGGTGGGGGGAGGGGACACGTGTACACCTGTGGCTGATTCATGTCGATGTATGGCAAAAACTACCACAATATTGTAAAGTAATTAGGCTCCAATTAAAATAAATAAATTAATTAAAAATACATCTCATGGTTTACATTGGAAAGACTGATCAAGATGGCAGAGTAAGATGTGGAGTTCACCTCCTCCCATAAACATATCAAAAATACACTTACATGTGGAACAATTCTTACTGAAAACTAATTGCAAACTAGCTGAAAGACCCCCCATACAGTGAAGGCTATAAGAAAGATCCACATGTAATCAGATAGGAAGGAAAGGAAAGTCTTTGGGTCAGGATCTATGCCCCTGGAAGAGGACTCAGAGGAAAAAGGAAGAATATACAGGCTGACACCCACTCTGGGGAATGAGCAGTGAGAGCCACAGATTGGGTGCTCCAGTCCCAGGATCCTACACAGGAGAGACGAGCCCCGTTGGTTGGTTGGAGGACCACTGGAACTCTAAGGAGGATTGTGAGAAGCCTGAACTCCCCTTATAAGGAGCATTCATGCTCTGGCTATCGTTTGAGGCAGAGCATAGAATGTGATTAGAGAACTGCTTTAGTGGCTGCTGGGTTTTCTGCTACTGCCTCATTACACATCCCAGCTTAAACCAACTGAACATTCTGGCCCTACTCATGCCACATCATGCTGTGGCACTGAATCTGAGCTGGTCATGACTGGGGAGAAGACATGGCAGTGGGGTACAGAAGCGACCTGGTCTCAGGACAGAGCCTGGGTGGTGTGTTAGAATCCGTTGTTGACGTTTATTCAAGCAGCACATCCAAAGAAGCCCAGATCTCTGGTGGAAGCCACTTGACCACAGCTCATACCCTGATACAGTCTGAGAGTTCACACAGGCCCTACCTACCCAGTGTTGTGGCTCCACAACAGGGCAGGGGCAGCTGAGGGCAGAAATTGGCTATAAGGAACAAAGGGACTATGAAGTAGTGCACTGGGGACAGCTTGGGCCTCTGTCTGTGGCCAACAGAAGCCGAAAGCCCTCATAGGCTCCCCTTGCCACAGAAATTTCCCCCTCTGGGGCAGGAGTCCCAGCACTCAGAGAGGAGAAACACACACTTAAAGTGAACAGAGCCAGCTTGGGCCATACACTCAGAGTTTCTGTTCCAGCAACCTAGGATCAGACATCATCCCCAGTAGGGTGGTGATGGCTAATGAGCAGAGGGGTAGTCCCATTTCACAGCTGATGCCAGCTCTAGCTCCTCCATCTCCAGCCCACCCACTACCAAGGTGATAGCTGTCAGCACACCCTGAGCAAAAATTGAGATTTGCATCCACATCAAATCTAACTCTGCACCAAAGGCTTTGAACACATGCAATCTGTATAGGGATACTCCCACATAAGAACACACTTTCAAGACTGCAGTAAGTAATCATTTAACAAGAAGTCATAGAAGGAAAGTTAAGCAAAATGAAAAAAGCAGAGGAACTACTGTCAATTGAAAGAGCAAGAGAAAACCTTTGACAAATAATGAAACAGAAATAACAGTTTTTACCTGATAAAGAATTCAGAGGCCAGAAATAAAACCATGCATTTGTGGCCAAAGATGGCAAGAATGAATATACAATGGGGAAAAAGCATTCTCTTCAATAAGTGGTGCTGGGAAAACTGGCCATGAATGAGATTAGAACATTTTCTCTCACCATATGCAAAACTAAATTAAAATGGATTAAAGACCTAGATGTAAGTCTTGAAACCATAAAAGTCCTAGAAGAAAACATAGGCACAACACTTGTTGACAAAGTCACAGCAATATTCTTTCGGCTATGTCTAACACAAAAGAAACAAAAGCAAACATCGACAAAGGTGACCTAATCAAACATAAAAGCTTTTGCACAGCAAAGGAAACCATTGACAAAATGAAAAGAAAATTTATGAAATGGGAGAAAATATCTGCAAATGATATGTATGACCTGCAAGGGGTTAATATTTAAAATATATAAACAGCTCATACACCTCAATATTTAAAAACCCAATACAAAATGGTGGAAGACCTGAGTAGATATTTTCCCAATAAATACATAAAGATGGCTAGGAAGCATGAGAAAAGACACTCAACATCACTAATTATTAGAGAACTGTAAATCAAAATTTACAATATCAACAATGAGACATAACCTCACGCTTATCAGAAAGACTACCCTCAAAAGTTTACCAATAACAAATGTTAGCAATAATGTCAAGAAAAAGGAGCCCTTGTACACTGTTAGTAGGAATGTAAATCGGTGCAGCCACTATGGAAACAGTATAGTGGTTCCTCAAAAATCTAAAAATAGAGCTACCATATACTCTAGCAATTCTGCTCCTGGGTATATATCCAGAAAAAAAACAAAAACACTAATTTGAAAAGATATATGCACTCTAGTGTTCATAACAGCACTATTTACAATAACCAGGATATGAAAACAATCTACTGAAATATACATCAAGTGATTAGGAAGGTTAAAGAAGTTTCGGTGTATATATATATATATTTCACATTTTTTCAAACTCATAAGTATGTAAATGAAGAGTGAACCTTAATATAAAATACAGAGTTTGGGTAATTTTCATATGTCGTTGTAGGTTCACAAATTGTAACAAATGTACCACTTTATTGTGGGATGTGGATAGTGGGGGAGGCAGGGGCTATTTGGGAACTTTCTGCGCTTTTGCTCAATTTTTCTGTAACCTAAGACTGCCATAACATAAGGTGGTGTTTCTAAAGTTGCCTTCTCATGCCCAAGTGGGCTTTATCCCAGGAATGCAAGGTTTCTTTAACATCCACAAATCAATCAATGTAATTCACCACATTAACAAATTGAAAGATAAAAACCATATGATTATCTCAATAGACGCAGAAAAAGCCTTTGACAAAATTCAACATCCGTTTATGATAAAAACCCTCCATAAAGCAGGAATAGAAGGAACATACCTCAACATAATAAAAGCTATATATGACAAACCCACAGCAAACATTATCCTCAACGGTGAAAAATTGGAAGCATTTCCCCTAAAGTCAGGAACAAGGCAAAGGTGCCCACTTTCACCACTACTATTCAACATAGTTTTGGAAGTTTTGGCCACAGCAATCAGAGCAGAAAAAGAAAGGAATACAGATAGGAAAAGAAGAAGTAAAACTCTCACTGTTTGCAGATGACATGATCCTCTACATAGAAAACCCTAAAGATTCTACCAGAAAACTACTAGAGCTAATCAATGAATATAGTAAAGTTGCAGGATACAAAATTAACACACATAAATCCCTTGCATTCCTATACACCAATAATGAGAAAACAGAAAGAGAAATTAAGGAAACAATACCATTCGCCATTGCAACAAAAAGAATAATATACTTAGGAATATATCTACCTAAAGAAACAAAAGACTTATATAGAGAACACTATAAAACACTGATGAAAGAAATCAAAGAGGACACAAACAGATGGAGAAATATACTGTGTTCATGGATTGGAAGAATTAATATCGTGAAAATGAGTATACTACCCAAAGCAATCTATAGATTCAATGCAATCCCTATCAAGCTACCAATGGTATTTTTCACAGAACTAGAACAAATCATTTCACAATTTGTATGGAAATATAAGAAACCTCGAATAGCCAAAGCAATCTTGAGAAAGAAGAATGGAACTGGAGGAATCAACCTGCCTGACTTCAAGCTCTACTACAAAGCCACAGTCATCAAGACAGTGTGGTACTGGCACAAGGATAGAAATATAGACCAATGGAACAAAATAGAAATCCCAGAGATAAACCCACGCACCTATGGACACCTTATCTTCGACAAAGGAGGAAAGAGTATACAATGGAGAAAAGACAATCTCTTTAACAAGTGGTGCTGGGAAAACTGGTCAACCACTTGTAAAAGAATGAAACTAGAACACTTCCTAACACCATACACAAAAATAAACTCAAAATGGATTAAAGATCTAAACGTAAGACCAGAAACTATAAAACTCCTAGAGGAAAACATAGGCAAAACACTCTCCGACATAAATCACAGCAGGATCCTCCATGACCCACCTCCCAGAATATTGGAAATAAAAGCAAAAATAAACAAATGGGACCTAATTAAAATTAAAAGCTTTTGCACAACAAAGGAAACTATAATCAAGGTGAAAAGACAGCCTTCAGAATGGGAGAAAATAATAGCAAACGAAGCAACTGACAAACAATTAATCTCAAAAATATACAAGTAACTCCTGCAGCTGAATTTCAGAAAAATAAACGACCCAATCAAAAAATGGGCCAAAGAACTAAACAGACATTTCTCCAAAGAAGACATACAGATGGCTAACAAACACATGAAAAGATGCTCAACATCACTCATTATCAGAGAAATGCAAATCAAAACCACAATGAGGTACCATTACACACCAGTCAGAATGGCTGCTATCCAAAAGTCTACAAACAATAAATGCTGGAGAGGGTGTGGAGAAAAGGGAACCCTCTTACATTGTTGGTGGGAATGCAAACTAGTACAGCCACTATGGAGAAAAGTGTGGAGATTCTTTAAAAAACTGGGAATAGAACTTCCATATGACCCAGCAATCCCACTGCTGGGCATACACACCGAGGAAACCAGAATTGAAAGAGACGCATGTACCCCAATGTTCATCGCAGCACTGTTTACAATAGCCAGGTCATGGAAGCAACCTAGATGTCCATCAGCAGACGAATGGATAAGGAAGCTTTGGTACATATACACAATGGAATATTACTCAGCCATTAAAAAAATACATTTGAATCGGTTCTATTGAGATGGATGAAACTGGAGCCCATTATACAGAGTGAAGTAAGCCAGAAAGAAAAACACCAATACAGTATACTAATGCATATATATGGAATTTGAAAGATGGTAACGGTAACCCTATATGCGAGACAGAATAAGAGACACGGATGCATAGAACAGTCTTGTGGACTCTGAGGAAGAGGGTGAGGGTGGGACGTTCTAGGACAATAGCATTGAAACATGTATATTATCATATGTGAAGCGGAACACCATTCCATGTTCTATGCATGAGACAAATGCTCAGGGCTGGGGCATTGGGATGACCCAGAGGGATGGGATGGGGAGGGAGGTGGGAGGAGGGTTCAGGATGGGGAACACATGTAAACCCATGGCTGATTCATGTCAATGTATGGCAAAAACTACTACAATATTGTAAAGTAATTAGCCCCCAACTAAAATAATTAAATTTATTAAAAAAATAATAATAAATAAATAAAGTTGCCTTCTCAAAAAAAAAATTCCATCAATGTTATCCGCTATATTAACATACTAAGGAAGGAAAAATCACATAATGTTTTTAATTGGTGCATAAAAATATTTGAGAAATTAAAATCACAATATGGTAAAATTGCATGCTTATTGGAAAGATTGAAGTAAAAAATACTGTTAATACCGAATGCTATTGATGACCAGGAGTAACTATATCTTTTATACATTGCCGGTGAGAATGTAAAATGGCACAATAATTCTGATAGTTTCTTATAAGACCAAACATATATTTGCCATGAAAGTGTTAGTCGCTCAGTCGTGTCTGACTCTTTGAGATCCCATAGACTGTAGCCCACCAGGCCCTTCTATCCATGGAATTCTCCAGGCAAGAATACTGGAGTGGGTAGCCATTCCTTCTTCAAGGGATCTTCCCAAACCAGGGATCGAACCCAGGTCTCGTGCATTGCAGGCAGATTCTTTATCCTCTGAGCCACTAAGGAAGCCCCAGTAACAATTCCACAATTTCACCCTTGTTCATTTATCATAGAAAAATAAAAATATATGCTCACACAAAAGCTTGTATGTGGATAGCAACTTTATTTATAACAAACCAAACCTGGAAACAACCCAGATGTCCTTCAAAGAGGTTCATGTTTAAACTAAAGATTAGTATATCCATATACTGGAATACTACTCATTAGTAGAAAGGAATAAACTATTTATATATGCAAAAATTGAAAGAGTCTCCAGGGAATTATGCTGTGTGAAAGAAGCCAGACACAAAGGCTTGCTCCCCCCACCCCCCCCCCCCCTCCCCCCCCCCCCCCCCCCCCCCCTCTCCTCCCCCCCCCTCCCCCCCCCCCCCCCTCCCCCCCCCTCCCCCTCCCCCCCCCCCTCCCCCCCCCCCCCCCCCCCCCTCCCCCCCTCCCCCCCCCCTCCCCCCCCCCCCCCCCCACCCCCCCCCCCCCCCCCCCCCCCCCCCCCCCCCCCCCCCCCCCCCCCCCCACCCCCCCCCCCCCCCCCCCCCCCCCCCCCCCCCCCCCCCCCCCCCCCCCCCCAACCCCCACCCCCCCCCCCCACCCCACCCCCCCCCCCCCCCCCCCCCCCCCCCCCCCCCCCCCCCCCCCAACCACCCCCCCCCACCCCCCCCCCCCCCCCCCCCCCCCCCCCCCCCCCCCCCCCCCCCCCCCCCCCCCCCCCCCCCCCCCCCCCCCCCCCCCCCCCCCCCCCCCCCCCCCCCCCCCCCCCCTACCCCCCCCCCCCCCCCCCCCCCCCCCCCCCCCCCCCCCCCCCCCCCCCCCCCCCCCCCCCCCCCCCCCCCCCCCCCCCCCCCCCCCCCCCCCCCCCCCCCCCCCCCCCCCCCCCCCCCCCCCCCCCCCCCCCCCCCCCCCCCCCCCCCCCCCCCCCCCCCCCCCCCCCCCCCCCCCCCCACCCCCCCCCCCCCCCCCCCCCCCCCCCACCCCCCCCCCCCCCCCCCCTCCCCCCCCCCCCCCCCCCCCCCACCCTCCACCCCCTCCCCCTCTCCCCCATTTTCCCCCCCTCCTCCCCCCTCCACCTCCCTCCCCCCCCCCTTTTCCTGCCCCCCCCCCCCCCCATATTTGTCCCTCCCCCCACTCCCCCCCCCCCCCACCCCCCCCCCCCCCCCCCCTCCCCCCCCCCCCCTCTCCCCCTCCCCCACCCTCCATCCCCCCCCTCACCCCCCCCCCACCCCCCCCCCCTCCCTCCCCCCCCCCACCCCCCCCCCCTCTCCCCCACCCCCCCCCCTTCCCCCAACCCCTCCCCCCCACCCCTCCCCCCCCCCCCCCCCCCCACCCCCTCTTTCCACCCCTCCCCCCCCCCCCCCCCCCCCTCCTCCCCTCCCCCCCCCCTACCCCCCCCCCCATCCCCTTCCCCACCTTCCCCCCCACCCAACATTCCCCCCCTTCCCCCTATCCCCCCCTCCCCCTCCACCCCTCCTTCCCCCCCCCATCCCCTCCCCCCCCCCCTCCCCCCCCCCCCCTCAAGCCCCCCCTCACCCCCCATCCCCCCCCCCCCCCCCCCCCCCCCACCCCCCCCCCCCCCCCCCCCCCCCCCCCCCCCTTCCCCCCCCTTCCCCCCCTCCACCCCCCTCCCTTCTTCCCACCCCCCTCTCCGCCCCCCCCCCCCCCCTCCCCCCCCCTCCCCTCCCTTACCCCACCTCCCCCCTCCCCTCCCCCCCTCCCCTACCCCCCACCCCCCCCCCCCCTCCCCCCCCCCCCCCCTTCCCCCCCCCCCCCCCCCCCTTAACCCCCCCCCCACCCCACCCCCCACCCCCCCCCCCCCCCCCCCCCCCCCCCCCCCCCCCCCCTCCGCACCCCCCCCCCCCCTCCCCCCCCCCCCCCCCCTCCCCCCCCCCCCCTCCCCTTCTCCCCCCCCCCTCCCCCCCCCTCCCCCCCCTCCCTCCATCCCCCCCCTACCCCTCCCCCCCCCTCCCTCACCCCTCCCCTCCCCCCCCCCGCCCCTCCTCCCCCCTCCCCTCCCCTACCCCCCCCTCCCCCCTCCCCCCCCCCCTCCCCCCCCCCCTCCTCTCCCCCCCCCCCCCCCCCCTCAAAGCTCCCCCCCCCGTCCCCCCCCCCCCTCCCCCCAGCCCCTCCCCCCCCCCCCCATCTCCACCCCCCCCTCCCCCCCAGGATGTTTTCCCCCCGCTCCCCCTCCCCCCTCTCTCCCCCCCCTCCCCCCCTCTCTCTCTTATTAACTTTATTGATGCCAGATAACAATGTATCTTTCATACAGAGCACTCATTTCTGCTCCTAATAGTTTTGAAAGGAATATGTCCGTAAAGATATAGTGAGTTTAACTAAATACATTATTATAAAATAGTTATTCCATTATAAATGAATGATTATTTAGAAAATTCTAAAATATTTGTTTCACTGTCTATATTGTCTGAATTGTATTTATCTTCAACTGTTTACTTTCAGTACAACTTTTATCACTTGACCAATGAATAGTCTAATATAAGCTCACTGTGTTTAGTTATACCTGTTATATTTTAATTTTAACCTTGAATTTAACGTGGAGAATATAAAATAGAAGCCAAGTATAACCTTTTGTGAACACTCACAGCATGCCAGATACCATGGAGATCATAAGTGCACTAGTAGCTAATTCAAGGACATTTTCTTTGAGGAGACAAGACTAACAAATGGGTGCATGTTTAACTGTTTTATTCTGGATGGGAAACACATTTCTTTTTTTTAGTATTTTAATTTTATTAAAGTATAGTTGATTTACAATGTTGTGTTAATTTCAGGTGTACAGCAAAGTGAATAAGTTATACATATACGTATGTTCATTCTTTTTCAGATTCTTTTCTTATATAAGTCAGCACAGAATATTAGGTAAAATTCCCTGTGATATTTAGTAGGTCCCTATTGGTCATCTATCTTATTTATAGTAATGTGTATATGTTCATCCCAAGCTCCTGATTTATCCCTCCACCCTACAGTTCCTTTTTGGTAACCATAAGTTTGTTTTGTATATCTATAAGTCTCCTTTTATTTTGTAAATAAATTCATTTGTATATTTTTTTAAAGATTAGATTCTACATATGAATGATATCATATATTTGTATTTCCCTTGTCTGACTTACTTCACTTACTGTGATAATCTCTAGGTCCACCCATGTTGCTGCAAATGGCTTCATGTCATTCTTTTTTATAGATGAGTAATATTCCATTGTATATATGTACCACATCTTTATCCATTCCTCTGTTGATGGACATTTAGGTTGCTTCTATGTCTTGGAAATTGTAAACAGTGCTGCAATGAACATTGAGGTGTGTGCATATTTTCAAACTATGGTTTTTTCCAGATATATTCCTAGGAATGGGATTGCTGGATCATATGGTTAGCTCTCTTTTAAGTTTTTTAAGGAACCTCCATAGTGTTCTCCATAGTGATTGTACTAATTTACATCCCCACCAACAGTGTAGGTGAGTTCCCTTTTCTTCACACCCTCTCCAGCATTTATTGTTTGTAGACTTTTTGATGATGGCCATTCTGACCAGTGTGAGGTGATATCACATTATATTCCAAAACTATATGGAATAGTTTTGATTTGCATTTCTTTGATAATTGGTGATGTTGAGCATCTTTTCATGTGCTTTTTGGTCATTTGTTTGTCTTTTGGAAAATGTCTATTTAGATCTTCTGCCCATTTTTTGATTGTGTTGCTTTTTTTTTTTATTTTGGAGATTAATCCCTTGTCAGTTGCATCATTTGCAAACATTTTCTCCCATTCTAAAAACACATGTTTCTTAATTCACTCTTAAGATAGACTCCCAGACATGTTTATCTCCTTACTCAACCTTTACCACTTCTAGTAAAGGTATTATTTGAGTCAAAGTGTTACCAGTTGTATTCAGGTTAAGGAGAACTTAGACTTAACCTGTACCCAGTTTAAGGTGGTAAACATATATCTGAGCAGAGACATTAAATGGTAAAAAAAAAAATAGGGGATGAATATTCAGAGGAGAAGGTGATAGATCATTACCAAATTCCAGTCAATTAGTAAATCTCTCATCTGGTAAATGCACAGAGAATTTTTGATCATGTTCTAGGGTATCCCTAATATGAAGGTCAAGAAGGCAAAGAGGATACCTCAGGAATATGCTGTTGCAGTAATTCAGACATATTACAGGACTATATACGATATTTACAAGGGAGTTATCTTCTAAGGTGAAGATACTTTAAAATGGTCACAGTGTCCATATATGGAATCAGATGTGCCTTAATCATTTATGATAACATGGGGAGCAAACTCAATAGTCTATTGGAATTTAACTCTAAAATTTTGTGAGAAAACCTGCAGGCTTTGACCACTGCAGAGATAGGTTCAGGAAGTCTTAGGTTCATCTGAACATAGGTTCAGATGTCTTCAGGAAGAACAGAGGTCCACGTTTTAATTCATAGATGGTATATGAAGAAGAAGCGTAGAGTCACTGATAAAGGTTCAAGAGAAGGCTTCCATGACACGTTCATTTTCCATACAGAAGTTGTAAAAGGAGATTCTTACAGGACCAAAGGAGTGTTAATCTTTTCCTGTGGGCATAAGGCAAAGGAAATATTTCTCAGATGCGAAGGGAAAGGGAATCCGGAAACTCCAATCATTTTTCTTTTCCCCATTATCTCTGATACTAAAAGTCCACAGGTTTTGAAACTAGAAAGAGAGCCTCACGTTCCATATAATTAAATCTTTAAATGTCCTTGGCATCTGTGATTGTACAGTAACTGCTAGAAAGTCGATGGCATCCCAAACCTTTTTATAGATTATTTTTCTCATGATTTTCAGTTTGAACACTACAAATATCACAAAAACTTGCAATTACAGTAGTGTCATAAAAATATAAAGTTGACAAAGTCTTCTGTTAGAACAGATGGGCCTTTAGAGTTCCAACCAATGTAGATTAAAAGCTATTATAAAGTATAAAATCAGGCCACTTTGCATTTTAGTCATACTTTTAACAAAAAGCTCTGTTTTATATGGTCATGCTGATCTGTAGGGCCTGCAGCTTTGCACTATATGGAAATTAAACTTTCTCTTGTTAATATTTGAGTAGTTATGTGGTTTTGTAAAGAAATTAAGAATTTGTATGTAACGGTCATACAGAGGATATCTTTTCATAGATTTCCAGGGTATATGTCATTGATAGTTATTTGTTTGGCAACCCTAAATCTGAATTCTCTTTGTGAGTTTAGGAAATCACCAAATTATGAGTTTTGGTGGAAGACTTGAAAGTGCTGGAAAAACCTGCCTCAGACATGTGACCTGGGATCAGACAATCATATGCAGCCACAGTGAATGTTAAATCCAGGGTATATGATGTAAAGGATCAGAGCCAGGTGGACTTCCAATTAAAATTCCTCAGTGACTCCTTACTTTGAAAATCCTCTCTGATCAAAACACATAGCAATAATGCATAAGACATAAAAAGTAGCAGTAAGAAATGTAGTCAAGATCAAATACAAGAGACATATATCCATGAACAAGAAATGGGCTGAGACTATAAGTTTACTAAATTCAGGGCCCAAGAATAGAAAGTGGTAGTCAGAGATTTAGCTCTTGCATGGCCAAGGAGACTGGAGGGATTCAAATAAGTCAGGGAAACAGAGGCAGATGCAGAATGTGAAGCTAGAAAGTAGGATGTGTGCCAATTCATCCCCTTGAAAAGAGCCTAAAGAAATTACCCCCAAATGTTACCTTAGGGTAGAGCTACAATCAATAAGCAAGACCAGGAACGCAAAAGGATGGACACACTCCTTGGAACCTTAGGTTGAACCAAGCCCCCTTGCTTGACAAGATCTGTCAGTTTCCCCAAGATCACTGTGAGACAGGAGCCCCCAAATGTCATTATTAGACCTAGTTTTAGACTAGGGGCCCAGAAAGACAAGAATGAGCAACTACAAAACTTCCAAAATAAAGAAAAGAATGTAAAGGTAAGAGGAAGGGAAGACAAATGAGCCTACAAATCAAAATTCCAAAGTGTAAGAAGTAATCTAACACTACGAAGGATAATCAACAAAGTAAACAGAACATTGAAAACAAAACCCACCATGAGTAAAGTTAAAAGAGAAATGAAAACTAGGGAAAAAAAAAGAACATAGACCTTAACACAAGATGGTTAACTCTAGATGAAAGAAATACAAAGAATGCAGAAAGATAATTTCACACTTATCAGATTGGCTGAGGCCTTGAGGTAACATTGCTGGTGGTAGTAGAAAATGGAATATCCCTATAGAGGGAAATTTGACACCATCTTGTAAAATTACATGTGCATTTACCCTGTGACCCAGCAATCTCATTTCTAAGTATCCATTTCAAAGATACATTGCCAAAAATCCCTAAAATGTGCATATTCAAGGCTATCTGCTGAAACATTATTTATAATGATAGGAAAAGCAGGAACTGGTCCAAATGTCTATCAATAGGAAACTACAATGAAGTATCACCTCAAATCAATCAGAATGGCCATCATCAAAAAATCTACAAATAATAAATGCTGGCAAGTCTGTGGATGATGTTCATTGCAGCACTATTCACAATAGCCAGGACTTGGAAGCAACCTAAATGTCCATCAACAAAGGAAAGGATAAAGATGTGGTACATATATGCAAAGGAATATTACCCAGCCATAAAAGGGGATGAAATAGTGTCTTTTGCAGAGACATGGATGAACCTAGAGATTGTCATACATAGTGAACTAACTCAGAAAGAGAAAAACAGATATTGTATAATATCACTATGAGATCTAGAAAAAATGGTATACATGAACGTATGTGCAAAGCAGAAACAGAGTTCCATATGTAGAAAACAAACTTATGGATATCAAGGGGGGAAGGGGAGTGGGAAGAACTGGGAGATTGGGATTGACATATATACACATATATGACAAATCTATTTTATGTATAAAATAGATAACTAATGAGAACCTATTGCATAGCCCAGGGAACTCTCCTCAATGTTCTTTGGTGACATAAAGGGGAAGGAAATCTAAAAAGAGTAGATATATGCATATGTATAACTGATTCACTTTACTGCACAGCAAAAACCAATACAACATTGTAAATCAACTATACTCCAATAAAAATTAATAATAAAAAAGAGTCTGTCTAAACATCATGAAGGATAAACATGCAATTGATTTTGATCCATGTGTTTATAAGGATATTTTTTAAATGCTCTTGGTTCATTTTCAGGTGATAACTATAGAACCGATGTGCTATTTTGAGTTGCCAAACTAAAGAGGTAAATAAAACATTAATTATGCCTTTCTTAGATGAAATGTACCTCAGGGTAAAAAAAAATTCATTGATAAGTTCAAATTTCTATATAAATGTTCCAACTAATAAATGACAAAGGAAAAGCAAAAATAGAGCATCACCATTTCATAACCCCTATTTAATTAATGAATATAAGTAAATGACCATCCTTGTGGCTCAGATGGTAAAGAATCCACCTACAATGTGGGGAGTCTGGGTTTGATCCCTGGGTTGGGAAGATCCCCTGGAGGAGGGCATGGCAACCCACTCCAGTATTCTTACCTGGAGAATTCTATGGACAGAGGAGCCTGGCGGGCTACAGTCCATGCAATCGCAAAGAGTCAGACACAACTGAGTGACTAAGCACACAATGATCACCAGTGGCCGTTAATGGTATAAAAAGAGACAACCAGACATTATGTGTTTCCTAATGGAATTACACTGCACCAGCTATGATGTGATATGTGAATAAATTTAATTAACTATTAATTTAAAATAATTATAACTACTTTTGTATTTAGAATGTACATAAAACTAAAGCCTAAACAAAATCATGATTAGGGAAATGTGTTCTTTGGACAGTAAAAGTGGTCAAAGGACTTTGTCAGGGTTAGGATAAGCATACAGATATTGAATAACTTTGCTCTGTGTTAGAAAGTTTAAGGAAAAATATGTTTTAAAATTTGAAGATAATAATACAGATAAAAATATATAGCCTCCAAATCAGCAAACAGAAAGTTTTTCTACTGAACAGAAGGCAAGAAAAAAAGAACAAAGAATAAATGGCTAGTAGAAAATACAAAATAAGTCTAAATACACTAGTAATCAAAATAAATGAAACAGACTACATTCTTATTTAGAAAATGGAATATTTAAAAATGTAACTATATAAGACATACATCTGGGAAGGAACACAGCCCTGCCCATCAACAGAAAATTGGAATGGCAAACCACTTCAGTATTCTTGCCTTGAGAACCCCATGAACAGTGAAAAGGCAAAAAGATATGACACTGAATGATGAGTCTCCCAGGTCGGTAGGTGTCCAATATACTACTGGAAAAGAGTGACTTGACTTCTTCGTTCTTTCAGAAGTTATTTTTCCACTCTTCTTTTTCCCTTCTCCAGTGGATTACATTTTGTCAGAACTCTCCACTATGACCCGACCATCTTGGGAGGCCCTACACAGCATGGCTCATAATTTCAGTGAGTTAGATAAGGCTGTGGTCCATGTGATCAGTTTGCTTAGTTTTCTGTGATTGTGGTTTTCATTCTGTCTGCCCTCTGATGGATAACAATAAGAGGCTTATGGAAGTTTCCTGAAGAATGAAGAGATGGAGCCAAAGCAAAAACAATGCCAAACTGTGGATGTGACGTGACGGAAGTAAAGTCCGATGTTGTAAAGAACAACATTGCATAGGAACCTGAAATGTTAGGTCCATGAATCAAGGTAAACTGGAAGTGGTCACAAGGAGATGGCAAGAGTGAACACCGACATTTTAGGAATCAGTGAAATAAAATGGACTGGAATGGGTGAATTTAACTCAGATGACCATTATATCTACTACTGTGAGCAAGAATCCCTTAGAAGAAATGGAGTAGACACCATAGTCAACAAAAGAGTCCAAAATGCAGTACTTGAGTGCAATCTCAAAAATGACAGAATTATCCCCATTTGTTTCCAAGGCAAACCATTCAATATCACAGCAATCCAAGTCTGTGCCCCAACCACTAATGCTGAAGAAGTTGAAGTTGGTTCTATGAAGTCCTACAAGACCTTCTAGAAGTAACACCAAAAAAAGATGTCCTTTTCGTCATAGGGGACTGTAATGCAAAAGTAGGAAGTCAAGAAATACCTAGATTAATTGGCAAGTGTGGCCTTGGAGTACAAAATGCAGTAGGGCAAAGGCTAATAGAGTTTTGCCAAGAGAACGCACTGATCATAGCAAATGCCATCTTCCAACAGCACAAGACATGACTCTATACATGGACATGACCAGATGGTCAATACCGAAATCAGATTGATTATATTCTTTGCAGCCAAAGATGGAGAAGCTCTATACAGTCAGCAAAAACAAGACTGGGAGCTGGCTGTGGCTCAAATCATGAAATCCTTACTGCAAAATTCAGACTTAAATTGAAGAAAGTAGGGAAAACCACTAGGCCATTCAGGTAGATTCAAGGGATTAGATCTGATAGACAAGAGTGCCTGAAGAACTATGGATGGAGGTTTGTGACATTGTACACGAGGCAGGGGATCAAGACCATCCCCAAGAAAAAGAAATGAAAAAAGGCAAAATGGTTGTCTGGGGAGGCCTTACAAATAGTTGAGAAAAGAAGAGAAGTGAAAGGCAAAGGAAAAAAGGAAGGATATACCTATGTGAATGCAGAGTTCCAACGAATAGCAAGGAGAGATTAAAAAGCCTTCTTCAGTTATCAATGCAAAAAAAGAGAGGAAAACAGTAGAATGGGAAAGACTAAAGATCTCTTCAAGAAAATTAGAGATACCAAGGGAATGTTTCGTGAAAAGATGAGCACAATAAAGGACAGAATTGGTATGGACATAACAGAAGCAGAAGATATTAAGAAGAGGTGGCAAGATTATATAGAAAAACTATACAAAAAAGACCTTAGCAACCCAGATAACCACAATGGTGTGATCACTCACCTAGAGCCAGACATCCTGGAGTGTGAAGTCAAGCAGGGCTTAGGAAGCATCACTACCAACAACACTAGTGGAAGTGATCCAATTCCAGCTGAGCTATTTCAAATTCTAAAAGATGATGCTATGAAAGAGCTGCACTCAATATGTCAGCAAATTTGGAAAACTCAGCAGTGGCCACAGGACTGGAAAAGTCAGTTTTCATTCCAGTCCCTAAGAAAGGCAATGCCAAAGAATGATCAAACTACCGAACAATTGCACTCATCTCACACGCTAGCAAAGTAATGCTCAAAATTCTCCAACCCAGGCTTCAACAGTGCATGAACCATGAACTTCCAGATGTTCAAGCTGGCTTTAGAAAAGGCAGAGGAACCAGAGACCAACTGCCAATGCTGGATCACTGAAAATGCAAGGGAGTTCCAGAAAAACACCTATTTCTGCTTTATTGACTATGCCAAAGCCTTTGACTGTGTGGATCACAACATACTGTGGAAAATTCTTAAAGAGATGGGAATAACAGGCCAATGGAAGCAGTGACGGTGTTTATATTCTTGGGCTCCAAAATCACTGCAGATGGTGACTGCAGCCATGAAATTAAAAGATGCTTGCTCCTTGGAAGAAAAGCTGTGATCAACCTAAACAGCATGTTAAAAAGCAGAGTCATTACTTTGCCAACAAAGGTCCATCTAGTCAAAGCTATAGATTTTCTAGTAGTCACGTATGGATGTGAGAGTTGGACCGTAAAGAAGGCTGAGCACCGAAGAATTGATGCTTTTGAACTGTGGTGTTGGAGAAGACTCTTGAGAGTCCCTTGGACTGCAAGGAGATCTAACCAGTCCATCCTAAAGGAAATCAGCCCTGAATATTCCTTGGAAGGACTAATGCTGAAGCTGAAGCTCCAATATTTTGGCCACCTGATGCAAAGAACTGACTCATTGGAAAAGACCCTGATTCTGGGAAAGATTGAAGGCAGGAGGAGAAGAGGACATCAGAGGTTGAGATGGTTGGATGGCATCACCAACTCGATGGGCATGAGTTTGAGCAAGCTCTGGGATTTGGTGATGGACAGGGAAGCCTGGCGAGCTGCAGTGCATGGGGTCACAAGGAGTCAGACATGACTGAATGACTGAACTGAACTAAAGACATACATCCAAAAATATCTCACAGAAATGTTGAAAATAAAGGAATGGATGAAAGTGAAAGTGTTAGTCACTCAGTCATGTCCAACTCTTTGGGCTCCCTTGAACCATAGCCCACTAGGCTCCTCTGTGCATGGAATTCTCCAGGCAAGAATACTGGAGGGGGTAGCCATTTCCTTCTCTAGCCAATCTTCCTGACCCAGGATCGAACCCACGTCTCCCACAATGCAGGCAGATTCTTTACCGTCTGAGCCACCAGGGATATATTAAGTCAAATCAGAATTTGAAGAGTTGCACTAGTTGGAATAAAGAGAGATAGTCTGCAATATTATTATTCAAATTCTACCAGAAAGGTAGTCCTCAACTTGACAACTGACAACATTGCCTCAAGACATATACAAGGAAAGTCCATAATTACACTGGGTGATTTTAGAACTATAGATTTTAGATTTACGATTTTAGAGCTTATAGATAAGCTCTATAAGCTCATCTCTATCATAAGCTTATAGAGCAAGCAGATGAAAATTGTTAAGCATACAGAATCTTTGAATAATGAAGTTAACTGTCAATAAATCAAAAATTAATACATCATTTCCAAATATAATAGAATGTTTTCAAAAATTAGTCACATACTAGAACTAAAAGGAAGTCTAAAAAGGATAAAAGATCTGTAGTCATACTGACCATGCTCTTCTCTGATCACAATAAATTGAACTAGAAATCAAGCACCAAAAAAAAAAGCAAAAAAACAAAAACATAGTTAAAAGCACAACAATATTTTCAAACTCAAAAATGTTCTCAGAACTAACTCATGATTAACAAGAAAACCACAACAGAAATCATGGGATAGAAATTTAGAACTGAATGACAATGAAAGTACTGACTGAATTTCAAAATTTATAATATGCATCTAAAACAGAACGTAGAAGGAAATTTACAGTCTAAAATGTTTTTATTTAAAATGAAAAGATTAAAAATTAAGAAACTAGTTGAAAATAAAGGAGCTAATTATTAGAAAATTAGAAAATTATTATAATTAGAATTAGAAAAGGAGTGGCAGACTTCTACTTAATATGGAAGAAACAGAGACTTTACGGGATCAGAAAGAGTTTTAGAAAATGCTCGTTGAGACAAGAACAGGAAGCTTAAAAAAACATATTCAGAAATAATAATAAAAAAATAAAAACTTGAAAAGAACAATAAATTTATTAGAGTATGATGGGAAAAATCTCCCATAAAACAGTGAAAAGACAAATTTAAGAAGGCAGGAGATAAAGAGAGAATTAGAGACAAAGAGGCAAAAGAATCAAGAAAATAGAAGAAAAGAAATTATCAATTAAATGATTCAGGAATATTCCCCATAGATGAGTGACCCAATTTTCAATTAAATGGCTCCATCAATTGAAGGTCTCAAATCTAGCCACGTCTTCATAAAATTTCAGAATGCTGAGGACTCTTCAGCTTCCAGAGAGGAGAAAAGGAAAAGTTTTTAGGAAAGCCAAAAACCACTGGAGCAGCAGCATTCGGAGAAAATAATTTTAATCTAAGATTTAATAAGCAGCTTTTCAGTAACCATGGATGGATATGAGAGTTGGACTATAAAGAAAGCTGAGTGCCGAAGAAGTGATGCTTTTGAGCTGTGGTGTTGGAGAAGACTCTTGAGAGTCCCTTGGACTGCAAGGAGATCTAACCAGTCCATCCTAAAGGAAATCAGTCCTGAATATTCACTGGAAGGACTGATGCTGAAGCTGAAACTCCACTGCTTTGGCCACCTGATATGACAAACTTACTCATTGGAAAAGACCCTGATGCTGGGAAAGATTGAAGGTGGGAGGAGTAGGGGACAACAGAGGATGAGATGATTGGATGGCATCACTGACTCAATGGACATGAGTTTGAGCAAGCTCCAGGAGTTGGTGATGGACAGGGAGGCCTGGTGTGCTGCAGTCCATGGGGTCACAAAGAGTCGGACATGACTGAGTGACTGAACTGAACTGAACTGAAATCATCAAAAGAGTGTGACGGTAGAATGAAGATATCCCCTCTCCCCACCAAGAAGTGTAATATCGCAAAAGTTTTGAGGGAGTAAACCAAGGAAGAGTACAACATAAGATTCTGGCAATGGGGATGACACAGAGAAGAGGGAAAGAAAATCCCCAAGTATGATTGGTGGAGTGAAAACACTGAGGGACAACTGCAGAGCAGAGAGAGAACACCCAGTAGTTTCCAGAAAAAAAATGAAATTGGTAGATTATATATATATTAGTATCTATATATATTAATATATTATAAAACTATTTACACAATGGAGCAAAATTTGCAAGTGGGACACTTGCAAACAAAACAAAATAAAAAAAATATTAATTCCAGGAAAGCAAACTGATTTTTTTCAATAAAGAAGACTCCAAGACAAATAGCATTTATATGGTCCCAATAATGGTTTATGATTATGGTTAAGTGAGTATGATTTAACAAAAGTAAACATAGAAGTGCTCTGAAAGGATAAGGCATGAGGAGTATAGATATGTGTGGTGAGGGTAGAGTAATGGTGAAAGATAACTAAACACAGATATTGATCTGAATTGGGAAATTCATGGAAAATGTTTAAACCTTTATAAGCAAACTAAAATAAAAAAAAATAAAATAAAATAAAATAAAATGTTAAAAAAAAAAATAAAATAAAATAAAATAAAATAAAATTTAGATAAATAAAAAAAAAAATAACAATATTAGCATTTTAACACATCAATCGTAAGAATTAACTAAAACAGTTGAACATTGTTGCTTCTGGCTAGCAGGAATGGGGAAGATGTGATAGAAGATGTGCAATTTGTTATGAAACTATATTTGCACAAGTATATGACTTTTCCAAATATATGCATGTATAACTTTTATAAAAATAGATACTAAATTAAAAATAAAGGGACTAACACTGTAAAATAAGTTGGAACAAAGGGGACAAGAGCAGTAAGAGTGGAGTGGAAAACAGAGAAAAAATATGATCAATAGAATTGAAATTTAAAATGTCTATAAATTAGATGTTTCTCTGGTAACATTGAAAAAAGGGGAAGGCATGAGTAAACAATATTAAAAAAATAAGGGAGTATATCCTTACAAATAATTTTCTAATATTAAAAGATATTATTAGAAAAAATATATAGGGATATATTTGGAAACAGATGAAATAATTTCTAAGAAAATATAAATTTATAAAAATTCATTCAAGAAAGGGAAGATATGAATTAAGCAACAAATTTTAAAAAAATTAAACAGGTAAATCAAATGTTTTATTTGAAAGACATCATGCCTAGTTGATTTTATAGGCAAGTTTTATCAGCTCTCAAGGAACATATTCTCCCTATTTTATACAAGCTGTTTCACTGATTATAAGATGGAAAGCTATTCGACTCATTTTATGAGGCTAATAAAAGTTTGATAATAAAATTGGATAAGGATAGTGCTAAAAATTAAACTTACAGACCATTCTCACTTAGAAACATAGATATTAAAGTTCTAAAAACTTATTAACTCAAAAATATACAAGCAACTCCTGCAGCTGAATTCCAGAAAAATAAACGACCCAATCAAAAAATGAGCCAAAGAACTAAACAGACATTCCTCCAAAGAAGACATACAGATGGCTAACAAACACATGAGAAGATGCTCAACATCACTCATTATTAGAGAAATGCAAATCAAAACCACAATGAGGTATCATTTCACGCCAGTCAGAATGGCTGCTATCCAAAAGTCTACAAGCAATAAATGCTGGAGAGGGTGTGGAGAAAAGGGAACCCTCTTACACTGTTGGTGGGAATGCAAACTAGTACAGCCACTATGGAGAACAGTGTGGAGATTCCTTAAGAAACTGGGACTAGAACTGCCATATGACCCAGCAATCCCACTGCTGGGCATACACACCGAGGAAACCAGAATTGAAAGAGACTCATGTATCCCAATGTTCATTGCAACACTGTCTATAATAGCCAGGACATGGAAGCAACCTAGATGTCCATCAGCAGACGAATGGATAAGGAAGCTGTGGTACATATACACAATGGAATATTACTCAGCCATTAAAAAGAATACATTTGAATCAGTTCTATTGAGATGGATGAAACTGGAGCCCATTGTACAGAGTAAAGTAAGCCAGAAAGAAAAACACCAACACAGTATACTAATGCATATATATGGAATTTGAAAGATGGTAACGATAACCCTATGCGAGACAGAATAAGAGACACAGATGCATAGAACAGTCTTATGGACTCAGAAGGAGAAGGTGAGGGTGGGACGTTCTGAGAGAATAGCATTGAAACATGTATATTATCATATGTGAAACAGAATGCCATTCCATGTTCGATGCATGAGACAAATGCTCAGGGCTGGGGCAATGGGATGGATGACCTAGAGGGATGGGATGGGGAGGGAGGTGGGAGGGGGGTTCAGGATGGGGAACACATGTAAACCCATGGCTGATTCATGTCAATGTATGGCAAAAGCCACTACAATATTGTAAAGTATTTAGCCCCCAACTAAAATAAATAAATTTATTTAACTTGTAGCATACAAAAAAATAATAAAATAAAATAACTAGAAAAAGAAGAAGAAAAACAAAATAATAGCAGAAAAAAATAAAAATAAAAACTTATTAACTAAGTTATTAACTTAGTGACAGTGGTTATTAAAAAAGTGTATTATACCAAAGTATTAGTTTTCTATTGCAGTGTAACAAATAACCACAAAACTTATTGGTTTGAAACAACATCCATTTATTATCACACAGTTTCATTAGGTCAGAAGCTCAGACACAGCTTAAATGAATTGTCAGCTTAGGGGCTCACAAGGCTACAGTCAAGTTGTCAGCCTGGGCTGGGGTATCATTTGAGTCTTGGGGTCTTCTTCTAAGCTCACCTGATTATTGGCAGAATTCATTTCCTTGCAGCTGTGGAACTTAGGATGACTTGTTTCTTCAAGGCCACTTGGAGAATCTCTCAAACTACTTAGACCCTCTTTTAATGGAATAACCTCATTAGGTCAAGTCCATTCAAGATAATCTCTCTTTTGATTAAGTTAAATTCAACTGACTAGACACTTTAATTGCACCTGAAAATTCCCTTCACTTTGCCATGTTCTGTTGGTTAGAGGCAAGTTTCAGGTTCCACACACATACCACGAGAGGGGGTTATACAAAGATCAGGTGATGGGAGTCACAGAGGCCATCTTAAAATTCTGCCACCCACAATCAAATAGAGTTTATCACAAGAAGGCAAAGATGATTTAACACAGAAAAAAAATCTATTGATGTATTAAATATGCGATATTAACAGATACAAAAAGAATATATGATCACATAGAGAGATATTGAAAACACATTCAATAAAATTCAACACTCATTCAGGAGAAAAATTCCTTCAGGGAATTCAGAAAAGAAGTTTTCTCTAACCTGATAAAAAACATCTATCAAAATTTATAGAAAATGTTTCTGACCAGCATTTAAGAAACTTGTAAGTCACCACCTCATCCTAAAAACATGTTAAGCTGAACAAAATAAAACATCAACTCTCTTTAGATTCATAGAAGAAATGAGATCACAAGGCAAAAATCTACCCCCTTCCCCCAGCCCTCTGCCAAATTGAAGAGACAAACACGGAGAATCTTAACCCATGAGCAGAAATCTCTGAGGGAACCAGTGCTGCGGTAGGTTAACCTGAACTGTAATTGACAAGTTGCTGGAGGCTGAGTGTGGACAAGTCTGAGGAATTAAAAACTCCAGACACCCAATTACTAGGGGAATATGATACTCTTGTGAGTTTTACCTCCTAAAGCTCTACCAGGTTCTCACAGTGAATATTGGAGAAAAATCTCCTCATGCTTCCAGCTGGGGAAGTAGCGCGCGCACACACACACAATGTTTTCAAACCTTCCAGAGCATTCTGTTCTTTGTCTGCCCTAGGAGAAAGTATTTAACCAGAGATTAGCCTGCTGAGGTTTTATCAGAGCATAACTGACCTGGAGGAAAGGGAAATACTCAACTCCAATCCACTCTAACCATCCTGTCCCATCAAAAGTGGAAGGATGGAGAAGGAAATGGCTACCCACTCCAGTATTCTTGCCTGGAAAAGTCCATGGACAGAGGAGCCTGGCGGGCTGCAGTCCATGGGGTTACATGACTGAGCACGCATGCATGAGGGCGGAGGGAGATGGGTTGGTAGCAATAAACTGGTAGAACTAAAAAAAAACAAAAAAGTGGGCAGGAGACAAAGAAGCATCTGTGAAGTTCACAGCCCGGAGGCATAGGCTCAAAAAAAGACTGAGACTTACTCATCGAACTTCATGCAATATGCTTCCTCCTTTCCCACACCTCACTACCACATTACTGAAGGCCTATTTACAGTAATTCTTTTACCCAGTACATCATGTTTGGCTATCAAGAAAAATTATAAGACATATTCAAAGGCAAAACACACAGTTTGAAGAGATGGAACAGGCATTAAAATCAGACTAAGATATGGCAAGGATGTTGTAATGATCAGACTGGTAATTTAAAGCAACTGTGTTTAATATGCTAAGGGTTCTAATGGCATCTAATGCTATCTAACAGATAGCATTCAAGAATAGATGGGCATATGTAGCACATATATAAAAAAGAATGAAATTATGCCATTTGCAGTAACATGGACACAATTAGAGATTATCCTACTAAATGAAATAAGTCAGAAAGAGAAATACAAATATCATATGATATTATTTATATGTGGAGTCTAAAATATGACACAAACGAAAGTATCTATGAAACAGAAACAGAATTGTGGACATAGAGAACAGACAGGTGATTGCCAAGGGGGAGGGGTTTGGGAAGGGATGGAGTGGAAGATTGGGGTTAGCAGATGTAAACTTTAATATATAGACTAAATAAACAACAAGGACCTACTGTATAGCACAGAGAACTATATTCAATATCTTATGATAAGCCATCAGTTCAGTTCATTTCAGTCGCTCAGTCATGTCCGACTCTTTGTGACCCCACGAATTGCAGCACACCAGGCCTCTCTGTCCATCACCAACTCCCGGAGTCTACCCAAACCCATGTCCATCGAGTCAGTGATGCCATCCAACCATCTCATCCTCTGCCTTCCCCTTCTCCTCCTGCCCCCAATCCTACCCAGAATTAGGGTCTTTTCCAATGAGTCAACTCTTCGCATGAGGTGGCCAACGTATTGGAGTTTCAGCTTCAACATCAGTCCTTCCAATGAACACCCAGGATTGATCGCCTTTAGGATGGATTGATTGGATCTCCTTGCAGTCCAAGGGACTCTCAAGACTCTTCTCCAACACCACAGTTCGAAAGCATCAACTCTGCGGCGCTCAGCTTATTTCACCGTCCAACTCTCACATCCATACATGACCACTGGAAAAACCATAGCCTTGACTAGACGGACTTTTGTTGGCAAGGTAATGTCTCTGCTTTTAAACATGATATCTAGGTTGGTCATAACCTTCCTTCCAAGGGGTAAGTGTCTTTTAATTTCATGGCTGTAATCACCATCGGCAGTGATTTTGGAGCCCCAAAAAATAAAGTCTGACACTATTTCCACTGTTTCCCTATCTATTTGCCATGAAGTGATGGGACCAGATGCCATGATCTTAGTTTTCTGAATGTTGAGCTTTAAGCCAACCTTTTCACTCTCCTCTTTCACTTTCATCAAGAGGCTCTTTAGTTCTTCTTCACTTTCTGCCATAAGGGTGGTGTCATCCGCATATCTGAGGTTATTGATATTTCTCCCGGCAATCTTGATTCCAGCTTGTGTTTCTTCCAGCCCAGTGTTTCTCATGATGTACTCTGCATAGAAGTTAAATAAGCAGGGTGACAATATACAGCCTTGACGGACTCTTTTTCCTATTTGGAACCAGTCTGTTGTTCCATGTCCAGTTCTAACTGTTGCCTCCTGACCTGCATACAGGTTTCTCAAGGGACAGGTCAGATGGTCTGATATTCCCATCTCTTTCAGAATTTTCCACAGTTTATTGTGATCCACACAGTCAAAAGCTTTGGCATAGTCAATAAAGCAGAAATAGATGTTTTTCTGGAACTCTCTTGCTTTTTCAATGATCCAGCAGATGTTGGCAATTTGCTCTCTGGTTCCTCTGTCTTTTCTAAAACCAGCTTGAACATCTGGAAGTTCACGGTTCACATATTGCTGAAGCCTGGCTTGGAGAATTTTGAGCATTACTTTACTAGCATGTGAGATGAGTGCACTTGTGCGGTAGTTTGAGCATTCTTTGGCATTGCCTTTCTTTGGGATTGGAATGAAAACTGACCTTTTCCAGTCCTGTGGCCACTGCTGAGTTTTCCAGATTTGCTGGCATATCGAGTGCAGCACTTTCACAGCATCATCTTCCAGGATTTGAAATAGCTCAACTGGAATTCCATCACCTCCACTAGCTTTGTTCGTAGTGATGCTTTCCAAGGCCCACTTGACTTCACATTCCAGGATGTCTGGCTCTAGGTGAGTGATCACACCATCGTGATTATCTGGGTCGTGAAGATCTTTTTTGTACAGTTCTTCTGTGTATTTCTTGCCACCTCTCTTCTTAATATCTTCTGCTTCTGTTAGGTCCATACCATTTCTGTCCTTTATCGAGCCTATCTTTGCATGAAATGTTCCTTTGGTATCTCTAATTTTCTTGAAGAGATCTCTAGTCTTTCCCAATCTGTTGTTTTCCTCTATTTCTTTTCATTGATTGCTGAGGAAGGCTTTCTTATCTCTCCTTGCTATTCTTTGGAACTCTGCCTTCAAATGGGAATATCTTTCCTTTTCTCCTTTGCTTTTCGCTTCTCTTCTCTTCCCAGCTATCTGTAAGGCCTCCTCAGACAGCCATTTTGGTTTTTTGCACTTCTTTTCCATGGGGATTGTCTGACTTTAACCAAATATCTTCAATGGTTAATCCCTGCCCATCTTTTTCATAAACTACACTGATCTTTATCAGTTTCCTCCTCTGACTTATGCTGCCTTTATTGTCTGATTAGTTATTTCATCCAATAATTTTAAAAATATTTTTGAGCACTCTAGAGACCTGTCTGGTGGAGATTTAATTGACTTCACTTTCCCACTGTGGAAGAAGACACATTTAGCCTCCATTTTCACATTCATTTAAATATTCCTGATCTGTATATATGGCTGTTCTTTGTATTCCCTTTGAATTGTTTATAAGGTCTGCCTGGTTCTCTCATTATGGGTTAAGTAAAAATCTTCAATGCATGTTCATTTTTATATCCCTATGAGAGTCAAAACTTTATCATTTAGAAAAATAATCTTCAATAGCCAGATACCATTCTGGAATAGAAACAGACATTGGGTACTAAAATGAAATGAGGCATAGTTTCTTTATAGTTAATTGTCTTTGAACCCAATTAGAAGAGACCACATTCTTTAAGACCAGAAACACCTTGTGTCTCTTTCAATGAGGACTTGCTGGTTAACTGCTTACTGTATTAATTTCCTTCTATAGATTTTTTGTAATCTGCTCTAAATCAAGTGGCTGTTGTTTTGTGATGAGAAAGTAAAAGGATTTTATTTTAGAATATAGTTAGCAAAGCTTTGGGGAACTCAGAAAAACTGTTCCTCCAATCAAGGGCTTAACATTACTGGAACTATGAACATTTTTGGCCTTGGAGGAAATGAATATCACATTCTTGCCAGCTCAAATGTACAAAATTAAACCTTGTGGTTTTATCTATTTTTTTTAGGTTTTCCAGAAAGAACAAAAGGTTGACTAAACCTTCCTTTCATCTTTGCCAACACAAATTCTTTATGCTTATATACTGTATTACCTTTCATTTGAGGTGCTTTAAGTGCCTGGAAAATGTTTAACTTCATAACTGCCTTTGGATCTATATAGGATCTCATTTGTCCCCATTTGGAAGACAAAGAAATTGAGGAGTCTGGTGACAAGATTTTCCCAGGGCAGCAGAGAGGGTTATAGGAAAGGCAGACATAATTCTTAAGTCCCAGGCCAGTCTTCTAAATTCAGGCCAACATGTACTCTAACCTTTGACGTTCTTTACTGTCACTGGGAAAAGCTTAGCTTATTGCCAATGGACATGGCAAGCCTCATAAAACCCCAAATTTTCATGAAATCTTCAGGAATTTATACAAGTTTTTATTATTAGCTACCATTCTGATTATCAGTAATTTTGTGTAACTGCCATTTACTCTGCAAATATCACAGCACCCCATAGCTCTACTAATAATATTCTGGCTATAGATGAGGGTTTGGGCTGAGTTTGCTTTCACTGTGTTTAATATAAGTTGCTACGTCTACACAAAGTCTTGCATGCTAATGTTCAAATCAGCATTAGTCAGAATAGCCAAGACATGAAAGCAACCCAAACGTCTACAAACTGATGAATGGATAAACAAAACTGTGGTGTTTCCATACAATGAATATTATTTGTCAGTAAAAAGGAATGAAGTACTGATACATGCTACAACGTGGATGAACCTTGAAAACATGTTAATGAAAGAAGTTAGACACAAAGTGCCACATATGGCATAATTCCATTTATATGAAATGTCCAGAAAAGGCAAACCTATAGTGATAGAAAGCAGATTGGTGGTTGCCTGAGGCTGGATTTAGGAATGGGGAATGGTGGCTAATGGGTACTAGTTTCTTTTTATGGTGATGGAAATGTTCCAAAATTGGATTGTGGTGATGGTTACACAACTCTGAAACTATACTAACAATCATTGAATTGTACTTTTAAAATGAGTAAATTTTATGATATGTAAAGCATACCTCAATGAAGTTATTAATAAATAAAGTGCTTCACAATGACTCCCGCACATATATCTCTCCCCTTCAAAAAAACACCAAGGAAACAAATTGCCTTTGCCAAGACAACAGGAATCACTTCATATCATTTGAAGTTGGACTTTCAGGACAATAATATAGGTGTCATGAGGTTCAAAGCTTCGATGTTGTGATCTGAGGGTAATTCCACCACAGGTGTACAGCTTAACAGGGTGTTAATTGGGAAGTCTGTGAACACCTCCTCCACAGGCAGCCCAGAAAGCTGTGCCAGGATTTGCTAGTGAATAGAAGAATTCAAAAGCCAAACCCATGATCAAAAATCAAGAGAAATGTAACTTGTTTTTATACTGCAGCCATTACCACACAAAATGACTTACAGCACATTTTAATTGGAACTGAAGGCTTTTTGACTTTACCACTAATCAGAACCACTTCAGGTTTTGGAAATATTTCTCTGCCATGGAAGGAAAATAAAAGAGCCAAATTAAGGGCTGAGGTTTTCTAATAGAAATAACTTCCCTGCATTTAGCAGGTTGGTTTATTCAGCATGGGTAAGAAAAAAGTCCCTGGGGAATCAGACATCCAAGGTTTCTACATATAATAGAAGCATGGATAGCTGAAAATGTACTTTTCCTCTCATTATGCATATTGCTTCTTCCAAACTCTGAACCCCCAGCTACTAGGGTAGTAGATGGCAAAGCACTCTTCTCTGGGAAGGTAGCTAACACTCTCTGGAAATGAGAGAGCTCAGGACAAGAAATTTACATTCTGATTAGAGCCACAGGGTTCTAAATCCTACATCTTTAGCTCCCGCTGGTTATCCATCCTCTGCTCTTCCTGGAAGACTGCAAGAAACCAATTACTTTCCAGAGACAAAAGCCACCATCTCAAATATAGGACGATTTTGAAAAGCCTTGATGCCTTTCCCTAGGTAGAAGAGTCTTCTACTTTTGTGGAAAAATGGTTTGAAATAAAAAGCTTCTGACAATATTATTAAATAAAACAGCTTTCCGAGAGCCCTAGTCCCATTCAAAGAGTAATGGTTAGCAATCTTACTCTCTTTTAACCCTCTTATACATGAGTGTATCATATGCCTAAAAAAAGCAGAAATTCTTTCTTGTATCCAACAATATTTGTAGAAAAATGAGATCTAAAACAAAGCATGAAACTCAGAAGGCTTGACTGTCCTTCAGAAGGCACCAAACTTGCCTTATGGGAAAGGCAGTGCTTTCCCAAAAACACTTCCAATCACTGCATCCCAATCTGACATTGCATAAAAGCGATAAGCCTCAAATTTCTACAACCAACCAAGGTCACTGAAAACAAAAAAACTGCCCTGTCCTTGGCCTAATGCAGAATACAATTTGACATATTAAAATCTGCTGTAGCAACCTCTTAGCATTTACCATGAGTGATTTGACCACGTAATTTAAAGATATCCACAAAACAAAATCTCACTTCAGGCATAAGAAATGAAATTCTTACGTTTTTTTGATATTCAGATTGACATAAACTCTTTGGGTTCCAGCTTATTCTGCCTTATCTTGGTATTACTTTGGATAGAAGATCGAGAATGTAGACCTAGCTCATTGCAGAAGCACTATAAATCTAGAATATTTTTTTCCAGTGTGTTTCACAGGATAGAGTTAAACATACAGGACTTTTTAGAACCTTTAATGTGATCATGTTCATTGTGAATCTCTAAAGTGACTATGTAGTGCAGCATGTCCTAAAATTTCTTTATCCGTGGTCCTCTTTCCTGCAGAAAATCTAACACAAATAACATTCTGAGAACTACACATTAAGAAAGATTACAGGGAACTTGGGCTCCATGTCTGACAATAGCTCCCTGAGATTGCAAAAATCAGCCACTTGACTTTTTTAGTGCCTCCATTTCTTTCTTTTCAAAGTCTGATGTCCTTCTTATAGACTTCCAGAGATTTTAAAAGAATTAAATGTCAGAGATACACAAGTGTTTTGAAAAGTTAAGAATGTAACACCAGAACGAGGCACCATTTCAATACCTGTTACCCCATACTGCTAAACCCACCCATTATTGTTTGTTAAAAGTTTTGAGAATTCAAAACAATATCAAAATAATGCAATTTCAATTCAAACCCCAGTGTGATTTAAATACCTGTTCAGTTTGTTTGTAGCAGTTAAAAATTACAATTCAAAAAGATAATCAATAGGGACTGAAGTTCATCTTTTGGTTCAGTCTGCAAACACTTGTATTTTGACTTTACTTTATTGGCACATTAAGTAAATACAGTTTTAAGAACCACTGAGGTTCAGATTATGGCCTAGTTTGAGATCTCTTTGCCTGTTGGAATAAGTTGTTCCAAGGTCCCTAAGACAAAAAGTCAGATCCATTATTCTACTGTGTTGATATAGTGGTGGTACTTGCACACTTGAGAAGAAAATTGAAAAATTGTGCCTGTTTCTTTAGGAAAGCAAATGAAATCCATAGTTATCCTTTACTCACTTTTTTAAAAAAAATTTTGTCATATAATCACTTTGCAATGTTGTGTTAGTTTCTGCTGTACAGCAAAGTGAATCATCTATATGTATACAGATACCACCCCGCCCCCCTTTTTGGATTTTCTTCCCATTTAGATCACTACAAAGCATTGAGTAGAAGTTCCGGTGCTATAAGTAGGTTCTCATTAGCTATCTATTTTATACAAAGTAGTATATATATGTCAGTCTCAACCTCCCAGTTCATCCCACGTTCCCTCCCCACTTGGTAACCATAAGTTTGCTCTCTATGTCTGTGTATTTCTGCTTTGCAAATATGTTCATCTGCACCATTTTTCTAGATTCCACACATATACGCTAATATGACATTTGTTTCCCTCTTTACTTGCTTTTTATTTCAGCTATCACATATTTCTTTGTCAATAAAGATCCATCTAGTCAAGGCTATGGTTTTTCCACTAGTCCATGTATGGATGTGAGAGTTGGACTCTGAAGAAAGCTGAGTGCCGAAGAACTGATGCTTTTGAACTCTGGTGTTGGAGAACACTCTTGAGAGTCCCTTGGACTGCAAGGAGATGCAACCAGTCCATCCTAAAGGACACCAGTCCTGGGTGTTCATTGGAAAGACTGATGTTGAAGCTGAAACTCCAATATTTTGGCCACCTCATGCAAAGAGTTGACTCATTGCAAAAGACCCTGATGCTGGGAAGGATTGGGGGCAGGAAGAGAAGGGGACGACAGAGGATGAGATGGCTGGATGGCATCACCGTCTTGATGGACATGGGTTTGGGTAGACTCCGGGAGTTGGTGATGGACAGGGAGGCCTGGCGTGCTGTGATTCATGGGGTCGCAAAGAGTCAGACACGACTGAGTGACTGAACTGAACTGAAACTGCCTCAACTGAGCATTGTTCCAGGTCTTGACAAGGGAGTGGTCTTGCCAGGGAAGGAGTGGAATACAGAGAAAAGCTGAAAGGCCTGAATTCTAGTGTGGTTTCTGAGACTGTAATTTTGATCCTCCATTTCAGATGGCAGACTGATCCTTTGCTGTGCTTCTCCTTCTCCTTTCCCCAGTTCTCCCCTTTGTTTATTTCCTTCTTCTCCTCTTATTTTCCCTGTTCTTTCACCAGCCTCCTCTTAATCTCCTTTTGAATATATTACAAGTCTTTTCCCCCTTCTTTCCTTCCCTCCTTTGTTCCTTTCTTCTTTCCTTTCTCAAAATTACAAGCAGTGCAGCAGTCAGAGGCCAAACAAAAGATACTATATACAAAATAGATAACCAACATAGACCGACTGCATAGCACAGGGAACTATACTCAATATTTTGTAACAACCTATAAGGGAAAAGAATCTGAAATGGAATGTTTATATATAACTGAATCACTGTGCTGTAACCTGAAACTAACACAATATTGTAAATCAACTATACTTCAGCTAAAATAAAGACAATAGACCTTCTACTTCTGTTAACCCTTACACTTTTGCCTACACCAAGCACACCCAGTTGAGTTCTTCATGCTGGCAGAGAGAACCTTACATTTACTCTTGTTGCATTTCGTCCTCTGTGATTCAACTCAATCACCCCAACTTTTCAAGACCTTTTGCAATTCTTTTTTTCTGTTACACAGGATATCTCTTGCTAAGATGGTCATATAGAAATTTGGTGAGTGTAGATAAAATAATGTTGGCTAAGGGAGTTCCTTGTGGTCTAGTGGTTAGGATTTGGTGCTTTCACTGCTGTTGCTGGGGTTCAATCCCTGGTCTGGGAACTGAGATCCTGCAAGCCACATGTTGCAGCAAGAATAAAAAAATAGTTGGCTAAGATAGGAAAAGGAAAGAGTTTGGGTGGGAGAGAGAGCTAGGGTAATCTATGGGGCGATCTAGTCTGCAAACTGTAAATCATTGTACTCCAAAGTTATTACTATGAGAGCAAAGAAAATGTGGAAGAGGAGGCATGGTTCTCCACAGAGGACAACCCACGGGACTGGGTCTGTACATCCCTTTCTCCGGGACCTCCATAACTTTGAAGTTACTTAGAATCTCAGAGTAATTGAACATGGAAATGTTGGAGAAAGCTGAGATGATGACCACGAGTTCCCATTTATTAATGTTTACTAGTCTTTATGTTTTGTTTTTTTTTTTTTAGTTTTTAAAAACTTTGGAGAAAAATTACTGTACGATGTTGTGTTGGTTTCTGCTGTACAACAATGCAAATCAGCCATAATTATACATATGTTACCTCCCTCTTGAGCCTCCTACCTCTCCCTGCATCCCACTGTTATAGGCCATCACAGGGCGCCAGGCTGGGCTCCCTGTGTTATACAGCAACTTCTCACTAGCTATCTATTTTACACATGGTAGTGAATATATGTCGATGCTATTTTCTCCATTTGTCCCACTCTTTCCTTCCCCCATGTGCCCCCAAGTCCATTCTCTTAATGAAGGTAATTTATTTTCTATCAACAAGTGGTTTGAACAGAAATTCATCCATGACCCAAAATTTCAGTCCTCCATCTCCTAACTGATTTCTGCACAATTTAGTGCTCTTTTGTTAAGGAGAATGTCTGACTGCAAATAACCTAAGCAACAGGTAAATACCCATTTGCCTAGTAGAGAGGGAAACAGTAAGCAATAATGAAGAGACTAAATGAAGAGCAGAGGGAAAGTTAGAAAGGCCTAATTTTTGAAAGATTCTGAGATGGAAAAACACTTATTTTTTGTTACTAAAACTTCTGCCCTGACTTCAAACATAAATTTTGGAGTTACTCTGAGAAGGAAAATAGACACCTGCAGGTTCTCTCCAAACCTGTTGTCTACATCCTCCTTTCCTGATCAATGTGAAAACAATGTGCTTATTTATGTTTAATTTGTTCTGATTATATTTAGTTATAGGTTATTACAAGATATTGGGAAAAATTCCCTGTGCTGTACAGTAAATCCCTGTTGCTTATCTATTTCATGTATTACAGCTTGTATCTGTTAATCCCATACTCTTAATTTGTACTCCTCCCTTCCCCTCCCTGCTTTGGTAACATAAATTTGTTGAAAACAATAGGATTAAACCTTTCATTTTCTGATTCCTAAAGCTCTGAGAACCAGAAGCATGAGAAATGAGAATAGATTCAATAGAAATTGCCCAATTATTTTACATCTCTTCATTTTAGGAGTACAGAGGAAGCATCACATACATTTATGTTAGCATAAAAAGGGATTTTTAAAATTTTTGTTGCCTCTAAATAGAAGCACTGGATTCCTGTTGATCAGTTAGCTCCATCTCAGATTGAGTTTTTCAACCCATAAACCAATTATGGTGATCATTCAATTGATTTAGAATAGAAAAGATTCATATCTCATACTCTATACTTTACATCAGCTTATACATCAAGCACAATGTATGACAGCAAGCATTCCATAGAACAAACCTTTTTACAGATGCATGAGTAAGAGAATCCCCTATAAATTTTCATCTCTAAAAATATCCTTAAATATGGATGGGCTTTTGAGGGTGTTTTGTGAGGGTTTTTTTGACACATCACAAAACATCTAACTTATTGTAGATCATCAACAAATGTTTTTGAAATGATTTGTTATTGTGTTACATAATGGTCACTTAGTAATAATAACTTCAAGCTAATTAAAAAGCCTAAACATCAGTGCTGCTGATGAGATAATCAGCTTTGGTTAGCACTGTTAATTTAGCAAATGTGGTTCTTTAAAAACACATTTTCTAAACTAACAATTTATAAAAATGAGATAGTCAGAGAAATGACTACTCAATTCTAGGATAATATCAGAAAAAGAGGCCCAAGGAAAACTGGCCAAAATGAAATGATTACTTCATGTTGTCAGAATAAGAGAGGCTAAAGATAATGTCCTATTCATCTTGTACCTCTCATAATACCTAGCACACAGCAACGTACAAGTTGACCTCTGATGGATTTATTTTTTGAATCACCAGATTTTTATAAATCAAGTAATAGTTGGAAGTCGTAGACTTTTGGAACTAGAAGAGTTATTTTAATATAGTAGAAAGAGCATCTGCTTTGAAATTAGAAAAATACACTTTCAAATAGCAAATCTACCACTAAGCAGTTCTGTTGTTAGGCAAGTTACTTACATGTTTTGAAGTTCAGTTTCTTCATCTGTAAAATGAGGATATTCTTATACAAGAATTAGACAAAATAGCATATGTAAATAGCTTTGTACATTTCCTGGCTCAATAAATGTTAGTTATTATTTCAGTATTATTGTTTTTAAGCATAGATAGGACAGCCTTTTGACAGATGGTAGATAACAGAAATAATAGTGATTAATGTTTATTGATATTTGTTATATGCTGGTTATTGTGCTAAGTGGTTTATGAGCCTTATTTCATCTATTTACTTTTTTTTTTTTAACAGCTCATCAGGTAAATGAACTCATTAGATATTTACTCTGACTTTGCAGATAAGGCAACTGAGGCTAATAGAAAGTAAGTAATTTGACTAAATTCACACAGCTAGTGAGTAGTGGTCATCCTAGCTGTGTAGGAATAGAAAGCATCAATCTGAGTCCCAAGCTTATAGGGAGACGTTCAAAATCATCCTGATGGATAAAGTCAGAGCCAAGGTTCGCATTCAGAGCTCCTACTTTGCTTCTAAGCTTGTTTTTCCATTTGACTAATAGGTAAAATAATCCTATCATAAAGGGTTAGAGATAATGTGAGAATGGGACATTGGCTAGAATTTATGAGGACATAAGGGCACCAAGAAAAGGAGATGAGAGGAAATCAAAGACAAAGCCTTCTGACTTCAGAATTTGGCCTGGAGCCTGCCCTTCAGGCAGGCAGGAAGACTGAAGATCCCTGAGAAGGCAGTTTATTTGTATTCACTCATGCATGCATGCATTTGTTCATTGACTCACCCATCCATCCAACAGTTATTTATTAACCATTTATAAAGTACTCATCTCTTCTAGATATCATGGGTACAATAGTGAGCACAACACAGATAAGGAACCCATTCCAGATTTTTACTCAATATTGCCAAGATTTGGGGAACCTCATGGAGGCTAAGACATCTGTTAGCTGCTGGACCTCTGAGCCAGGAAATAACAGATTCCTGCTACTACTGCCTGCATCTTTTGCATTCCTGGCTGGTCAACTTGCTGGTCCCATAATGTCTGGGTTTTATAAGGACCAATAGAGACAGGTTTGGAAAGGGAAAGTGGCTTACATAATGAAGGAGAAAAGCCTCATTAAGCCAACATCAAAGGGGGATATATACTCAATAGAACTAATAGAACTAATTGCTCTGTTGTATTTGATGAGTAGTAAATTTATGCTAACAATAAATGGTTTAGTGCAAACAAGGTCAAGTCACTTTGCTAGTGAGTGGCTTTGGTTTTACAGTTCTGAGTATAGTAACTCAATTTGAAATTGTTAGAGACACTTTATCATAGAAAAGGGTAATTTCCAGTTACCACTTTGAAGCTTGGTTTATTTGCCTCTTGAAGACTCTGTGACATTCCCTAAAATCAATTTGCATTTACTACATGAGAAATAATATACATAATATCTTTTTATTGGTGAGGCTTATTTTCTGATAGTGGTCAATATGATTTTCTTCTAAGGGAAAGTACCAGAATTTTTCCTTTTAAAAATAATAAATCTGTGTTTCATTAATGTTTGAATGAGAGAGAAGATAAAATATATATGTTATTAAAACTCAACAGGAACCACAGCTTTGGTTTAGACCTTAGGTAAACTGTCCAATATGGTAGCCATTAGCAACATGTGGTTATTGATATGTGAGCACTTTATATGTGGCTACTTCAAATTGAGATGTGCAGTAAGTATAAAATACACACTGTATTCCAAGACTTAGTACAAGGAAAGAATATAAAATATCTCTTTAATATATTTTACATTAACAACACATTGAAATGAAAATAATTGGGATATATTACAGTAAATAAGTATATTATTCAGGTTAAATTCAGTTATTTCTTTTTACTTTTGAAAATGTGACTACAGGAAAATTTTAATTTAATAACCTTCCAAAAAAGACATGCCTGGGACCGGATGGTTTTACCAGTGAATTCTACCATTCTACCATTTAAGGAAGAAAATACCAGTTCTCCATAATCTTTTCTAAAAACAAAAAAGAACAAACACTTCCTAACACATTGTATGGGACCATTATTAGGCTAATAACAAAACCAGATAAAGACATTACAAGAAAGAAAAATTACACCAATATTTCTCATAGGCCTGGAAATAAATATCCTCAACAAAATATTAACAAATGAAATACAATAAAGTCTATAAAGAATTATATACCATAATCAAGTGAGATTTATAAGAGGTATTCAAGACTGGTTCAACATTTAAAACTCAATCAAACTAATCTAGGACAATAGTCTAAAGAGAAAAAAACACATAATCATATCAATTGATTTAGAAAAAGCATTTGACAAAGTTCAATACCAATTCACGATTAAAAAAAAAAAACCTCTCAGCAAACTAGGTATAGAGGGGAACTTCCTTAAATAGATTTTTAAAAATCTACCGAAACCCTATAGCTAATATCATAGTTAATGGTGAAAAAATGGCACTTTCTCTTAATATCAAGAACAAGGCAAGGGTGTCCTCTCTCACTATTCAGTATAGTTTTAGTTAATGCTATTAGATGAGAAAAGAAAAGATATACAGACTAGAAAGGAAGAAATAAAACTCTCTACTTACAGATGGCATGATTGCACAGAAAATCCCAAAGAACCGACAAAAATTCTTCCAGAACTAGTAAGTGACAAGGTTGCAATACACAAAGGTCAATTGCTTTCCTATATACCAACAATAAATAAATAGAATAAATGGAATTTGAAATGCTAAAAAACTACCATTTATAATAACATTTAAAAGGCAAGTACTTAAGGGTAAGTATAATAAAATATATATAAACCTAGACTTCTATGCAGACAACTACAAAATACTGATTAAAAAAATCAAGGAAGATCTAAATAAATGGAAAAATAACTCATTCATGGATTGGAAGACTGGATACACTCTTCTCTTTCTTGTCCTTCTGGAATCCCTGTCATGTGTAGGTTGGCATGCTTTATATTATTCCATAGATCTCATATGGTGATTTCATTTTTTTCATTTGTCTTTCTGTCTGCTGTTCTGATTGGGTGATTTCCATTATAGATCACTTGTTCATTCTTCATTATTTAGTCTGCTATTCTTTGCCTTTTGCTGGTTTTTTATCTAGGCAATTGAGTTGTCTAATTTTGATTGATTCCTCTTTGTAGTTTCTAGTTCCTTGTTCCAGTGATCTGCATTTCTATTGATAATCTTTCTTAATCCCTTTATGAGGAATTAAGTGCCATTAGTTCCTTTAGTCTTAATTCCTTAACCTCCTTTGGAGTGTGGTATACTGGAGAGATCTGTTTCATTGTTCTTTAAGGAGATTTCTCTTGTTCTTTTAATTAGAAGTAGTTTCTCTGCTTCTTTACTTTCCTTAAATTTCTCTGACTCTATGATCAGTCTTGAAGGACTGATTTTATGTGAGAGCATCTCTGTGTAGACTACCTGAGTCCAATATTTTTGGTGTGAGGGCTATTTTTTATATGCATACCTGCTGTACCTTTCTTCAGGTTGTGCTAGCCATTGTCCCATTGATGGGAGGTGTGTTTCATGTTGTGGTGACCAGAGCATGCACAGAATATTGGGCAGGACCTCCCTTTTGCTCTGTGGCTGTCACAGCCCTGTTGGGGGCAGGGTCTGCTCCACAGCTGTTGGAGTAGAAGCCCCCAGATCTGGTTCTAAGCTGCAATGTGAGGTAGGTGGAACTGGAGCATTCTCATTGGGAAAAGAGCCACTGCATATTCCTCCCCAGGGGCTGTTCACCAGGGATGTGGGATTCTGTGATGCCACCCACCATTTGGTGTGAGTGCCCACAAAGTCTGCTGCTGCTGGCACCACCTCCAGACCTGTCCCCACTCTGGGAGTGCTAAAAATCGGCTGAGATGTCAGCCCCAACTCTGGTGAGTGTGAGCTCCCAAAGCCCACCAGAGCCACACTCACTGTGGGAGCACTGACAAGCAGCAATTTCATGCCCTGCAAATGACAATGTTAAAAGAATAAAAAGACAAGCTGCAGACCGGGGAAAATATTTTCAGAGCACGTAGCTGATAAAGTATTATTATCCAGAATCTTTAAGAACTCTTAAAACTCAACAAGAAAATAAACAACCCAATTAAAAATGGGCAAAAGACCTGAATAGACACTTCATCAAAGAGGACATACAAATGGTAAATAAGCATATGAAAAATTGCTCAACAAAACTTGCCATTAAGGAGATGTGAATTAAAATAACATTGGGATACAACTACACACCTATTAGAAAGGCTAAAATCTGAAAAACTGACCACACTACCAATTGATGACCAGAATGAAAAAACAATGGGAATTTTCATTCATTGCTAGAGGAAATCCAAAATGATGCGGTCTCTTTGGAAGACAATTTGACAGTTTCTTACAAAACTAAGTCTAATATTCTCATATGATCAGCAATCTAATAACTACATGTTTACCCAAATAATTGACATGTTACACAAAAACTTGCACATAAATGCTTATAAGATCTTTATTCATCATTGCCAATCCTGGAAACAACTGAGATGTCTTTCAATAGGTGGATGAATAAACAAACAAATATTTATATAATGAAATATTATTCAGTGATAAAATGAATTATCAAGCCACAAAAAGACATGGGTGAACCTTAAGTGCAAATTACTACGTGAAACAAGCCTGTCTGAAAAGACTGCACATTGTGGGATTCCAATTATATGATGTTTTGAAAAAAGAAAAGCTACAAAGACAGTAAACAGGTCAGTGGTTGCTAAAGTTTGGGGTTGCGGAGGAGGGTTGTATAGGTGAAGCACAGGAGATTTTTTTATTCAGTAAGTCTATTCTGTGTGATGATGTAATGGTGAATATGACATTAAGTGTTTGTCAAGTCCCATAGAACAAATACAAAGAGTGAACCTTAATGTATGCAAGTTTTAAAAAATCATTTAGAAAGTTGGAGGATTCCAGAGTGGAAGGTAGAATGTGACAAAATAGTCTAACTGTATTATAGATGTATAAAACAACCTCACTGAAGGGGGTGGGGGAATAAGGCACTGACCTAAGTAACTTTGGAAATGAGTAGAGTTGTAAGGCTAAAAGCAAAAGAAACTCTGCCTAAGGACTACTCTAGTTGATAAAGCTTTCCCCATGGGCACATGGGGTAATCAACAGCTACTCTTGTTGTTCAGTGGATAAGTCATGTCCAACTTTTTGTGATCCCATGGACTGCAAGACATAAGACTTCCCTGTCCTTCACCATCTCCTGGAGCTTGCTCAAACTCATGTCCATTGAGTCAGTGATGCCATCCAACCATTTCATTCTCTGTCGTCCCCTTCTCCTCCTGCCCTCAATCTTTTCCAGCATCAGGGTTGTTTCTTCGCATCACGTGGACAAAATATTGGAGCTTCAGATTCAGCATCAGTCCTTCCAATGAATATGCAGGTTTGATTTCCTTTAGGATTGACAAGTTTGATCTACTTGCAGTCCAAGGGACTCTCAAGAGTTTTCTCCAGCACCACAATTCAAAAGCATCAATTCTTCGGTGCTTAGCCTTCTTTATGGTCCAACACTTACATCCATACATGACTACTGGAAAAACCATAGCTTTGACTATATGGACTTTGTGGGCAAAGTGATGTCTCTGCTTTTTAATATGTTGTCTATGTTTTCCATAGCTTTTCTTCCAAGGAGCAAACATCTTTTAATTTCATGGCTACAGTCACCATCCACAGTGATTTTGGAGACCAAGAATATCATATCTGCCACTGTTTCCATTTTTCCACATATATTTTCCATGAAGTGATGGGACCAGATTCCATGCCACTCCCATCAGAAAGATTGCACAAGCTTCTTATCCTCTTCAATCAAAGGGCGGATGGAAGAACCAAGAACTACAATCCCATGACCTACAGAACAAAAAAGCACAATCACAGAAGACTAATGCTCACATGGATCACAATCTTGTATAACTTGATGAAGCTATGAGCCATGCTGTGAAGGGCCACCCAAGAAGGACGGGTCATGGCAGAGAGTTCTGACAAGATGTGGCCCACTGGAGAAGGGAATGGCAAACCACTACAGTATTCTTGCCTTGAGAACTCCATGAACTCCATGAACAGTGTGAAAAAGGCAAAAAGCTAAACAGCTATACGAACATGTAAACATGTACCAGTTCAGTTCAGTTCAGCCGCTCAGTCGTGTCTGACTCTTTGCGACCCCAAGAATCGCAGCATGCCAGGCCTCCCTATCCATCACCAACTCCCAGAGTCTACCCAAACCCATCCCCATCGAGTCGGTGATGCCATCCAGCCATCTCATCCTCTGTCGTCCCCTTCTCCTCCTACCCCCAATCCTTCCCAGCATCAGGGTCTTTTCCAATGAGTCAACTCTGCATGAGGTGGCCAAAGTATTAGAGTTTCAGCTTCAACATCAATCCTTCCAATGAACACCCAGCACTGATATCCTTTAGGATGGACTGGTTGGCTCTCCTTGCAGTCCAAGGGACTCTCAAGAGTCTTCTCCAACACCACAGTTCAAAAGCATCAATTCTTCGGCACTCAGCTTTCTTCACAGTCCAACTCTCATATCCATATATGAGTACTGGAAAAACCATAGCCTTGACTAGACCGACCATTGTTGACAAAGTAATGTCACTGATTTTTAATATTCTATCTAGGTTGGTCATAACTTTCCTTCCAAGGAATAAGCATCTTTTAATTTCATGGCTGCAAGCACCATCTTCAGTGATTTAATAAAGTCAGCCACTGCTTCCACTGTTTCCCCGTCTATTTCCCATGAAGTGATGGGACCAGATGCCATGATCTTAGTTTTCTGAATGCTGAGCTTTAAGCCAACTTTTTCACTCTCCTCTTTCACTTTCATCAAGAGGCTCTTTAGTTCCTCTTCACTTTCTGTCATAAGGGTGGTGTCATCTGCATATCTGAGGGTATTGATATTTCTTCTGGCAATCTTGATTCCAGCTTGTGCTTCTTCCAGCCCAGTGTTTCTCATGATGTACTCTGCATAGAAGTTAAATAAGCAGGGTGACAATATACAGCCTTGATGGACTCCTTTTCCTATTTGGAACCAGTCTGTTGTTCCATGTCCAGTTCTAACTGTTGCTTCCTGACCTGCATACAGGTTTCTCAAGGGACAGGTCAGATGGTCTGATATTCCCATCTCTTTCAGAATTTTCCACAGTTTATTGTGATCCACACAGTCAAAGGCTTTGGCATAGTCAGTAAAGCAGAAATAGATGTTTTTCTGGAACTCTCTTGCTTTTTCAATGATCCGGCGGATATTGGCAATTTGATCTCTGGTTCCTCTGCCTTTTCTAAAACCAGCTTGAACATCTGGAAGTTCACAGTTCACATATTGCTGAGCCTGGCTTGGAGAATTTTGAGCATTACTTTACTAGCGTGTGAGATGAGTGCAATTGTGTGGTAGTTTGAGCATTCTTTGGTATTGCCTTTCTTTGGGACTGGAATGAAAACTGACCTTTTTCAGTCCTGTGGCCACTGCTGAGTTTTCCAAATTTGCTGGCATATTGAGTGCAGCACTTTAAGCATCATCTTTTAGGATTTGAAATAGCTCAACTGGAATTCCATTACCTCCACTAGCTTTGTTCATAGTGATGCTTTGTAAGGCCCACTTGACTTCACATTCCAGGATGTCTGGCTCTAGTTGCGTGATCACACCATCATGGTTATCTGGGTCATGAAGATATTTTTTGTACAGTTCTTCTGTGTATTCTTGCCACCTCTTCTTAATACCTTCTGCTTCTCTTAGGTCCATACCATTTCTGTCCTTTATCGAGCCCATTTTTGCATAAAATTTTCCCTTGGTTTCTCTAATTTCCCTGAAGAGATCTCTAGTCTTTCCCATTCTGTTCTTTTCCTATATTTCTTTGCATTGATATCTGAGGAAGGCTTTCTCATCTCTCCTTGCTATTCTTTGGAACTCTGCATTCAGATGGGAATATCTTTCCTTTTCTCCTTTGCTTTTCGCTTCTTTTCTTTTCACAGCGATTTGTAAAGCCTCCTCAGACAGCAATTTTGCTTTTTTGCATTTTTTTTCCATGGGGATGGTCTTGATCCCTGTCTCTGGTACAATGTCATGAACCTCCATCCATAGTTCATCAGGCACTCTGTCTATCAGATCTAGTCACTTAAAACTATTTCTCACTTCCATTGTATACTCATAAGGTATTTGATTTAGGTCATACCTGAATGTGGTCCACTGGAGAAGGGAATGGCAAACCACTTCAGTATTCTTGCCTTGAGAACCCCATGAACAGTATGAAAAGGCAAAATGATAGGACACTGAAAGAGGAACTCCCCAGGTTTGTAGGTACCCAATATGCTGCTGGAGATCAGTGGAGAAATAACTCCAGAAAGAATGAAGAGACAGAGCCAAAGCAAAAACAACAGCCAGTTTTGGACGTGACTGGTGATAGAAGCAAGGTCCAATGCTAAAGAGAGCAATATTGCATAGGAACCTGGAATGTTAGGTCCATGAATCAAGGCAAATTTTGCATTATGTACTCTACATATAAATTAAATAAGCAGGGTGACAATATACAGCCTTGACGTACTCCTTTCCCAATTTTAAACCAGTCCATTGTTCCATGTCTGGTTCTAGGTGCTGCTTCTTGACCTGCATACAGGTTTCTCAGGAGACATGTGAGATGGTCTGGTATTTCCATCTTTTTAAGAATTTTCTGACTAAAAAGATTATTAATGGTCAAAGCTGGGGCAATTTAAACAACAAAATAAATAAAGTAGTATTGGGTTATAACCCAAAGGGTAAAATAAATATTCATGAGTCCACAGTGATAGAAATAAATGAATAAATACATGGGAGAAAAGAGACAAACTTCCTATATAGAACAATTACAAATATTTTATATAGATACTGCCTTTCAAGGAGGTGGAGCTTAACTCCTCAACTCTTGACTATGCAGTGATTTGCTTTCAAAGAGTACAATATGGAAAGGGAGAAACAAAAGAGTAACTATACAATGGAGAAACCCAACAAACATTACCTCAGTTAGATGATCAAGGTTAACATCAAGAGTGACAAGTCACATTAATGGTATAGACTTTTCATATGATGTGATGAGAATTGCACTTTACCTCTTGAGGTCTTCCTACCCAAATCCCATAATCCCAGTCTAATTATAAGAAACACATCAAATAAATTCCAATTGATGGACATTCTACAAAATATCTGACCAGTACTCCTCAAAACTGTCAAAGAGCATCAAAAACAGAAAAGTTTAAGAAATTGTCACAGCCGAGACGTGTCTAAGGAGACACAATAATTAAATGTAATATTGTGTTCTGGATGGATCCTAGAACAATAAAAGGATGCTAGTGGAAAGTTAAGATAATCTGAATAAAGTATGGGCTTTCGTTAAAATAATATATAATATATTGATTCATTAATGATAACAAACGCACCATTCTAATGTAAAATACTAAGAATAGTGGAAAATGGGTTTGAGGGGAATGGGAATTCTCTGTACTATTTTTACCATAATTTTGTAAATTTAAAACTGTTCAAAAATAAAGTTAACTTTTTAAAAGTATGTTGAGCCTATATATTCTCATAGGAGTTTTTATTTTCATTTGTTACTAACCTTGAGAAGTTTCAAAGCAATCCAAAGCTTCTGCAACTCTTTTATCCTGTTACCTGCTATTGGTAAGCAAAGAGAAATGGGAATTCCATTGGGGATTGTCATTTTCTCTGAATCAAGAGAATTGTTAGGATGGTCCTGGCAACAGCAGTTGAGTCACAAATATTTGACTTTGTGCTTGATGTATCTTACTCTTCCAGGATCTCTTTCTTTGATAGCAGGAGGCTGAAACTCTTACATTTCCTATTACTCATAAACCCTCAGAGCTGAGGGCTCCTGGCCATTCCTCAGAGCCATTTCTTAGAAGGATGGAAGGAAAGAAGGACGGAGGAGCTAAGGAAAGATTTTATTGAGTCAGTACTAATTGCCATAATGCTAAGCATCTTGGACATACTTAGCTGTGGATTATGGATTAAAATTACCCTGCTTTATTTTGTCTAGCAAGCACAGTGTTACTAATAAGGTTCACAAAGTTTGCCTTTTTCTTTTTTTTTTTCTTTCTTTTTTTTTTCGCCTTTTTCTATTAGGAAGTAAAAGGAACTTGGAGCTCATTAACTAGTTGGATCTTTTAGACATAATGCTCAGAGGAAGGAAATGTGAGAGAGTGGTAGGGATTTGGGGAGGCGTTTACAGTTTACAGCTCAATAAGATGCAAAAATATTCATTGTTAATAGCTTCTGCTGGGAGTTCAGGAACCCCAAAAGGAAAAGGAGTATTGATTCATTGGTCTATAGAAGCCACCTGCCTGTTTCTCAAATTGTTTTGAAGGAGCCAGTAAGTGCCCCATGAATACATCCTGGCACCTGCATGGCGATATCCTAGGTGAGCTGTTAAATAGAACATGAAAGTAATCAAACTCACACTTTGTTTTTTTTTAAGTTATGTATGATGGGTAAATGAAATGAAAGGGACATCTGAGTGAAAGAAGAAAATTGTGAAGACTTTATTTTAACAGAGTTGAGTTAATGTAAACTCACATGAGACTGGTCTTTAAACTCAGTTTAGCTCATTGCATCCCACCATCTTCCTACTCTACCTTTTCCCTTCCTAACATCTGCCACCAGCACCACAAGTGTTCCAAACTTACAGGGAAGCTGGAAGCTTCTTCAGTGTGGCAAAAAGTAATGAAGTAACTGTGGATTATGTGGTCCTAGAATCATATTCTTTCACTGCCCTACTGCTGGAAGATGCTCTTATCCTCCATGAAGACTGCCAGGAATGCCATTAGAAGGTGCACATTAAGTCACAGTGTCAGAATAATGATAGTGAACACGCATAGCATTTACTATGTGCCAGGCTCTTTTCTGGGCACTTTTCATAGATTACCTCATTGTAATCAACTTCATTCCTCTGTGAGGTACATGTAGTTTTCTTTTTCCCATTGTTTAGATGAGGAAACTGAAGCACACAGGCTGTTTTTGAGATTTTTTTTACAGGTTGACGCCTCACCTATGCCACACAAGCCCCCATAAGCCTTAGATTTGTCTTAAAGAAAGGTAATTTCTTTTGTTTATGGGTGTTTGTCTCTCCCTCTCCACTGCTTCTCTTTCTAAAGATGTTATTTCTGACCTGCGAAGCCTTGATATGCCTGTCTCCTGAAATCCTTTTCCTTTCCATATAAAGATGAGTAGGGTCCTTTTTGGCATCAGTGGCTAGCATTTCCAACCATCTGTGCATGCCTACATCTTTCTTGCTCTCAAAGCTGTCTACACATCAATCTTTCTCTTCAACATCTCTTGTCTTAGCTCTACTGAAAGACTTGTTTTGCCTTCACTCTCTCTTTCCGTCCATTTCTAGGTGACCAGCAACACCACAGAACTCCAAATCTTTGGAACTGACTTCATTTAGCACGGTAGGTTCTCCTTTCCCCTTTCTGGTCTTCCCACTTGGAAGGGGAAAGTCTTTTTTATGTCTTTAATCTTGCTGATTTCTGGCCTCTGAGACCTTGATATTTCACCTCTGCAACCAGTTCCTAACTGTGCTGAAACATCACTTAAATTGTCTCTATGTATTGATTACATTTCTTCCTGTTTAGGGATGCTGCACTATATTTTTGTTTAGGCTCACTAACACCTTTGGATAACAGAGAACCTAAGGAGTCTGAGTTACAGACATTATGTGATAAATATGGCTACATAGGCAATCATATTAAAATATATAACTATATCAAAATAACATTCTATATACCTTAAAGTTACACAATGTTACACATCGAATTTATTCAATAAGAATAATAATGTGCTACTAAAGCACTCCTTTTGTTGCTTGTATATCTGAAACATAAGTATTAATATATTCTAACCTAGTGTATATTTTTTTAAAAATATTTATTTATTTATTTCTGGCTGTGCTGGGTCTTTGTTGCTGCACGCAGTCTTTCTCTAGTTGTGGCAAGTGGGGGCTACTTTATAGGTGTGGTGTTCACTGCAGTGGCTTCTCCTGTTGCAGAGCACTGGCTCTAGGCATGTGGGCTTCAGTAGTTGTAGCACTTAGGCTCAGTAGTTGTGGCGCACAGGCTTAGTGGCCCCATGGCATGAGGGATCTTCCTCTACCAAGGATCAAACCCGTGTCCCCTGCATTGGCAGGCAGATTCTTAACCACTGGACCATCAGGGAAGCCCTAACCTAGTGTATATTAACAAAAAAATGTTCTGAAAGCACATACTGTGTTCAGAAACTTTACTGCTCTTGGGAGAAGTAATACAGGAGACACAAAGATGAATTTAACAATATCAGTAAGGACTATATTCATAGTGAAGTAAAATAACTCATACATGATGCTTAGGTGACTCAATACCAATTAATATTATTTGTCAAGTGTTCTGGAATACGTAACATATTGGATTGGTCCTGGGTGGTGGGAGGGACAAAATCATGCTGGCACAAAACCCATTTAACTGAGAACAGTTATTTTTCATTCTATATGAAGTATAAAATACTTGAGAATGCTATTTGCAGTCAGCTTACTAATGAAGAGTTGTAAATTATTTCCTGTTTTGACAGCAGGAAAGGGTTTTTAACAAGGAGAAGAAATGAAGAACAAAAATGTCTATATTGAATATTCAGAGTTATTGAGAAGAAGGTAAGGGAGTCACTGAGAGAGAAGAAAGGGAGAAAACTTGCTCAGATTTCTTAGAGTTACCTAAGATTTTCCTGATTCTGCTGAACCACTGAAGCAACTATCCTTTCTTAAACTCTTGCTGCGTGATAGATATTTTGTTACTTATATTTTCTATAACTCACCAGCAAGCCTATATTATAAGTGAGATTATCAATGTCCAAAGTTAGGTAACCTGACCAGAGACCAAAGCTAGCAGGTGGCAGAACTGGGATTAAACCTCAGGCTCTGCTCACTCCCACACCCTTGTCTCTTTCCTATTCAGCAGAGCTACATGTGTGCACTATTCATCAGCACATCCATGCTGCAGAGGAGGGGATGCTGTTGACATGCGGCTGTGTATGCACGAGTAATTTCTATGATTTACAAGGATGGATCTTGTGTTAAAAACACATTTATTTCATAAAAGTAATGCATGTCAGAGATTTAAAAATCAGAAACATGCAAACAAACAGAAAACAAAGAAATGTAGACTCTTCCACAAACACTTCTATGTAAAGCCAGCCAATCTTGGCATCATCATATCTATTTTTATAGCCCATAAGCATGTATAAATCAAACGGTACAGGCATTTTTAAGGCTTTATTTATGCACTGCCATATTGCCAGAATAATTGTTTCAGCATAGTATACGATATTAAAATGAAACTTCATTATTGGGAATTTGTTAATTGAAGTATCATGGAATCAGAGTCAAGCTTCTGTGACATCTCTGAAATTTCCATCTAGAGAAAGCTCCAAGATTTTATCTTTTTTTTTGCTGAAATAACAACTAGTTAGAGTTTATAATGATAGAAAGTACCACCTTCATAATAGTGACAATGACATTAGAAAAAGAAGATTATATTTACTTCCCTGGTGCTCAGCAGTAAAAAGTCTGCCTGCCAATGCAGGAGATGTGGGTCTGATCCCTGGGTTGGGAAGATCCCCTGGAGGAGAAACTGGCAACCCACTCTAGTATTCTTGCCTGGGAAATCCCATGGACAGAGGAACCTGGAGGGCTACAGTCCATCAGGTTGCAAAGAGTCAGACATGACCATGACTACACAACAACAATATTTACCAAGAGATATCAAAAACATGTGAAGAATAATTTAAATCACTTTGAAGTACACCAAGGCAATGATTGGAAAAGCATCCCATATTCTCGGATGGGAAGACTCAATTTTCAAAAGCCATAAATTCTCTCTAAGTTTATTAATAAATTCAATGTAATACCAATATGAATTGCAGTAGATATTATTTACTTATTTAATTTTGATGATGTGGGTAGGAATAAGAAAAAGTCACTCTAAAACTCATATGGAAAAATAAATAACAATAATAGGGAAATTTTAGAAATGAGGGTAAGACCATTTCTGTCAATCAGTAAAACATTTTATAGGCCCTCAACAATGTGACATTAGTACATAAATATTAAGGCAAGCAATTTAAACAGAAGAGAAAATACACTAGACTGAAATACATACAATATTTTATGATATAGGTAGCCTCTCAGATCAGTGCTGAAAAGATAGATATTTGACATATTGTTTTGGAAAATCTAACTGTCTGAAAAATAGTAACTTTGACTCTATATCTCACACCATCTACCAAGATAAGTTCCAAGTAGATCAAAGATATAAATCAAACCTATAAGTGCTAGAAAAAAACATGGAGAAATTACTTGATTACCTCAAAGTGGGGAGGGTCTTTTAAATTTCAAAATTCAGTAACTATAACATTAAAAATGGATAAATCTGATTTATGGATAAACTACCTAAAAATAAAAGTTTCTGCTTGAAAAAAATCATCAAGTCAAAAGACATGAAAAAACTAAGAAGAAAAGTACAATTTATAATACAAATAGCTCACACAGCTCAATATTTTTTTAAAAAAACTAATCAAAAAATTGGCAGAAGACCTAAACAGACATTTCTCCAAAGAGGACACAGGCATTCAACATTGCTAAAATATGCTCAACATCTCTAATTATTAGAGAAATGCAAATCAAAACTACAGTGAGATATCACCTCACACTGGTCAGAATGGACATCATCAAGAAGTCTACAAATAAACGCTGAAGAGGGTCATCATGAGAAAGTCTGTAAGTAATAAATACTAAAGAGGGTGTAGAAGAAAGGGAATCTTCCTACACTATTGACAAGAATGTAAATTGGTGAGGCTGTTATCAAGAACAGTATGGAAGTTCCTTTAAAAACTCAAAATAGAGTTGTCATGTGATCCAGCAGTCTCACTCCTGGACATGTATCTAGAAAAGACAAAAACCTGAATACAAAAAGATACATCCACCCCAATGTTTTTGAAAGTGAAAGTGTTAGTCACTCACTTGTGTCCAGCTCTCTGCAACCCCATGGACTGTAGCCTGTTAGGCTCCTCTGTCCATTGGATTTCCCAGGCAAGAATACTGGAATGGGTTGCCATTTCCTTCTCCAGGGGATCTTCCCAACCCAGAGATCGAACCTAGTCTCCTTAAATCCAGTTGGTTTCCTTACCTGGGATCCAGGAACCTGGAACCTGGGAAGCCCCAATGTTCATAACAGTATTATTTACAATAGCCAAGCCATAGAGACATAAGAGTCATGGGTTCGATTCCTGGGTTGAGAAGATTCCCTTGAGAAGGGCATGGCAACCCACTCTGGTATTCTCACATGGAGAACCCCGTGTTGTTGTTCAGTCCCTGATTCATGTCCGATCTTTTGCAACTAAATGGACTGCAGCTCACCAGGTTATCCTGTCCTTCATTATCTTCCAAAATTTGCTCAAATACATGTCCATTGAGTCAGTGATGATATCTAACCATCTCATCTGCTGCCATTCTCTTCTTTTGCTTTCAATTTTTCCCAACATCAGGGCCTTTTCCAGTGAGTCAGCTCTTTCCATCAGGTGACCAAAGTATTGGAGCTTCAGCATCAGTCCTTCCAATGAATGTTCAGGACTGCTTTCCCTTAGGATTGACTGGTTTGATCTCCTTGTAGTCCAGGGGACTCTCAAGAGTCTTCTCCAGCCCCACAATTCAAAAGCATCAATTCTTCAGTGCTCAGCCTTCTTTATAGTCCAACTCTCACATCTGTACATGACTACTAGAAAAACCATAGCTTTGATTATATGGACCTTTGTGGACAAAATGATGTCCCTGCTTTCTAATATGCTGTCTAGGTTTGTCATAGCTTTCCTTCCAAGGAGGGAGTGTCTTTTAATTTCATGGCTGCAGTCAGTGTCCACAGTGATTTGGGACCCAAGAAAATAAAATCTGCCACTGCTTCCACTTTTCCCTCTTCTATTTGCCATGAAGTGATGAGACTAGATGCCGTGATCTTAGTCTTTTTAATGCTGAGCTTTAAACCAGCTTAATATTGACTTGTATATATATACAACATATATATACACACATGTATATACAGATATATATATATATATATATATGTATGTATATACACGCACATATACAGTGGATCATTACTCAGTCATAAAAAATAATGAAATAATGCCATATGCAGCAACATGGATGAACCTAGAATTTATCATACTAAATGAAGTAAGTTAAAGACAAATATAATACCACTTATATGTAGAGTCTAAATAATCATACAAAATAGAAATACACTCACAGACAGAAAACAAACTTCTGGTTACCAAAGTGAGGGAGAGAGAGATAAATTAGGAGTTTGGGATTAACAGATACATAATATTACATATAAAATAGATAAACAACAAGGACTTACTATATAGCACAGGGAACTATATTCAATAACTTGTAATAACCTATAAAGGAAAAGAATCTGAAAGAGAATATATGTATATATATATATGTATATAACTGAATGACTTTGCTGTACACCTGAAACTAATACCTTGTAAATCAAGTATATTTCAATTAAAAAGTGCAATTAATGTCACAAAAGGTTAATTCCTCACTTTAATTTTCTATTTTAGTCTCTCAAACAACCCCTACTACACTGAAGATCAGGTATATAAGGCATATATAGAAGCAACAAAACAATTTGGCGCTATTTAGGAAGGCAAAATAACATATGATTAGACAATCATTTGGCAGACAAACCCAGTATTTTATCCAAATAAAGCATATTAACCAAACCAACAACTTTGAAGAGCACTCAACAAGGACACAAAATAACTTTTTCTTTCTATAAACATTAAATATTTCATTTGTAAATAACCCTGTTCCCAATGTGGTTGTGGCTTTCCTTTATCTTGGCTCTCTCACCTAGAATTATGTTAAACATGAAAGCCCTTCAGACATACCCAGAATTGGCTAAATTCTAGGTTGTAATTTATTCTTGTGGACAGACTGAAACTGACCATATATTCTCACTCTACTGCTTTAAGGCCCATTTTTTTGTACCTCAAGTAGTCTTAGAAGTTTGAGCCTGGAGCTAGGTTCAAGCTGGTCAATGGGCAGTAACAGCCACAGCCTCCCCAGGGAACCCCTTGCCTTCACACTGCTGCAGCCTGGTTGTTTCCCCAAATCATTCTGAAATGGTCATGGAGCAGGAATCCTTAACTGGTCCCAAGTGGTAAAGGACCACAGAATTCAGGCTATGCTCTGAAAAACCTTACCACAACTAAGATTATAAGTCACTTCAGCTGCCAATTGAAGAAAATTCCATTAAATTGTGTTCACCAGAACATATACATATTATTTGACTTATTATTGTTTGCTTTGCTTTTTAGTACATTTAAAATCATTTGCCAGAGAGTGTACAGGTCTTGTCTAAATATATTTTGGTTAAATTTACAGTTAAATTGATGCTAATTCAATAACCATTAAGTGTTTTAGTTTTTGGATGTATTCTGTGTATGAGAGAAAGGAAGAAAGAAAAAATCAGGGAAAGAGGGAGGGAGGGAAGGAAAAAATGAAAACAGGAAAAAACACATACAACCAATTATGCATTTAGCACAAACAAGAGAATTTTCCAATAAACTCCCACAGTAAACTTGCTTCTGCCTCTGGCAAAATCTATTGATCAAATCTTTGGTTTGTCACTGTTGTTTTGGAAATCAAATGCAAGTGTGTTACTGCTTCCAGCCCAAGCTGAAAGGGATTTTCAAAGCACTACTCCTCAGTCTTGTAAGCTATGGATAAGAGTGACTGCTGGAACACAGTGTCAAGAATGCTGTCCTTCTGGGCATCTGGGAACATGTAATTTTCTATTCAAAGACATGTCTAAGAATTCATCCATGTTTATTTATCTTAATGGTGATTTTAATTTATGTATCTTAAGGAATACAAATGATGGGGACAAAACAGGGTAGATGGCAAAGTAGGCAAAGTCTCCTGAACAGCTTCCTATCCCTCTTGGGAGTTTCAAGAGTTCTCATGAGATTCCATTACTTTCATTCTTTCCCTCAATCAATACATGAGATTAGATGCTTCAGGAATGTAAAGATGCAAATAACCAAAGACAAAAGACATTGTTAGTTCCCCAGGGAACTGCATTTCACCTATGACTACCGCCAATAGACAAATAAAACTGGTTCAGCTCCTTATGGGAAAAAACAATTTTAACCAAGAGACCTAAAATTCCAGACTATAGTTAACCATTCATTGCACCTACTCAAAAATTCATTTATTCACTTATTTATTCATTCATTCATTTAATAAATATAAAGAGAGCACCAACAATGTGCCAGCCATGGTACTATATTCTTAGATTCAAAGATAAACCAGTAGGCAGAGCTTCTTAGATATGATATAAATGAAATAATGGGTAAAAACTTCCCAAGTTTAGCAAAAGACACAAAGAAGTTGAGCAAATCCCAAAGAGATAGATGCCATGACACATTATAATTAAACTTTTGAAAACTAGACAAAGAAAAAAATTTTGAAATCATACAGAGAAAATGATGCATTACTTATACAGAAACACCAATTCAAATGACAGGGGATTTCTTATCTGAAACCATGGAGGCCAGAAAGAACTGCTGAAAGAAAGAAACTGTCAACAATGAATTCTGTATCAGGCCAGATGATCACTAAGCATGAAGGAAAAATTTTAAACATCTCAGATAAAAGAAAATTAAAAGCTTGTTGCTAGAAGGCCATTTTTTTAAATTAGTTTATTTTCTATTTTTTAACTTTACAATATTGTCTTTGTTTTGCCATACATCGACATGAATCCATTTTTAAAAGCTGGCTAAAGGAAATTCTTCAAATAGGAATGATAAAGGAGGCTTAAAACACCAGGAAGCAAGACCACAGGTAATAGAATATACTTCCCCTCATGAGTTTTATAAATCATGTTTGATGATTAAAACAAAATTATAACACCATATAATACTCAAGACAACAGTATTTTAAAGTAGTGAAGGTAAAGTTACCTAAATTGAAATGAGGCTTCCACACTTGACTAAAAGTAGTAAAATGTTGATACAAGTAGACTAAGTCACATATGTAATGCTAAGAATAATCACTACAAAAAAAGAGAGAGACATCCCAAACCACTATCATTAAATAAAGATTGAATCCTTAAAACTACTCAACCCATAAAAAAGCAAACAAAGAGACAGGAGGAAAAGATCCTGTAAAAATAGATTAAAAACAAATAACAAAATGGCAAACTTGATTAAACACTAATGTATCGATAGTTACTTTACATATAAATTATATATATATGTGTATATATATATATATATATATATATATATACATATATATATATGTATATATATATATATATATACCATTCAAAGAACAGAGATGGGCAGAGGGCATTTTAAAAAAAAGCACAGCTCAAATGTGTGCTATTTTCAAGAAGCTCACTTCAAATTCAGTAACACAGGTAGGTTGGAAGTAAAAGAATACAAAAAGATAAACCATGTAAACATTAATGTGAAAAAGCAGAAGTGGTATATAATGTGAAAAAACAGGTATATTAATACCTGATAACATGACTTTGGATCAAATAAAAATTACTAGAGACAAGGAGTGACATTACACAATGATACAAGAATCATCCACCTGGAAGATGTATGCACACAACAAGAGAGTTTTAAAATGTATAGAGTAAAAAGTGATAGAGCTGAAAGGAGAAATAGACAAATCCACAATTATAGTTGGAGACTTCAGCCCCTCAATCTCAATAACTAATAGAACAATTTCACAGAAAATGAGCAAGTATATCGAAGAACTCAACAACACTATCAACCAACAGAATCTAGTGGACAATTATAGAACACTACACTCAACAACACCAGAAAACACATTCTTTTAAAGTATCTATGAAATATATATCAAAATAGACCACATCCTGGATCATAAAACAAACATCAACAAATTTAAAAGAATGGAAATCACAGCGGAGTGTTTTCTCTGACCACGGTAGAATTAAACTGGAGTCACTAGAAAGATAAAGGAAATATCTCCAAAGACTTAGAAATTAAATAACACACTTCTGAATAATTCATGGGCCAAAGAGGAAATGAGAAAATATATTGAACTGAATGAAAATTAAAATACAGCATATCAAAATTTGTAAGGCACAGCTAAAGCAGTGGAGAGGGAAATTTATAGCACTAAATGCTTGCATTAGAGAAGAAGGAAAGTCTTAAATCAACAGTCTAAACTCTTATCTCAAGAACCTAAAAAAATAATAGGAATGTAATCCCAGCGCAGGCAGAGGAAAGGCAATATTAAAGATAAAAGCAGAAATCAGCAAAATTGAGAACAGAAGAACAGAGAAAATCAACAACACAAAGAGCTGGTTCTTCAAAACAGTCATTAAAATGGACAAACATCTAGCAAGACTCACAAAGGAAAAAGAAGACACCAATGAGCAGTATCAGGAAAGAAGTAAGGGATATACCTATAGATACTATAAACATGAAAAGGATGCTACAAAAATATTATGAACAATTTTGCAAGCACAAGTTTGACAACTTATATGAAATGGACTAATTCCTTGAAAAACACAAAGTATCACAATTAACCTATATGGATAGAAAATTTGAACAACTAAATATAAAATAACTAAATAAAATTTGAATAACCTATAACTATTTAGGAAATTGGATCTGTAATTTTAAAATTTCCATAAAATGAATGTCCAAGCTCAGATCCTTTCATTGGATAATTCTACCAAATATTTAAAGAAGAATTAACGTCAATTCTACACAGTCTCGTCTAGAAAATAAAAGAAGAAAGAATATTTGTAATTAATTTTATGGAGCTAGTATTACCATATCAAATTTAAAATGACAAAAAATAAAACTACAGACCACTCTCTCATAAATATAGATACAAAGATTCTCAACACAATATTAACAAATAGATTCAGCAATATACAAAAAGAATTATTATCAAGAGTAGTTTATTTCAGGTATGCAAAGTTAGTTCAGTATTCAAATAACAAGGTAATTAATCAACAAAAGTCATATGTTCATAGCAATTGATAAATAAAAAGCTTTTGAAAAAATTCACCACATCCATGATAAAAATTCTCAGAAAAATAAGAATAGAGGGAACTTGGTAAAAAAAACTCTACAGTTATTATACTTAATGGTGAAAGACTGAATACATTCCTCCTAAATTCAGGAATAAGTTAAGAATATCTTCTAATACCACTGTTATTTAACATAGTGCTGGAGATTCTAGCTAGTTCATGAGGCAAGAAAAGGAAATAAAAGTCATATAAATTATAAAGGAAGAAAGAAAACAGTTTCTATTTGCAGATTGCATGATAATCTATGTAGAAAATCTTAAAGCATCTACAAAAAAAGCAAAACTCCTAGAACTAATGAGTTCAGCAAGAGTATAGAATACAGGTGTCTTCCCAGGTGGCTCAGTGGTAAAAAATCTGTTGGAAACCCACATTCAACCCCTGGGTTGCGACGACCCCTGGAGAAGGGCATGGCAACCCACTTAAGTATTCTTGCCTGGAGAATTCCATGGACAGAGGAGCCTGGTGAGATACAGTCAAGGGGATCACAAAGAGTCAGACATGAATAAGGGACTAACACTGCCTACACTTCCTGCAGGATACAGGGTAAATATATATATAATCAATTGTACCTCTATATACCGCCAGTGAATATGTGAACACTGAAATGAAAAAACACAATATTATTTACAAAATCAGGTTAAAAAAAAAAATTAATAATATCATGTAGGTATGACCCTAACCAAAAAAAAATGCACAGCATTTATATGCTGAAAAATACAAAATGCTGATGAAAGAAATCAAAGAAGACCTAAATAAACGAAGAATCATGTCTTATTCATGAACTCAAAGATTTAACATAGTAAAGATGTCAGTTCTCCCCAGACTGATATACAAGTTCAGTATAATTTCTGTCAAATCCCAGCCACATTTTTTTCTAGATACAGGCAAGATTATTCTGTGTGAAAGTGCAAAGAAACAAGAATGGTTAAAATGATTTTGAAAAACATGAATTAAATGGGAAGAAACATGCGACCTAATTTCAAGACTTACTATACAGCTACAGTAATCAAGACTGTGTGCTATTATTGGCAAAGGGATGAACACACAGAAAGGTAGAATAGGATAGAGAAAATCTTGAAATAGACCCACACAAATATGTCCAACTGACTTGCAAATGTGCAAAAGTAATTAGATGGAGAAATGATAGCATTTGCAGTAAATTGTGCTAAAGCAATTAGACATCCATAAGCAAAAGTAAATAAACAAATAAATAAACTTTGACTTAAGTCTTACATCTTATAGAAAATTTAACTCAAAATTGATCACAGATTTAGATGTAAAATGTAAAACTACAAGAGTTTTAGAAAAAAGCACAAGAGAAAATCTTTGGAATCGGGGGCTTAGGCAAAGGATTTTTAAACTTGCTAATGGTCTTCCCTGATGGCTCAGATGGTAAAGAATCTCCCTGAAATGCAGGAGACCCAGGTTCAGTCCCTGAGTGGGGAAGATCCCCTGGAGAAAGGAATGGCAACCCACTCCAGTATTCTTGCCTTGAGAATTTCATGGACAGAGGAACCTGGTGGGCTACAGTCCTTGTGGTTGCAAAGAGTCAGACACGACTGAGTCACCAAGGCACGACAGAAGAAGGACCCACAAAAGTAAAAATTGATAAATTGAACTTCAACAAAATTAAAAATCTTCTCTTGCAAAAGACCTTGTTAAAAGGATGAAAGACAACTAGAAGAAAATATGTGCAAACTACATATCCAGTAGAGGACCTGTATCATAAATATATAAAGAACTCTAAAAACTCAACAGTTTAAACATACTGTATAATTTCAATTATACAACTCTCTGAAATAACATTTTAGAAATTAAGGAGAGATTAGTGATTGCTGGAAATTAGAGACATGGAGGGAGAGGGAAGAGTGGGTGTGGTTATAAAAGTGCAGCATGAGAGATCTTTGAATGTTGGAAATGTTCAGTATCTTGACTGTGGTGCTGGATATATGAAACCACACAAGTAGTATAATTGTTTAGGAAGTAATACATAGAAACAAACACAAATGAGTACAAGTGAAACTGGAGAAATATGAATAAGATCATTGCATTATATTAATGTCCATATCCTGGTTGTGATACTCTATTATAGTTTTGCAAAGTGTTACCATTGGATGACTAATACCTGCAGTGGTATTACTTTGGATGAAGGCTTCCCTGGTGGCTCAGATGGTAAAGAATCTGCCTACAATGCAGGAGACCCGGATTTGATCTCTGGGTCAGGAAGATCCCCTCAAGAAGGGAATGGCTACCCACTCCAGTATTTTTGCCTGGAGAATTCCATGGACAGAGGAGCCTGGTGGGCTACAGTCCATGGGATCGCAAAGAGTCAGACACACACACAATAATACATGGAAGGATCTTTTCTAGAATCCTAGGCTTTGGAGTCCAATTTCACCACCATCACACCTGTCTCTAGCAGTGGATTTGTTTAGCGTAATTGGGACTAGAATGCCACGCACTGTAGGTACACTTCATCCAGGAGACTTAAAACTCAGTCACAATAGTCTGCAGCTCCTACAACCAAGGAATAATCCATTTACCCACCTTTTGAACTTGTGACTTGCTTTGACTACAGGATGCAATGGAAACGATATTGTATAATTATCATCCTAGGTCTTAAAAAATCTTGCAGCTTCTGTTCTCATACTCTTAGAACTCTGTGGCTACCACGTGAAGAACCCAGCCTACTGAATGATGAGAGAGACAAGATATGTGAATGAGACTGTCTTAGGTAATCCAGCCTTTAGTCAACCTGTAAGCAGAAATCAGTGGAACCTGCCCAGACCATAATAACTGCTCAACCAACCCATAGAATCATGAGTGAATGGACTGATTGCTTTAAGGCACTAAATTTGGGGATTTTTTTTAACACTGCCAAATGAATGCCTACACTAATGAATTTAACACTAATGAATGCCTACATTTGTTTATTGTGCTGATAACCCACTACCTTAGAATAAATCATAGTTCATATCTTATGGTTTCTTGAATCAAGAGACTAGGAAGCGTACTGTCTTAATTTTTGTTTTATTATTTTCTTTTAGATATGTAAGCTTTAAAAAGCAATTTATAGAACAAATTTTTTGGACATGCGAGTCTATGTACAGCTCATTGCAGGCCATCTGCTCTGAAAAAACGTTGGTAGAGCCCTTTATTTTTACCAACAATCTCCATTTCTTCTGCCTACATCTCAAGGCATTCAACAATGATCTATCTGTACACATGGATCAAGGTAATATAAAGTGGTGGTTGAGGTGGGGGGTGGGCGGTGAGGAGGCAGCTCCACTGTAAATTGGGAAACAGCAGTGACTTTTCTTTTTAGTTTGATTCCCTCCTGGGGCTTTCTAAATAAACACTGCAGAAGCATCTCCCCAAGTGACACAACGAAGAAAATGAAGCAGAGTGAATACATTCCTGATCTGCAGCATGGCAGATGAACAGGCTGAAAAACTCCTACTCCCATCAAAGGCTCTAGGGACTCATTACTCATAGCTTTTTATTTCCATGGAATGTTGAATTTGAAACACACTAGCTCTTAACAAAAATGTACTTATAGAAAATGTCCATATTTCCCTGCCTAGGTACTGACGTCACATGGACCTTATGTATCCAGTCATCCAATTTTGTGATCAAGTTTGACATTCAGTTTGGCACCTTGGCTCTGCAACACAGCAAAACACTGAGCTGCACAATATTTGACTGTTGCCATTACATACCTCTACTATCTCTCAGAAAAGAGAGTGTGGGGAGGATTATTATCTTTTATAGGTTTAGTCCCTATCATTACACCCTGGTCAGGTGAGATCTTTTCTTTTTATCATTAATTACACTTCAAAGATAAGTCAAAATTCTTCAGACCATAAAATTTGAAATGAGCTGTTTCACCTTCTTTATTGGTTTCTGGGGCTTCTCATGTTACTTTTTCTCCTCCCTTTTTTCATCAAATTCCTCTAACAAGAGACAAGGAAAAAAATAGTCACACTCAGTGACACAAAATCTAACAATAATCATCAACTAAAGAGCACTCTTGTCACACTCAAACGGAAACAGAGGGACAAAAGACAAGAAGAAATCTTAATCATCAATAAGTGTTCATCTTTTAGGACCCATCATTTATTCAACAGAAGTTTATTAACCACCAATTCTGTGCCAGACATGATGCAAGACTCTAAAAGTTCCCAGGTAAACAGGAAAGATTCTGATCTCACCCTTAAGGAATAGTCAAGTGTCCTGGTCTCAACCTGATTTCTATATTTCTTCTAGTTTCATCTTTCAACTAAGTTATAGTTCTGTACCAAGAGAAATATTGTCTAGTAGTGTGATTTCTTTCAAAATATTGATAATAATAGTGAATACCTTCATAGTGCTTGGTGGTGGTGGTTTAGTCGCTAGTGTTAGTCATTCAATCATGTCCAACTCTTTTGCGACCCCATGGACCATAACCCACCAGGCTCCTCTGTCCATGGAATTCTCTGGCAAGAATACTGGAGTGGGCTGCCATTTCCTTCTCCAGGGTATCTTCTGGACCGAGGGATCAAACCCAGGTATCCTGCACTGCAGGCGGACTCTTTACCTACCTATCCACCAGGGAAGCCTTTATAGGGCTTACTATGTGCCAAAAAGTATTCTATACGTTTTCACAAATTAACTGATTTAATCTTGAACAAGCTTTTGAGGTACCATTATTACTCCTTTTTTTACAGATGAGAAAACTGAGGCAGAGTAATTTCCACAGATTCAAACTATTCACTACACTGTTCTTACTAAGACATAACACTGTAGAGTTGTTATTTTTTAGCAACGAGGATTGAAAGAAAATGTGATGTTGTTGACGCAAGTTAATTAATAAACCTGAATGTCAAAGTATCCCGTTCTCTAAGCATTCAGCCTAACTGAGATTTAATAATCTAATCTGAATGTTTTCCACCAAACAGATGCCCTTAAAAACCACATCCAAAGGTAAATAAACTGTAGAGAGTGTTGAATTTTCTTAAGAACAGCTGCTGATTTATAATCAGCCTGTCTAATTCTCTTCTCAGACTTTCAGCCCATAAGTTAGCATATCTGCTTCTATATTGAAATGGGATATCAGGTCCCACATATTCCCAGAGGAAATCAGGAAACTCTGATGAAGTATTTACTAGAATTTCCTCGTGGGCACCTTCTTCCAAAGATATGAAAATTATCTACAGTTTTCTCAAGACCTAATTTCAGTGATAGTAAATCATTTTTAGTAAACCATTGCCAGAACCTTTATGTGCTTCATATCAGATGAACCTTTATGTCCTGTCTCTTGTATGTATCTGTGTGTACCCGAGCCAGGTGGGTAGACACTCTGAAGAATGTTTTGCTAAACAGACTCTGGTATCCAGGAGATAACTGCAAGCCTACCTCTGATACCTGGGACACAGAACATTCTGAGCAATAGGCAACAACTGCTTGTTATCTTTATCAGGCAAACTAGCACACTGACGACCCTTGTTTGCTCCCAAAGACACATAAGTAAGATATCTTCTGAAATTAATGATAACATTTAAAAAGAGCAATGATGATGTTGGCGATGATAGTAGTCACCGACATTTGTTCAGCTCTCATAATATGCCGGGCTCCATGCTAAATGCTTTATAGAAGTTACAGTCTCCTTTTAAAAACCTTTTTATTTTATATCAGGATATAGCTGATTAACAATGTTGTGATAAATTCAGGTGACCTGCAGAGGGACTCGGCCATGCATATACATGTATCCATTCTCCCCCAAACTCCCCATCCCACCCAGGCTGCTGGGAGAGAGATCCCTGAGCAGAGATCCCTGTGCTATACAGTAGATCTTTGTTGGTTATCAGTTTTAAATATAGCAGTGTGTACATGTCCATCCCAAACTCCCTATCTATCCTTTCACTATCCATCTCCCCAGAAACTATAAGTTCATTCTCATAAGTCTGTGAGTTTGTTTCAGTGACAGTCTCTTTTAATTTAAATCTTGCAATAGGGCTTCCCTGGTGGCTCAGTGGTAGAGAATCTGCCTGCCAATGCAGGAGACATGGGTTCGATCCCTTATCCCGGAAGATCCCACATGTCTTGGAGCAACTGAGTCCCTGCTATACAACTGTTGAGCCTGTGCTCTGGAGCCTGGGAGCCACAACTACTGAAACCCATGTGCCCTAGAGCCCATGCTGTGCAACAGGAGAGGCCACTGCAATGAGAAGCCCTCGCACTGTGACTAAAAAGTAGCCCCCGCTCTCCAAAACTAGAGAAAGCCTGCACAGCAACGAAGACTCAGTGCAGCCAAAAGTAAGTAAAGAAATACAATTTTTTAAAAAAAATCTAGCAACAATTCTTATTCCAAAGAGGTTTTAAATGTTCACTATGGCAGTCTTCAAACTGCTAAATGTAGAAATTACCTGGGAAGTAGAAATGTAGCTTTCCAAGCCCCATTTTGGAACATGTGATTCAGTAGGTCTGAGGAGTAGTTGAAACACCTGTTAATAAAAATAATGAAAAACTGGTTAAAATGATTGCTATCAATAAATCCAGTTAAATAAAATTGCTATAGACTGTGTCCTCCCATAGTCCATATGTTCAATCCTAACCTCCAAAGTGATGGTATTTGGAGATAGGGCCTTTGGGAGGATGAGATTAGAGCTGCAATGAATTGGATTTGTGCCCTTATAAGAGAGATGCCACAGAGCTCTTTTGTTCTTTCTGCCATGTGAAGACACAACAAGACAGTCATGAACCAGAACATAAGCTCTCACCAGAAACTGAAACTGCTGGTACCCTGATCTTGGGCTTCCAAGCCTCCAGAATCATGAAAAAAAATTCCTGTTATTTATAAGCCACCCAGTCTATGGTATTATTCTGTTATAGCTGCACAAAAGGACTAAAAAAAAATTTACTGAGCTTCTACTTAGTCCACACAGAAAGGAGCCAAATAAGAATCCATGTTGTTCATCATCTTATAAAAAGAATGGCATTGTTCAACTTATCCTTCCCCAAGGAGAAAATATATGTGTTGATTGTATGACAGATTTGGGGGAAAGCAAGTGAAATTAACATGGAAAGAAGGAGAGGGAGAGGAGTGCTAAAAGAAGGGGGCTATTCTGGTTATCTGTTGCTTCTATTGTACAGAGGAACTATACAAAAATGATCTTCATGACCCAGATGATCATGATGGTGTGATCACTGACCTAGAGTCAGACATCCTGGAATGTGAAGTCAAATGGGCCTTAGGAAGCATCACTATGAACAAAGCTAGTGGAGGTGATGGAATTCCAGTTGGAGCTATTTCAAATCCTAAAAGATGATGTGTGAAAGTGTTGCATTCAATATGCCAGCAAATTCGGAAAACTCAGCAGTGGCCACAGGACTGGAAAAGGTCAGATTTCATTCCAACCCCAAAGAAAGGCAATGCCAAAGAATGCTCAAACTACCACATAATTGCTCTCATCTCACATGCTAACAAAGTAATGCTCAAAATTCTCCAAGCCAGGCTTTAACAGTACATGATCCATGAACTTGCAGATGTTCAAGCTGGATTTAACATCCGTTGGATCATTGAAAAAATGAGAGTTCCAGAAAAACATCTACTTCTGCTTTATTGACTCTGCCAAAGCCTTTGACTGTGTGGATCACAACAAACTGGAAAATTCTTAAAGAGATGAGAATACCAGACCACCTGACTCACCTCCTGGGAAATCTGTATGCAGATCAAGAAGCGACAGTTAAAACTGGACATGGGACAACGGACTGGTTCCAAATTGGGAAAGGAGTATGTCAAGGCTGTATATTGTCACCCTGCTTATTTACCATATATGCAGAGTACATAATGAGAAATGCTGGACTGGATGAAGCATGAGCTGGCATCAAGATTGCCGGGAAAAATATCAATAACCTCAGATATGCAGATGACACCACACTTATGGCAGAAAGCAAAGAAGAACTAAAGAGTCTCTTGATGAAAGTGAGAGAGGAGAGTCAAAAAGGTGGCTTAAAGCTCAGCATTCAGAAAACCAAGATCATGGCATCTGGTCCCATCACTTCATGGCAAATAGATGGGGAAACAATGGAAACAGTGACAAACTTTATTTTGTGGGGGCTCCAAATCATTGCAGATGGTGACTGCAGCCATGAAATTAAAAGACTCTTGCTCCTTGGAAGAAAGTTTTGACCAACCTAGACAGCATATTAAAAAGCAGAGACATTACTTTACCAACAAAGGTCTGGCTAATCAAAGCTTTGGTTTTTCCAGTAGTCATGTATGGATGCGAGAGTTGGACTATAAAGAAAGCTGAGCCCCAAAGAACGATGTTTTTGAACTGTGGTGTTGGAGAAGACTCTTGAGAGTCACCTGGACAACCAGGAGATCCAACCAGGAGATCAAACCAGTCCATCCTAGAAGAAATAAGCCCTGAACATTCATTGGAAGGACTGATGCTAAAGCTGAAACTCCAATACTTTGGCCACCTGATGCAAAGAACTGACTCATTTGAAAAGACCCTGATGCTGGGAATGATTGAAGGTGGGAGGAGAAGGGGATGACAGAGGATGAGATGATTGGATGGCATCACCGACTCAATGGACATGAGTTTGAGTGGACTCCAGGAGTTGGTGATGGACAAGGAGACCTGGTATGCTGCAATCCATGGGGTCACAAAGAGTCGAACATGACTGAATGACTGAACTGAACTGATGGCTTCACACCAAACCACTTTGAGACATGATGACTTACAAGAACAAAAATCATTTATTTTGGTTATGAATCTAAAATTTGGGCAGAGCTCACTGAGGGCAATTTGTCTTTGCTCCATGTGGTGCCAGCTATGGTGGCTTTACTAGAGCTGAGCTCAGCTGGGTTGAGCATCCACTTCCAAGATGGCTCATTCATATAGCTGGAAAGTTGGTACTGGCTATTGGCTCCTCTCTATGTTGGTCTCTTCCATGCAGTGGCTTAGACTTCCTCACAGCATGGGGCTTGAGTTACAAGAGGGATCATCGCAAGGGACAAGAAATTGAAGCTGACAGTTTCTCAAGGCCTGGGCTTATAAATTAGCACAACATCACTTCTCTAATATTCAATTGGTCAGTCACAAAGCTCAGATTCATGAGGAAGGGATACAGATTTGACTTTTCAATTGTAGGACTATCAGAGAACATTGGGTAATGCTTTAAAATTGCAACAGGGACAGGGAAAGGGAAGAATGAGAAGATGAAAAAGAAAATTTGCCTGTTTTGCTGAGGCAAGTTTTTTAGAAAATTTAATTGAAGGCAGTTCAAGCAGAATTTTTCTCAAAAACTACTACTGACTTTCAGTCAGCCTGTCCAAATGTCTTCTTAGGCAAGGTCACTAAACCTTTTTAAGCCTCAGTTTTATTATCTATAAATCAGAGATAACAATATTTCCCTTCTAGTGAAGATTGTGAAGACAATCTGACTGAAGTCATTGAACATGTATCTTTTCAAGCCTGCTTTTCCAAACTGAAGTAAGCCAACTGGGATAGTTGGCCACTTGAGAATTTGAAATGAGAGCTGGGATAGCAATATCTCATCATTGTGAATAATGTAAGTGAAGACTACTTCTCTGATTATAAGTAGATTGCTCAAGTAGAATTACTTAGAAATATACTCAAAAATTGAATCCCATCATTTCAGGACCAAGCTTATGTTTTTCCATTGAGAATAAGACATTAGGATGTCTAAAGAAGACTAAATGGTGATACACAATTCTCAGTCATCAAGAGTTGACACTTTTCTAACATGACTGGTTGTTGATATATCATAGAGTGTATTTCAAAATCACCTCCTAGTACAACATCAGAATATGAAATAATATTTTCAAAACAGAATACAACTGAAGAATAGATAAATAATCAATTTGCTGCCGTTTTCCAAGTTATAGCACTCATCCCTCTAGTTTTCGTCTGTGATATGCTATTCAGCTTAATAAAAAGCAGAGACATTACTTTACTGACAAAGGTCCGTCTAGTCAAAGCTATGGTTTTTCCAGTAGTCATGTAGGGATGTGAGAGTTGGACCATAAAGAAGGCTGAGCACCGAAGAATTGATGCTTTTGAACTGTGGTGTTGGAGAAGACTCTTGAGAGTCCTTTGGATTGCAAAGAGATCAAACCAGTCAATCCTAAAGGAAAGCAGTCCTGAATATTCATTTGAAGGACTGATGCTGAAGCTAAAGCTCTAATATTTTGGCCACCAGATGCGAAGAACTAACTCATTGGAAAAAACCGTGATGCTGGGAAAGATTGAAGGCAGGAGGAGAAGGGGACTACAGAGGATGAAATGGTCGGATGGCATCACCTGCTCAATGGACATGAGTTTGACCAAGTTCCAGGAGTTGGTGATGGACAGGGAAGCCTGGCGTGCTGCAGTCCATGGGGTCGCAAAGAGTCATACATGACTGAGAAACTGAATTGAGCTGATGCTATTCAGCTTAGCATCTGAAAAGCATTAATTTTTAATTAAAATTATCTTTATAGTTTCTGGTTCTATGCTTAATCCAATATCCGAAATTTATCTGGTAAATGTACAAACTATTTGAAACCATTCCTACAACTCAAAATTTTGAATTAGGGCCTTCTATATTAGTATAAATAACAAGGAGGAAAAAAGAAGCAGATACATATGAAACTTGACCTGAAAGTCAAGCGATTCCACATCAAGGCAGATAGAGAAACAGTGAAGAAATATTACAAATGACATCATTATTTTCTCTGTTGTGTACCTATGACCATTATTTCTTTAGTAATATGAATTTATTTTTCACTTTTACAATTAGAAGCAAATCTTTTAATTAAAAAAATTGTTCATCCTTGCATGTGTCACTATCCCATTAGACTCCAAATGTTTGAGAAAAATTGTACAGATGGTGATGACGTAAGCAGTGGGCGAGATTGCTCCAAGATAGTGTGAATGAGAAGAGCAGAGAGCCAAAGACAGGCCCCAGGGAGCGCCCACATGACAAGAGACAAAAGAAGAGCCAAAGGAGGGGACTGAGGAGGGAGAGGCCACAGACGAAGAAGTAAATATGAAAGAAAGTATTTTCGTGGGATCAAAGGAAAGCACGAGCTTGCAGAAGCATTTCTTATCACAGAAAAGGATCAACAACATCAAATTCTTCACAAGGCACATGGAAGAAGAGTTGAGACTTATCAAAAAAAGAATCAGTAAATTCAATGAGAGCAGTTTCAGCTGTGTTGTGACTAGAAATCCTTTTGCTTGGATTGAGGTGTGGGAGGGAATAAGGCAATAAAAACAGTGAGTACAAAATACTCTTTCCAGACTTTTGGCAGAAAATGGAAGGTGAAAGGTAGCCTGGTAGCTAAAGGGATATACAGTGTCAAGAGGATGTGTGTGTGTGTTTCTTAATATAAAAATAAATTAATTGTTTAAATACTGACAGAAATCAGTCAGTATAAAAGGGAGTGCTTAAGGGATAACAGAGCAAGGGAGGGTTTAAAGAGGCTGGAAGGGATGAAATCCAGATCTTAATGCAGACAATAACCTCAGATAAAAAAAAGAAACTTCTTTCAAGTTTACATGAGGAAAGTAAGGAATGATTAGATGCTTTACCATGTTGTATTAGTTTCAACATTGTAAATCAACTATATTCTAATAAAAATTAATTAAAAAATAAATCCCCAAGTATAAATAGCCACTGACAACACTAGTAATGAGATAACAGCTTCCTTTGAGGAGGTCAAAGACTCATATTTTAATAGAAAGCACATATAAAAATTTTCCTTACAATGTTGAACCACTTATTATCTATGAGTGTTCCTCTTATGTGTATATTAACTACTGAGACAAAAGCTAACCTTTGACTCTGCAAAGGCCTATTGTGTAACATAATGGCCAGAACATTCTAAGACGACAATACTTATTGATAGAACAAATAAATGGTTGGGATGAATTTTTAAAAAAAGAATGATTAGAAATGCATTTTTGAAAGGTATAGTCAATGAAACAATATTGACCATGAGTTGATAAATATCGAAATTGAATGATATGTACATGAGGGTTCATTTTATATTCTGTCTTGTTGTGGATGTGTTTTAAATTTTCCACAATAGCTGAAAAACATCAACAAAGAATTTTTTTTGTAGAAGATTGCTATAATACTCAGAAGATGGCTGAAGTTTCTCTGTGAAGTACGAGAAAAAGGTTTCTGGTGGAAGTGAAGATTGTGGATTGAGGTATTTAAAGGAATGGCAAAAGTTTAAAATAGCAGGTCTGGGAATGAAAAACTGAGTGAACTAGGGACCAACTAGTTAATGATCCAGTTAAGATTGGAGGTCTTGCACTTCCAGTGGCAAATATTTGTGTGTTATAAGATTTTCTCCAGTAGCTCTCAGGAGCTTAAATTTAGGAGCTATTGGGGAGATCTATAATTGATTTTTAATGGGCTGGTGCAAAAGACTAAAAGAAGCATCAGTAAGAAAGATTTAATGTGATGAAGCATATTGAAAAAGCTCCCATCATGAAAAAGCTAGTGTGGTGTTTTTTTTTTTTTTTTTTTTTTAGAAAGTAGGAAAATACTTCAGTATAGCAGTCTTAGTGTTTTGAGTTAGATTCTAAGAAGAAAGAGAGAAAGACTAATTTGAGAGGTAGGATAATTTTTCCTTAAAAAATTCTCTCATGTACTACTTACAAGGAAATCATGATTCAAAATAATCTAAACATACATTGATTGTTAAACCAAAAGTAGGTTTAGTAAATTAACCTTTAGTCTTGAAGAAACACTATTTATCCATGATGACCTCTTTGGTATTTTCCTGATCCACTGAGACTTTCAACTTTCATAACTCAGATTTACTTTTATGGAGATTGGTTATTGTACATTTTTCTACACTCAACCAATATCTTGATGGTCTAATAGTCCCTTGAAGCAGAATGACATAATCCTTTTGAGACCAGAGGTGACAAAATCTTCTCAATTTGCCATATTGTGTTTATGCTTTGCAAACTGGACCATGGAGTTTAAATATTGTGGGCAGATGGTTACCAGTAACCAACACTTTGGTTGCAAAATAGTACTTCATTAATCAAAGCTATAAGATAAGGCTTACTATAACTAGATAAAAGGAGGCCAGTACTAAGAGCAAGTGGAGGTTAGTGGAAATCATTGTGCACTGTTAATAGTATAAAGCAAATTTGTTTGTATATATTGTTTCAATATGGGCTTAATTTTCAAATGATAAAGTTGTCAGCGGTAACTAGTTTGTATCACAAAGTTTTAGAGGGAGAGACACACATGTCAAACTCTTTATGAATGAAAGATAGCAGGTCATGAAATGATATAATGTCATTGCCAGTTCATGTAATCATAGACCGGGGAAGTCAAACCAACTCTTCTAGTGATGAAAACTGTATAAAAGCTGGGAAAATTATATAAGCCATCTTTATAAAAGCATCAGAAAACTAAAAAGGGAGTGAAAAATTATAGAACCAGGATGTGGTTAGGGCATGAGTCCTAGAAATTAAAGACCATCACTTGGGCCCTGTTTTCTCTGGGTGGGTTTTCCCATTTCAGAGGAGGATACTAAATAGTTGAGATGTTGAGTAGCATTTTTAATAGCTTCACAAGGCTGGGTAGACAGGGATTAGAGCCCTGGAACTGTCAAAGTGGGATAAGGGAGGGCAGGGACTAGCGATTCTCACTTACAGGTGGGACTCTGCAAGTATGTACTCTAATAGAAGAGTGAACATGAAAAAAGTGGTCATTGTTCTGACTCTAGATCAGCTTTAAACCATTTGCTCAATCCATAGACTTGCATTGACATAATCCCTGATTGCTTATGACAACAATCCAGTTAATGGAATCAAACGTTAACTAATTTCTAACAACTTTGATAACACTGTCTATTGTTTCTCTTGGTTTTTAATCAGGTATCTTATTTTCTTTTGTACCTGGTTGTGTGTGTGTGTGTGTGTGTGTGTGTGTGTGTGTGTGTGTTGGGCCTTTTATTATCAAAACTGTTAGAAATTAGTTGATGAGGGGCCATTTGCTTAAAGAAACCAAGAACAGTAAAGGGAAAATCAGGACTGCTTAAAGGAGTGTGCATGCATGCTCAGTCATTCAGTCGTGTCTGACTTTGCGAGCCCATGGACTGTAGCCCGCCAGGCTCCTCTGTCCATGGAATTCTCCAGGCAAGAATACTGGAGTGAGTCGCCCTTTTCTCCTCCAAGGGATCTTCCTGACCCAGAGTTTGAACCCGCATCTCCTGCATCTCCTGCGTTGACAGGCAAATTCTTTACCACTGTGCCACCTGGGAAGCCCCAACTTAAAGGAGGTTAAGGGTCAAATCTGAGAAAATTGAGCTTAATCATAAGTATAAGCAGACAGGACAAAGACCAAAAGCAGAAGAGAAACACCCCACAGATTGGGACTTAGGCAGAACTAAAATGGAATGGGAAGCTAAAGCCAAGCAAAGCTGTGAAATACCATCCATTTCATGTAAACAGAATCTGAGTATTTGAGGCAAATGATTTAATTTGGTTTGAAGGCATAGTACTAGAGTGGCTGACTAAAGGTTTTAAGGAGGTGAATAACTTGATACTGTGCTTTACAAAGATAACTCTGTAGTCAGTGTGTGAGGTGAACTAGAGAACTTATATTGTGATGGTTATGAGCTCACATTTGGGAATCAGGCAGTCCTGAGTTAAATGTATAAATAAAGCAAATACATTTTAGTGTTCCATATACTAAAAAAAAATTCACCTCTACTAGCTCTGTCTCCTAAGACATGTTACCTAAGTTCTCTGGACCTCAATTTTCCCATCTGCAAATTGGAGATAGTCATAGGGTTGTTTTGAAGTTAATGAAATAATGCACACAAAGCACTTGGCTCAATGCCCAGATGCAGTAAGCATGCGATGAACTCTAACAGGGCACTTTGAGGAGAAACGAGAGGTGGCAAGAACAACCAGGATTGTACAAAATGTTCTAATGGAGCCTGGGGAGGTCCAGGCATGAGCTTGTCAATAGCTGTAAGAATGAGGGAAGATGTAGAAGAGCTTAAGGCCAGAGACTGTGTAAGAAGGGGTGTAGGGTGGGGGGAGGATAGGGACAGTGAAATAAGGCAGAGAGAGAACATAGGAGTCCACAGTCATATTTTTCCAGGACACATGCTCTGTGTCCAGTCATGTGCAGCTGACTGAACCCTATGCCCAGATAACATTGATAGTCACTGGCCTGAGCAAACAAATTTGTGCATGCTCCCATATAGAAAAAGATTCATTTGGTTTTCAGAACTAAAGGGGCCTATGAGCCTAATATTCTACAGGAATGTACAATCCCAGTGTAAGCTCTGACCAGAGGCAAGCACTTCTTTTTTTTTTTTGGCTGTGCCTCAAGGCATATAGAACCTTCCTTCCTTGACCAGATATCAAACCCACACCCCCTTCAGTGGAGGCGAAGATTCTTCTCCACTGAACCACGAGTGAAGTCCCAAGCACTTTATTTTTAATGATCTGTTTCGGTCGTACTATGGTCCCAACAACTTGTACAAATCCAACATGCTATTAATTTATCATGCAATTGAAAAAATAATTCAGAAATATTTAAGAAAACTTACTTGTTTAGGTCATCTACTCCCCTTTTTCACATGGCCAATCTTGAACTAAACTCAATATCTCATAAGAATAACAGCTCAGAATAGACAGTGCTTATCTTCTCAGCCCAAGCAAGCTGTCTTGCAAAAGATTTTAAGAATATTTTGCTTTGGATGCCCTGCTTCATGCATCGAACTCGCACTGGTCATCTATTTTGCATATGTTAATGTATATGTTTCAGTGCTATTTTCTCAAATCATCCCACCCTCTCCTTCTGAGGTGGGAGGGGGGTTCAGGATTGGGGGGCACATGTACACCTATGTCCGATTCATGTTGATGTATGGCAAAAACAATATTGTAAAGTAATTATCCTCCAATTAAAATAAATTAAAATTTTAAAAATTAGAACAAAAGAATATATTGCTATTCCCTCTCAGGTCTCTGTTTTCTCCCCCTTGTTGCTCTCAATTAGACAAAAGACAATCAGTTTATCAAAGGAGTTCCTGGGGCTCAAATTCTTTGAGTGACTAGCTAAGATATGAAAGCCAAATGGCTCACTAGAGAAAATTTCAATCAGTGTGTGCCACCAGTGGGGGGCTTACCCACTGCTTATTTTTGGTTACTCCAGTTGCACCACTGACAGAAGCAGGATATAAGGGATGGCTAATGATGGGATAGGGCTTCCCAGGTGGCACTAGTGGTAAAGAACCCATCTGCCTAATGCAGGAGACACAGGAGACTCAGGTTCAATCCCTGGGTGGGGAAAATCCCCTGGAGGAGGGCATGGCAACCAACTCCAGTATTCTTTCCTGGAGAATCCCATGGACCACGGAGCCTGGTGGGCTATAGTCCATAGGGTTGCTAAGAGTCAAACAGGACTGACACGACTTAGCATGCAAGCACAATGATGGGATGCTAAGGAGGCTGGGAGGAGGAAATCCTTCTCACTGTTCCTTAGAGAATCTCACGACAAAACCCCACTTCCCCAAAGTTAACCTCTCCACTGCCATCTCTCACATCAGCCAGCCCCAGGAAAAATAGTGTAAAAGGAGACACGATCTTCAGTGCCCTCACCCCATTTTCTACTTGCTTCTCGTACTCATCTTTAGGCTCAGACAGTAAAGCGAATGCCTACAATGCAAGAGACTGGGGTTCGATCCCTGGGCTGAGAAGATCCCCTGCAGAAGGAAATGGCAACCCACTCCAGTACTCTTGCCTGGAAATCCCATGGACAACGGAGGAGCCTGGCAGGCTACAGTCCATGGGGTCGCAAAGAGTCGGACACAACTGAGCGACTTCACTACTTTCACTTTTCAATGTTGAACTACAGTTGCCTTCATGCTGTGTCTCTCCCTTTGGTAGATACCAAGATGTGATCCCATCCAATGATTTGGACCTTTCTTTTCCTTGTTCGACTTTGCCCCCACAGAACCTGAGCTAATGTGTGTGCTTGCTCTAGCAACACACCAAAGGAGCCCTGGCTCTTCACATTGACATGTTCAGGAAACTTGGAGACCCAGAAGAGTTACTTTCAAGCAATGATATCTGCATTTTGCCAGAAAAAAATGGCATCTTGAAGGAGCTACATCAAATTGAACAGACACAATATTTTGATCCTTTTACTCACCTTGTGCTGGATTGTGCTATGCTAAGTCGCTTCAGCTGTGTCCGACTCTTTGAGACCCCATGGTCTGTAGCCTGCCAGGTTCTTCTGGTCATGGGATTCTCCAGGCAAGAATACTGCAGTGGGTTGCCAGGCCCTCCTCCAGAGGATCTTCCTGACCCAGGGATCGAACCTGTGTCTCCTACAGCTCCTGCATTGCAGGCAGATTCTTTACCAATGAGCCACAGGGGAAACTCTTACTCACCTTGATTAGGGTCTAAATTCAGTGCTAATTCACACTGTTTTTTGTTTTGGTTTCTATGTATGGACAATAATTTGGGGGATTTTTTGGTAGTGAAACCATGCCCATCTGACTCATCTTCATGCCCACCCACACACAATCCCCCTTCCAACACCTGTGTCTAGCACATGGCATTCTGCAATTGTTCCCCAGACTTAATGAGAGGAGCATATGATTATTGATTTTTTTCATTCTTAATCTTAGAGCTATCAAGAAACACTTTTCCATTATAAAAGCAGCTTTTTCAATATCAGTTTTAGAATTTGCTGGGGGTTGTATAATCATTCAATAATTAATTCTCATAATATCTTGTAGAATTAGTTATCCTTATGAAAGTTTTATGGATAAAGAAATACTGTTGAAATCCTTGTTTAAGAACAAGGGAGAAGCAAAGTGTAGATCTGAACTCAGACGGAAATTGCTGGAAGCTGGATTCAGGCCAGTTTATGCTTAAAGATATTAATCAGTGACAGTGAGGATGATGATTCTGAGAGGGCTCATTTCTAATTGGAAGCTCTTAACTATCTACTTAACACGTTTGTCTTTCTCCTAAAAAGACATATTTTGATGAAAGGGGAAATTTGTCTTTTTAATCATCTATCAAATTCTATTCTCAAATGTTTCCCTCATTCCAGTCCAGGGCATCATCATCCCCACAGTGGGTCAAGGCCGTTATGGCCTCTCTCCCTCTTCCATCCATATCCATTTATCAGCAAGTTCAATCACTTCAGCCTCTTAGATCTCTTTCAGTATTTTCATTTTATCTGATTCTAATCTAGCCCCAGTCCTTGCCTGGAAGAGTGACATCATCTTTTACCCTGCAGTCATTCCTCTGTTGCATCTCAAATAAAATGAAACCCCTTCCCAAGGTCTACAAGGCCTTACCTGTTGTAATCACTCTTTTACCTTAAATTCTTTTACTTTTCCTCTTGCTTTCTACCCTTACACTCCAGCCATCCTAGCCATTTGATGATTCCTTAAACATGGCAAGCTTACTTCTACCTCTGAGTTCTTGTATTTGCTGCTTATTAGAGATAACCATCATTCTAATATTACTAGCATTATTGTTAATACAACAGATTTTCACTGAACTGGCTAAATTCCATACACTGGAAGCAGAAAGCAACTTTGCTCTTTCTTACTACTGCTCTTTTGTCAAATTGTTTCTTCCTCAGCCCTGAATGAAATCCTGGACAGATCCCATGGTTTATTTGATGGCTTTCAGATATAGAAAGGTCCTGTAATTTTGAAGCTATGGTTCTCAACAAATGAGGCACCACTCACTAAGGGAGTGGGCATTAGAAATTCAACTGGGCACTTTTGGTTGTTGCATTGATGGGGGCAGGGGTGAGATTTAATGGCATTTGCCAGATAGAATAGGGTTTCAGCCAGTACGTGAACACTTGTTCATGATACTCCATGGCTTTTGAATGTCTTGCTGAATATTTGTGTGCATGGAAAGACATGTAAATACAAAGTGTTTTTTGTGTTGGTTTACTATACTCAATTTTCCTAAATTGCAAACACTGGATAAGTTAAAGCACCATTTGGGGACTTCTCCAATGGTCCAGAGGTTAAGTCTCTGAGTTTCCAGTGAAGGGGGGCACAGTTTTGATCCTTGGTTGGGGGACAAAGATCCCACATGCCGTGCAGCATGGCCCGAAACAAAAAAGACTATTGAACATTGTCTTCTTTATAACCTTACAAAGTATTGTCCACTATTTTGGAAAATCATTTCCCTAACAGACACATCGTGTGTGTGTGTGTGTGTGTGTGTGTGTGTGTGTGTGTGTGTACATATATATATTATTTCAAATGGATAAATATAAAGAAAAAACGTTGACTATACTTGATTGACTAGTGTTATTTCAACTTCATTCCAAGCCTGTTCATTATAAGTAGTCGCAAGCATTTGATTCATTATTTCTTCATAAAGTTTAGTCACACCAAAGTACTTTCAAATTGAAACGTGCATTGATTTAGTATATAAAAATGTGTGCTTTCCTTTCTTTTATTTCTCCTTCATGTTACAGTTACAGCATTACATTTCTTTATTTTTTGAATTATGTGTGCAGGTAGGTTATATTATTTATAAATTTCATTTCAGAATACTAAAGAGGAGTATTCTAAAATATTTATTATAAAAAGAAGACATTGAGTCTAATATGATGGAAGATGACATGAGGTTCTCAAGAAATCTTGTATTTTGCACCCCCTGTACTTCACCATCAGCCTCCCCAGCCCACTCATGAGAGTGCAACTCTCTTCCATAGTAGCCTCTCTTCTTGCTTTTTCCTAAGGAAAGCCTGTGAGCCCAATTCTATTTCAATCCCCTCAGCCTCCACATTTCAGAGGGCACAGATGTCCTGGTGGTTTTCTTAAATCACTCAACTAAAGAAAAGGAGAATAGGGAAACATGACAGTACCTAATTGAATTCTTCTCTAAAGAAATTTTCCCTATCAATGCAACTATTTATTGATCTTGTGTGTCCCGTACATATGGTGACCCTGAGGGGACCAAACCAGCTGTTGCCACCTCTTGTGCAAGTCCCTCATAGACTCTCTGGCACTTTGTTTTGGAATTAGACAGTTTTAGAACCTCTGCCACAACTCCAAGGTAAGAAGGTCTACATTTTAACATTTGAGGTGAGGATTCCTCTAGGAATGAATATGAGTATTGGGTGCAAATATTCTCTAAATGATTAGCTCACTATTCAATATGATTTTACTCAAATATCACTGGCAAACCCCGCATACTTGATACTCAGAGTGGATAATTTTTTTAACATCCTCTCCACTATATGACACAGTTATATTTAATCTTCATGGTAAACACAAAGAAAATATCTATAGAATATACACAAAAGTAAATCAGAAGTAAGTCAGAATGTACTTAATGCCACTGAACTGTACACGTAAAAACAGTTAAGATGGTAAATTTTATTTTATATGTATTTTACTACAATAAAAAAACCTCATCAATCATTGCAGTAATTGTGTAGAATTTAGACAGAAGATTGGGGGAGGAAGGATTGTTATTACTGATATTGATAGAATTTCTGGTACATGGTAATAATAAAAGTAAGGTTGATTTTTGTTGATTTACTATTTTACATTCTCTACAGACAATTTATTGCTTGTATCCATGACATATCAATTCCCCACCCTTTGTACAACACTGTGATGGTTAATTTTGTGTGCCAATTTGACTGAGCCATGGGATGCCCAGTTTTGGTTAGACATTTGATTAAACATTATTCTGGGTGTGTCTGTGAGAATGCTTCTGAATGAGATTAACATTTGAATTGGTAGACTGAGTAAAGTAGATCTTCCTTCCTAATGTGGGTGGGCCTCATTCAATCAGTTGAAGATATAAATAGAAAAAAAAGATTGAGTAAAGGAGAATTCATTCCCTCAGCCTGACTGTCTTTGATCTGAGACAACAGTCTTCTGCCTTAAGACATGAACTCAGACTAGAATTTACTCTCCTGTATCTCTAGCTTGCTAACTGCAGGTCTTAGGGACTTCTTAGCCTCCATTTTATATACCTATATATTTTTAATATTATAAATACTATTATATTTTTGTATATGTATATTGGTTATATATATATGATTTATTGTATATACTGATTTATCTGGGTTCTCCAGAGAACCCTGATAATACAACCACTGTTCAGTAGACTCATACTCCATAATAACAAGCCAATTTCAGGAGACCATATGTATCTATAATAAATATGATTGATATATACAATAAAGATGTATTTGAGATAGTTGGATAGATAGATAGATACCAGTCCTATTGGTTCTGTCCTGAAGAACCCTGAATAATGCAATCACTGTTTAGTAGACTAATTTATTTGGACTGAAGAAAGTATCTCGTAGATTTGTTAAAAGATGAGTCCCCTTGGATTAAGGATTCTCAATTATTATGTTTGAGGAGCTAATTCTTTCTTTTACAAATTAACACAACAAAGTCCTCTGATCAAGGAATCTTCTAGCCTCTGTGATACTGTGCTGAACAAGATAGACAAGGCTCTTGCTCTTGTGTAGCCTGCATGTTTGTATGAAGGAGAGGTAAATCTCTTAGATTACCAGCTTGGAAGTGGAGCAGAGAGTAAAACAGGATAGAGTTATTTATGGGAACCCTTGGGGAAAATCATACTGGTGGTCTCCTCCTATATATCCTCACATTTGTATGGGCTATAGACAATGGTGAGTAAATATTCATTAGATGATATCCTATCTTCGGGAAAGTTGGGAGATGGATGGATTTATTACAAAGTAGTAGATTTTGGGGCTTCCCTCATAGGTCAGTTGGTAAAGAATCTGCCTGCAATGCAAGAGACCTGGGTTCGATTCCTGGGTTGGGAAGATCCCCTGGAGAAGGAAATGGCAATCCACTCTGGTATTCTTGCCTGGAAAATCCCATGGACAGAGGATCCTGGGGGGCTACAGTCCATGGGGTCGCGAGAGTGGAACACAACTTAGCGACTAAACCACCACCACTACCTGATTAAAGCAGAATGCAAATAGATTTTTTTTTTAGAATGCAAATAGATATTAATGCACTGAACTGAAATCAAAGCTCCATATTTCCCGCATGTCACTGTTTGGTGTATTTCTGTTTATGTACTTAGCATTTAAAACATAGAAATCTTCTTTATGGATTGCATCATCAAATACTCTCATGTCAAAAACGAAATGAGCAATGGCTTCCCATTTCACTCAGTGTAAAAGCCTACAAGGCCCTACACCATCTGTGTACATGTGCACACATCTCTTTGACTTCAACTCTCTCCTTTTGTAACTTCTGCTGATACTACATTGGCTGTTTAGCTATTCCTTGAACATCTTGGCAGAAACTTGCCTCAGAAACTTGCACTATCTGTTCCCTTTGCCTAGAACAATCTTCTTCCAGATATCTAAATGGATAACTCCTTCAAGTTTTTGTCTAAATATTACCTTTTCAGTGGGGGTCATCTCTTTATAATTACAACTCCCCTGCCCCACCTTACATACTTTTTAATCTCTTCCCTAATTAATTTATCTTCACAGCATGTATCATCATCTAAGGAAGTATTTCTACCCCCCCCCCCCAATTATGATTTGAGATTCCTGAGAGCAGGAATTTTTGTCTATTTTGTTTACTGTTATATCCTTAACAGAGAGAACCTACCAAAAATAAGACACTAATTAAATATCTTTTGGAGGAAGGAAGAAGGAAAGTAAAGAAAGGAAGGAAGGAAAGGGAAGAAAGAGAAAAGAAATGAAGAGAAACAAAAATAAAACTTTAGAAAGTCTTCCAGTTTCAGGAAGACACAGCCAAATAATAGCCAACACACCAGTTTTCTCTCCTCATTCTTTGATGGAGTAGGTAAGGAAGATACAACCAGAAAATGCACTAAATAATGCACTTAAGATTTTTCAAAAATTTTTATATACAATATTTTTTTTCATGTTTTAATTTTTATCACCTAACTGAAATATTCAGTGACATAAACATTGTTTTGCAATACAGGAAAGGAGTTGCTTCTATATTTAGAATTAGCCATTTAGGGTATGAAATATTGATTTCTATTTCCCCTGAGATCATATAGACAATTTTAACATGCTAATGTGTTTAATACATCACTAAGATAATACTTATTTCTTTCATAATTATAGCTTGGATAAATCATTCTTTTTAGCAACTTGCTTTTTTTTAAATTTTTTAATTTTATTTGGAGGCTAATTACTTTAAAATATTGTGGTGGTTTTGCCATACATTCACATGAATCATCCATGGTTGTACATGTGTTCCCTATCCTGACCCTCCCTCCCACCTCCCTCCCCATCCCATCTCTCAGGGTCATCCCAGTGCAACAGCCCTGAGCACCCTGCCTCATGCATCGAACCTGGACTGGCGATTTGTTTCACATATGATAATATACATGTTTAAATGCTATTCTATCAGATCATCCCACCCTCGCTATATCCCACAGAGTCCAACAGTCTGTTCCTTACATCTGTGTTTCTTTTGCTGTCTTGCATATAGGGTCATTGTTACCATCTTTCTAAATTTCATATATATGTGTTAATATACTGTATTGGTGTTTTTCTTTCTGACTTACTTCGCTCTGTATAATAGGCTTCAGTTTCATTCACCTCATTAGAACTGATTCAAATGGATTCTTTTTTAACAGCTGAGTAATATTCCATTGTGTATATGTACCACAGCTTTCTTATCCATTCGTCTGCCAATGGACATCTAGGTTGTTTCCATGTCCTGGCTATTGTAAACAGTGCTGCAATGAACTTTGGGGTACACGTGCCTCTTTCAATTCTCGTTTCCTCCGTGTGTATGCCCAGCAGTGGGATTGCTGGGTCGTATGGCAGCTCTATTTCCAGGTTTTTAAGGAATCTCCACACTGTTCTCCGTAGTGGTTGTACTAGTTTGCATTCCCACCAACAGTCTAAAAAGGTTCCTTTTTCTCCGCACCCTCTCCAGCATTTATTGTTTGTAGACTTCTTGATAACAGCCATTCTGACCAGCGTGAGATGGTACCTCATTGTAGTTTTGATTTGCATCTCTCTGATAATAAGGGATGTTGAGCATCTTTTCATGTGTTTGTTAGCCATCTGTATGTCTTCTTTGGAGAAATGTCTGTTTAGTTCTTTGGCCCATTTTTTGATTGGGTCATTTATTTTTGTGGAATTGAGCTGCATCAGCAGCTTGTATATTTTTGAGATTAATTCTTTGTCAGTTGTTTCGTTTACTATTATTTTATCCCATTTTGAAGGCTGTCTTTTCACCTTGCTTATAGTTTCCTTCGTTGTGCAAAAGCTTTTAAGTTTAATTAGGTCCCATTTGGTTAATTTTGCTTTATTTCCATTACTCTGGGAGGTGGGTCATAGAGGACCCTGCTGTGATTTATGACAGAGAATGTTTTGCCTAAGTTTTCCTCTAGGAGTTTTATGGTTTCTGGTCTTACATTTAGATCTTTAACCCATTTTGAGTTTACTTTTGTGTATGATGTTAGAAAGTGTTCTAGTTTCATTCTTTTACAAGTGGTTGACCAGTTTTCCCAGCACCACTTGTTAAAGAGATTGTCTTTTCTCCATTGTCTATTCCTGCCTCCTTTGTCAAAGATAAGGTGTCCATAGGTGTGTGGATTTATCTCTGGGCTTTCTATTTTGCTCCACTGAGCTATATTTCTGTCTTTGTGCCAGTACCATACTGTCTTGATGGCTGTTGCTATGTAGTAGAGCCTGAAGTCAGGCAGGTTGATTGCTCCAGTTCCATTCTTCTTTCTCAAGATTGCTTTGGCTATTCAAGGTTTTTTGTAATTCCATACAAATTGTGAAGTTATTTGTTCTAATTCTCTGAAAAATGCTGTTGGTAGCATGATAGGGATTGCATTGAATCTATAGGTTGCTTTAGGTAGTATACTCATTTTCACCATATTGATTCTTCCGATCCATGAACATGATATATTTCTCTATTTATCTGTGTCATCTTTGATTTCCTTCATCAGTGTTTTACAGTTTTCTATATATAGGTCTTTTGTTTCTTTAGGTAGATTTATTCCTAATATTTTATTCCTTTCATTGCAATGGTGAATGGAATTGTTTCCTTAATTTCTATTTCTGTTTTCTCATTGTTAGTGAATAGGAATGCAAGGGATTTCTGTGTGTTGATTTTATATCCTGCAACTTTACTATATTCATTGATTAGCTCTAGTAATTTTCTGGTGGAGTCTTTAGGGTTTTCTATATAGAGGATCATGTCATTGGCAAAGAGTGAGAGTTTTACTTCTTCTTTTCCAATCTGAATTCCTTTTATTTCTTTTTCTGCTCTGATTGCTGTGGCAAAACCTTCCAAAACCATGTTGAATATTAGTGGTGAGAGTGGGAACCCTTGTCTTGTTCCTGACTTTAGGGGGAATGCTTTTGATTTTTCACCATTGAGGCTAATGTTTGTTGTGGGTTTATCATATACGGCTTTTATTATGTTGAGGTATGTTCCTTATATTCCTGCTTTCTGGAGGGTTTTTATCATAAATGGATGTTGAATTTTGTCAAAGGCTTTCTCTGCATCTATTGAGATAATCATATGGTTTTTATCTTTCAATTTGTTAATGTGGTGTATCGTATTGATTGATTTGCAAATATTGAAGAATCCTTGCATCCCTGGGATAAAGCCCACTTGGTCATGATGTATGATCTTTTCAATATGTTGTTGTATTCTGTTTGCTAGAATTTTGTTAAGGATTTTTTCATCAATGTTCATCAGTAATATTGGCCTGTAGTTTTCTTTTTTTGTGGCATCTTTGTCTGGTTTTGGTATTAGGGTGATTGTGGCCTCATAGAATGAGTTTGGAAGTTTACCTTCCTCTGCAATTTTCTGGAAGAGTTTGAGTAGGATAGGTGTTAGCTCTTCTCTAAATTTTTGGTAGAATTCATCTGTGAAGCCATCTGGTCCTGGGCTTTTGTTTTTTGGAAGATTTCTGATTACGGTTTCGATTTCTGTGCTTGTGGTGGGTCTGTTAAGATTTTCTATTTCTTCCTGTTTCAGTTTTGGAAAGTTGTACTTTTCTAAGAATTTCTCCATTTCTTCCAAGTTGTCCATTTTATTGGCATATAGTTGATGATAGAAGTGTCTTATGATCTTCAGTGTTGTCTGTTGTGATTTCTCCATTTTCATTTCTAATTTTGTTGATTTGATTCTTCTCCCTTTGTTTCTTGATGAGTCTGGCTAACGGTTTGTCTATTTTATTTACCCTCTTGAAGAACCAGATTTTAGCTTTGTTGATTTTTGCTATGGTCTCTTTTGTTTCTTTTTCATTTATTTCTGCCCTAATTTTTGTGATTTCTTTCCTTCTACTAACCCTGGGGTTCTTCATTTCTTCCTTTTCTATTTCTTTAGGTGTAGAGTTAGGTTATTTATTTGATTTCTCTCCTGTTTCTTGAGGTAGGCTTGTATTGCTGTGAACCTTCCCCTTAGCAGTGATTTTACTGAATCACATAGGTTTTGGCTTGTTGTGTTTTCATTTTCATTTGTTTCTACGCATATTGTGATTTTTTTTATTTCTTCTATGATTTGTTGGTTATTCAGAAGTGTGTTGTTTAGCCTCCATATGTTTGTATATTTCATAGTTTTTTTTCCTGTAGTTGACATCTAATCTTACCGCATTGTGATCAGAAAAGATGCTTGAGATGATTTCAATGTTTTTGAATTTACCAAGGCTAGATTTATGGCCCAGGATGTGAGCTATCCTGGAGAAGCTTCCATGTGCACTTGAGAAAAAGGTGAAATTCCTTGTTTTGTGGTCAAATGTCCTATAGATATCAATTAGATCTCACTGGTCCATTGTATCATTTAAAGTCTGTGTTTCCTTGCTAATTTTCTGTTTAGTTGATCTATCCATAGGTGTGAATGAGGTATTAAAGTATCCCACTACTATTGTGTTACTGTTAATTTCCCCTTTCATATGTGTTAGCATTTGCCTTACATATTGCAGTGCTCCTATGTTGGGTGCATATATATTTATAATTGTTATATCTTCTTCTTGGATTAGTCCTTTGATTATTATGTAGTGTCCTTCTTTGTCTCTTTTCACGGCTTTTTTTCAAAGTCTATTTTTATCTGATATGAGTATTGCTACTCCTGCTTTCTTTTGGTCTCCATTTTCATGGAATATCTTTTTCCAACCCTTCACTTTCAGTCTGTATGTGTCCCTAGGTTTGAGGTGGGTCTCTTGTAGACAGCATATATAGGGATCTTGTTTTTGTATCCATTCAGCCAGTCTTTTTTTTTTTTTTGGTTGGGACATTCAACCCATTTACATTTAAGGTAATTATTGATAAGTATGATACCATTGCCATTTACTTTGTTGTTTTGGGTTCAGATTTATAAACCTTTTCTTTGTTTTCTGTCTAGAGAAGATCCTTTAGCATTTGTTGGAGAGCTGGTTTGGTGGTGCTGAATTCTCTGAGCTTTTGCTTGTCTGTAAAGCTTTTGATTTCTCCCTCATATTTGAATGAGATCCTTGCTGAGTACAGTAATCTGGGTTGTAGGTTTTTCTCTTTCATCACTTTAAGTATGTCCTGCCATTCACTTCTGGCCTGAAGTTTCTACTGAAAGATCAGCTGTTATCCTTATGGGGATCCCCTTGTGGGTTAATTGTTGTTTTTCCCTTGCTGCTTTTAATATTTGTTCTTTGTGTTTGATCTTCATTAATTTGATTACTATGTGTCTTGGGGTGTTTCGCCTTGGGTTTATCCTGTTTGGGACTCTCTGGGTTTCTTGGACTTAGGTGGCTATTTCATTCCCCATTTTAGGGAAGTTTTCAACTATTATCTCCTCAAGTATTTTCTTATGGCCCTTCTTTTTGTCTTCTTCTTCTGGGACTCCTATGATTCAAATGTTGGGGTGTTTGACAGTATCCCAGAAGTTTCTGAGGTTGTCCTCATTTCTTTTAATTCTTTTTTTTTTCTTTTTTCCTCTCTGCTTCATTTATTTCCACCGTTCTATCTTCCACCTCACTTATCCTCTCTTGTGCCTCAGTAATTCTACTATTGATTCCCTTCAGAGTGCTTTTGATCTCACCTATTGCATTATTCATTATTGATTGATTCTTTTTTATTTCTTCTAGCTCCTTTTTAAACTTTTTTTGCATCTTCTCAATCCTTGTCTCCAGAGTATTTATCTGTACCTCCATTTTGTTTTTAAAATTTTGGATCATATTTACTATCAATATTCTGAATTCTTTTTCAGTTAGACTCCCTATCTCCTCCTCTTTTGTTTGGTTTAGTGGGCTTTTATCATGTTCTTTTACCTGCTGAATATTTCTCTGCCTTTTCATCTCATTTAGGTTGCTGTGTTTGGGGTGGCCTTTCTGTGTGCTGGAAGTTTGTGGTTCCTCTTTATTGTGGAGGTTCCTCCTTGTGGGTGGGGTTGGACGAGTGGCTTGTCAAGGTTTCCTGGTTAGGGAAGCTTGCATCGGTGTTCTGGTGGGTGGAGCTGGATCTCTTCTCTCTGGAGTGCAATGAAGTGTCCAGTAGTGAGTTTTGAGGTGTCTGTGTGTTTGGTGTGACTTTTGGCCGCCTGTATTTTTGTGCTTGGGGCTATGTTCCTGCTTCATTGGAGAATTAGCTTGGTATTTCTTGCTCTGAAATTTGTTGGCTCTTGGGTGGAGCTTGTTTTCAGAGTAGGTATGGAGGCTTTTGGATGAGCTTTTGTCGATTAATGGTCCCTGGAGTCAGGAGATTTCTGGTGATCTCAAGTTTTGTGTTTAGGCCTCCTGCCTCTGGCTTTCAGTCTTATTCTTGTAGTAGCCTCAAGACTGCTCCATCCATACAGCACCGATGACAAAACATCTAGGTTAGTGGTGAAAAGATTCTCTACAGTGAGGGACACCCAGAGAGGTTCACAGAGTTACATGGAGAAGAGAAGAGGGAGGAGGGAGATAAAGGTGACCAGGAGGAAAAGAGGGGGAGTCAAAAGGAGAGAGACCAGTCTAGCCTGTGATCAGTTCCCTAAGTGTTCTCCACAGCCCAGAACACCCAAAGAGATTCACAGAGTTAAGTAGAGAAGAGAAGGGGGAGGGAGGAGATAGAAGTGACCTGGGTGCGAGAAAGAAGAGCCAAAAGGGGAGTGAGCAATCAAGCCAGTAATCTTACTCCTAAGTAAAAATGGGTACTGAAGATTGGATTCTTAAAGGTACAGAATTGATAACAATTACCAAAAAGCAAAGATTAAAAATCTATAGTAGAGATTAGACTCTCAAAAATACAATATTAAAAACACAAAACAAAATCGCAAATGTTATATTAAAAAATGAAATTTGCTTTAAAAATAGGGTCTTTTTTTTCAAGGTAATAGTAGGTTTTAAAAATGAAAATTAAAGGATTATTAAAGAACTTAAAAAATTTTTTAAATTTAAAAGAAATTTTAAAATGATAATAGTAAAATATATCTAGGAATTTATCTGGAGCTGTTGAGGGCAGTGGGTGGTCAGTTCAGTTTCAGATAGTTCCTTGTTCCGCCTTATACTTCTTCTCAAAGTCTATAGGTCCCTTCCAATGTAATCAGTGTTAACTACAGGGTTTTAATCTGTTGCACCTGTCACTTTCAGAGTCATTCTCTCTTCTTGGCTTATTTTGGCTTCCTCTGTTTGCAAGTCTCTTCAGTATCTAACTTTTGCCCTGACACAAGAGGGTGAAGATGGTCATTTATTTAGGCTCACTTGTTCAATTGTGCTGCAGAGAGGGAGGAACACTGCAAACAAATATCACTGGTGGGTATGGGGAGTGTTTGCAGTGTCTGGTCACACTGGGTTTGCCCCCACTCATGGCTTGTGTGCTTTCCCGGTCTACACTGCTTAGGTTCCAGGTTGCTCTGCTAGCGAATTTTCTGGGGCAGGCCCTGGGTTGCATGCACTTCCCAGATCTACGCCACTCAGGTTCAGGTTCTTGGGTACTCCACAAAGGCACAGACTCAGTTGCGCCTGCATTTTGTCCCCTTCCCAGGTCCGATCAGCTCAGGTGACCAGGTGCTTGGTGAGCACACACTCCCCAGGTGTGGTGTGTCTTTTACACCTCCCCTGTCCCAGCCGCTCGGTTTTCTGGATGTGCAGCTGTATCTCAGGTGTGCTGTGTGTCTCTTCTGAGGAGCTGATCTCTGGCTGCAACCCTCCTGATGTATGTCAACCTTCCAGGATCCCAGGAAGACTTGGTTAGCGACTGAGAACCTGCTCGCAGTTTGGTAGAGGATGCCATCTCTGGGGCCAACTTTGCCCCTTTCCTTCCAGCTCTGGCTGGCACCTGCCTGCCTCCCTGCCTCTGGTGGGGAATGGGTCTGTCTGCAGCCAGCTAGCTCTCCTCTGGTATTTGCTCAGTCCTTTGTTCTGTGAGTGGCACAGTAGTGTCTTAGGTTAGAGCTTTTTGTGGGAAAGTGCTCTCTCTATCTCTCTCTTTCCTCCCTGTTTTTTCTCTCTTTGGCTATCCCACAGTTTGGGTTGCTATCTTATGTTAGCTCTCTCAGATTGCCCTCAGGGCATTCAAGCCTGGTCCTTATCCTAAGTAGTGCAGCCCCTGCCTCCCTGTTCAGCCCCCCTGCTTGCTGGTGGTGGATGCGAGCATCTGCGCTCCTTCTCCTCTGGGAGTTGTAGTTAGACCCATAATCTGTGGGGTTTTTTTTTCCTCCTGGTTATGTTGCCCTCTGAGATTCCAAAACTCCCCACAGACCCGCCAGTGAGAGGGTCTCCTGGTGTTTGGAAACTTCTCTTTTAAGACTCCCTCCCTGAGACGAGTCACCATCCCTAACTCTTCTGTCTCTCTTTTTATCTTTTATATTTTGTCCTACCTCCTTTCGAAGACAATGGGCTGCCTTTCTGGGTGTCTGGTGTCCTCTGCTAGTGTTCTGAAGTTGTTTTGTGGTATTTGCTCAGTGTTCAAATGATCTTTCAATGAATTTGTGGGGGAAAAGGTGGTCTCCTCGTCCTATTCCTCTGCCATTTTAGGACCACCCTCTCTATAGACAATGTTTTATTTGATTACAATGTTGGATTACATTTCTAGAGAAGAAGTCTACTGGTGGAATGTAGCAATTTTATATTTGCATTTCTCACTCAAATCAAATTTATACAGAAAACAATACATCTTTTTATCAAATAACTGAGACCTTCAAGTTATTTTGCTACTCATGCTGTTCCCCTCATCAGAAAGACTTTTCCAACCCATCTATCAGTTTCTAAATGCCACTAATTCTTCAAGATCCAGTGTTGGAAGTGTGGAGGAAGAGCATACTAGTATGTATTAGTGAATGAATTTCACTGTTCTTCAGCTACAAATTTCACTTGCAAAATCCTGCTTCTTGATAGCTTGTCAGTTCAGTCGCTCAATTATGTGTGACTCTTTGTGACCCCATGCACTGCAGCACACCAGGCTTCCCTGTCCATCACCAACTCCCAGAGCTTGCTCAAACTCATGTCCATTGAGTTGATGATGCCATCCAACCATCTCATCCTCTGCTGTCCTTTTCTCACCCAGCCTTCATTCTTTCCCAGCATCAAGGTCTTTTCCAATGAGTCAGTTCTTCGCATCAGATGGCCAAAGTATTGGAGTTTCAGCTTCAGCATCAGTCCTTCCAAAGAATATTCAGGACTGATTTCCTTGATAGCTTGTAGAGAAAGTCTAAACAAGGTCTTCACTGGGAAGTGCTTTGTAGCTCTGTTTTCCTAAAGCCCAATGATTTCTCTGAACCATTCCTGACACATAGTGGGTATTTAATTAATATTCAATACTTGAATAAATGAATTATTCTGAGTCTCTGCGTAGTCAGAGTTCAACTTTATTATGCCTTGAACCATTAAAGAATGAAACCACATCAGTTCTTATATACTGAGTTAGAGAGTCATGACCATTTCATGACGGCAGGTTTTCATATTTCCGCATCCTCTAAACCACAGCTTTCTAATTGTCTCCTGCACTACCCACAGTATGTGCATAACACTGTGTAATGGGCTTGCTTTGTGCAGCTCTCTTTTATGTGTAACCATGGCAATGCTCTCTACTTCATACTTGAAGTGTCTGGAGGACTACGGCTGTGAATGTTAACTCCCTGTATGATGATTTGATGACTGTTTTGCATGCAAGGAGACTCTGTACATTTTGTTTTTTTTAAAAATCATAATAATCAGAACACTACCTCTGTTTCCTCCATGAAGTAAAATACCTATTTACAGAACAAACTAGAATAAAAATTCTAGACCCCAAACTAATATTAATATCTCAAGGCACTGTCTGTCTCTGAAATCTAAGGATGAAGGACTTAGGGATTGTCCCCAGAGTTTCTATTTTCATCTGAAACTTAAATATTGGCAACAGAATTTGTATAACCATTTTGCACAGAGAGAATATCTTGAAGGGTGCTGAAAGTACAGAGAATTGAAATGTAGTGCATCTTCCATATTTTGTCTCTACACAGGTTCCAGCTATGACATGTGACCAAGTACTCCATGCAAGAAGCATTTTTTGCTCCAGGGTTTGCATTTATTTTTCATGTGAATATTTGGATGCGCTCAGAATCCCACCCACATACCACTAATGTGATCAATTTCCCACCAGTTCTTCATTTACTGTTAATTGGAAATATAAGACATGCTCAAATATCAAATAAGACAATCTTATTTCCATATTCTGAGAGAAAATTTATGTAAGACTTTGAAATCAAATCCACATCCCACCTCAGATCTGTTAATGATTATATCATTATATAAACATTATGTGAGAAATTCACCAGATATTTTTGCATTGAAAATGACTCAAATTTCAAGTAGTTTCATTATTGACCTATTGTAGGCAAATATTTCACAAAAGTTTTAACCATTTTCTTTAGGAAGACTAAGACTTAGAAATAGGCTAAAACTCAATTCAAATCATAGAACTAGTATGTTTCAGGTTAACTTTTAAAGGTAATAAAGAAGTCTAAACTAAGGCAAGCTGACACTTTATTCCATACTTATAATATCTCCAAGGTAAGATGAAATAGAATTTGGTTCATTGATGAGTCAGTCTTAATTTTGACTTTAAATAGCTTATGTATTGCAATCTCTATATTATATAGAATCTAAACTCTTCTAGGCAGAAATTGCTTTTTTCTTTTTGCTTGCTTCTATATAATCTACTACCTTTAAAATACTGTATACACAGTATACTAATGCATGTATATGGAATTTGAAAGATGATGAAGTAACCCTATACGCGAGACAGAATACGAGACAGATGCATAGAACAGTCCTGTGGACTCTGAGGGAGAAGGTGAGGGTGGGACGTTCTGGGACAATAACATTGAAACATGTATGTTGTCATATGTGAAGCAGAACACCATTCCATGTTCTATGCTTGGGAACGGATGCTCAGGGATGGAGCGTTGGGATGACCCAGAGGGGATGGGATGGGGAGGGAGGTGGGAGGAGGGTTCGGGAGGGGGAGCACATGTGAACCCATGGCTGATTCATGTCAATGTATGGCAAAAAACTACTAACACATATTGTAAAGTAATTAGCCCCCAACTAAAATAAAATAACTTTATTAAAAAAAATAAAAACATGACACTGAGAAAAAGAAAAAAAATACTGTATACATTTATGATTCTGGAAATGATTCAGATTTTAACATTTGTTTTCTTATTTTTATTTATTTTTCAGTGAGAATATCTAAAGAAATAATAGCATGGTGTGTTAAATTTGGCTTCAAAAGTGAAGATTTTCATTAACAAAGTCGTTCTAGCCACAGTTGGGTTAACAAAATGAACAAATAAAAAATTATTTCAAAATGGGTGATTTTTCATTACAAGATGAAATATCAAAATATAAGCGGGGGAGGCATCAGTGAAAATACTCAAATAAGGAACTCTGAAATTTTGCTTTTTAAAAAATAGATGATTTTCCATTACAAGATGAATTCTCAAAAAATAACAAAGGAAGGCATTAGTGAAAATGTTGGGATAAAGAACTCTGAAATTTTGTACTTGCTTCTAACAAGCAATGCGAACACGTGACAAAAAATTGTCAAAATTATGAACCAAGATTACTCTGGAAAACCAGCTAAAAGGGACCGTAAACACCAATGAGGGAGTATTTTTGTCTGGAAAATAGCATAAATCTTGATAAGAAGAGCAAGATTTGTGGCATTTAAACCACCCCCCACCCCCACAATCAAATCACCGCAATGTGTCCCATCCAACCACCACCCCACCCACCCTACCCCCCACACTAAAACCCCAACCCCAAAAACCCCGCATACCACCGGAACAAAAAAACTACTCGAATCCAATCCCCACAACCATAAAAACACCCCCACTATTAACTCGACCCCAAGATCCCCAAGCGAATCCAAAATCAGCTCGTAATCTTCCCCCACCCAAATAAACCAATAAAAAAAAACCCGACCCAACAAATACAAACTTACAACTATAGGCCAACTCTTAAACACACAAAACCACCAGACACCCCACAACCAACCCAGCCACCCATACCCCACCCCCCACCAAAACACCACCCAACGTTAATAACCCCCCCCAACCCCACCCAAACCCCCCACCCCCCCCCCCCCCCCCCCCCCCCCCCCCCCCCCCCCCCCCCCCCCCCCCCCCCCAACCCCCCCCCCCCCCCCCCCCCCCCCCCCCCCCCCAACCCCCCCCCCCCCCCCCCACCCCCCCCCCCCCCCCCCCCCCCCCCCCCCCCCCCCCACCCCACCCCACCCCCCCCCCCCCCCACAACCCCCCCCCCCCCCCCCCACCCCCACCCCCCCCCCCCCACAACCAAAAACCCACCCACCCCACCCTCAAAACCCCCCCCCACCCCCCCACCACCCCCACCCCACCCAACCCCCCCCCACCCACACCCCCCCCCCCCCCACCCCACTCCCCCCCCCCCCCCCCCCCCCCCCCCCACCCCCCCCCCCCCCCCCCCCCCAAACCCCCCCACCCCCCCCAACCCCCCCACCACCCCCCACACACCCACCCCCCCCCCCCCCCCCCCCCCCCACCCCCCCACCAACACCCACCCACCCCCACACACACCCCCCCCCCCCCCCCCACCCCCACCACACCCAACAATACCCACCCCCCAACCCTTACCCCCCACCCCACAAACCCCCCCCCCCCACAACCCCCCCACCCCCCCCCCACACACAAACAACACCCACCCCACCCCCCACCCCCCCCCCCAAACACACCCCACCTACCACCAACCCACACCCACCACTCCACACCCCCACCCCCCGCACCACACCCCACCCCCGCCCACAACACCCCACCCCCCCCGCCCCCTCCCCCACCCCCCCACCCAACACCCGACCCACCCCTCCAAACCCCCCCCCCCAACACACCCTACACCAAACCCCACCCTCACCAATACCAACCACCCCACCCCCCAAACCAACACCGCCTACCAATCACAGTCACACAAACACCCACCCACCACCCAAAAACAAACCCTCTCCCCCCACCCCCAGACCCCCACTCACCCGCACCCCCACTTCCCCAACCCCTAAACACCCCTTAACCCACCCCCACAAAATAAACCCCACAAAAAAACAAAATAACAAGACATAAAAACCCCCACCCCCCCCCTGCACCCCCCACCCCCCAAAAAACCCGCAAATCAACTCCCCCACACACAACCCCACCCCTCCCACTCCCCAACACTAGACACTCCCCACACACCCCTCCTCCCACAACCAACCCCACCTACCCAAACCGAACAACAACAAAAAAAATCAAAACTAACTCCCAACTACAAACAAAGAGACAAGAAACCCCCCCCCTAACCCCCCCCCCACCCCCACCCCCCCCACCCACAAACCTCAAAACCCCCCCCCAAAAAAACCCAAAAAACCCCGCCACCAACCTTCACCTAAAAAACCTCCCAACACCAAACTCCCCAAAACTCCAACCAACCCCCATTTCCCCTCTCCCAAACACTCCGCCCATACACACTCCCCCCTGCACCCCCCCACCTGCTCCCGAAATACTACTCAACCCCTTACACCGACCCAACCCACGCCACCCCAACACAAACACCCTAAAACCAAACCCCAACAGCCTATATAAAAACCCCCAAAAAAACCTCCACAACAAACCCACACCATAAACAAAACCAAACCACACTACTCCCACCCTCACCCCAACAAAAAACAATAAACCCAAACCCCACCATAATAAAAAAAAAACCACCAACCCTCCCACTACATCCTCCCAACAAACTCCAAAAACCACACAACTTCACCACACCATCACCTTCCCCCCCCACTACCCAACTCCCTCCAAACCACCCATTAACCCCCACCAAAGAGCCCAAACACAAAAAATTAATTTGTAAATTGCATACTCCAACAGACCCAAAACAGAAACAACCCAGGTCATCACAACCCCCCCACCCCCCTCCAAACCCACTTCGTAAAACCACCCCACCTCTACTTCCCACCAATCCCCTGTCCCACGCAACCACCCACCCCGGTTTACTTCCCAGGTGTTTCCAACCCCAAAAGAATACACCCCCCAGGGCGCGCTCCCCCCCCCACCACCCACCCCACCTGCCATTACCCTACCCCCCCCCCCTATATTGATTGTCCCTCCAGTCCAATCACTTTTTTAATCGACACCAACCCCATTTTATTTTCTTTTTTTATAAAAATTACTTACTATAAAAGGACACCTCCATATTATTTTTTTTAAGATTTTATATATATCCATATACTACTTCTAAACAAACCACACTAACACCTCGCTGCCCCCCACACCAAAACACCCATAACAACTCCATCCTCGCCTGAAACTAATTCCCCAAAACCCCGTCACCCCTAACAATAAAATAAATAAAAGAATCAATACCCCCCACCTCGGTCTTTAATCACAGAATTTTTTCTCCCCACATAAAAAAAATTCGAGAACACAACACGGTGCTGGCAGCCAAAACCCTAAAAACCCTCCTCCCCACCCGCATTTCCCCACACAGACACCCATGACATCCACCCCCCCCTGGGGGCGGCCATACCCCAACTGTCAACTCCACACCAACCCACGCCACTCCACCCCCCCCTTTTTTCAAACAAAACTAACTCTTTCCACCTTTCCGCCCCTCCCTCCCCCCACACCCCCATACCACAACTTCCGCCACACACCGACCACCCCAAAACGCCCACAAAAACGAAACCCCCCACACGGACGTGATGTTAACCATCACCAGATAGGAGAGTACCTACTCCAAAAACCCCACCATGATCCACACAAGAACGCCCCCCCCTCCCCCATCGCGGCACTTCAAAACCCCCCCGACACCCCACCCACGACCCCCCCCCCACCCCCCCAACCCTTATGAGTACCCACACCCCAACTACCCGCCCCAACCCCCAAACACACCCCAAACCAACAATAACCCCACCACCAACCCCAAACCCCACACCCCAACCCACACAATCCCCCCCCCCAACCACCGCTCCCACACACACACCCCAACAAACCCCTCAACAACCCCCAACCCCCCCCCCCCCCCCACCCCTTACAACGCCACACGACACAAACAAAACCCCCCACCCCCAATCCACACCCCACACACCACACCACTCCCCCCCCTAACCAACCACCACCAACACCCCCACCAACCCACCCCACACACCACCAACCACCACACACCCACACAACATAACACCCCAAACATCCGACTCGCCCCACATCACCACCCGGCCAACCCACACCCCACCCCCACTCCCTCGCCCCCAACCTACACACCCCAACAAAAGCCCCACCACGCAACTCCAGACACAACCAACCAGAAATGACCAGAACCTTCAACACACCCAAACTCACCTACAATAACACACTCCAAAACCATGCTCACCATAAACCAAACCCTAAAAAAGCCACCAACCACAACCCATACCCCAGTCCAATAACACCTCAACACCCCCACAACAAACGCTCCACCCGGCGGGGGGGGGGCATCCACCACAACAACACCACCCACCACCAAACCAATACAAGACAAACCCAATACATACAACCACAATGCAAAACCTAACAACAAACAAACACCGCCACCCTCACAAAACAAAACAAAAAAAAATACCACCTCTAGAAACAAAAAAGAACCCCAAAAAACAAGACACCCACTCCACAACAAGAAAGGGCACAAGAAACCACCACAAAAAGCAAACCCAACCACGCAAAAACACCCACCCCCATCCCTCCACCCATACCACCCAACAAAACACTACAACACCTACACGTCCACAAGAACCACCCCTCCACCACAACACACACCCAACACAGACAACATACCAAAACACACGCAAAAACCACCAAACACAAGACAATACCCCAACCCCACAACCCACCCCCCCCCCCCACCAACACAAACCCAAAAGCTCTCACACCAACCAAAAAAAACTACCATCTCAACAATGCCTTCCACCATCACCAACCACACCGAAGACCCCAGACCCACTAACACCTCCACACCAAACCAACCACTTGTACATTTGAAGAGTTTGGGCAATTGTATAATGATATATACCCATCATTATAATATACATAGTATTTACACTGCCTTAAAAATCCTTTGTTTCTGCTTATGCATCACTCCCTCTTATCTCCACCCATGGAAACCATTGATCTTTCTAGTGTCTCCAGAGTTTTGCCTCTTCCAGAAAGACATATGGTTGGAATCATACATTATGGAGCCTTATCAGATTGCCTTAGTAAAATACATTTAAGTTTCCTCTCTATCTTTTCATGGATTTATAGTTCATTTAGTTTCAGTGTTGAATAAAATATTCTATTTTACTGAAAGACATCTATCTTGGGTGCTTCCAAGTTTTGTCAATTATGAACAAAGCTGATGTAAACATCCACGTGCAGGTTTTTGTGTGGGCATAAGTTTTCATCTCCTTTGGGTAAATACCAAGGGGCATGACTGCTGGATCATTAAGCAAGAATATGTTTAGTTTTGTAATAAACCACCAAGCTGTCTTCTAAAGTGACTGCATCATTTTTCATACACAGCAGCAATGTATGAGAGTTTTCATTGTTTCACCTCCTTGCTAGAATTTGGTGTCATAGTGTTCCAAATTTTGGCCATTCTAACAGGTGTGTAGTGGTATCAGTTGTAACTGCTGCTTCTTGTTCTGCATACAGATTTCTCAGGAGAAAGTTCAGGTGGTCTGGTATTCTCATCTCTTTGAGAATTTTCCACAGTTTGTTATGATCCACAGAGTCAAAGGCTTTGGCATAGTCAATAAAGCAGAAGTAGATGTTTTTCTGGAACTCTCTTGTTTTTTTTGATGATGATACACAAAACCTTAAGTTGAGTGAACCTCTTGAATGTCCAGACCTTGTTGTCATTGGTGTACTCTGGTGAAAAATGGAAGAAAGAGTTTTATCACATATGCTGATACAGATTTGCAGCTACCAAAACATCTTGGGAAAGAAATATATAACTTTAAAAAATAATCTCCGCAATTTTCCTTTGTATTATACCTAATAATGCCAACTCTCCTGAAGATTTGGTCAGATCAGTTTAAAAATTCAAAAGATCTCAACTGTTGTTAGTAGATTAAAGAACACTTGATTACCTTTCACATCCCCTAAGTGTTTTGATCAAGCTTTTAAAAAGAAAATAATTTACCTGAATACTTTTCCGCTCTCCATTACCTACTCTTCTTTGTGGAGAAATAACTCAAAATGGACTTGCTAGTACATCACAGAAGAAGGAATTTGCTGCTGGGATTCTCTAGCCTTAGAAACCAGCGGGTTTTTTTTTTTAAACAATACAGGTTACCAACATTCCTCTTAGTTGCCATCATGTTGGGCAGAAATGTGAATCATGTAAGATTGAAAAGGACTGTAGAGATCCATTACTAATCTGCCCCCTTACTTCTTTTGGATGCACCATGTGACTTGTGGATCTTAGTTCCCAGACCAGAGATCGAACCCAGGCCACAGAACTGAAAGCATGGAGTCCTAACCACTGGATCACCAAGGAACTCCTCACTCTGCCTTTTTAATCACTGAGTAACATATACAAGATCATCCTTCCCCTCTGGTCCTAACCCTTTAAACATCATCCAGTGACTCAGGACCTAGGTCTTGCCCTTGAGAAGCTTACTCGCTCCTGGAGAGGAATGAAAGGACTATATTAGACATCACAGATAATAATAACAAAGATAACTACAAAGAAACATAACAAACATAACAAAGAAAAATCAAGTCCAGTGCACGTTTATGTGGACTTGATGCTAATTGTGTAGAGCAGTAGTTATGGTACCTGGAGTCAATCATTTAACAAGTGTTTGCGAAGACCTTCCTATACATCAGGTGCAGTCCTAAAAGATTCAGGAGAGAGCAAATCAGATAAAGTCCCTGACCTTATGGAGCTGATATTCTAGTCAGGGGAGAAGGACAATATGAAAATAAACAATGATTAAGTATAAATATAACTATAGAGAGCCAGGTGATGACAAATGTTGCAATGCAGATGCAAAGTAAAATGTGATAAGGATATAGATAATATTATTTTGTCATTAGAAAGAAGAATCTTGTAAGATAAAGTGAGCTTTCAACAGACATCAAAAGGCAATGCAGAATGAAACAATTGGGTATTTGAGGGAAGAGTTTTCCTGGCAGAGGAAACTGCAAGAGCCCCCAGATAGGAGAGTGTATGATGAGTTCAAGAAATAGCAAAAATATCAATACATCTGGAATGAAGAGTTGGGGTGGTAGGAGATAAGGTCAAAGAGTTATCAGGGGACCACATCGTGTAATGGGAACTTGGATTTTACTCTGAGTGAGATGGAAAACCACTGGAGGGTTTTGAGCAGAATGACATTATCAGATCAGGTGGCTCCTATGTGGAGAATAAACTGTGACTGGGGCGGGGGGAGGGAGATAAGTCAGGATTTCAAGTGAGAAATGGTAGTACCTTAGATGTGGGCAGTGGTAATGAAGGATCTGAGAAGTTACCAGATCCCAGATCGAATATTAGGGTAATTCAGGTTTTAAGATGAAATTGAGAAGACCCTTTCCCTTGTGCCGATGCTGTTTATCCAATTTCCCACAGACATTTTCAGATTTGCCTGGAGGTAAGGAATAAGAGACTATTTCTGCCTAGTGATGTTACACACACTTCAGTGCACTGAACTAACTGAGGAGCTACTGCTGTGATGCCTTTCAAAGCAGCCAAAGTAATTGGTATCTTGGATTCAACAGAAAAGCACTGCATTTTATAACATGAGGTTGAAAAACCAAAGTCTCAGAAAATTACCACTGAGTGATAATGCTGAAGAATCTATTGCTGGCTTAATTTAGAAACAACTTTTGTAAGGCAGTTGTAAGAAAAAAGTGAGGGGAAAGGCCAGTACCCCACTTTATAAAAGGATCTTGACATTTGGTAATTTTTTAAATTTTCTGTACTTAAAAGCAATGCCATAATAAAGTAAAAAAAACTCACTTCTCTCCAATACCACATTAGCACACACATCCTAAAAGGGACACTTTCATGAAGCAACCACATTCAATAAATATTTACAGTGCTCACACCGTGTCAAAAGCACTGACCAACACAGTGCTAAAAGCAGTGATAAGGAAGAAGATGGAGTAGAAAGTGCTGAGTGTTAGAGCAGAGATGAAAAAAAAAAAAAAGTAAAGACATCACAGACCCCCTGCAGATTTCACTGCTGAGACTTTTGCCCCACCAGTTATCGTGGTTGCAGATGCCAGTTGCCCAGGTTCCTTCCCACTCCCTCTACCCCCACCTCCCCACCAGAGTCAGGGATCCACAGTGGCAGCCAACCCCAGGCTCTGCAGCTGCATGTACATGTGATCCCTATAGATGCTTGTGGGCCTGGATCCAGCCCTGACTCCTCTCATTGGCTTGCATTGCTGTGTGCCCTGCAGTTGTGTACCTGCCTCCCAACAGCCCCGTCTTGCATCACCAGCCCCCACCACTGGGCATACACCTATGGGGAGCCTCTGCAGCCACATATCAACAGTGCATATCAACAGCCCAGGCTGCACAGCTGTTTGTGAGTTTGGATCCAGTTCTGACTCCTGTCACTGACTTGAACCTCTGTATGTGCCAGCAGCTAGTCCCTGCATCTGTACAACTGTTGCTGCCAGCCTCATATTTGTGTGGATCCATATGTACGCTGTGCTAAGTTGCTCAGTTGTGTCCAACTCTTTGTGACCCCATGGACTGTAACTCACCAGGCTCCTCTGTCCATGGGATTCTCCAGATAAGAATACTGGAGTGGGTTGCAAGAATAATGGAGTGGGTTGCCATGCCCTCCTCCAAGGGATCTTCTTCCCACAGTGATCGAAACTGCATCTCTTATATCTCCTGTATTGGAAAGTGGGTTCTGTGCTACTAATGCAGCCTGGATCCACAAAGGATCCCAAATAGTCACAGCAGTCCTGAAAAAGTACAAAGCTAGGGGCATCACAGTTCCTGATTTCAAATTATGTTTCAAAGCTATAGTTATCAAAATAGTGTGGAACTGCCATAAAGAAAGACATATAGACCAAGAGAACAGAACTGAAAGCCCAGAAATAAGCCCATGCACATACTGTCAATTAACCCTTGACAAAGGCACTGAGAACACACACTGAGGAAGGCACGTCACAGAAGCTTGGAAACAAGAGAAGAGAAAAAGAAAAGGAAAGACAAATGTGCATCTGTGCTTTCAATAAACTGTGGTTTTGACACTGCAGGGATTTGCTGAATATTGAATCTTTCAAGTAATTTTTGCTTGATTCAACTCAGTACAGTTTATTTTTAAAAATAATAATAAATTCAACTCCAAAGCATCTTGCCTATTCTCTGAGACAAATAGGAAAGAATTTGTATGTTTTGTTTCCCTAGTGTCAATTTAAAATATTTTAACACTAAAATACAGAGATAGATTATAGAGTAAAATGCAAAATCCATGTGGATTTTTTTTAGATTAGCTATGAAATTTTACTTACTGCCATGAGTTTATCTCATAGTGAATACTCTCCTTCTATTCACTTCTCCCCCCACATCCCATCATCCCTTCCAGTCATGATTTCTTAAATGGAAATCTTTGAGAAGTCTTAAGGCCCCTAAGACTCTTCAATCCACATTTCATTAGGCAGCTTTTATGCTTGCTACCAGGGCTTTCCCAGTGGCTCAGTGGTAAAGAATCTGCCTTCAATGTAGGAGATGAGGCTTGGATTCCTGGGTGGGGAAGACCCCCTGGAGTAAGAAATGGCTACCAACTTCAGTATTCTTGCCTGGGAAATCCCATGGACAGAGGAGCTTCATGGGCTATGTCCATGGGGTCACAAAGAGTTGGACACAACTGAGTGATGGAGCACTCACTCACTCATGCTTGCTACTGGAGAAACAGAGTGCTCTTAGGAGCACATAGTAAGTAGAATGTAGGAGATAGACAAAAACTGGTTATTATAAAATGGCTTATAATGCTTTAACATATGAATGAGGGAATTGTGGGATTACCAAGAAGTAAGATTTCAAGAGATTCGATGCTCTAGGGGATAGCTAAAATAATTATTGACATTTGAGCTGAAATATGGATAAGACTGCCAGAGAGAGAGAGAAAAAAAGAAGTGAAATCAAATTTCAGGTTTGGGGAAAAAATACATATGAGTAAGGAAATATGACAAACATGCAGTGTAATGAGTGAGTTGCAAGGAGAGGTATATCTTGGACAGATGGTGAGGGATCTTACATGCCATGGTAAGGGATGAACTTTATCTTAGATGCATTAGAGGGTCAACAGAAATTTTCGATGGAAGGAGGGAGGGGATAATAACTCTAAGAGCAGCAAGAACCTTCTGGGTTCAGGTCATAAAAGAGTAGCTCACTTAATGAACCTAGTTTGCCCCTCAACCCTTACCCATGCTTCCACTCAAAGCAGACCCTGAAACAAGGGTTTGGGCACCCATAGTTTATTTGGGAGATGAGCCCAGGAAACATGAGGAGAAAATGAGGAAGTAAGAAAGGGAAGAGAGAAACCCACAAAGGATTAGCTAATGAGCTGATTATACCTATAGAAAACTGAGCTTCATTCCTCTGGGGATTTTCAGAGAGACTATTTAGAAAAGTGCTGTAAATAGAAATAAAATGCCAGTCACATATGTAATTTAAAATGTTCTAATAGCCACATTAAAAAAAAACTAAAAAGGAGCATGTAAAATGAATGATAATAATACAATTCATTTATCACAATATATCTACTCTCATTTCAATATGTGATTAATACAAAAATATCAATGAGATATTTGACAGTCTTTTATCATACTAAGACTTTGATATCTGGCATGTGTTTTATACTTACAGCACATCTCAAATCAGACTAGCTGCAGTTTAAAATGCTCAAGAGCAGGGGCTTCCCTGGTGGTCCAGTGGTTAAGAATCCACCTTGCAATGCAGGGGACATGGGTTTGATCCCTGGTCTGGGAAGATCCCACAAGACATAGGGCAGCTAAACCCATGAGCCACAACAACTGAGCCCGCATACTAGAGCCCGGGAACCACAACAAGGGAAGCCACCACAATGAGAAGTCCAAGCACCATAACTAGAGAGTAGACCCCACTCTCCACAACTAGAGAAAGCCCATGCACAGCAACAAAGAACAAGTACAACCAAAAAGAGAGATAAATAAATATTTAGAGTGCTAAAGAGACACATGTGGCTGGTGGCTACCATATTGAACAGGGCAGTTTAGCATAGGTTTCCAAAATAGACCTTTGAGGATAAAGGAAGCTGGGGTACGTACCCACTAACTTCCACCCACATCAGTTGTGGGGCACCCCTGTGACATTAGCACTGTGTTACTTTTGGACTGTCTCAAGTTCTGGTCAAAGTGTTTGGAGAAACACCCTTGCTAGAGACGCAGGAAATTGTATGTAGGGAACTCTTCAGGATAGACATAGGGAACCTGGCAAAGCACTGACAGCATCTGCTACCATTGAACTGTTGTAAAATTCCAGACTATTTTCTCCACAGACACACATGATAATATCAGTGATGTCTTCTACTCATTTCTGATTGTGCTTCATGTGGGATTTGTTTCTTTACGTTCTTTACATTTTTACATTTCTCTGTCTTTGCTTTCCCAGACTTCTGTCATCTCTTTGAATTGAAACAATCTCTCTTCAAGTATTTTATTCTGTAGGGACATCTAATGGTACATGAAGTTTTCTGAAGAACACGGTCACCTATACTATGCTTTGTGATCTTCATCTCATAAAATGAGAGTCAATTAAGTTGTCCCTGACCCTGACAGCCACTCAAAAGAACCAGGAGAAAATTAAAAAGGGAGGTGTAGCGGATAATCTGGTGCCACATCTAGATCTTCTCTTTATGCCTGAAGCACTCATTTTCTAGCTGCTAGGAGAGCTGGCTGCTGCTGACTCACAACTGAATCTCTCCCCAGGCCCTTCCCTCAGCTAATGCTTGCTGTCTCCTCAAAACTCACACACCCTTCCTGGGTGTAATATATATCTAATAATTGGTTGAGACTGGAAGAGGTGACAAGGGTTCATATAAAGACCCAATCCATTTGCCTCAGTTCATTCCGAATCCAAAAGGCAATCCCACCTCCAGAGCTTCCGCAGGGAGCAGCTGAGATCTCATGCTGTGACATTTCCCTCTGTCCAATCCTGCTTCCCTTGCTCTGTCACAGGGGTTTTTCCTAGAACATTCCCCAATAAATCATCTGCACACAGATCTCAGAGTCTCAAGATGTGTTTCTTGGGGAACCCCTCTTGTAACAGGAGGGAACTTCACCAACTTCTCCACATTTTAATATCCTAATTTTAACTAAAGTATATGTTGTGCTAAGATGTCATGGGTGAACCTCCATCCATATTTCATCAGGCACCCTGTCTATCAGATCTAGTCCCTTAAATCTGTTTCTCACTTCCACTGTATAATCCTACATGTATTTGAATTTGATTTAGGTCATACCTGTGTGGTGTATAGTGGTTTTTCCCCCTGCTTTCTTCAATTTCAGTCTGAATTTGGCAATAAGGAGTTCATGAATGATCTGAGCCGCAGTCAGCTCCGGGTCCCGGCCCCCGTCTTGTTTTTGGCTGACGCTGTGTTAGAGCTTCTCCATCTTTGGCTGCAAACAATATAATCAATTCTGATTTCAGGTGGTTGGCCATCTGGTGATATTGTCCATGTGTAGAGTCTTCTCTTGTGTTGTTGGAAGAGGGTGTTGCAGTCTCTTGGCAAAACTCATATTAGCCTTTGCCCCTGTCTTCATTCTGTAACTCCAAAGCCATTTGATTTAACTATTACGTCCCAGGTGTATTCTTGACTTCCTACTTTTGCATTCCAGTCCCCTCCTAATGAAAAAGGACCATTTTTTTGGAGGTGGTTAGTTCTAAAAAAGTCTTGTAGGTCTTCATATACAACTGTTTAAACTTTCAGCTTCTTCAGCATTACTGGGACGGGGCATAGACTTGGTTTAACCATGATATGCATAATGGTTTTTGCCTTAGAAATGAATAGAGATCATTTCTGTCGTTTTTGAGACTGCATCCAAGTACTGCAATTCGGAATCTTTTGTTGACTATGATGGCTAATCCATTTCTTCTAAGGGATTCCTGCCCACAGTAGTATATAATAATTGGTCATCTGAGTGAAATTCACCCCATTCCAGTCCCATTTTAAGTTCGCTGATTCCTAGAATGTCGATGTTTCACTCTTGGCATACCGGCTCTCCCGTTTGACCCACTTCACAATTTGCCTTGATTCATGGAACCTAGCATTCCAGATTCCTATGCATTGGACCTTGCTTCTATCACCAGTCACGTCCAAAATTGGGTGTTGTTTTTGCTTTGGCTCCGTCTCTTCATTCTTTCTGGAGTTATTTCTCCAATGATCTCCAGTAGCATATTGGGCTCATACCTGAGGAGTTCATCTTTCAGTGTCCTATCTTTTTGCCTTTTCCTACTGTTCATGGGGTTCTCAAGGTAAGAATACTGAAGTGGTTTGCAATTCCCTTCTCCAGTGGATCACATTCGGTCAGAATGATTATACAGTGGAAGTGAGAAATAGATTTAAGGGACTAGATCTGATAGACAGAGTGCCTAATGCACTATGGACGGAGGATCGTGACATTGTACAGGAGACAGGGATCAAGACCATCCCCAAGAAAAGAAATGCAAAAAAGCAAATGGCTGTCTGAGGAGGCCTTAAAAATAGCTGCGAAAAGAAGGGAAGTGAAAAGAAAAGGAGAAAAGGAAAGATAAACCCATTTGAATGCAGAGTTCCAAAGAATAGCAAGGAGAGAAAAGAAAGCCTTCCTCAGTGATCAGTGCAAAGAAATGGAGGAAAACAATAGAATGGGAAAGACTAGACATCTCTTCAAGAAAATTAGAGATACCAAGGGGACATTTCATGCAAAGCTGGGCTCAATAAAGGACAGAAATGTTATGGACCTAACAGAAGCAGAAGATATTAAGAAGAGGCGGCAAGAATACACAGAAGAACTGTACAAAAAAGATCTTCATGACCCAGATAATCATGATGATGTGATCACTCATCTAGAGCCAAACATCCTGGAATGTGAAGTCAGGTGGGCCTTAGGAAGCATCACTACGAACAAAGCTAGTGGAGGTGATGGAATTCCAGTTGAGCTATTTCAAATCCTAAAAGATGATGCTGTGAAAGTGCTCCACTCAATATGCCAGCAAATTTGAAAAACTCAGCAGTGTCCACAGGACTGGAAAAGGTCAGTTTTCATTCCAATCCCTAAGAAAGGCAATGCCAAAAATGCTCAAACCTCCACACATTTGCACTCATCTCACATGCTAGTAAAGTAATGCTCAAAATTCTCCAAGCCAGGCTTCAGCAATACATGAACCTTGAACTTCCAGATGCTCATGCTGGTTTTAGAAAACACAGAGGAACCAGAGATAAAATTGTCAACATCCGCTGGATCATCGAAAAAGCAAGAGAGTTCCAGAAAAACTACTATTTCTGCTTTACTGACTATGCCAAAGCTTTTGACTGTGTGGATCACAATAAACTGTGGAAAATTCTTAAAGAGATGGGAATCCCAGACCACCTGACCTGCCTCTTGAGAAACCTGCATGCATGTCAGGAAGCAATAGTTAGAATTGGACATGGAACAACAGACTGTTTCCAAATAGGAAAAGGAGTATGTCAAGGCTGTATATTGCCATCCTGCTTATTTAACTTATATGCAGAGTACATCATGAGAAACACGAGGCTGGAAGAAGCACAAGCTGGAATCAAGATTGCTGGGAGAAATATCAATAACCTCAGATATGCAGATGACACCACCCTTATGGCGGAAAGTGAGGAAGAACTAAAGAGCTTCTTGATGAAGGTGAAAGAGGGAGAGTGAAAAAAGTTGGCTTAAGGCTCAACATTCAAAAAACTAAGATCATGGCATCCGGTGCCATCACTTCATAGCAAATAGATGGGGAAACAGTGGAAACAGTGGCTGACTTTATTTTTTTGGTCTCCAAAATCACTGCAGATGGTGCCTGCAGCCATGAAATAAAAAGATGCTTGCTCCTTGGAAGGAAAGTTATGACCAACCTAGATAGCATATTTAAAAGCAGAGACATTACTTTGTCAACAAAGGTCCGTCTAGTCAAGGCTATGGTTTTTCCAGTGTCATGTATGGATGTGAGAGTTGGTCTATGAAAAAAAGCTGAGTACCGAAGAATTGATGCTTTTGAACTGTGGTGTTGGAGAAGACTCTTGGGAGTCCCTTGGACTGCAAGGAGATCCAAACAGTCCATCCTAAAGGAGATCAGTCCTGGGTGTTCATTGGAAGGAGTGATGTTGAAGCTGAAAGTCCAATACTTTTGCCACCTGATGTGAAGAGCTGACTCATTTGAAAAGACCCTGATGCTGGGAAAGATTGAGGGCAAGAGAAGGGGACGACAGAGGGTGAGATGGTTGGATGGCATCACCGACTCAATGTACATGAGTTTGGGTAAACTCTGGGAGTTGGTGATGGACAAGGAGGCCTGGCGTGCTGCCATTCATGGGATCGCAAAGAATCGAACACAAATGGGCAACTGAACTGAACTGAATTGTGTTAAGATAGGTAACAGTCCCCAAGTCCACCCTCACCCTGATATCAATTTTAAGTTCAAGGGACCACCAACCCACAAGCCTTCGATAATTAGCTAATAGGATTCACAGAATTCACTGAACGCTCCTTTTTATAATAAACTCACAGCTTATTATAGTGAAAAGATAAAAATTAAAATCAGCCAAGGGAAAAGACATAGAAGGGGCAGAGTTAAGAAAAGTTCTACATGCAGAGATTCTGACTGTCCTCTCCCAGTGCACTCAAAGACAGTGCTCATTTTCCTGATAACAATGTGTAGCAATACACATAGAATATTGCCAGCAGGGAAACTCATCTGAGCCTTCATGTTCAAGGTTTTTTTGGTGGTCAGTCACAGAGATCTGGTTTTCTACTCAGCTGGCTGACCTCAGTCTCCAGCCCCTTGATGGGTCTAGCTGATACTACATGACTCAAAGGCCCCATCCTAAATCACATTATTAGACTATCAGAAGTGGCAAGCCCCCAGACAAACAAAGACAATTTTATCAAGGTAAGACATTCTTGGGGTTAAACATTGCTTCCTAGGAGCAATAGAACAAAGGGCAGACTTCCCTTTGGGCAAGGTTGAATTTTTTACTACGTAAATTGTTAAGGTGACTTTTGCATTAAAAAAAATAGAGTTCTAAATTCTATAAGGGCATATTGCCTGTCTTAATGTAAATGAAGTTACTACAAATGTATAATGTACACACTCTCATCCTATTAATATTAATGTTTTATAAATATGTCCATTATGATGGTAAAGGAAATGAATTTAAATTTGACTTTGAAAGAAGTGGCTTCTCTTTCTCTTTAAACATTAGGAGAGTTTTGCTTAGAGAAAGGATAAGTTTGTCAAGGAAAAAGTACTGTATATTCTGCCTTATTAAGATACGTTCATCAGCTTTCATTCACTTGTTGTGAAAACCCTTCCCCCAACTTCTCTGTGTATGCTATCTGCATATCTCACTATTGTACTCATCTGGGTATCTGAGTTAAGTATCCACCCCAGATCAGATTCAGCATCAGATGAAACAGTTAGACACATAGACATGAGAGAAACAAAGATTCTAAACCTATAACACAGGAGGCCCAGACTATTGGACTGGCCACACTCTCCTCACTTTGTACCATTTCTTACCATGAGTCAGATATGTGCACAGTAACAAGCAAAAGCAACTCCCATATTCTGATGTCTAAAAACAAAAATACAAGCTCTGAAGTCACCATGGAAACTGCCTCCCACTAACATTTGCCTTTCAGAGATTTTTAGAAGCATTTATCCAAAACAAATCAGCAGGAAAAAAAAATTTGAGACAGATGACCCCAGTTATGAATGTCTAGGCTTACTAGAAGGAGATTTACCAAGAAATAAAGAAGGGGTCTTCAATCCAAACTTCATTGCATATTTATTTTAAGAAGATTTAACTTACCTACTTCCCAGAAAAAATCCTCCAAAATAGCATTTAAAATAGAGCTTTTATAAGTGCTTCATTTTACATAACTTATAAATATTTATATTTCAAAGTCACATGTATTTGTGTTTTCTTTTTGAAACTTGTTTTATCGATAAATTTGATATTTTATGAGGCAAAATAGGTTGTGAGGAATAGAGAGCCAATTTATAACTCGATACCCTTAGAAAATACAAACTCCACATAACAGATTTTGACTTGAATCAGGAGCCAAGAGCCTGGGATATTTAGGATTGGTCTCCCAAAAGGTGCAAGCTTATGGAAGGGAGGGAAAGGGGAAGCTTAAGAAAGAAAGTAGGTGTTTGTTGAAGTTGTATGTCAAAGCTGGGGATCAGGCTTGTTTGCAAAGTCACAAAAGTACAAGTAATTCCACCCAAGGTGGATGTAAGATTTACATAAAACGTACTAGTTTCTGTAGCCAACAGAGCTTAAGAAGGTCTCAGATCGTTTCAGGAATTGAAGTTAGGTCCCATTTCCTCCTGGAGTTTTCATAGTTTCTAAATCAATCACCCCATCTTTCATGTTCCTAAAGTACATTGTGCCTCTCTTAAGCCACCTAATAATATTTTGTCTCATGTGACAGTTGTTTTTATAGCTCTCTCTGGTACAAAGCCCTTTGAAAGTAGAGAATGCCTCTTATATATGTTTTTTCCCTGTAGCCCCCATCACAATTCTTTGCACACTGTGAGAGTTTTTACATGTATTTGTGAAATGACTTCAGAAAATCCAGCTGTAATTAGTGCAAGATTAAGCCTACGATACTTTTTAGGTCATAGGGAGGCTTTTATTTATTTATTTATTTTGATTAAGCAAATGTTCCATCGACAAAGTAACCAGAAAATAACTTCTTTAATGGGAAAACTGACTGAGTCACTTTGTAATTCGCTGTTTTTCTCAAGAACAAATTGGAAATCTAACATGGAGAGCTATACATTTGCTTGTACAATATGGCACACAGTAAGGTAAATATCAGGGAGGAAATTTATACCATTTCCTGATAGAATTGACTGCTAGAATATTCATTAGTGAGATGGTAAAGACAATGACCTTTCACTTAATTTGAATTCATGAATCTTTTCCAGATCATAGACGGGTTCTGAAAATATAACAGCCCACAAATTGTCCACCAATTTATGTCGCCTGGATGATCATCATGAGGCTACATATTACAGCAGTGAATAAAACAGCCTGAAGAAGAAATACGGAACAAATACCAATTTTTCAGTTCAGTAAACATTTGCTGTTACATATTTCTGTATAGCTTGCAGAGTTAGGTGCTATGCTGTGGAGGAAACAAAAATGCATCAAATAATCACTAACTACCTATCAAGTGCCAGATTGAGACTGTGGACTTATATTTACTTCCCATAGCAACCCTGTAACATAGATATTGTTGCCTCTATTCTATCCACAAGAAAATGGAGGCTCAGGGAAGTTAGATAACTTTCCCAAGGTTACATAGCTAGTAAGTGATAGTATCAGGATTTGAACACTTATCTGACCCTAGAATCTATGTTATTCCCAAGAATCAAAGTCCCTTCCTTTAAGGAGTGCTGAGTCACTTTTATTGTGATTTTTTTAATTAGATACTAAAATTATATAGTACGAATTATTAAAAAAAATATATTTTCTGATCTGAGTTTATCTTTTGTCCTCAGCTAGGTTATAAGCACCCTGAGGGCAGAGATCATACCATGATTCTATACCTTTCCACAAAGTGTGTAGTACGGTTCTGAATTTGTAAAAGACCCTCCATCTATACTAGTGGTTTGATAGATTTTCCCTCAGCCCGATTCCTAGAGTATTAACTGGATAATACTAGTTGTGCTTGGGTGCTAAGTCACTTCACTCGTGTCTGACTTTGTGCAATCCTATGGACTGTAGCTCACCAGGCTCATCTGTCCATGGGATTCTCCAGGCAAGAAGAGTAGGTTGCCATGCCCTCTTTCAGCAGATCTTCCTGACCCAGGGATCCAACCCAGGTCTCCTTCATTGGCAGGCAAGTTCTTTACCACCTTGGAAGCCGAGATAATACTTAATCCAAGGATAAGAGAGGAAGGAAAAATGATATCATGATAATAGCTTATATTAACTGACCATTTACTCCTAGTTGATGTATATTATCTCATTTAATTCTTAGAATATGTAGTATTATCCCCATTTTGCAAATAGGAAAGCTCAGGCTTGGGAATATTAAATGTCTTTGGTCCAAGGTCACAGAATCAGAAGTTTATGGAAGCAAGAATTCAAATGTTGCTGTCTAAGCAGAGTTCATGCTCTTAACTCTTTCACTGTCTCTTCTATTCTAAAACCCCATAGATTATAAAATATACCCTTAATTTAATAAGAGTTTTTCAAAGAAATGAGGAATGCTACCACATTAAATGAGTAGACTGACTGAAAAATGTATCTAAATTTCAGAATGTGCAAATGGCATCTCAAGAAGAAAGAAAATAAGGTATATTATATTTATAATATGTTTCCCAGTTTCTTTTGAATGCTGAGGTCAAAAATACAAAGAGAACTTCTGTAGGATTGTATTAATGGCATTTAGGGCCTCCCTGGTGAGTGAAACAGTAAAGACTCTGCATGAAATGCAGAAGACCCAGGGTTTGATCCTTGGGTCAGGAAGATCCCCTGGAGAAGGGAATGGCAACCCACTCTGTTATTCTTGTGTCGAGAATTCCATGGACAGAGTGTGGAGTCACAAAGAGTCGGACACAACTGAGCAACTTTCGCTTGGTCACTTGGTCAGGAAATTTCTGAAAAGATTCAAAGATTCTAGGTATTCAGTGTATGTTCTTTTAAATTACAGGCCTCCTATGCTCCTGTGAACAGGTAGCACCAGCCACATGACCTATCTCAAAGTGTTCAAACTGACCTGAAAATTTGTCAAGATAATTTTTAATGATGTTTTATAATTCTAACACAGAGATATTTTTCTAAAGTTTTCTTTTATATTGACGTATAGTTGATTTACGCTGTGTTAGTTTCAGGTGTATAGAAAAGTGATTCAATTACACATATATCTGTTCTTTTTCAAGTTATTTTCCCCTTTAGGCTATTATAGAATATTGAGTAGAGTCCCCTAGGCTGTACTGTAGGTCCTTGTTGGTTATCTATTTTAAATAGAGTAGTGTGTATATGTCAGTCTCAATCTCCCAATTTATCCCTCCTTCCCTTTTAGTTTTGTTTGTGTTTAAAGACTGCCTTCAAGAAACATTTTAAAAATAGCTCTTCTCCTCAGTCTTGGAAGCTTCCCCAACTCTCCATTCCTATAGACCTTAACTACCTCTGACCTGGTCTACAACCCCAAGTTAGCCCAGACAAACTTTGCTTCTGATTTCAGTAGCATCCTGGTGGGATCCACAAGACTGTGGGAACTCAGAGGGGATTACCTATAGTTTTGTTACTGCCAGGACGCTATCCCCCCACCCTTTAAGAAAGGGAATTCTTGGCCTTTTGTGGTTCTTGGAATTTTAAACTTTGTCAGACCTGAAGTTCCCCTTAGTTGTGAATTGCAGGTAAACGTAGATCTCTGTGAGTGGGGTTACCAGATGCCCTGCACAAAAATATCAGTTGTCTAAAGATGACGTGAGCAGGAAAATCTAGGTAGGGAATTTTTCTTGTTCCCTACTATATTTAAATGTGTTTGATTCCAAAGAATATGCTGTAAAACTATTGTATTGATACCATATTGATTGATATTGTATTGATACAATATTGCCTCTCTCAAATTAAGATAATTGTTCACTGGTACAACCCAGCATGGTACAACAACTTACAACTGGTTTCAAAGCCCCCTCCTATTCTACAGTAACCACCTTCAAGGTAACTTTCTGGTCTCATTTCTTTTCTAACTTGCTTAAGGGTAATAGTAAATATTATCTGCCTGGACTGCTTGGCATTCATGGCACACCCTTGGCACACACAGTGGAGACCTTCTTGCCTTGTGAATTGAGATTTGTAATAAAGAACTTTATAGACCTATGCTGATTAGCACTCATTATTTAAAGCTTCTTGTAAATTACTCAACCCCAAATTTTATGTTCTCCTTATAATCCAAGTAAACAATCTGTCTCCTATTTATACCTAGGATTGCCAGATTTCCAGTCTTAACACAATTGTTCCAAATTTTAGGTTGTTTTAAATTATAGATTGCTTCCAATAAAATATTTTTTTTTACTAATTGAATATATAAATGATCCTGTTGTTATGCAGAAGATTCATGTGAAAACCACTCTATGCAGGGAAAATTTCATTCTGTTAGAACTGAGTTTTTAGGCTCCATGATGAGGATGAGGAGAGTCAGATGAAAGGTCTGTTCAAGACATTGAATTGCTGGGCTAAGAACACCGGAAGTCCAGTAAAACCAAGAGATGAGATCCAGATTTTTCTAATATTTCTGGCACCAGAAGGCATAGGAAAGACTATAAGCAACCTTAAGAAGGTCACTAAGAAGAAAACAAGGGAGACACTTCAGGTTATGGTGTGAAGGTATCAAGACATTTGGTGAATTCTTTCAGCAAAGAACAAGCATAAAACTGAGAAGATGTGTCAGAAACAAGCATTTTGGAGCTTTGGAATCGTCCAAAGGTAGAAAACAACTTGAGAAGCATTTATTCTTGAGAAATTGCTTGAGCTTTAGGTAAGAATAGCAGAAGTCAGGATGGGGAGGGTGGTGGAAGCGGGGTTCAGGATGGGGGGTACACATGTATACCTATGGCCAATTCATGTTGATGTATGGCAAAAATAATCACAATATTGTAATTATCCTCCAATTAAAATAAATAAATAAAATTTTAAAAATGAACAGCAGATGTCTGTGGTTTTCATTCCTGGGTCTGCTTACACACACTGCTCCCAGCTTCACTGGTAAGAGCTTAATTTTGCCAACATGAAGCTGGCCATGAAAACCAATGGTTCTGCTGCTAGAGGATGAAGACTCAATTTGGGATGGGTTTAATCATGGTTCAATAAGCTACCACAGATACAAAGAACAGTCTTTTGGACTCTGTGGGAGAAGGCGAGGGTGGGATGATTTGTGAGAATAGCATTGAAACATGTATATTATCATAGGTGAAACAGATCGCCAGTCCAGGTTTGATGCATGAGACAGGGTGCTCAGGGATGGTGCACTGGGATGATCTGAGGGGATGGGATGGGGAGGGAGGTGGGAAGGGGGGGTTCAGGATGGGGAACACATGTACACCCATGGCTGATTCATGTCAATGTATGGCAAAAAACACTACAATATTGTAATTAGCCTCCAATCAAAATAAATACATTAATTTAAAAAAAAATAAGCTACCACTAACAAATTTGATAGAAAACAAATGAGAATTTGCAGCATTTTTGGCATGAGGTTGAACTCCTGGTTGGAGCGAGTAACAGATAAGCCAAAAATTTAACAGGGAGATCTTGGTAAAAGAACCATAAAGGGCTGAGATAAGATTGCCGCATATATGGCTATCTGAAGAACTATATACATGCACAGAGGAAACCCAAGAGAACTGAGCAAAAGGTAAAAGCCAAAGGAGAATTGAAAATTAGTAGCAAATTTGAATGCATATCCCAACCCACACACAAATCAATCAGCAGAAGGTAGGAATCTCACAGGTTTGAGATGTTTCAGCATAACAATTGGCCAAATCAGTGACTAGCCACTAAGCTACACAGAAACAGAAATGACCCCTAGAACTCAAATCCAAAGTAAGTAGATGATAATAAAAGTAAGAGCCAAAGTCAGTAAAAGAGAAAAGAGAAAAACAATACAGAAAATCATTGAAACCAAGAATTGGCTCTTTGAAAAGACAAAAAATAGAGCTACACTAGCCAAGAAAAATAAAAAAGATAAAAATTCTCAAAATCAGAAATGAGAAGAACTCACTATAGAAGTAGATAAAAGAATGGAGATGAAATGCTATGATCAACTTCATGCAACAACATAGACAACAACTTTTTGAAATGGAAAAAATTTCTAGAACAAAACCTAAAGAAATTTAGTTAATAATTTAAATTTTACCCCAAAAGAAAATCCCAAGCACAGAGGGCTTCATTGGTAAATTTTATCAAATATTTAAAGAAAAAAGTAATTCTAATTCTACACAAACTCTTTCAGAAAATAGAGGAGAAGGAAATAATTTCAGCTCATTTTATAAGTCCAGTAATAGATACCACAGGAAAAACTACAAATATTTATGACAAATATTTCTCATAAATCTATATTTAGGAATATATAGGATATATAGGAACACATCAGGAAATTGAATGTAGCAACATATTAAAAGCATTATATGCCTTTGACTAAACTGGGGTTTATGGAATGCAAGGTTGACACAAAGTCTGAAAATCAGTTAATATAAGACACCATCTTAATAGACTAAAGGAACAAAAGTTTTATCATCTCAAGGAATGAAGAAAAAAAATATTTGATAGAATTTAAAACCTATCATGATAAAAAAGAACCCAACAAACTAGAAATAAAAGGAAATTTCCTCATCCCTGATAAAGGACATCAATGAAAACACTTAACACTAAAATCATACTAATGGTGAAAGATTTAATGCTTTCACCTCAAAATCAAAGAAAAGGCAAATATAAATATGTCTCTACTTCTATTCTACATTACACTGGAGATTCTAGCCAATGCAGTTAAGCATGAGTATAGATAATAAAAGCATATAGGGAAGAAAAGAGAAAAGAAAATTATTCTTATTCACAGATGAAATAATCTTGTATGTAGAAAATCCTAAGGAACCAAAAAAAAACCTACTAGAACTAGTAAGAAAGTTTAGCAGAGTCACAGGATACAGCATTATATCATTGTATGTGTGCATATTCAGTCATTCAGTTGTGTCTAACTCTTTGTGACTTCATGGACTGTAGGCCGCCAGGCTCCTCTTTCCATGGAATTCTCTAGGCAAGAATATTGGAGTAGGTAGCCATTCTCTTCTCCAGAGAATCTTCCTGACCCAAGGATCAAACCTGTGTAACTGGCGTCTCCTGCATTGCAGGCAGATTCTTTACCACGGAACCACCCGGGGAAGCCCATTAAATCATTGTAGTTTTGTATTATAGCAAAGAATTATTCAAAGATAAATTTTAAAATGAGTTCCACTTGTAATAGTATTAAAAATAATTAAATATTTAGGAATAATTTTAACAAAAAAAGTGTATCTTTGTTTTGGCTGCTCTAACAAAGCACCATATATTGGGTGGCTTATAAACACCAGAAATTTTTTTCCTCACAGTTCTGGAGGCCGGGAAGTCCAAGATCAAGACCCTGGCAGATTTAGTGTCTGGTGAGGGCCCACTTCCTGATTCACAGAGGGACATCTGTTTTGCTGTGTCCTCATGTGGAAGAAGGGGCAAGTGATCTCTTTGCCTCTTTTATAAAGACACGAATCTTATTCATGAGAGCTCATCCTCAAGACTTAATCACCTCCCAAAGGCACCTTGGGGGTTAAGATTTCAGCATATGAATCTTGGGGTGGAGGACATTAGCATTCAATTTATAGCAAAGCACAAAACCTTTGCACTAAAAATTATAAAACTGCTGATATTAATTTTAAAAGGCCTAAACAGGTACATGAAAAGATGTTTGACATCTCTAATTATTACAGAAATGTAAATCAAAACCACAATGAGGTATCAGCTGACATCTGCTAGAATGGCTATTATCAAAACACAAGAGAAAACAAATATTGGCAAGGACATGAAGAAAAAGGAACCCTGTACATTGTTGTTGGGAATATAAAGTGTTACAGCCACTATAGAAAAGAATATGGTGGTTCCTCAAAAAATAAAAATAGAGTTACCTTATATCCAGCAATCTTACTTCTGGGTATATATATGGAGAAAATGAAATCACTATCATAAAGAGATATCTGAACATCCATCTTCATTGAAACATTATTCAAAATAGGCAAAACATGGAAACAATTTAAATGTCTGAAAACAAACAAATAGATAAAGAAATATGGTATATACACAATGTAATATTATTCAGACATTAAAAGAAGGAAATCCTGCCTTTAACAATAACATAGATGAAGCTTGAGGGCATTATGCTAAGTGAAATAAGTCAGACAGAGAAAAACAAATACTGTATGTTCTCACTAATACACAGAATCTAAAAATGCTGAACTCATAGAAATAGAGAGTAAAATGTTGGCTGCGAGGGACAAGGGGGTGGGGAAACTAGGGAGATGCTGATCAAAGGATGCAAACTCCCAGCTATAAGATGAATAAGTTCTGGGGATTTAATGCACAGCATTGGGACTTTAATTTAAAATACTGTATTTTATACTTGAAGGTTGTTGACAGTAGATCTTAAATATTATCACCACACACACACACACACACACACACAAAGGCAATTATGTGAGGAGATAGAGGAGTTAACTAGAGTGGTAATCATTGTGTAATACATGAAGTGAAAATGTTAGTCCCTCGGTTGTGTCTGACTCTTTGCGACCCCTTGGACTGTAGCCCATCAGGCTCCTCTGTCCATGGAATTCTCCAGGCAAGAATACTGGAGTGGGTAGCCTTTTCACTTATCCAGGGGAGCTTCCAGACCCAGGGAACAAAATTGGGTCTCCTATATTAAAGGCAGGTTCTTTATGGTCTGAGCCACCAGGACAGCTCTGTGTAATATATACTTATAGGAAATCATCACATTGTATACCTTAAATTTAAATATGTTATATGTTGACCCAGCAATCCCACTGCTAGGCATACACACCGAGGAAACCAGAATTGAAAGAGACGCATGTACCCCAATGTTCATCGCAGCACTGTTTACAATAGCCAGGACATGGAAGCAACCTAGATGTCCATCGGCAGACGAATGGATAAGGAAGCTGTGGTACATATACACAGTGGAATATTACTCAGCCATTAAAAAATACATTTGAATCGGTTCTATTGAGATGGATGAAACTGGAGCCCATTATACAGAGTGAAGTAAGCCAGAAAGAAAAACACCAATACAGTTTACTAATGCATATATATGGAATTTGAAAGATGGTAACGGTAACCCTATATGCGAGACATAGTAAGAGACACAGATGCATAGAACAGTCTTGTGGACTCTGAGGAAGAAGGTGAGGGTGGGACGTTCTGGGACTATAGCATTGAAACATGTATATTGTCATATGTGAAGCGGAACACCATTCCATGTTCTATGCATGGGACAAATGCTCAGGGCTGGAGCATTGGGATGACCCAGAGGGATGGGATGGGGAGGGAGGTGGGAAGAAGGTTCGGGACGGGGAGCACATGTGAACCCATGGCTGATTCATGTCAATGTATGGCAAAAACCACTACAATATTGTAAAGTAATTAGCCCCCAACTAAAATAAATAAATTTATTAAAAATAAATAAATAAATATGTTATATGTCAATAATATCTCAATAAAAGGAAAAAATTAAAGAAGGCCTAAATGGAGAGAGGTACCATATCCTTTGATTGGAAAATTCAATGTTGTTAAGACAGAAATTATCCTCAAATGGATCTACCAATTCAACAAAATTGTCATCAAAATTCCAGTGGGATTTTTATTTTGGTAGAAATTGACAAGCTGGTGATAAAGTGTGTATGCAAATGCAAATAATCTGGAACAGCCAAAATAATTTTGAAATGAAAGAATCAAGTTGAAAGACTACCTACCAGCTCTCAAGCCTTACTATATATTACTATGTGGTATTGGCATGAGGATAGACATACAAATTGATAAAAAGCAAAAATAGAGGGTCTAGAAATAGACCCAAACATTTATAATAGATTGATTTTCATCTAAGATGCCAAAGCAGCCCAATAGGAAAGGACAGCCTTTCAACAAATATTATTATTAGATATCCATATGTCAATTTTAGAAAGAACCTAAATCTTTGCCCCTACAATAAACAAGAATTAACTCAAAATAGATCAAAAATTTAAATGTTAGAGCTAAAACTGAAAATTCTAAAAATCTTGATGACCCTGACTAAGCCAAATTTCAGGTTGTTTGCATTTGTATATGCATAGGCTGGAACTTTGGGAGATAATGGAATTGTTCTAAGATTGGATTATAAAAATGTTTCTTCCACTGAATAAATTTACTATAAATCATAAAATCATACACCTATAGCAGGTGGATTTTATGTGTGGAGGTAATACCTCAATAAAGTTGCTAAACAGAGAGAATTTGTACCACAAAATTCTTTATCCAGTCATCTGTTGATGGACATCTAGGTTGCTTCCATGTTCTAGCTATTGTAAATAGTGCTGAAATGAACAATGGGATACGTGTGTTTTTTCAATTTTGGTTTCCTCAGGGTATATGTCTAGGAGTGGGATTGCTGGGGCATATGGTGGTTTTATTCCTAATTTTTTAAGTAATCTCCATACTGTCTTCAATTTACATTCCCACCAACAGTGCAAGAGCATTCCCTTTCCTCCACACCCTCTCCAGCATTTACTGTTTGTAGACATTTTGATGATGGCCATTCTGACTGGTGTGAGATGATATCTCATTGTAGTTTTGATTTGCATTTCCCTAATAATGAGCAATGTTGAGCATCTTTTCATGTGTTTGTTAGCCATCTGTATGTATTCTTTGGAGAAATGTTTGTTTAGGTCTTTTTCTCACTTTCTGATTGGGTTGTTTGTTTTTTTGGCATTGAGTTGTATGAGCTGCTTGCATATTTTGGAAATTAATCCTTTGTCAGTTGTTTCATTTGCTATTATTTTCTCCCATTCTGGGAGTTGTCTTTTCACCTTGCTTATAGTTTCCTTTGCTGTGCAAAAGCTTTTAAATTTAATTAGGCCCCACTTGTTTAGTTTTGTTTTTATTTCTGTTACTTTAGGAGGTGGATCATAGAGGATCTTGCTTTGATTCATGTCATCGAGGTTTCTGCCTATGTTTTCCTCTAAGAGTTTTATAGTTTCTGGTCTTACATTTAGGTCTTTAATCCATTTTGAGTTTATTTTTGTGTATGGTGTTAGGAAGTGTTCTAATTTCTTTGTTTTACATGTAGCTGTCCAGTTTTCCCAGCACCATTTATTGAAGAGGCTATCTTTGCCCCATTGTATATTCTTGCCTCCTTTGTCAAAAATAAGGTACCCATAGGTGCACGGGTTTATTTCTCGGCTTTCTGTCTTGTTTCATTGGTCTGTATTTCTGTTTTTGTGCCAGTACCATACTATCTTGATGAATGTAGCTTTATAGTATAGTCTGAAGCCAGGAAGATTGATTCCTCCAGTTCCATTCTTCTTTCTCAAGACTGCTTTGGCTATTCAGGGTCTTTTGTGTTTCCATATGAATTGTGAAATTTTTTGTTCTAGTTCTGTGAAAAATGTCATTGGTAATTTGATAGGGATCACACTGAATCTCTAGATTGCATTTGGTAGTATAGTCATTTTCACAATATTGATTCTTCCTACCCAGAAACATGGAATATCTCTCCATCCACTTATGTCATCTTTGATTTCTTTCACTAGTGTCATAATTTTCTGTGTTCAGTTCTTTTGTCTCCTTAGGTAAGTTTATTCTTAGATATTTAATTTTTTGTTGCCATGGCAAATGAGATTGATTCCTTAATTTCTCTTTCTGATTTTTCATTGTTAGTATATAGACATGCAAGTGATTTCTGTGATTGATTTTGTATCCTGCAACTTTGCTAAATTCACTGATTAGCTCTAGTAATTTTCTGATATTATCTTTAGGGTTTTCTAAGTACAGTATCATGTCATCTGCAAACACTGAGAGCTTTACTTCTTTTTCAATCTGGATTCCTTTTATTTCTTTTGTTATTCCTTTTATTTCTTCTCTGATTGCTGTAGCTTGGACTTCCAGAGCTATGTTGAATAATAGTGGGGAAAGTGGACACCCTTGTCTTTTTCCTGATCTTAGGGGGGATATTTTCAGTTTTTCACCATTGAGAATAATGTTTGCTGTAGGCTTATCATATATGGCCTTTACTATGTTGAGGTAGGTTCTTTCTTTGCCCATTTTTTGAAGCGCTTTAATCATAAATGGGTGCTGAATTTTGTCAAAGGCTTTTTCTACATCTATTGAGATTATCATATGTTTTTATCTTTCAATTTGTTCATATGGTGTATCACATTGATTGATTTGCATATACTGAGGAATCCTTGCATTCCTGGAATAAACCCAACTTGATCATGGTGTATGAGCTTTTTGATGTGTTGCTGAATTCTGTTTGCTAAAATTTTGTTGAGGATTTTTGCATCTATGTTCATCACTGATATTGGAGTGTAGTTTTCTTTTCATGTGTTGTCTTTGTCTGGTTTTGGTATCGGGGTGATGGTGGCCTCGTAGAATGAGTTTGGAAGTGTTCTTTCCTCTGCAATTTTTTGAAAGAGTTTTAGAAGAACAGGCATTAGCTCTTCTCTAAATGTTGGATAGAATTCTCCTGTGAAGCCATATGGTCCTGGGTTTTGTTTTGGGGGAGATTTTTGATCACAGCTTCAATTCAGTGCTTGTATTATATTTTCTATTTCTTACTGGTTCAGTCTTGGAAGATTGACCTTTTCTAAGAATCTGCCCATTTCTTCCAGGTTATCCACTTTATTGCCATATCACAATAGTCTCTTATAATCCTTTGCATTTCTGCATTGTCATTTGTAAACTCTCCTTTCATTTCTAATTTTGTTGATCTGATTCTTCTCTTTTTTTCTTGATGAATCTGGCCAAAGGTTTGTCAATTTTGTTTATCTTCTCAAAGAACCAGCTTTTAGTTTTACTAATCTTTAATGTTGTTTCTTTCATTTCTTTTGCATTAATTTCTGCTTGGATTTTTATGATTTATTTCCTTCTACTAACTTTGGAGTTTTTTTTGTTCTTCTTTTTCCAGTTGTTTTAGGTGTAAACTTAGGTTGTTTATTTGATATTTTTCTTATTTCCTGAAAGTAGGATTGTATTGCTATAAACTTCCCTCTTAGAACTGCTTTTGCTGCATCCCATAGGTTTTGAATTGTCATGTTTTCACTGTCATTTGTTTCTAGAAATTTTTTTATTTCCCTTTTGATTTATTCAGTAACCTGTTGGTTATTTAGAAATGTATTGTTTAATCTCCATGTGTTTATGTTTCTTACAGTTTTTTTTCTTGTAATTGATATCTTAGTCTCATAGCATTTTGGTCAGAGAAGATGCTTGATATGATTTCAATTTTTTTAAATTTACTGAGATTTGATTTGTGACCCAAGATGTTGTCTATCCCAGACAATGTTCCATGTGCACTTGAGAAGAAGGTGTATTCTTCTGCATTTGGATGGAATATCCTGAAGATATCAATGAGATCCATCTCATATAATGTATTATTTAAGACTTGTGTTTCCACATTAATTTTCGGTTTTGATGATCTGTCCATTGGTGTGACTGAAGTGTTAAAGTCCCCTACTATTATTAAAAGTGAAAGTTTAGTCGCTCAGTCGTGTCCGACTCTTTGCGACCCCATGGATTGTAGAATACCAGGCTCCTCCGTCCATGGGATTTTCCAGGCAAGAGTACTGGAGTGGGTTGCCATTTCCTTCTCCAGAGGATCTTCCCGACCCAGGGATCGAACCTGGGTCTCCCACACTGTAGGCAGACACTTTACTGTCTGAGCCACCAGGGAAGTCCACTGCTATTATTGTATTACTGTAAGTTTGTCCTTTTATGTCCGTTCAGTTTAGTTCAGTTCAGGTCAGTCACTCAGTCATGTCTGACTCTGCAAAACCATGGACAGAAGAACGCCAGGCCTCCTTGTCCATTACCAACTTCCAGAGTTTACCCAAACTCATGTCCATTGAGTTGGTGATGCCATCCAACCATCTCATCCTCTGTCGTTCCCTTCTCTTCCAGCCTTCAATCTTTCCCAGCATCAGGGTCTTTTCAAATGAGTCAGCTCTTCGCATCAGGTGACCAAAGTATTGGAGTTTCAGCTTCAACAGCAGTCGTTCCAATGAGCACCCAGGACTGATCTCCTTTAGGATGGACTGTTTGGATCTCCTTGCAGTCCAAGGGACTCTCAAGAGCCTTCTCCAACACCACAGTTCAAAAGCATCAGTTCTTCAGTGCTCAGCCTTCTTTATAGTCCAACTCTCACATCCATACATGACTACTGGAAAACCCATAGCTTTGACTAGATAGATATTTGTTGGAAAAGTAATGTCTCTGCTTTTTAATATGCTGTCTAAGTTGGTCACAACTTTCCTTCCAAGGAGTAAGCATCTTTTAATTTCATGGTTGCAGTCACCATCTGCAGTGATTTTAGAGCCCGAAAAAATAAAGTCTGCACTGTTTCCACTGTTTCCCCATTTATTTGCCATGTACCTGAATGCAGAAATCAAAACTTTAAAACTATGAGAAAAAAATGTAAAAGAATACTTTCATGTCTTCAGCATAGATTACAAAAAGCACAAATCGCAAAGGGAAATATTGATGAAACAGACTATATTAAAATGTAAAGCTTCTGTATAAAAATCATGCTATAAATGACACTGAAACTCGAACAACTGCTTGGAAGAATATATTTGCAATGTGTATAACTATCAAATGATGGGTATCCAGAATACATGAAGATCAATGCATCAGTTAGAAATAGACAAATGGAGGGAAGTGATATTAAAAAGGCAGTTCATGGAAAAGAGTACAAAGTTTATTATATGCTTAATAAACTTATAAAAAGAGGTTCAATCTTTTAAGTAGGTAGGAACATACAACTGAAAACAAATATTAGCTTCTATTTCATACCATCAGAGCAATAAAAATAAGTCAGAAAATATTAAGAGTTGATGGATTTCTGGTGAGCTTAGAACACTCAAATACTGTTAATGAGAGTACAAATTGGAGCAAGTGCATTTGGCACTAATATCAAAGTTGAAAATATACATACCCAGCATTCCACTTTAAGTATATATCCCAGAGCATCTTTCACTTATGTTCCAATAGACATGTGTTTGTGTAGTAAGATTATTATAATAGAAAAAGCTAGTAACAAGTTAATGTTTATCAAATTGGGATATATTCATATAATGAAGTACTACACAGCTGTTATAAATGAACTATGCATGCATGCATGCTAAGTCACTTCAGTCGTGTCCAACTCTGCAACCTTATGGACTGTAGCCTGCCAGGCTCCTCTGTCCATGGGATTCTCCATGTAAGAATACTGGAGTGAGTTGCCATGCCCTCATCCAGGGGATATTCCCAACCCAGGGATCGAATCCACATCTCTTATGTCTCCTTCGTTCGCAGGCATGTTCTTTACCACGAGCACCACCTGGGAAGCCCCATAAAAGAACTGACTCTTCACCAAAAACATACTGAGATATGTTGAAATAAAAGAGTAAATTGCACAATTATGTGAATAGTATGATACCATTTATGTAAACATACATATGAATATAGGCTTCCCTGGTGGCTCAGATGGTAAAGAATCTGCCTGTAATGCAGGAAACCTGGGTTCAATCATGGGTCGGGAAGGTCCCCTGGAGAAGGACTGGCTACTCACTTCAGTATTCTTGCCTAGGAAATCCCATGGACAGAGGAGCCTGACGGGCTACAGTCCATGGGGTAGCAAAGAGTTGGACATGACCGAGGGACTAACACTTTCACTTTTCACATATGAATACACATGAAATACACCATGAATATATATGTGATGGAGTTATAAGAACACAGACTGGAAAGATAGTAAGATACAAAATTGAATCCTACTAGATAGCATTTAATTGAATGCCATTAAAAAAGTAACCTGACCCACCTCTTGAGAAATATGTATGCAGGTCAGGAAGCAACACTTAGAACTGAACATGGAACAACAGCCTCGTTCCAAATAGGAAAAGGAGTGTGTCAAGGCTGTATATTGTCACCCTGCTTATTTAACTTTTATGGAGAGTACATCATGAGAAACGCTGGGCTGGAAGAAGCACAAGCTGGAATCAAGATTACCAGGAGACATATCAATAACCTCAGATATGCAGATGACACCACCCTTATGGCAGAAAGTGAAGAAGAACTAAAGAGCCTCTTGATGAAAGTGAAAGAGGAGAGTGAAAAAGTTGGCTTAAGGCTCAACATTCAGAAAACTAAGATCATAGCATCCAGTCCCATCACTTCATGGCAAATAGATGGGGAAACAGTGGAAACAGTGGCTGACTTTATTTTGAGGGGCTCCAAAATCACTGCAGATGGTGACTGCAACCATGAAATTAAAGGTGCTTACTCCTTGGAAGGAAAGTTATGACCAACCTAGACAGCATATTAAAAAGCAGAGACGTTACTTTGCCAACAAAGGTCCATTTAGTCAAAGCTATGGGTTTTCCAGTAGTCATGTATGGATGTGAGAGTTGGACTATAAAGAAAGCTGAGCGCTGAAGAATTGATGCTTTTGTACTGTGGTGTTAGAGAAGACTCTTGAGAGTCCCTTGGACTGCAAGGAGATCCAAACAGTCCATCCTAAAGGAGATCAGTCCTGAGTGTTCATTGGAAAATGTTGAAGCTGAAACTCCAATACTTTGGCCACGTGATGTGAAGAGCTGACTCATTTGAAAAGACCCTGATGCTGGGAAAGATTGAGGGCAGGAGGAGAAGGGGACGACGGGATGAGATGGTTGGATGGCATCACCAACTCAATGGACATGAGTTTGGGTAAACTCCGGGAGTTGGTGATGGACAGGGAAGCCTGGCGTGCTGCAGTCCATGGGGTCACAAAGAGTTGAACATGACTGAGCGATTGAACTGAACTGAACTGAACTGACTGAAAAAAGTAAATGGCACTGGAGAAAGAATATACAGACGCTTTCAACTCTGTAATTTTGTTCTTCTATTAAAAAAAAAATCTGAAGCAAATGGCAAAATTCAATTATGTGTTCTACATACTTGTTTGTTGGTTATATTGTTCTCTGTACTTTGCCTGTGCTTAGATGTTTGTTTCAATAATGCAATAAAGATGTTACATGAGGTGAACAAGGTTTTAGAGAACCACAATTATTCATACTTTTTGGAGGCCCTTCTCCCTCATAGAACTTTGAAATGACCATACAGCTGGTGTAGAATTGCTGTGGCAATGTTGTTTGAGTAAAGATTGCTGTGTATAAAGACTATACAATAGAATGTTCTTTGAATAAATATACAGATACACATATATTATAAGTGATATATATGATGTGTATATGATAATTATGCCTCATTTTATTGCCCAAGATACTGGCAGAAATAAAGCTGCTAATTACAGGCTAAGATCTAAGGAAGTAACCAAAGGAAAACTCTCTGTACTACTATGTAGAGTCCATATGTCAAGACAGAGAGTCCAGACAATACAGGATAATTAGGAGGACTCGTGGAAGATCAACAGAATAAGATACCACCCCCTGGACAGAGGGTTCAACAGTTAAGATCTCTAGTTCAGGCTTCTGGTTACACTTGATAGAGCAAAGGACAGCTCGTAGCAAGCCATCAAGAAGGAGCAGCTTCACAAATCTCTTCCCACCTGAGAGATCAGTGGACAATCCCAATGAGCCTAGCTGTCTGGGAGAGGTCCTGTCACACATGGTTGACATTATTCTCCAACACAAAGCAACCAATAGAAAGATTCTGTGCCCATCTCTCTCCTTCTCCCTCTGGATAAAATTGTTGTTTGCTTAGAATAAAACTACACATTCTGTAAAAACACTTGCCTTTCCTGTGCAAAGCAATGATCTCACCCATGAGCAGTAAGAGTAGACACTGAGTTGTTCTCCAGTAAATGGTGAACTGAACTGTTGCTGGGCCATTGACATCATCTTAGTCCTTCCATGACTTCTATTTCCAAATGCTCACTATCAAGCATTATCTTAACATCATCATGCATGGTTCTGAGCATCTTCCAAAAGCAAAGCACATCACTACATGACAGCATACCAGAGAGGTATGAGGTGATGTGGTGAAAGTTTACAATCAGTCATATGTCTATAAGAAAACAATCTCTGGTAAAATGCTAATCTAAGTTTCAAACAGTATACACTGTAGAAGGTCAGGAGTAGTTGAGGTTGTAAAAGAAGTTTTCATCAACCAGATGGGCTTGGCATGGTTTTAAAAGACAATGTGTGTGCTGTATGTGCTCAGTAGTGTCCAACTCTTTGCGACCCCATGGACTATAGCCTGCCAGGCTCCTCTGTCCATGGGATTCTCCAGGCAAGAATACTAGAGTGGGTTGCCATTTCCTCCCCCAGGGGATCTTCCTGACCCAAGGATCCAACCCACATAACCAGCATCTGCTGCATTAGCAAGAGGATTCTTTACCTCTGAGCCACCTGGGAAGCCCATTCTAAAAGACAGTAGGAGCACACATTTGAATCATGTCCACATGATTTTTTTCCAGAAAAGTTATTTTTGGATCACAGATAGCAAATGGATTTCAGTTTCATTCACTCACCTAATGACCACTCCAATCAATAGGTGGTCAGCCTGAAGAAGGGCTAAGACTTCTTCTGAGCTTGGAGGAAAGTGTTGGTCTCCTTCCAAGGTATCTGCCATAGGCCCAGCTTGAGTGGGTGGTAGCATGTGTATGCCATTTTTTTGTAAATCACTACATATGATTCCAAAGATAGCTTTGCCTATTGAGTGAAATCATGCCCATGTTATCCATGCATGGTCCTGAAATACTAAATTCAAGATTCTCCTCATATGTACCAGAAGACTTGTACAGCTTTACATCTAATTACAGAGCCCATAAAGAAACTTCTCTATCTTGAAGGTGGTTTCAACAGCCACATGGAAGTTTACTGAGATTAATGTCTTTGTTCGAAGTATTGCACTAGGATATGATATGTGGGTGGAATCCTGTGGGATGCTGACAGTTTGTGGGAATTTTATGTGGAAGGAACTGGGTTAATAAGGTCCCCATTTTTCCTTTTTTGGCTTAAGCATTATTCTACAGTGCATGTGTAGGAAAATCTTATTTGTAGAGCTTGCATTCAATATTTTCATAAAAGAAATCATTGTGACAGTGTATGTCAAAAAATGAGTCATGTATGATTTGAAGTTCTATAGGTATTTTCCTCTAGAATCATAACAATAGCAATAAAACTTCATGTGCACACAAAACTTCCCTGAAAGATGATATGCAAGTTAATGTAAGTGTACAGTGTCTGGCTTGAAAGACAGACATAAATACCTACAACACATCCCTATCAGTCTCAAACTAGGTCATCAGCAAGACATAAGGAAAGCACTCAGACTGTGTGCTCAGAAATACCTTGATGCAAATCCTGAATCCACCATTTTCTAATGATATGACCTTGGGCGATTTCTTCAAACCAGAATAGCACTAGTAATAGCTAGCCCACAAGATATTATTACAAAAGGAATAAATGAGATAATGTATATAAAGTGAAAGTGTTACTCGCTCAGTCTTGTCCAACTCTTTGTGACCTCATGGACCGTAGCCCACCAGGCTCCTTTGTCCATGGAATTTTCCAGGCAAGAATACTGGACCAGGTAGCCATTCCCTTCTCCAAGAGATCTTCCCCACTCAGGGACTGAACCCAGGTCTCCCACATTGCAGGCAGACTCTTTACCACCTGAGCCACCAGGGAAGTCCTTTATGTTTGTAAAGCACCTAATAAGTGCCTGGTTCATTGTATGATTTCAATAAATTTAAGTTCCTTTCCTCTACTTTACCCTGATCCTACTTATAGAGTAGCTGACTCTAATCTGAAAATTCTCTCTGGTTTTCTATTCCACTTTCATTTGAGCAAGGGAAAATATTTCCTTCATTTCCAAATGACTTTCTGTGTTTCTGCTCTTGATCGCACAACTGCCTCCTGGGAATGCAGCCTTCTGGCCTTTGTGACCCTCTGTATCCTTCTCAACTTTCTGTCACCAGAGGCAACCCTTGCAGCTTTTCTACCTTGAAGGGTTGCCCCAGGCAAGCTACTGGCTGATGGCTTTTGCTAATAACTCCAGTCTTCAGAAAGGCAGGCTTCATGGGTATTGAAAAAGGAGAATCTATTCCTGGTAGTAGAAGATTCAAATTTATAGATTCCTTTAGGCCAGGGACTGTATGTCCTGTTTCTATATTTCTTACTCATGTAAACTAGTAAATATTAGGAAATACTTAGTCAATGGAATTAAATATTTGTCTAATTACTGATTGATAATAGGAGAGGAAAGAAATGGCAGTCATGTGGGCAAAGGGTCAGAGAAAAAAAAGGTTTGAGGAGAAAGATATGTGAGAAAACCTTGAGAAAAGGATGCTAAAGGTGGGGTAGAAGTGCCTCAGCAGGCCGTTGAGTTTTAGCAAATGAAAAATAAATAAAATAAGGAAAAATAAACTCAGTGCCCCAGTTATCCAAATTAGTACTGGACAGTTTGTGGGCCATGAAATGTTTCATTGTGTACTGCTCTGTTTTGCTGGGGTGAGCATGGCTTCCTTTACAGCCGGCTAAGCACACCCTAAAGGCTTTTTATGTCCCTCGTGAAAACTCTAGCCCAGCCAGAAGTCATTTCCAGACTTTATGATAGTTCTGTTTGGGGAATTCTCTATACTTTTCATCCCAGAAAAGATTTCAAGTATCACTGAAACCTCAGCTTCAATGACCTGAAAAAAGTTGGGAAGGAACTGCAATTTTTTTTTTTTCAGGAAACTCTTCCAGTGCTGTGTAGCTGGGGCAGAATGGCACTTTATAAATAGCTGCCTGCTCATTGAGCAGTAACAGTGTGTAGCAGACTGACAAAAATGACGCTGCTTTTAACCTCATAGTACACCGGATTCTGCCCTGAGAAAAGTGGATTTCTCTCCTATTTGTCTTGGTGCAGAGACACAATGAAAGATACCTCTACCCTGGTCACACAGAAGAAATTATTTGATTCTTGAATCAGTTGAGTCACCTACGCAAGCATTCCTGAAAGTAATATTTCAGAGTATCTTAGTCAAATCATTTGTGCAAGTATGATCGTGCACGAGCGCTCTACACACACACTTGTGGGTATATAAAAATTTTTGTGAGTAGATAAAAAGAGAAAGGAATGACTTGGTAAGGAGAATGAGTTGATGACCGTTTTACATTGTTGATGTCCTATCTGTTGTCTTTAAGAGATTAGCTTTTACAAAACAGTTTAAATGTTTGAAATGACACATGCTGCTTGCTACTTTTGGTGAGTTAAGTTCTTATGATTTGGACAGTATCAATAAGTGTAATTTCAAGTGCCTTAATGATATATTCAGCCTATTATAACTTTTCTTAAGAAAGCACACCAAATTGGGTTGAAATATTTAATTTTATACTTAGAGCTTGGTTTTCTTCATTCCATGCCAGTTTCTATTTTAATCCATTTTAAAACTTGTAAGTATGGCATGGTTTTATAAAAAGATACATATTTTTCTATTTTTCCAGAAAAATAAAATAGAAAGCAACTTTAAAAAGTAACAATTGCTGTTCATCAACTGAAGAGGGTATTGGGGTAGAGGAAGGTGAGATGCCATTTCAACATGTTGCTCACAGTTAAGTAAGGAGCCCTTCAAATGGTTAAGAAAAAATTATCTTTGACCCTTAAGAATATATTTTTGGATTTTCAAGGGTCCTTTGTCCCCTGTAAGTCTCATTTTATGAAACTATCTTTACAAAGGGAATTATCACCAGGAAAGGATTTGGTTTCACAACAGGTTCCTGCTCCCCCCTCAAAGAAGAGTATTATTACAATAAAGACAGAATAAAAAATTCTTCCTTGTATAAATTATATTTTTTATTGCCTGTATTTTATGATGCTTGGACATCTTGTGTGCTCAGTCATGTGTAACTTCTTGTGACTTCACAGACTGTAGCACACCAGACTCCTTTGTCCATGAAATTTTCCAAGCAACAATACTGAAGTGGGTTGCCATTTCCTTCTACAACGGATCTTCCTGACCTTGGGATCAAAACTACATCTCCTGTGTCTTGTGCATTGCCATCCAGATTCTCTACCACTGTGCCACCTGGCAAGTCCTTTGACATCTTAGGGCCTTGCTAATCCTTGACAGACTGCCACTTCTGGGGCTGACTAATTCCTGGAGATAGTAAACAATTTACCTTCAAGTACACCCTTCATATGCAAACGCCTACCCCCAACCAACTGCTTTCTCAAACTCTCACACACCATGTCAATATTCTCCCTGCCCTAAATCACCCCAAGGCCAGGTACCAGACAGGTGAAGACCACCCCTATAGCCCAGAGCCCACTAAAATTAATAAAACTAGCCAATCCCAAAGCTCATCCATTCTTTCCTGTGAAAACCATAAAAAAGGTTTTCCCGCATGGTCTCCCTTCACTCCTTCTGTGTCCTGATAGACCCTAGTATTTCCTGTTTGGCCAGACATGATGTGCCATGTTCCTTCCACTTGGAAACCATGAGTAATAAACTCTTCTTTCAAAGGCAGTTGTCTCTGAGTCTGTCACTTTACCATATTGATTAAAACAACTCCATGGTCCCTTTTCAAGACATTCTTAGATTCTCAGACAGTCAGGAATCCCAGTTTGATAGACATGGCTAAAGAGCAGCAGTTCTCAAAGTGTGGGCTCTGGATCAGCAGCATCATCTTGTTAGAGATGCATCAGCTTGTTAGAGATGCAAATTTCTCAGAGTCCGTTCAGACTTCCTGCCTCAGAAACTCTGGGACAGGGATCCAGGGTGTTCTGATATACCCTCCAGCTAGAGAAACCCTACTCTCTAGATGCTCATGGCAATCCTGTGTGAGAGTATAGTTGTTAATAGATAACACCCTTTTCTCCTCTTTTTTTTTAGTTTTAATATTTTTAACTGCAGTATAGTTGATTTACAATGTTGTGTTAATTTCTGTTGTACAGTAAAGTGATATATGCATTCTTTTTTAAATATTATTTTCCATTATTGTTTATCATAAGATATTAAATATAGTCCCTTGTGCTATACAGTAGGACCTTGTTTTTAATCCATTCTATAGGTAATAGGTTACATCTGCTAACCCCCACCTCCAATTCCACCCACCCCTGCCCCTTCCCCCTGGGCAACCACCAGTCTCTTCTCTATACATGCATGCATGCTAAGTCGCTCCAGTTGTGTCCTACTCTTTGCAACCCCATGGACTGTAACCTGCCAGGCTCCTCTGTACATGAGATTTTCCTGGCAAGAATACTGGAGTGGATTGCCATTTCTTTCTCTACTATTCTCTATAGATGACACCTTTTTTCTTTCATTTTTAATTAATTAATTTATTTTAATTGGAGGCTAATTACTTTACAATATTGTAGAGGTTTTTTGCCATACATTGACATGAATCAGCCATGGGTGTACATGTGTTCCCCATCCTGAACACCCCTCCCACCTCCCTCCCCATCCCATCCCTCAGGGTCACCCCAGGGCACCAGCCCTGAGCACCCTGCCTGATGCATCAAACCTGGACTGGCGATCTATTTCACATATGATAATATACATGTTTCAATGCTATTCTCTCAGATCATCCCACCCTCGCCTTCTCCCAGAGTCCAAAAAACTGTTCTTTACATCTGTGTCTCTTTTGTTGTCTTGCATATAGGATCATTGTTACCATCTTTCTAAATTCCATATATGTGCTTTAGTATACTGTATTGGTGTTTTTCTTTCTGACTTACTTCACTCTGCATAATAGGCTCCAGTTTCATCTACCTCATTAGAATTGATTCAAATGCAATCTTTTTAATGGCTGCATAATATTCCATTGTGTATATGTACCACTGCTTTCTTATTCATTTGCCTGCCGATGAACATCTAGGTGGCTTCCACATCCTGGCAATTGTAAACAGTGCTGTGATGAACATTGGAGTACATGTGTCTCTTTCAATTCTGGTTTCCTCCGTGTGTATGCCCAGCAGGGGGATTGCTGGATCGTATGGCAGCTCTATTTCCAGGTTTTTAAGGAATCTCCACACTGTTCTCCATAGTAGCTGTACTAGACTGCAAAACTATAAGAGGGTTCCCTCTTCTCCACACCCTCTCCAGCATTTATTGTTTGTAGGCTTTTGGATAGCAGCCATTCTGACCAGCGTGAGATGGTACCTCTTTGTGGTTTTGATTTGCATTTCTCTGATAATGAGTGAAGTTGAGCATCTTTTCATGTGTTTGTTAGACATCCGTATGTCTTCTTTGGAGAAGTGTCTGTTTAGTTCTTTGGCCCATTTTTTGATTGGGTCGTTTATTTTTCCGGAATTGAGCTACATGAGCTGCTTGTATATTTTTGAGATTAATTCTTTGTCAGTTGCTTCGTTTGCTATTATTTTCTCCCATTCTGAAGGATGTCTTTTCACCTTGCTTATAGTTTCCTTCGTTGTGCAAAAGCTTTTAATTTTAATTAGGTCCCATTTGTTTATTTTTGCTTTTATTTCCATTACTCTGGGAGGTGGGTCATAGAGGATCCTGCTGTGATTTATGTCGGAGAGTGTTTTGCCTATGTTTTCCTCTAGGAGTTTTATAGTTTCTGGTCTTACGTTTAGATCTTTAATCCATTTTGAGTTTATTTTTGTGTATGGTGTTAGAAAGTGTTCTAGCTTCATTCTTTTACAAGTGGTTGACCAGTTTTCCCAGCACCACTTGTTAAAGAGATTGTCTTTTCTCCATTGTATATTCTTGCCTCCTTTGTCAAAGATAAGGTGTCCATAGGTGCTTGGATTTATCTCTGGGCTTTCTATTTTGTTCCATTGATCTATATTTCTGTCTTCGAGCCAGTACCATACTGTCTTGATGACTGACACTTTGTAGTATAGCCTGAAGTCAGGCAGGTTGATTCCTCCAGTTCCATTCTTCTTTCTCAAGATTGCTTTGGCTATTCGAGATTTTTTGTATTTCCATATAACTTGTGAAATTATTTGTTCTAGTTCTCTGAAAAATACCTTTGGTAGCTTGATAGGGATTGCATTGAATCTATAGATTGCTTTGGGTAGTATACTCATTTTCACTATATTGATTCTTCTGATCCATGAATATGGTATATTTCTCCATCTATTTGTGTCCTATTTGATTTCTTTCATCAGTGTTTTATAGTTTTCTATATATAGGTCTTTTATTTCTTTAGGTAGATTTATTCCTAAGTATTTTATTCTTTTCGTTGCAATGGTCAATGGAATTGTTTCCTTAATTTCTCTTTCTGTTTTCTTATTGTTAATGTATAGGACTGCAAGGAATTTCTGTGTGTTGATTTTATATCCTGCAACTTTACTATATTCATTGATTATCTCTAGTAATTTTCTGGTGGAGTCGTTAGGGTTTTCTATGTAGAGGATCATGTCATTGGCAAACAGTGAGAGTTTTACTTCTTCTTTTCCAATCTGGATTCCTTTTATTTCTTTTTCTGCTCTGACTGCTGTGGCCAAAACTCCCAAAACTCTGTTGAAGAGTAGTGGTAAGAGTGGGCGCCCTTGCCTTGTTCCTGATTTTATGGGAAATGTTTTCAATTTTTCACCATTGAGGCTAATGTTTGCTGTGGGTTTATCATATATGGCTTTTATTATGTTGAGGTATGTTACTTCTATTCCTGCTTTCTGGAAGGTTTTTACCATAAATGGATGTTGAATTTTGTCAAAGGCTTTCTCTGCATCTATTGAGATAATCATATGGGTTTTATCTTTCAATTTGTTAATGTGGTGTATCACATTGATTGATTTGCAGATATTAAAGAATCCTTGCATCCCTGGGATAAATCCCACTTGGTCATGATGTATGATCTTTTTAATATGTTGTTGGATTCTATTTGCTAAAATTTTGTTAAGGATTTTTGCATCTATGTTCATCAGTGATATTGGCCTGTGGTTTTCTTTTTTTGTGGCATATAGATAACACCTTTTCCTTACTCGAATTCCTAGGTTCTCTTTTCATTCTCTTGTCCCTTTTTATTCCTGTACCTTTTGGGGGCACCAGCACTTTCCTTCATGAAGCTATCTGTGTAGCACTGGCATTATTTCCTGGTCATTAAAGTCACCCTCCTAAGGTATCAATTTCACTCTTTGAAAGCAAAACTTATCATCATCATCTCAGGATTGCACAAGTGCAGGCACAGCCTTGAGAGTGACATCTCCTAACATTTTGTGTCCTAGCTCCCCCTTGCTGCACCCAAATCCTAGCCCCAGGTCCACAGGAGCCACTAGTCACTGGGGCTGAAGGACACAGTGCTGAGGAGAAATCGAATTTGAAAATTCTAGATCAGTGCCCAAATTGCCAACATCCGTATGCCTTTATCTGCTAGTTTCTCTCTCACAAATAAAATGAGTCTTTTCCTCAAACTGAAACTTTTTTTGGCAATGCTGGCTGGCTTGCAGGATCTTAGTTCCCTGACAAGAGATTGAACTCAGGCCCTTGGCAGTGAGAGCAGAGTCCTAACCACTGGACAGCCAGGAAATTCCCTGAAACCTTCTTAAAATTGTGGAAGTTTTAAGATATCTTTATGATATCACCTCTTGTTACTTGTCAGAAACAGATTAAAACGCTGTGTGTGTGTGTGTGTATATATATATATATATATATATATATATAATCTTTTTCTCATTTTATTTGTTTTTAATTCAATTTTTGTTGGAGTATAGTTGTTTTGCAATGCTGTGTTCATTTCTGTGTGCTATCACTTAAAACACCAACCCCCACCACCCACACCCCCCACCCCCCCCCCCCCCCTCAAATGTGCTTAGTTGCTTAGTTGTGTCCAACTCTTTGCAATTCCATAGACTGTAGCCTGCAGGCGCCTCCATCCATGGAATTCTCTAGGCAAGAATACTGGAGTGGGTTGCCATGCCTTCCTCCAGGGGATCTTCCCAACCCAGGGATTGAACCCAGGTCTTCCACATTGCAGGTGGATTCTTTACTGTCTGAGCTACCAGGGAAGCCCATGTTAGTTTCTACTGTACAGCAAAGTGAATCAGCTACATGTAAACATATATTGCTTTTTTGTTAGATTTTCTTCTGGTTTAGGTCATCACAGAGTATTGAGTAGAGCTCCCTGGGCTATTCAGTATATTCTGATTAGCTGTCTATTTTATACATAGTATCAATAGTTTATATGTATCAATCCCAATCTTCCGATTCATCACACCCCTCCTTTTCACCTTCGATATCCATCCGTTTGTTCTCTATGTCTGTGTTTCTATTTCTGTTTTGCAAATAAGATCATCTATTCCATTTTTCTAGATTCCACTTATATACATTAATATACAATATTTGTTTTTTCTCTTTTAGACTTACTTTACTCTTAAATATATAATCTTGATGAAAACATTTCCATAATCATTTTCAACCAAGTGAGTGAAAGTTCTCTTTCTTCCCCAAGTGGTGAAAAAGAATCCAAAGGAACATGCTACAGTTTAATAAGGAGCCTTGTTAAAATGAATATACTCCTACTTGTTTCTCACAAATACAAGTTTTCTTTCCCTTGCTTGCATAGATGAATGTTTAAACTTTTCCTCATCCGTGTGTAGTGACATCACTAGTTTGTTTGCCAAGTAAACAAATCAGCATGTGAAGCCCCATGGGCAAAAGACATAAATATTTCCTAATCATTATAACTGTCTCCCCATATTTGTCTGGCTCCTAGTACAAAAAACATCATTTTTAAAAGCCTTCCAAAATTTCACTAAAGAAGCTCAGATTTCCAGAGGAAGTATGAGGATGGGAGAAGAATGGAATGGGTCTCTGGCTGAAATCCACTGTGGCACCTTGTAAAAGTCACTTAGCCTCTCAGGCCTCTATATTCTCCTCTTCTCATTTTAGATAATGTCTAAAGTCCAATGAACCCCCATGACTCAAAGCTTCTACACAGAGAGAGTTGGATCCCATCTCCTTGCCCCATTCCAAGACTTGGTCAACTGTAAGGAGAACACAGCTTTGGCACTGGAATGGATGATGTCATTGCTCCAGAAGCACAGTGGTCTGGGATTGCCTCCTGCCCTGGAAGAACCTCACCATTGATTGGCATATAACTCCCCTCTCAGGCAACCCACCTATGATTTGGGAAGACTCTTTCCCTAGGGTAGGGCTTTCCTATTGACTTTCCTCCAGGCAGGAGGAGCATGGTTTTAATTTCCCAACGTGATGAGGTTAAATTCTTCTTCTAACACAGTGGTTCTCAACCTTGGCTGCACTTTCACATCATCTGAGGAACTCTTAAAAGTAACAATATCTAGGTCCTACCCCCAGGGATTCTGATAATTGGCCTGGGTATGGCCAAGTCACTGGGATTTTCAAAAGATCCCAGATGGTTCCAAATGCAGCCAGATTCCAGGACCGCTGTGGAGGCAATGCTGTATCGTGATTCAAAAGGCTGGCCTCAGGTCCCTCTTGAAGTTGGATAGTAAAAGAAACGAGGAAGAAAGAAATGGCCACAGAAGAGGACCAGAGGAGAAATGAATGGCTGAAAGAGGAAGCATTAGGCAAGTACTGAAGACAGTCTCCACCGTCCTCAGAAATTAGGAGCTGAACAAACTCATCGTGCTGGTGGGGCAGTGATTCTTTGCAGGCAGCTGACTCCCCGGCTTGGTTTCTGGCTTCATGAGAGCCCAGGGGACATGAAAGCTAATCCCATGCAGAGATGTGTCTGTTTTCCATCTGGCTCTCTGCTCTCCCTCCCTAAACACTGCCTTATGTGAGGACTGCTAAGTGGGCACACTTTCTCCGTGTGCCACACTGGGCTTGGCACATGTGCTCAAAGACGCAGCCAGGCTGCTAAAGACAGGAGCCGAGTCCCCCTGCAGACCCCTTGATTGGGTAACCAATAGACCTATATCACACACAAATGACTGCACTTCCGAGTCTGGGCTTTAATTGCCTTTCCTTACAAAACAGGCTCTAGGTAGCTGAAGAGAATCAATCTGGTAAAGGTATTTCTTTGGTTGAGTGAGGTATTACACTAAAAACAGTTGCCTGAGAACAAAAGCGACAGCATTAAAAACTGACAGGCCTATAAACCCCAGGGCACTCAGACAGATCCCTTAGTTTATATAACACCTTACAGCGTCCCAAACACTCCAACAGACACTTTTAGGTTCAGTTTAGAGCATTCCCAGGAGGCAGGTAAAGCATTAACCATCTCCTTGGTGGCTCAGATGGTAAAGAATCTGCCTGCAATGTGGGAGACCTGGGTTCAATCCCTGGGTCGGGAAGCTCCCCTGGAGAAGGAAATGGTTACTCACTCCAGTATTCTTGCCTGGAGAATTCCATGGACAGAGGAGCCTGGCAGGCTACAGTCCATGGGGACACAAAGAGTCAGACATGACTGAGCAACTAACACTTTCAACACTTTATATATAAGGATGAAAAAGCTCAAAGTGGCTTAGTAACTGATCCAAGATGTCACAGCCATTGTGCACGTTCTGGACCTATCTGTTCTTGGTCTGTTTTCCTTGCCCGTCTTGTTCTGCCTTGAAGGGCAGGGAGCTCGACCCCCTCAGGCCAAACTGTGGAGGAGGCTCCTTGCATCAGCTGGGTGCAGCCAATGTAAGGAAAGGTGGCAGACGTGGTGGAGGGAGGAAGAAGCTAGTCCCCTACACTGCCTCTGGTGGTTTCTCCTGCACGGACAGTGTCTTTTTCCTTGTTGTTCAGATTCGTCCTGATGCCAGCTTTGGCTAGCTGCCTCCCATCCCTCAGTTCCTGCCTGTGTCATGGTTTGGTCCCTTCCTCCCTCTGCTTTTGTGTGTTCCTGCTGTTGTTCATCTCGGAGTTGCCAAGTGGCTTGTTTGTCTTCTCAGTGATTCCTTTACTTGAGTAACCAGCTCCCTGCATTAAAGTGCTCTGTTTTAAGCACTCGAGAGTTCTGTTTACCAGCAAGACTCTGTATCAGGCAGGTCCTGGCAGGAACCAGATGGTGCACTCAACAGGGGAACCGAACAGAGTTGAACAAAGAGGCTGTTTACACTGATGTAGGCAGGTTGATGGGAACTGACAGGGCATGGTGGGGAATTGCTAGGAACTCGCTTACCCTGGACCAGCTAGGGCAAGGGGAGGCGGTTGTATTACCAGGATCAGATAAGGGCTACTGACTCAGAATGCGCCTCCTCCTCCTGATATGAGCTGTGGCCATAGGTATAGGGGGCTTCCCTTGTGGCTCAGCTGGTAAAGAATCTGCCTGCAGTGCAGGAGACCTGGGTTCGATCCCTGGGTTGGGAAGATACCCTGGAGAAGGGAAAGGCTACCCACTCCAGTATTCTGACCTGGAGAATTCCATGGACTCTATAGTTCATGGGGTGGCAAAGAGTCCAACATAACTGAGCACCTTTCACTTCAGTTTATAGGTATAGGAACTTCTCAAATCACATCTTGATGAGGAGGGAGGAAGGAGAATAAATATACCTTTATCTCCTTTCATCTCCTGTCTCCTGCTCGTGCCTCTCAGTAATCAAACCTAACTGAAAGCCAGGGATGGTGGACAATGTGTGATGTGATCCATAGGGGTCAGTCTCCAGGAGCACAGCCAGTGCAAAGGAAAGAAGGGAGGTGTGTGTGTGTGTGTGTGTGTGTGTGTGTGTGTGTGTGTGTGTGTGTTGGAGAAGGAGAAAGAAAACGGAGAGCAACCAATTTGACTCATATGGCCAATAAAATGTTGAATCAGTACTAGCACCCTGATGTTCTAATTTCAGATCTCAAGTTTTTTTCTGCTTCACCAGGTAGATTAGACGTGAGATAATATGACACTTCTATCTTTGCTTCTGATTATTGCATAGAGTGGGGTCAACATTTAGGAAAGTCAAGTTTTTACCTGTGACTATGGGATCCTAAAACCCTCTCTGGGAATGGTCTTCAGAAGGACGGTTTATCTGATAGATCTCTTAAGAATAATCTCATTCTGATCGAGAAGATTTTAACTAATTCTGAGCTTTTCCTGTGTGTATGTGTGTGTGCTGATTTCATTTTTTCAATGAGCAAATAGTTTTACAATTTTTTAAATTGCACTATTTTATTTCAAGGTTCACAAAAAGATTTTCTGGACAATAGCAAATAGTTATATAATTTTTTTTTAATTTCACTGTTTAATTTTCAGAGATGATTTATGCCTCCAACCCCCAGCCTCATTTCTTGATTCTAAACAATATTCTTGAGTTTTCACAAATTGAAAACTTCTTTGTTTTACAGACAAGGCAACCTGAGCCCCTAAGGGAAGTGGCTTGTCCCAAGTCTCCCTGCCAGTTGAGGCAGAGCTGGGACTAGACCCAGATTCCCTGCATCCCTTTAACACCACCATCCTGCTCCTGATGTAGACTGGTTTTGCCTCTGTAAGAACAATATTCGCCACCTTTTCCTGGGAAAGCTTCTGTGAGCCTAAGCTCTTCAGGTAGAAGAAGCAGAGAGAGAGCAAGAGAGGGGTAGGAGGGTGAGCTGAAGCTGGCCAGGAGAGGAGGTGCAGGCAGGGGGTGACAACATGGAGAAAGATGGGGGCACAACTGTGAGAAGAACTGGCAGGCCGGGAGGGGTACAAGGACTAAGCAACCAATGTACATCAAAATAAACACGGAATACCATGACCCTCCGTTGCTGTTTCCTGGGCAAATGCATCTGAGTTTGTTTTTACTAAAACTAGCATCTGTGGAGCCATGATGAGCTGGGGCTTTTGCCAGACTCAAAGTGCTTTATTGGTTTCTGCACACTGTGAGGTCGCCCTCCCCCCACTCAGCAGCAGGGCCTTTTATAGACACATGCTTTGTCTCAGGAGGAAGGCACGCTGAAATGGATTGCTTAATGTTCTAGACTGGAGTGAATCTGGTAATGTCTGAGGAAATGCCAGAGAGTGTTCCTTATTATTTCACTCGGGCCCATTTGAGTACTTAGCATCTGTGTGGGGCTGAGATTTCAGTCTGCCTTTAAGTGGCATAGCTGTGTAGCATAGTTTAGCTTTTCTTAAGTGACAGAAAACTTGGGTACAGAGCCCAGAGTAACTTTGGAGCAACTGGAGAAAAATGAAACTTGAGAGAAATGTAGGGACATCTTGAGAAAAAATAAACATGCCCCATTGCCTGGTAAAACTTTGCTCACAACCCACAACTCGGGTCACTCAATATTTAAAACCATGAGGCACCACAAAATGTTCCAGCAGCTATGAGCTGAAGCAGAGAAATACTGCCAAGCAAGCAAACATGTTTGATATGCTCTTTTTTCCTTTCCTTCTTGTCTTCTCCCTCTCTCTTTGTGGGTGTCTCTGCAACATTCTGCTGCCCTGACTCCCCAAAGCCTCCAGTCACAAGCAGCATTGAACTTGGACCCTTCCCTTGAGTTTCAGACTCGCTCTTCAATTCATCAGCAACACATCCATTCCTTGAGGGCCTGCATTGGCAGAAATGGCCTTTAAAATCCCACACTGAGTTTTTTTTGTTTCTAAACTTTGAGTCACTGAGAAAATCAAGGTGATTCCCCAATTTATACTATGGTGTGAATGGCTTAGGAAGGTTAGATGTGTTAGCCCTCCTAAGGATATTTGCACTTTTCAAAGTGGACACTGGATTCACATATACACACTACTATATATAAAATAGGTAACCAACGGGGACTTACTGTTGGTTAGCACTCAGCATAGGGAACTATACTCAATATTTTGTAATAACCTATAAGGGAAAAGAATCTGAAAAATAATATATAGATAGATAGATACAGATATAATCTGAATCACTTTTCTGTATACCTGAAACTAACACAGCATTTCAAATCAACTATTCTTCAATGTTTAAAATTTAGGTAATTAATTAAAATAAAAATGAAGCCAGGGGATGTCCTCAGGTGACAGAGAATCAATTTCAGTGATAAAGTACTGGTCTCAGATCTACTGCCGTCATCAGTGACCTTAAGCAAGTGAATTATACTCTCTCTCTCTCTTGCAAAACCTCAGTTTCCTCATTTATAAAAATGCAGATAATTATCTTAATCATAAGACTCTTGTAAGGATTAAGTAAAATGATGTAGGTAAAAATACTGGGCAATACATGGACTCTATGCAAGTAAAAGAGATTGTATAACTCAAACACAGTCAATGACGATTGGTTTTGGCCTTCCTAGTGCTACTTCCTTTATACCAATACAAGTTCTAGGCAGACATCAATCTTACTAATGCAATATGAAGCTTATTAGAGGGTAGAGGGAGCTGGTGATTGGATTTTTCCAGGTGTGAGCACCAAAATCATGACTATAAGAGTCGAATGGAATCAGTCCAGTCCAGGGAAGTATATATAACTTTTCCTGGAGGGTTTCCTTAGCTCTCAACTTTCTTTTTATTTTTCTTTTTTCTGGCCACACCATGTGACTTGTGGGATCTTAGTTCCCCGACCAGGGATTGAACCTAGACTCTTAGCAATGGAAGCACCGAGTCCTTACCACTGGACAGCCAGGTAATTCCCAGGTCTGAACTTTCTGAAGTCAACAAAAGAGTTAGTTCAGAAAGACATAGCTGAGTCTATAAGAAAATCCACTAAAGAAGCTAGTAAATATGGTGTCTGCTGACAGAACAAAACCAACTCAGGTCACAAACTGTCCAGTTGATATTTGGTTCCTATTTATAGTTCTCTATTATATCTACTTTCATTGTAATAATCAAGAGCTACACAAATCTCAAAGGAAAGTTGAGTGACACCCCTACTTCTGCCTTCTTCTCCCAACAGAAAAGGTCTTTGTTCACCAGCCCCAGAGGGATCAGGCCAAATTTACTTTCCCAGGGACACCTCTAACCATCCCTGAAACACTCACCCTTCCAAAGACACAATCACTCCATGCCCCCTGCTGGTTCAGAATGAGCCTCCTCTGTTGGCAGGACTCAGTTTTCTCCTCAGCTTTGAATTTCATGGGTCTGTCAGTTATGGAACCCCAAGCCAGGGCATGCAGCCTTATACAAGAATGTTTTTCACTTTGTGAGGCTCTTTATATAGGAAGTCTGATGGATCACACATTTAGAAGTTGCCTTGGTTGAAATAAAAGTTGAAATACTTGAAATGAGTCTATCATAAAAAATCTAAATCAGTAGGGTCCCGTAGAACTTTCTGTTATGATTGAAATTTCTAGATCTGTGCTGTTCAATGTGGTTATTGAGCACTTGAAATGTGACCAAATTTTAGTTTATTTTTCTTAAATTTCTATAGCCACATGGGGCTAGTGGCTACCATGAGGATCAATCTGGATTCTGCAACATTCGGTAGCCTCACTTGTTTACCTCTATTATGACTTTTTTTCTGATTACACCTTTGTGCTACTGTTTCTATAGGCTCCCTCACATTCCCCTAACATCCTAAGATGATTATATCTGCTGATACGAGAACTGAAACTAACATAAAAATGCATCCATTCTGTGTCCAACTACATCACATGTCAAGAATTTCATCCTGAGAACTCAACACGGTTGCATTTAAAGAGTTTTCTTATTTAACACTAGGATAGCACTTAGGCTTCCCTGGTGGCTCAGATGGTAAAGAATCTGCCCCCAGTGTGGGATACCTGGGTTTGATCCCTGGATTGGGAAGATCCCTTGGAAAAGGGAATGGCAACCCACTCCAGTATTCTTTCCTGGAGAATCCCATGGGCAGAGGAGTCTGGCAGGCTACAGTCCATCAAGGGATAGCAAAGAGTCAGCCACCACTGAGTGACTAATATACACACACATGATAGCACTTACTACGTGCCTGGCACAAATGCTTGATCATTATGGACCCATTTACATTTTCATGGCAATTCTATTAGGTAGGTATTCTTATCATCCCCATTTCACAGATGAGGAAACTGAGTTGTAAAGAGGTCAACAATTTGCTCTATGAGTCCTAGTCAGGAAGTGGCAAAGTCCAGATTCAAGCCCAGAGAGTCTGTCTTCAGACTCCCTAGGTATTGGCTTCCAAGCTCCTAGATCTCCTAGATCAACCTTGCTCTACTCTGCAATCATCACCCTCTGAATTTCCACATCATTGACCTTCTGTATGGGCTGCCCTACATGGAGCAGAAGCTCTCTGCTAATCCTGTTGGTGCCGGGAAACAAACCAAAGTGAGGGAGCAGCACCACTCATGGAGATGGAGGTTTCCACAGGGGCATGGAATCCCCAGCAATGGATAGGTAAAGAAAGCAGAAAAACCTGAAATTGCCCAATCCCCTCCCCCATCCCCACACACATATATCATGCCACCTGAAGAGGAAAATATTTTACACTATACTGACTTACTGTCTCTTGGAAATACACTTTAGCATTCTGCATTGAACCTCAAGATCTTACCTTTAAATTCTGCTCTGCTGCTCCCAATTTTCGTCTGCTTTTGCACTTTGTTGTTGGAATCTGTTCTAATAACCCATACCTATCAAACTCAAAACATGAAGATCCTGGGGCACCCCAGACTTAAGCTGCTCTCAAATGAAACCAGAACAATAAGCACAACTAAGCCTCTGGAATCTGGGGGCCTAATAGGAGTCAATTTTTCCAAACATAAAAGGGACAACAATGGTTTTGATGTGGAAGCTCTACTCTGACCCTGCCAGGCTCTGTATGGAATGAACCCCAGAATTATTGCTGGCTCTGATTGAAACAACTGATCAGGTATCCAAATGCTCACCTTCATAGAATCGTTCAACTTCAGTGAGGACATGTAGAAAAATCAAAGAATGCAATGGTCGGTTAGTTCTGAAATGAAAATCAGTTTCAACCAATCATCTCGTATTATACCGTAACATGTGCAAGAAAATTGTCCATTTCCCACCCCTTTCCTTCAATCATAGTGCATTTCAAGGAGCATGTTCTAATTTACTTGTTCAACTTGTTTTTTATGTTTTTTGGGAAAATGAAGAGAAAAGAATTTAAAGAAATATAGCTAACAGCTAAACAATTGTCTGAAGCACATCCTTCAGGAGGAGAAAATCTGCCATCTATGATGTCAACAAACATTTAACATCCCCAAATTTTCCTATAGTGGTGGCTTTTGGCTTTAAAGAAACCATAGTGGAAATAATGCAGACATGTCTTACTACAGCTGGCTACCCACTCCAGTATTCTGGCCTGGAGAATTCCATGGACTGTATAGTCCATGGGATCGCAAAGAGTCAGACACAACTGAGCGACTTTCAATTCCTACTACAGCTGAAATATGAATGAAAGAAAAGCCCTATAAATAAGAAGTAAAAGCCTGAGACAGTGGCTGTCCAACTTAACTACAACTTGCATTTGCCAAATTTGAATTATTTGTCTTGCTATTTTGGCAAGATAACACAGTGTTCCTTTCCCCTGTAACTAAAGGAGAACAAAGATGTGGCAGGTAGTTCACTATCGGTTAATGCTTCCACGATGAGTCTGTGGGAAATATGAACTAGTATGGCCTGGAAAAAGACAAATATGACTTTAACAGACTGGAAACATTAGTAATGGATGAAAGGACAATTGGTATTCGATTATGCTTGGTCCTATTCATTTCTATTTTCACTGATTGTGACAAATACATACTGTAGGATTTTCTGGAAAACATGCTATTTGTTTAAATCATTAAATAAATATGCAATATTTAAAGAGGAGTGTTTCATTTTTACCAGTTCCCTGTAGAAATTAAAGTGCAATCAGTTCATTAACAATTTGGAATTTTATTTTATTCTGGTGATAATGTATTGACAACATCACAGGAAAAATGAGCCATTTCATCATGGCTTTTGGATGGTAGCTGTAAGCTTTTAAAAAGTGTATGTACACAAAGAAAGCTCTAGTAATCATGAACTGTGATATAGTGAACTGTTGGGTTATTTTTTTAACCAAAAATTGTCAAATGGTGCATTAGCAATATATCAATTGGAATTATGGTGAAAATGACACCTTGACTTAAAATGAGGTGCTATCTCCTTTCCTTAAAAGAATATAGATATGTAGAGACCTCACTATTAAGTACCCTGGATTTATACTCAGGCCTGTGAGTTGCCTGCCTAATATATATATATATCCCCATAGTATTTTTAGCTGTGCTTTTCTCTATTATTCATAAGCTATTATATGCTGCCTATTATATAATATTTGTACGATATTATTGATTTGCAAATGAATTAATATGTTGAAATCATTAACTTAAAATTATGAACAGCACTAACATAATACTTGCAATAAAAATAATATTTTGCATTTATATGGCATATCTTTCTATCTACCAACTGAATATTTCCACTCAGATCATGGGTACCTTGAGCTCAGTATGTCCAAATAAGAACTCTTTACATTCACCCAGAACTTGCTTCTCCTCTCTTCTCTCAGTTAATGCCACCACCAATCACCAAGTTACCCAAGCCAAAAACTGCTCACAATCTTAGATTCCTCTCTGTCCCTTCACTGCCTCATCAAAGTTCATCAGCAAGTCTGCTGACTTCTATTTCCTTAGAATCAACCAGCTGTGTCTTTTTTCTCCATCTCAACACTCTATTTCAAGCCAGCACCATCTTGTGCCTGGGAAGATCCCATGGAGGAGGGCATGGCAACCCACTTCAGTATTCTTGCCCAGAGAATCCCATGGACAGAGGAGCCTGGCAGGCTACAGTCCATAGGGTCAAAAGAGTCAGACAGGACTGAAGCGACTGAGCATGCATGCCTGCACCATCTTGTGCACAGATTCTTGAAAAAGCCTCTTAAATGGTCTCTGTAGCTCTGAGGTTATTCCCACATGGCCCCTGAGTATGTCCAAATTTCTCATCATGGTCCATCAATTCATGATCTCCCCCCTTATGCTTTTCATTCATTTTTCTCACCCTCCCCCTTTTCTGCCTGATATTCTGGGCTGGTCTTCTTCATTTCTCATTCCCTCTTACTCTTCTTTCAGGGTCCTGCTAAAATAAGTCCTCCTGGAAGCCCTCCCTCCACGATCTCAGACTGAGTACCCCTCCTTTGCCCATATTGACACTTGATACACTGTACTGTAACTGGTGATTTACTTGCCTGACTCACAGTGCCTTGGAGAGAAAGAGTGGGTCTTTCTCAAGTCTGTATTTCCAGGTCCCAGCACATCTCATCCTAAGGGTGCAATAAATATTTGCTTAATAAATGAATGAAACCCAATATACCTCACACAAACAGCAAAACAAAAGCCCACTGCTATGTGCCACCTCTGCATTAGAACAAAGAGAAAATAACCCAGGTTTTATGAGCTGTTAGCCAACAGATGCCAAAAGGAAACTGAGGCTCATATATAGCTGCCAATTAAGCCAAGGTAGATCAGAGCCTCCACCCCAACCCTTAGCTCCAAGATAAGGGTATCCATCTCTTTCCTTTTCCACATAAGGTCTCTTGTTGCCTGCATCCTTTTTGTTCATCTTTCTCTACTTATAGGCTGCATTTGTGTTTGTGTAAACCTAATTTCACCCAAGTTGATTCATGATGTTTTCAAAACAAATCATAAGACAGAATCGTAAAGAATAATAATATCCAATATTTGTTGAACACTTAACTGTATATCAAGCACCATAGCAAGTAATTTGCATACATTATCTCATTTAATTCTCATGACAATCCTTTTGGAATATTGTCCCTATTTTACAGCCGAGAAAAAAAAAATACTTGGGAGGGTGGTTGCCAAGGGATGCGAGCAATGGGGAATAGGAAGTTGTTTACTAGATACAGACTTTCAGTTTTGAAAGATGAAAAGAGTTCTGGAGATTGGCTGCCCAACAATGTGAATGTACTTAGCACTACTGATCTGTGGACTAAAAGTTGTTAAGAAGGTAAATTTTATGTTTCATGTATTTTAGCACATTTTCTACAAATAAATAAATCAACATGAAAATTAAAGAAGACTCAAAGAATAGGGTGGAAGGATACAAAATGAAAACAGTAGTTGTGTTGCAGGGGTACCACTGAAATAGTAGTTCTATTCAAATGATGTATTTTACCTGGTACACTTTTGTCTGTTTACAAATTTCCAGCAATACACAATAATTTGGAGCACCATTGAAAGATGAGTACTTTATGAAATACCCTATGTTGTTGCTCAGTCACTCAGTCATGTCTGATCTTTTGTGACCCCATGGACTGCAGCACGCCATGCTTCCTTGTCTTTTACTATCTCCCAAAGTTTGATCAAACTCAGGTCTACTGAGTCAGTGATACCATCCAATCATCTCATCCTCTGTCTTCCCCTTCTCTTCCTGCCCTCAATCTTTCCCAGCATCAGAGCCTTTTCCAGTGAGTTAGTTCTTTGCATCAAGTGGCCGAAGTATTGGAGCTTCAGTTTCAGCATCAGTCCTTTCAATGAGTATTCAGGATTGATTTCCTTTAGGATTGACTGGTCTGATCTCCTTACTGCCCAAAGGGTATCCCAATGTTTTCATTTCTGGAAGCATCTCTCTCTTTTTCCCATCTTTTCCAGTGCCCTTCATATCACTTTGTTCACAACGAGCCCTCTGGGTAGTTTCATTGGCTTCCCTATGACCACTAAGTCCACAATATCCCAGAAGAAAGTTACTGTGATTATTTTAAGCAATATATAAACCTATTTTAACAACCCAGCTTATGTAGTCTCATCATGACCAAAAGCTAAGGGCCATTGTTATGAGCTCCTCTGTCCTCTCTCTCCTCAGAGCCCTACAACTCTGTCACCAAAAGTATCAAATCATACTCTTTGGTCAAACCATGGGTATATATCGAACAGTGAGTGACTACACATAAAACAGGAAACTAAAGTGTTCCCTGAGGTAAGCTCAAATCTTGGCAGGGGATGGGGGTGGGGTGGAGTGGGAATTATCTCTGTTTCCTTGGGCTTTCAATTGAGCCAAAGGGGAAGACCCCACGCCATTTCTGTGAGAAGACTGCAGGTTGCCCTGTGGGATGCTGAAAATATTGCATTAGGTGATAAATATGCATAAAACTGGAGAAGGAAATGGCAACCCACTCCAGTGTTCTTGCCTGGAGAATCCTATGGACAGAGAAGCCTGGAAGACTACAGCCCACAGGTTCACAAAAGAGTTGGACATGACTGAGTGACTGAAGATGGTGATATTGCATAAAACACATATTTTTTTTACAGATTTGGCAAAGAGAGATTTTATTAAAGATTGTTGTGAGGTAGAGGGAACTATTGCAATAGGGAGAATGCTCCTGACCATAAGATCTGCAAGCATTACCCATAAAATATATTTTAATATTCAGTTTATTAGCATCATATGCCATTCAAAGCTATCTAAAAATATTGTCAGTCCTTGCAGCATGTGTGTGAATACTGTATGAAATACCCTATGCTGTTGTTCAGTCTCTCAGTTGTGTCCGACTCTTTGAAACCCCATGGACTGTAGCCCACCAGGCTCCTCTGTCCATGGAGATTGCCAGGCAAGAATCCTGAAGTGGGTGGCCATGTCCTTCTTAGGGGATCTTCCCAGCCCAGGGATCGAACCCAGGTCACCAGCATCTCCTGCATTGGCAGGCAGATTCTTTACCACTGAGCCACCAGGGAAGCCCTGCAGCATACCTACAAGTATGTTTAGTCACACAATAGGAGGGTTTGAAATACACAAAGGTAATGAAATGTGTTCAAGAGACCCTTTTATACAGTAGTGGATCAAGAGATGGAATTTAAGCTTCACTACACTGAATCAAAAAACAGGGGTTCTGGGGATAGCCTGATTTAGTGGCATTAAAAATCGAGACAATGCGATTCCACTTCTGGGTATATATCCAAAGAAAACAAAGCCATTAGCTCTAAAAGATACATGCACCCCAATGTTAATAGCAGCATTATTTGCAATTGCCAAGATATGGAAGCAACAGAAGTGTCCATCAACAGATGATTGGATAAACAAGGAAGGTATACACATACACACACACATACACACACAATGAAATACTGCTCAGCCATGAAAAGAATGAAATTTGACCATTGGTAGTAACTTGAATAGACCTGGAGAGTAAAAGTTCAGAGAAAGACAAGTACTATATGATATCACTTATATGTGGAATCTAAAAAATACAGTAAACTAGTAAAGATAATGAAAAAGAATCAGACTCACAGATATACAGAACAAGCTAGTGATCACCAGTGGGAAGAGGGAAGTGGGGAGTGGCAAAATATGGGTAGGGGAGAAAGAGGTACAAATTATTAGGTATAAAATCAGCTACAAGGATATATTGCACAATATGGGGAATATGATCAATATTTTATAATAACTATAACACAAATATAAACTTTATACATTGTGAATCACTATATTGTACACCTGTATTGCACAGCAACTATATATTAATTAAAAATAAATAAATAAAAATTTTAAAAGTTGAGACAATGTAGCTACAATCTCCAGATAGTTCATATGCTATTATCATTTTTTAGGAACTTTATTTTTCCAGACAGCCTCAAATTTACTTATTCTGTCCCACTATCAAAATGGGCTTCCATCATAGCTCAGTCGGTAAAGAATCTGTCTGAAGAGCAGGAGACCCGGGTTTGATTTCTGGGTCAGGAAGATCCCCTGGAGAAGGAAATGGCAAACCACTCCAGTATTCTTGCCTGGAAAATCCTGTGGACAGAGGAACCTGGCTGGCTACAGTCCATGGGTTCGCAAGAGTCGGACACGACTTAGCAACTAAACCACCACCACCACCACCACTATCAGAATATGAATACTTGCCTTCATATAAGTTTTAGTTTGGGTCATATTACAAATAAGCTTGTGAAAATATCTGGACATATTCTATTGCAAAAAATTATAGTTAGTTTTTGTTTTGCAAACTGGGCAAAATAATCTTAATAAACAGGAAAAATTACAGGTATTCTGTGACTTTTAAAAATTGTTGTCAAAGACAAAATTTCTTTAAAGTTTCTCTGTTGGTTATAAATGTACAGGAAAATAAAAATGGCAAAAGTAATATTTAGTATGCTGCTATTTAAAACATTAAACACATTGAGAATTAAAGTGGTTTTCTAAGCATAAATTTCATCAAGGTAGTTTGAGAAGTGTTTGCTGGCACCTTCTCATTGTATAACCTTTGATACAAAGCTAGCATGTTTCCTATGCCATGGCAAATGGTCATACTCCTTTCTAGGTGTTCCGTTCAATTCAGTTCAGTGGCTCAGTCGTGTCCAACTCTTTGCAACCCCATTAAGTGCAGCACGCCAGGCCTCCCTGTCCATCACCAACTCCCAGAGTTTACTCAAACTCATGTACATTGAGTCGGTGATGCCATCCAACCACCTCATCCTCTGTCGTCCCCTCCTCCTCCTGCCTTCAATCTTTCCCAGCATCAGGGTCTTTTCAAATGAGTCAGCTCTTCATATCAGGTGGCCAAAGTATTGGAGTTTCAGCTTCAACATCAGTCCTTCCAATGAACACCCAGGACTGATCTCCTTTAGGATGGACTTGTTGGATCTCTTTGCAGTCCAAGGGACTCTCAAGAGTCTTCTCCAACACCACAGTTCAAAAGCATCAATTCTCCAGTGTTCAGCTTTCTCTATAGTCCAACTCTCACATCCATACATAACTACTGGAAAAAACCATAGCCTTGACTAGACAGACCTCTGTTGACAAAGTAATGTCTCTGCTTTTCAATATGCTCTCTAGGTTGGTCATAACTTTCCTTCCAAGGAGTAAGTGTCTTTTAATTTCATGGCTGCAATCACCATCTGCAGTGTATTTGGAGCCCCCCAAAATAAAGTCAGCCACTGTTTCCACTGTTTCCCCATCTATTTGCCATGAAGTGATGGGACCGGATGCCATGATCTTAGTTTTCTGAATGTTGAGCTTTAAGCCAACTTTTTGACTCTCTTCTTTCACTTTCATCAAGAGGCTCTTTAGTTCTTCTTCACTTTCTGCCATAAGGGTGGTGCCATCTGCATATCTGAGGTTATTGATATTTCTCCCAGCAATCTTGATTCCAGCTTGTGTTTCTTTCAGCCCAACGTTTCTCATGATGTACTCTGCATATAAATTAAATAAGCAGGGTGACAATATAAAGCCTTGATGTACTCCTTTTCCTATTTGTTCCTATTTGTTCCAGTCTGTTGTTCCATGTCCAGTTCTAACTGTTGCTTCCTGACCTGTATACAGATTTCTCAGGAGGCAGGTCAGGTGATCTGGGATTCCCATCTCTTTCAGAATTTTCCACAGTTTATTGTGATCCACACAATCAAAGGCTTTGACATAGTCAATAAAGCAGAAATAGATGCTTTTTCTGGAATTCTCTTGCTTTTTCGATGATCCAGCAGATGTTGGCAATTTGATTTCTGGTTCCTCTGCCTTTTCTAAAACCAGCTTGAACATCTGGAAGTTCATGGTTCACATATTGTTGAAGCCTGGCTTGGAGAATTTTGAGCATTACTTTACTAGCATGTGAGATGAGTGCAATTGTGCGGTAGTTCGAGCATTCTTTGGCATTGCCTTTCTTTGGGATTGGAATGAAAACTGACCTTTTCCAGTCCTGTGGCCACTGCTGAGTTTTCCAAATTTGCTGGCATATTGAGTGCAGCACTTTCACAGCATCATCTTTGAGGATTTGAAGTAGCTCAACTGGAATTCCATCACCTCCACTAGCTTTGTTCGTAGTGATGCTTTCTAAGGCCCACCTGACTTCACATTCCAGGATATCTGGCTCTAGGTGAGTGTTCACACCATCGTGATTATCTGGGTCATGAGGATCTTTTTTGTAGAGTTGTTCTGTGTATTCTTGCCACCTCTTCTTAATATCTTACACTTCTGTTAGGTCCATAACATTTCTGTCCTTTATTGAACCCATCTTTGCGTGAAATGTTCCCTTGGTATCTCTAATTTTCTTGAAGAGATCTCTAGTCTTTCCCATTCTATTGTTTTCCTCTATTTCTTTGCATTGATCACTGAGGAAGGCTTTCTTATCTCTCCTTGCTATTCTTTGGAACTCTGCATTCAAATGGGAGTATCTTTCCTTTTCTCCTTTTTTTTTTTCATTTCTCTTCTTTTCACAGCTATTTGTAAGGCCTCCTCAGACAGCCATTTAGCTTTTTTTGCATTTCTTTTTCTTGGGGATGGTCTTGATCCCTGTCTCCTGTACAATGTCATGAACTTCTGTCCATAGTTCATCAGGCACTCTGTCTATCAGATCTAGTCCCTTAAATCTATTTCTCACTTCCACTGTATAATCATAAGGGATTTGATTTAGGTCATAACTGAATGGTCTAGTGGTTTTCCCCACTTTCTTCTATTTAAGTCTGAATTTGGCAATAAGGAATTCATGATCTGAGCCACAGTCAGCTCCCGATCTCCTTTCTAAACTTCCAACATTTTGTCCTTTGCACTTTCAGTTTTGTAAAATATCTCTGAAAATTCCTCTAATGTGAAGTTTTTGCCAGTGTCACTTCCTCTGGAATATCTACCTTCTTTTTTTCACAACCATTTTCTTCATTTATAAATCTGCTGAGTTCTTCTTCATGAAGTTCTTCTGACTGCATATCTAGAATCTCTTGAGGGCAAGGTCAACATTCTCACAGTAAGCTATTTTTTCTGACAACTTCATTTATGTTTGATTCAAATTTAACTTCCAGTATTGCCATTTTTCATTTCTTGGTTCGCCGATTTCCTCTTTCAATTATACATTCTTGTAAAAATGTCATATGGTTTTATCACTGGATAACAAACAGACAACACAAGTACAGGCTTTGCTGTCACAGTGTGAACTAAATAACAGATTTACACACAGACTTTATGTGTAATTACAAACAGACTTTGAAAGCATGATGCGATTGGTCACTGATTGTGATGTGCATCTGTTATTTACATAGCAATTTGTGGACTGAAAAACTGTCTGTAAAGTTTATACTTCATGCAATTACTGAGCTTTAATATACCATGGTAACTGAAATTTGAGTCACGTTGTTGGGGAACTGGTGTTTTTACCTGAACTATGGTATCAGAAAGTTTTGCATATCTGAACCTTGCAAAGCAAGGACTGTCTATAAAGCAAAACCACGGGTTTCCATAGGCGCTATCTCACAACTCTTGAGTAAATGAGTGCTTCTCCAGCATTAGTTGAATTTGCACAAGTAACTTGGTGATCATGGGGTGACCAACGGTGTCTCTAGAACTCTTACACATGTGCCCCTCTACCCTACGAGGGAGGGAAGATGGCTTAGGGTTATGACCAAGGCCTTTAGCTATGTAGGATTGAAGACTTGTAAAGAAGAAAATTCCAGGCTCAAATTCTGCTCCTGAAAGTGTAATACTTTCAGTGGAAGGATGAAGGTTCACATGAGGCAAGTATCTGATGGTACCTGTGACTGCAAAAGACCCCTGAGAAGACAGGTAGCACTCATCTACTGTCTCAAATTTGAATCTTTTCTTGAAGCAGCTTCATAGCATCACATTCATTAACCAAGGGGTCTTTCTAAACAGCTGCCTCCTAAAGATGTTGCTGAGAAAGGAACTAAATACTGATAGGCAACAGACTGATCTGGGACTATTCCAAGTTACAGAGAGACTGCTGAGAAAAATCACCCAAGAGGAGCTGTTTTGGGGTTTCCTTGGCTACTGTTTACTAACTTATGTGACATTTTATAAAATGTATAAATATATAAAAATTTACTCTTTCATTCAGCAAATATTAATAATTACTGAGTACTCACTCTAGCCTGTTCTATGCAAGGTCCTGGGATAAGGTGGTAAAGGTGACTGACTTCCCAAACAAGATTCCCAAGGTGGTATGACAATACGTAAAGGGGGAGGGTTATTTGGGGAAAGTTTTTTTGAGGGAGTGATATTTAAGCTGAACTTTGAATGACATGCAGGTTGGACTTCCCAAAGGCCTGACATGTTGTTCCCCCATAGTTGGAAGATTTATGGAATTTACATAGAAAATGATTCTTTTCCCTATTCCTTTTTTAGGCTAAAAGAAAACTCCTCTAAATTTGATAGATTTACTTTATTTTTCCAAAGCAAAAGCTTCTAAGCCAACTCAGCTTGCTCTGGACCTCACTTACGGGTTATCTGGCCCTTCTCTTTGGGCAAGGACCTGCCCTGATCTACCTGCCATGGCCCATTCTCTGACTGTCACCCTGTCCTCCCCATTTTCCTTACTCTGGGCTGGCCTTGCGCACGAATCTGACATATACAGTTGACAACCTGGCTACAAACTGGACTCGGCATAGCTCTGAGATGTGCACTGGACAGTTTCCCAGGATCTGCTATAGGCAGAGCCCCACAGTGATAACTGAGTCAGGATGCTGTCTATGAGAGAGTACCATCTCCCTTACATGACTCATATCAATGAATCTTCAAGGCAACTTTAGGAGGTACTTGTTTTATTTTTCCTGTCTTGTGAAGAAGAAATTGAGGCCCTGAGAAGTTAACTGGCCCTAGATTATACAATAAGTTAATGGGGAAGCCAAGATTCCAAGATAGACAGTCTGATGTTACAACTGCATCCTTAACCATCACCTAAAGTTTTAGAAACTTTTTTTCCCCAACAGTCAGATGGCTACATTAACTTAAACTGAGTTCACCAAGTACCACCAGTGAAGAGAATTATTTGCCCTCACTCTGCTTACATCTAAGGTCAGTCTTATTTTAGGACAATCTGGATTCCACAGTACTCCAACACACAGATTACATCCTCGATGGTTTGTCTATAAAGTATTATATAAGGTGCTGTTTATTATGCTAATGGAAAAGAGTGTACCTAAGCAAATTGCATAGCCCAGATTTTACCCTAATTTTCACAAAGTCCAAATAGAGTACAAATGAGTGAAACTGAACTATATTTTGAAATTTATAAAAGTTGGTACATGAAAAAGCTAAAATATGAGTGTAAATCTTACTGCCTATTTAAAGGTGGGGTCAACAAAAGGTGGTTGAAAGAAAAGGAATTTTTCTATCTCCAAGGCAGAAAATAAAGAACAAGCAGTGGGAGCTAAAAATCCAAAAGACAGCTGAAGAAGTTCTGAATTGTAACTCCCAGGGTTTTAAGTGTTGAGATGAGTTTTCTTCATGGGAAACAAAAGGCAAATCAGTTAATGAGACTGAAGGTGAAGTGTTATGAATCTGCAGAGAAAGCAAGCTGACAGCTTGATTGGCATATTGAAGGAGAGAAGGAGAATGAATGGAAAATTTATCAGACAAATTTACAGATGCCTTTTTAACCTCAGGAATGAACAGGGGTAGAGATGGAAAAATGCTTTCATCCTTAAATGACCAGTAATTTTGGGCCCTCATTGTCTGGATACAAGGAGGATTTATCTAACTGATATAAAATCTTATTGATGCACCTAAGGATGAGAATGAGACAAATTCATGGGGACAGAATATCCATAAAGCAGAATTGAGAATTTATCTGTAATGCCTCTGAGGTATCCAGCAAGGACCAGGTATCTTGAGAAGCAACATACCTGGTCCCAGCAGAAACATAAATAACTGGACCCAAGGATCATAGAAGCAGGGGCAGATAGTTCTTGAGGATTTTGTCTTCCTTCCACTTTTCTTTTCCGTTTGGAGCCCTGATTTTTTTTGCCAAGCTAGCTCTCAACCATATTCTTTTTTGGTTTCATGGCTTGTTGCTTTTCCTCTGAAGTATTTAGCTAGACAGTGTATCTGGTCAACTTTTTCACTTGGCCCCTTGACCATTCTAGTTGCCTCTGTCAAGGAGGCAGCCCTCTGAGTCTATTAACAGTTCTGGATTTGTTCCTGATGGTTGGACTTCAAACATGAAGAGTATCAAATAGCTGACAAGATGTTTGGGGATACACGAGTACCAGGGGCCTTCCCACTTCCATAGTGCCTTGATAGCCATGAGGCCCATTGGTTTGGGCCCAGCCTGTTTATGGTTACAGCTGGGATTGTGCCCAAACCAGTTCAATGCTCCTTTCCTTATGATTGTCCTCCATGGGCTACCCACTGTGAGACATCTTCTTAACTTCCAGTTGGTCACACACCTATTCTTTGCTGTATCTTAAGGCACTGCTGAACCTAGGTTGTTTGAAAGTGGGTTTATTAGGGTTCTCCAGAGAAATAGAATCAGTCAAAGAATTGGCTCGTATAATTACAGAGGCTGAAAAGTCCCAAGTTTTGCAGTTGGCAAGCTAGAGACTCAAGAGGTCTGATGGTATAGTTCCAGTCCAAGTCTGAAGGCCTAAGAACCAGGAGAGCTGATGGTGTAAGTTTCACTCTGCAAGCAGAAAACCAATATCCTAACTCAGGTAGTCAGGCAGGCAAAGTTCCCTCATACCCTGCCTTTTGATCTATTCAAGTCATCAACTTATTGGATGAGGCCCACACTCACTGGGGAGGGCAGTCTGCTTTAGTCTACAGATTCAAATATTAACCTCATCCAGAAACACCCTTACAGATATACCTAGAACAATATTTGACCAAATGTCTGGCCATCTTTTGGTGGAGTCAAGTTGCCATAAGTTAACCTTAATATCAGTAAGATTATTACTTTCTAGCAAATATTCTAAAAGGGCTTTCTAGCCCTACTCACCAACCAAAATGCTTATCCCACCACCCTCTTGTCAGTTCAGGAACCAATCAGAATAATGAGAGGTTATTTTTTTATGTATGTATGGATGGATTCCCAGGTGGCACAGTGGTAAAGAATCTGACTGCCAATGCAAGAGATGCAAGAGACATGAGTTCAATTCCTGGGTTGGGAAGATCCCCTGGAGTAGGAAATGGCAATCCAAGCCAGTATTCTTGCCTGGAAAATTCCATGGACAGAGGAGCCTGGTGGGCTACAGTCCATGGGGTCGCAAAGGGTTGGACATGACTGAGCATGTATCCACAGTCCACAGTCCATGTATACATGTCTTTTTAACAATAATGTTGCAATAGTCCAGAAGAGAAATGAAAAGCCTTTATTTCTGCTCCTGTCTCTTCTAGTTTCTGGAAAGCCTTTTGAATTCAGGACAGGATCCATGACATTTTAGACTCATCAGAGGAGTGGAAAACAGACTTAAAACAAGATGAGAGTCATCTAATATAATTTGGCTAACTCCTGTGTATTAAGAAACATTATATTAATAAATTTTTAATAAAAAGTTTCCCCTCAAATTGGGACTTATTTCTTTGCTACACTACCATTTGGTCCTAGCTTCCAACTTTTCTTCCTCAAACTAGAAAGTAACCCATATCAGTCACCAGGTGGTGCCTTCCTCTTAATACTTTTGGTCAGGATCTTCCATTTATGCAGGAAGAGACAGTATCCAGATACCTTCTGTCTTGTTTTATGCAGACACAAGGCTAGTCAAGAGCCACAAACGGGATCAATTTTGGTAATTAAAAATCCTGAATTCCTTTGTGTTCTATTTGGGACCTGATTTCATTACAGTTTTGATAATCATTCCTGGTTGTTACTTTGGGTTTGTATGTTTGTTTTGTTGTATCTCATTGCCAATCAGTGAGAAATTCTGTAGAGATAAGGTGGTCTTACATGCCAATTTGCCAGGGACTGTCTGTTTATGAGTATTTCCTTGACTTAATGTGTTAATGATCCTTTTTTTCATTCGCCAAAGCATCCCAGTATGGATGATAAATCATATGTTCACCCTATAAATAGTGGTCATTTGGAATAGATTAATGTTAAATTTACTATTGTGGGTCAATGTTAAACCATATTTTGTGCTTTTCTGAGACCAGATTCAAATTCTAGCCTAGGTGTTTCTCGGTGTCAAGGTAAACATTTGAAAAGGAGTGTCTTTGGGAGCTGCTCTCCACTATGCCACTTCAAGGGTTACTGAGAATTTCTATGTATCTGATCTTAAATTATCTATCTCTAGATATTTCAAAAAGTCTAGGTTTACTCTGGAAGTTTATTCCTGGAACTTGAAACAATTTTAGCATTATTTTAATGTGAACTCAAGACATCTTTCCTTCGAATTTTATTTTTAAAATAAAAGCTTATTTTTCTTTGAAAATTAGAAGGCTTTGATCTGTGTGAAGAACTTGCATTTATCACCCTGGACTGCAGATTTCTTTTTTTCATGGGTCTGTGTCAGTAAGATTGTCAAGTGTCCATTAGAGCCCAAGTTGCTTCTCAAGACTTCTCATTTAGCTTAGCCTATTTGATTGCACCCAAATGTAAGTCCAGCACAATCCTCATCCTTCTGATGCACTTTGGAAACCATTGTTCAATTCATAGTTATGGAACATTTGCCCAAGTAAAAGCTTGTGCCTGAATCAACTGTCACAGGGTAAAATAGGAAAAAAATTAAGGGCCGTGTGTCAAAGCTGGATAGAAGCTGGACCTGCTGGGGATAACTGGCTGAGGAAAGGGGGAATTTGTTGGTACCTGAGTCCAAGAGAAGGCTGTGTAATGAGTTTTCTTTGCCATCTTTTTTTTCACTCCCTCTTCCCTTCCTTTCTGTGACTTGCTTTTTTTTTTCTAGCTTATCTTTTCATTTTCTTTCTTTCTTTAAATATAGTTGATTTATAATATTATGTTTGTTTTAGGTGTACAGCATAATGATTCAGTATTTATTGCAGAATTATACTCCATTACACATTAGTACAAGATAATGGTTATAATCCCCTGTGCAGTATAGTACATATCTGTCACTTATCTATTTTATACATAGTAGTTTGTGTCTGTTAATCCCATAACCCTAACTTGCCCCTTCCTGTGACTTGCTTTCATTTTCCCTTGTTCCCAACTCTTCCTAATCTCTTAGATTCCAACAAAAGCTAGGAATCCTCTCCCCAGAATACAGCCCCAATGTGCAAATTGAACATACAACTTCTGGGAGTTGATGCCTGAAGCTTTCCAGGTTAAGAACTCCTGGGATAAGTGTACTTGTGGTCCACCTCTTGTCATAAATCAAATAATAAAATAGTTTCAAGGAATCACCTTAAGAAGACAAAAACAACTTCAAATGAATTTGGCAAGTAGGTGATTAGTATGAATGTTAAAAGATTACACTAGATGATATAGCGGGCAGGGAGCTTGGAAAGCATATGAGACCCAGGATGATTTCCGATGTCCACACACTCATAAAACTGTTTGTTAGCCAATGCTGAAAATAGAGATGTGGCATCATCCATGTGATGACATCTAGAGCTACATCTACGACTATTATTGGTCGTATCTATTGGTGACATTTTCTGTATACTACAAAACCCCCAAACATTATATACTTGTAAGAAGTGTCATTAATGTGAATTTAGCTGGTCAATAAATGTAATAACCCTGAGTGATTCTTTTTATAAATGAACATTCTGAACATTGAAGAATGACTTTAGGCTCTCAGGAGCTATTTTTATTTTGAACACATTTTCATGCACATGCACACATGTGTACACACATACACATGCAAATTTCCTTTAGTCACTCCTCTTTCCTAAATATGTTTTAAAACTTCTTCCTCAAGGTGCTGTCCTGTCTATAGGGAAAAAACTCTGCTTTGCCTATTTGTTATCTCGTCCCAAATCTCCTATTTGGACTTTTTTTCTCATTTCTTACCTACTACTCAGTAGAACCAGATGATAATCTTATAAGGAATTTGCATGATATAAATGCACTATTAAATAAGCATAACAGAAATGTATTGCTCTATTGTAAATTACTAATATAATCTCATTTCCATCTGGGAATCCTTTAAAGCATGCTTAAATTTTTAGTAATGGTAAGTTAATGACATATTAAAAATGAAAAAATAACTATTTATCTGAAGCATCAACAATATTATTATTGTATATATTAAAAGGTCATCATTTACTTAAAACATAATTATAGAATGACTCTAAACCACACAGAGACTTACTTTTAAACGTATACATTACATTCTCCCACTGATACTTAGCTGTATTTAAACAGTGGTGGTTGGATTTTTAAAAGGAGGAAGCACTATATCATTATCAAGTATTTGTCCTTTGAACAAATTTGGCCCATAGGGCACTGACCTTCTAAAATCAAAACCAACGGTGCCACATCAATGAATCGATAGCACTGAGTGTGCTCTCTCCTCTTTTGCCCTAGATTCAGGTTCTAGGGATTATGGGAACTTAAAAAGAAATATGATGAAAATAACTTGGCCAGCTACGAGAAAAAAAGCTCTACTTGAGAAGTAAGGAAGAGTCAAGTATATCAGCTAAGTGGAACTTCAAAAAAATTAATAAATGGCTCTTTTCTCTTTGGTAAATATCTCTCCAAGTTATCACAATAAACTCAACATAGTGTGAGTTAGCAGTTAACCTTTGATTATATTTAGAAAATGAAGTATGCACCTCAGATATGCAGATGACACCGCCCATATGGCAGAAAGTGAAGAGCTAAAGAACCTCTTGATGAAAGTGAAAGAAGAGAGTCAAAAAGTTGGCTTAAAGCTCAACATTCAAAAAACTAAGATCATGGCATCCAGTCCCATCACTTCATGGCAAATAGATGGGGAAACAGTAGAAACAGTGGCTGACTTTATTTTGAGGGGCTCCAAAACCACTGCAGATGGTGATTGCAGCCATGAAATTAAAAGACACTTACTCCTTGGAAGGAAAGTTATGACCAATCTAGGCATCATATTAAAAAGCAGAGACATTACTTTGCCAACAAAGGTCACTCTAGTCAAGGCTATAGTTTTTCCAGTAGTTATGTATGGATGTGAGAGTTAGACTATAAAGAAAGCTGAGCACCGAAAAACTGATGCTTTTGAACTGTGGTGTTGGAGAAGACTCTTGAGAGTCCCTTGGACTGCAAGGAGATGCAACCAGCCCATCCTAAAGGAGATCAGTCCTGGATGTTCATTGGAAGGACTGATGTTGAAGCTGAAAGTCCAATCCTTTGGCCACCTGATGTGAAAAGCTGACTCATTTGAAAAGATCCTGATGCTGGGAAAGATTGAAGGCAGGAGAAGGGGACGACAGAGGATGAGATGGTTGCATGGCATCACCGACTCAATGGACATGAGTTTGGGTAAACTCTGGGAGTTGGTGATGGACAGGGAGGCCTGGTGTGCTGCAGTCCATGGGGTCGCAAATAGTCGGACATGACTGAGTGACTGAACTGAACTGAATTGAAAGGATCCCAAACAGGATAATATTTTAAAAGTTCTGTTTCACTTAGCATTTACTTTCCCGCTGTGTTTTTCTTAAACAACTATTAAAATCATTTTACTTTGCCCAAGGGGCATACCTCAGTGTGAGGGATTCAGGTTCCTTGGAGTGTGCTGTGACTGGGGAAGACACACATCAAGTGAAATAATTACCACAGAAATATTTGCCCACAGAAAGTAGAAGTGATAATAAAAGTTGGGGTTTGTATAACACAGCACAATTTATAAATTTCACATATATGTTCCTCAACCTTGGAAGGTAGAAAAGGTATATAATTATTACCCATGGGTTATACATGGATGGATGGAAAGAAAGAGAAACAATAATAGGAATTTATTTTTAGTAGTCTGTGTAGACACTTAAATTTCAGTTTAATGCAAACCCTAGTTGTATCCCTTCTGATCGTCACAGACAAATGTTTTCAATTTTGCATCCTATGTCTGAAACTACCAGGTTCTACCTTCACCAGGTATGGCATCCAAAACAGGGACTTTGCACATGCACACACCTCCCAGTAATTGCCAGTCTTATAGAATTCAGATCATTTCCAGGTTAATGTCTATTTTGGATGAATGTTTTGATCATGGGAACATTTTGAAAGAAGGCTGCTCATCATTCAAATATGAATTCATCCATTTCTCCACTTATCAAATATGTGCCCTGAAGGTTAAGAGTGAATCAGAAGTGGTCCTGGCCTGCAACAAGCTAAACACAAATCTTAAAACAGCAAACTAACTGGAAAGTACTTGGAGGAAGATTGGATGCTACAAATTTAGCTTTTGCCAAGACAAGATGTGTTCTTGGTGGTGGTGGTTGTTAGGGCAAAATGTTTTTTGTAGATTTGAGAGACCCTAATTCAATTATTTGAAACTTCACCATCCTAAAAGATCACCAGGGAGCCTTGTTTAAATGAGATGTCTGGGTCCCACCCCCAGATACAGTATCCTAATTTAATTTTCTCGAGTAGAGCCAGTGAATTTGAATTTTAAACAACACCCATCACCTGCCCCCCCAACCGAGGCATTCAAATAAGTGAGTTCAAGAGACCCAGATAGCCCTCAAAATGTTCTCCAACCAAGTAGCCTTTGTTTGGGGATCTTGCACGTCTAGTCATACTCTTTCTCTGGAACTTGATTCCAAGAAGAACTTGAGAATTAGTCCAAATGCTTCGAGTTCTCACAGTGGGGGTGATCTTCATGAATGTGTCTCTGTTTGCAATGAACTCTGTTTCCTTAAAGCATGCAATGTTTGCCTTAATTATAGAGATGAAAGCTTTCTGCCCTATATTCTGGTCTGAGTCTGTCCCTCTCTCTCACTTGATGGTGAGCTATCAAAGGCAAGGGGTTCACAGTCAACAATCTTTCCACTGCCCTGCCTTGCACATGAGGAAGTTTGCAGGAAATGCTCATGTGGTTGAATTAAATGGACAGGATTTTAAGAACTTGAAATGTGTATGCTTTTCTATTCCAAGAACCACTTGGAATTGCCTCGGGATGATTCTCCTCTACTGAGCAGAAAGCCCTAGTAAGAGTTCTGTTCACCCTCTAAAGAGGCAAATGTTGTTATAAAGGGCTGCTCCCTATGTTCCAAACTCTTATGGCTTTTGTGAATATCTTTGCATTAAATTCATGCAGAACTGATAATTAATGTTTTTTCTTCAACTATTTCCTTATAGAAATCTCGGATCTAAACAGAAAATTTTCACTGAAATGATGAACCCATTGCAAAGTTTTTTAGTGAGGCTTCTGGGCAGGTTGCGTGTTGTTAGTTCTGAGCCTTTAAACATGAACATACACACCAGCAACCACATCTGCAAAAAAATGTCCATGTGCATCATTCCATGGTGTTACTCAAAAATATAGAAGAAAATGAGTTAAATAAAAACACGCAACAATGAGTGTGTCTGCTGGGAGAACTTCCTTGTGTTTTCCATTATCACAGCTAAACATTGTCAGACCCTTAACTTGATTTTAATGTATTTAAGCAATAACCATCAAGGCACAGGGTACTTTCTGGGAATTAATGAGCAGCGAGAAGAGTTGGTGGCCCAAAGTCAGACTGAGAACTGTTAACCCCAGTTAGCAATCAATTTCCCAGGAAATGCCTGGCACTGAGGTTGGTAGTACTATTTATAAGCCCTTTATATATGAAGAAAAGAAATACATATATTCCCCCTGCCATGCCTTCATTTCACAGAATGCTGTGGGAAAGCTGAGAGCTGAATCACACTGTTGCTGCTGCATTAGGCCTTTTCTGCTAAATTAAAAGTAATTATCAAAATGAAGGCTTTGGTCTACAACCAAAGCCATATGTAAGTGCCCCCACACTACCCTCCTCTTCCTCATCCCCACCACCTGTAAATTAAAGGGAAGTAGTAACGACAGCACCTTCCTGAGACATTTCTTAATGAAGTCCAGCACACATGCAGGAAAATGCATGAATCTTAAGTGTACAGCTTGATACAATTTTTTGAGATGAACTCACTCGCATTATGACCCAGATCAAGGCTGAGAACATTTCCAGAATCACTAAAGACTTCCTCATTCTCTCTCTCAGGCAGGATCCCAACAAAGGTAATCACAATTCAGCCCTCAAATGCCATAGAATTGTCTTTCCTTTTCTTAAAGTGTCAGTTGCTCAGTGGTGTCCGACTCTTTGCGACCCCATGGACTGTAGCCTGCCAGGCTCCTCTGTCCATGGGATTCTCCAGGCAAGAATACTGGCATGGGTTGCCAGGCTCTCCTCCAGGGAGTCTTCCCAACCCAGGAATCACACCCAGGTCTCCCACATTGCAGCTGGATTCTTTACCATCCGAGCCACCAGGGAAACCCTTTCATTTTCCTAAGTGTTATGTAAATGGAATCATACAGTGGGTCCTCTTTTTGTGTCTTTTTTTCCTCAACATTGTCTGTGAGACTCATATATGTTGTTGCATGCTACTCTTTTTCATTGTTGCTTCAGAGAAACTTTTTTTTCAATTTAAGTGTTTAATATTAATGGAGACAGAATTGACTTCTGGCTTTTATTATTATTATTATTATTAAAATTTTCCCATGTATAATGATTGTTTTTTAATCTTGAATCTTTTTATTGAAGTACAGTTGATTTTCAGTTGATTGTATTTTAGATGTACAGCAAAGTGATTCAATTATATATGTATCTACTCTTTTTCAAACTCTTTTCCCATTTAGATTACTACAGAATATTCAATGAGAGTTCCTTGTACTACACAGCAGGTCCTTGTTGGTTACCTATTTTATATATAGTAGTATATATATGTTACTTCCCAAATTCCTAAATTATCCTTCCCGCCAGCTTTCCCCTGTCATAACCATGGGTTTGTTTTCTCTATGAATCTCTTTCCATTCTGTAAATAAGTTCATTTCTATCTTTTTTTTTATTCCAAATGGAAGTGATGTCATATGGTATTTGACTTTGTCTGAAGAGTAACTTTTAAATATGCTAAAGCTTAAAAAAAATAAGCAGAAAAAACATTTTTCTTTTTCTGACCTGTAAGAAGCTTTGATGTCTCAAAGCATGAATGTCTAGATTCTGTTAGGACTGGGATAGTAACACATATCCAACAGAACTGTGTGTTTAGGACATAATAAACCTTACCAGTGGTAAGGCAACTGCTTCATAAGGCTGTTCCAAGGACAGGCACAAGAATTATGTATAAACTTATACACAAGAATTGTGTATAAACAAGCATAAAATGTAAAACGTAGCTGAGGCATCTTTCTTAACCTCTGTCCTCCTTCCCAATTGTGAAAGGAAGTATTGTCAAGTGCCTATTACATGCTAGGTTCTTTAGCACTTTTGTTGCAGAAACCAGTACTCGAGAAACCAAGCACCACGTTCAGACAGTTGGAGAACTCAGGTTTATTACGCCAGCGGGCCCAGAGGACTTAACACTCCAAGCTCTGAGCCCCAAACAAAGAGATTACAGAGTTTTTATAGACAGACTGTAGTGGGCAACACTAGCTGTTTAATAGGTTGGTTTAAACTAAGGGGTTTCGCGTGTGTGGGAACAGTGGTCAAGATGGGGAGGGGGATGCCTGACCTGGACAGGCATGATTAAGCAGGTTTGCAGGGGCTGAGCGATTGCAAAGAGCAGGACAAGGATGAGTGAGATAAACTCCAGTTTCTAGTATTGCAAGTCCCCACTTTCTGAGACTACATGACCTACGTGATCTAGACTTTGCAAAGGGCAAGCTGAGTTACAGAGGCAGAAGAAGGAGGTTATGCAAAATTTTAACTTTTCCTCTTCACTTTGTCCTCACCACACTCCATGAATGTAGGTATTGTTTTCTCCAGTTCACAGTTGGAAAAATTGAGGAATGCCAGCTGATTTGCTCAAGGTCACAAAGGTAAGTGATAGAGTTAGAACTCAGGATCTAACTCTGAAATTTAAGCCATTTCATCATACCCATAGCCAGGTGAGAAATGTGGGCCAGAGGGAATCATTGACTAGGGAGGGGAGAAGGATGACACAGGATTCACTGAGATTCTAGTCAGCAGCCCTAGGCTCCTGGGGGCATATCTGAGCCTTCAGTATCTGGACTTTTAAGTGCCATTTTATTTTATAAAAAAAAAAAAATTTGGCCATGCCACGTGGCTTTTAGGATCTTAGTTCCCCAACCAGGGATTGAATCTAGGCTCTGGCTGTGAAAGCTCCAAATCCTAACCCCTGGACTGCCAGGAAATTCCCTAAGTGACATTTTGATGAAACTTGGCTTTAGTCTGCATTTACCAGTGTAAGGGATGTCTTAAGCATCCTCTCAATACTCTTATAAATTGACACTTAACATTTATTGATAACTTAGTATGTTCCAGACGCCATTTTCATGCTTTCCATGCATTAGCTCATTAAGTCCTTTTAAACACCTTATGAGAAAATACTCCAGATAACCCCATGTTACTGAAGAAAAAACTGAAGCATAAAGGAGTTAAGTGGCTTGCTCGAGGTCACACAGCTGGAAGTGAGGGGTCTGAATCTGAATTTGAATCTAAGGATTTAAATCGCAGGTGGTTGAGATCCATTAGCTTGTAAACTCTATACCATACTGCCTCAGGGTAGGCCAGTGTACCTTTCATAAGCAAATTTGCCCTTGTCCTGTATTTTGACCCAGCCATTCAATTCAGATACAAATTCCTAAAGGGCAGACAGTATTGTATTTCATATTATTGTTTTAAAACTTATCTTGAGTTCTGTATCTAGTGGGTGCTGAGTAAATATCAGCTGACTCACATATCAAAACATTTATTGAATCTCCAATAGGTTTTCATTTTGGAGGATGGATCGCCTGATGGATAATGCATAACAGTGATCCTATTTCCCAAATGAAAAATAAGAAGATATTCTCTAAGCCGTTTTGTTTTTAAATTTTTGAATATAAAAAGTGTTGGGTAGGGTGATCAAATCACATTTGTTGGTTATTATTCTCATTATGTATTTCTATGTAACAAATCACCCAAACTTAGTAGCAGGAAGTCACAATTATCTTTTTATACTCCCAGATTCTGTGTGACAAGAATTCAGGCAGGGAACCGGCAAGTGTGGCTTATCACGCTTTCAAAAAGTCTGACGCCTCAGCTATGAAGAATCAGATGACTGGAAGTGGCTTGAATGGCTAAGGACTGGAATCACCTGGAGCAGGGGTTCCCAACCCTCAGGCCATGGATGGGTGCCTAGAAACAGGGCCACACAGCAGGAGGTGAGTGGAGGGCAGGCGAGTGAAGCTACATCTTTATTTATGGCAGCTCCCCATTACTCTCCCATCACCCCCAAATGGGACCTCCTAGTTGCAGGAAAACAAGCCCAGGGCTCCCACTGATTCTGCATTATGGTGAGTTATATAATTATTTCATTATATATCACAATGTAATAATAATAGAAACAAAGTGCACAATAAATGTAACACGCTTGAATCATCCTGAAACCATCCCCCCAATCCCTGTCCCTGGAAAAATTGTCTTCCACGAAGCTGGTCTCTGGTGCCAAAAAGGTCGAGAACCACAGATCTAGAGGCTTCTTCACTCATATGTCTGGTGTCTTGTCTGTGATGTCTTATAGACTGGGAATGATGACTTGAGCACCTACTCATGGTCCCTCCATGTGACTTGGGTTCTCTCACAGCCTGGTGTCTCAAAAGAGTCTGACGTCTCACACGGCAGCTCAGGGCTCCAAGTCAGAATGTTCTACCAAACAAGGTAAAAGCTACATCACTTTTTTTGATCTAGCCTCAGAAATCATATAGTACCACTTTTTACTAGACTCTATTGTTTAAAGTAGTCACAAGCCTGCCAATGTTCAAAGGAAGGGTTTGATCCCCACCTGTCGATAGAAGTATCAAAGGACATGTAGCCATGTTTTAAAATCGCTACAGTTATACAGTCACTAATGACAGTCTGCACTGTCCTAGTGATGAGAGAACAGACTCTATGGTTTCAATACCTTTAAACCATGAAGTTTTTGCACCTTACTTTATGTCCCTTGGTATGTTCCAGTGTCTCTTAGTTTATAGTCCATGGGAACTTGAATAGTGTTTGTATCTTGCTGTTGTGTGAAAATTGTATAAATCTTAATTATATTGAATTGGTTCATAGTACTTTTCAAGTCTACTATATCCTTCTACTTTTCTGTCTATTCATTCTATTAAGTTTTGAGAGTTTGATATTGAAACCCTCATTAAAAATCTTAATTTACCTATTTAAAAAAATGATGGTAATCTATAGTGGAACTATGTGTAACTTTATTCTGTATTTTCCAAGTCTGCTGTAAATGTGTTATCATACTTTCATAATTTAAAAAATAAGAAAGGAAAAAAAGGTTTGCATTGTCCCAAGAAAGCCAAGACCAAGTCAGCTTCAATAGAGCAATGATGGAACTTGAAAGTGTTGAATTGGTGTTGAAACTATATTACTCTGGTGTCCAACTAATTTTATTCTATAGTCTTGGGACATCTTGGATCTCCATGGATGTCCCCCAATGAAGCACTCCCATTAATGCATGTAAGTTGCCTTTGCTCTTCCCCTCATTAGAGTAAGGTGACATTTCAGCTCCCAGCTTTTGCTTCCCTGCTTTCTCACTCCTTCCTGGGTGATACTGTAACTTGAGATTTTCCTCTTACTTCTTCCCTGTCAAAGCCGTGTCCTGTGTGGAACATTATTGGCTAGGAAGCTGTGATCCATTTGAGGAGATAAATGTGAAGCAGAGTAATCAATATCTAAGGCCACAACCCAGGTTGATACCCTCACGGTGAATGGGGCTTCCAGTTATCTAGTAAACAGTTGCACAGGGTATTTGCACTTGCTATCTAGTAGACTTGTCATTTTGTAACCATCAGTCTTTCTGTATGTTTAGTTGTCCTAATCTAGAATCAAGTCATCCAGAATATCAGAGGGCACTCAGAGTTCATGTTTTGTTTCAATCCGTGTATTTTACAGGTGAGGGCACTGATGCCCGAGAGGTCGCTAGGGAGCCTTCTCTGAAGTCAAAAGCTACGAAGGAAAGGAGTACAGAACAGAACCCAGATCTCTTTACTGCCAATCCATGCTCTTTTCACTTCACTGCCTAAATCCTCACCACCTCTTCCTAGACCCACGCAGTGCCCCTCACACTTACTTAAAAGAGCCCTATCCACAGAGGCACCTGGGAGCCAAAAAGCTGAGAGACTGCTCTCTTTCTGCTTTTCCCATTTTCCTTTCCTTCGTTAGATTGAGGATAGGACTCTGGTGTGTGTCTGTGTGTGTGCGTGCGTGTGTGTGTGTGTATGCGTGTGTGTGTGCGTGTGTGTGTGTGCTCAGTCATGTCTGAGGCTATGCGACCGTAAGGAGTGTAACCCTCCAGGCTCCTCTGTCCACGGGATTTCCCAGGCAATGATACTGGAGTGGGTTGCCATTTCCTTCTCCAGAGGATCTTCCTGACCCAGAGACAGAACCCACATCTCTTGCGTCTCCTGCATTGGCAGGCGGATTCTTTACCATTAGTACCACCTTTGATAGGGAGATTGAATGGATTGTAAGAAACTGGAAGGGCTTTTGATCTTTAGGTGGTATTCTTCTGGGGTTTTAACAGAGTGTGTTGGACCATTTTTCATGGAGGCAAGTTTTAGGACTGGGGATTACCTTCTGCTTAGGAGATGTCTTTAGTTGCAAAGAGCTGAGGCTACTAGGACAAGGTTCAGAGGATCGGAAGGGTTTGTGTGAGATTCGAAGTTAAAAGGAAAATATATAGAAATCTCGTATACTCCAAATTTTTCCAAGGCAGTCTTGATTTTTATTTTTGGTCAATTGTTTAGCCTTATGTTAAGATAGAGGGTTTCCTATACAAACTAGGAATAGAAGGAATCTTCTGCAACCTGATAAAGAATATCTGTGAAATACCTACAGTGAAGATTATGCTTAATGGTGGAATACTAAGCACTTTCCTCCTAAGATCAGGAACAAGGGAAAGATATCTGCTCTCATTAATTTGATTAATTTGATTCAGTACTGTTTAAAGAGTCCTTGCCAGGGATTCCTTGAGTTCCAGTGATTAAGGCTCTGAGCTTCAACTGCAGGGGACATTGGTTTGATCCCTGATCCATCCTTGATCTGGGAACTAAGATCCCGCATACCCCATGGCCAAAAAAAAAAAAAAATACTCATTAAAATATTTGAGACTTCTCTGGCCAGTGGTCAAGACTCTGCATTTCCAATGCAGGCGGTGCAGGCTCAAATCCTGGTCAGGGAACTAAGTTCCCTCCTGCCACTGGGCATGACCAAACTAATAATAATAATAAATGAAGAGTCCTAGCCAGTGAAATTAGGCAAGAAAAAAGATTCAAAAATTGGGAAGAAAAAGAAAGCTATCATTATTTATAGATGTTCAGTTCAGTTCAGTTCAGTCGCTCAGTTGTGTCCAACTCTTTGCAACCCCATGGACTGCAGCATGCCAGGCCTCCCTGTTCATCACCAACTCCCAGAGTTTACTCAAACTCACGTCCATCCAGTTGGTGATGCCACCCAACCATCTCATCCTCTGTCGTCCCCTTCTTCTCCTGCCTTCAATCTTTCCCAGCATCAAGATCTTTTCAAATGAGTCAGTTCTTTGCATCAGGTGGCCAAAGTATAGGAGTTTCAGCTTCAACATCAGTCCTTCCAGTGAATATTCAGGATTGATTTCCTTTAGGATGGACTGGTTGGATCTCCTTGCTGTCCAAGGGACTCTCAAGAGTCTTCTCCAACACCACAGTTCAAAAGCATCAATTCTTCGGCACTCAGCTTTCTTCACAGTCCAACTCTCACATCCATACATGACTACTGGAAAAACCATAGCTTTGACTAGGCGGACCTTTGTTGGCAAAGTAATGCCTCGCTTTTTAATATGCTGTCTAGGTTGGTCATAATTTTTCTTCCAAGGACCAAGCATCTTTTAATTTCATAGCTTCAGTCAACATCTGCAGTGATTTCGGAGCCCAAAAAAATAAAGTTTCTCATTGTTTCCCCATCTATTTGCCATGAAGTGATGGGTCCAGATGCTATGATCTTTGTTTTCTGAATGTTGAGTTTAAATCCAACTTTTTCACTCTCCTCTTTCACTTTCATCAAGAGGCTCTTTAGTTCTTCACTTTCTGCCATAAGGGTGGTGTCATCTACCTATCTGAGGTTATTGATATTTCTCCCAGCAATCTTGATTCCAGCTTGTGCTTCATCAAGCCCAGCGTTTCTCATGATGTACTCTGCATAGAAGTTAAATAAGCAGGGTGACAATATACAGCCTTGACATACTCCTTTACCTATTTGGAACCAGTCTGTTGTTCCATGTCCAGTTCTAACTGTTGCTTCCTGACCTGCATACAGGTTTCTCAAGAGGCAGGTCAGGTGGTCTGGGATTCCCATCTCTTTCAGAAATTTCCACAGTTTACCACAGAGTCAAAGGCTTTGTCATAGTCAATAAAGCAAAAGTAGATATTTTGGAGGGACTCTCTTGCTTTTTCTATGATCCAACAGATGTAAGCAATTTGATCTCTGGTTCCTATGCCTCTTCTAGATCCAGTTTGAACATCTGGAAGTTCACGGTTCATATACTGTTGAAGCCTGGCTTGGAAGATTTGGGGCATTACTTTGCTAGAGTGTGAGATGAGTGCAATTGTGTGGTAGTTTGAATATTTTTTGGCATTGCCTTTCTTTGGGATTGGAATGAAAACTGACCTTTTCCAGTCCTGTGGTCACTGCTGAGTTTTCCAGATTTGCTGGCATGTTGAGTGCAGCACTTTCACAGCATCTTCTTTTAAGATAATTTATAGATGATGATTGTTTATATAGAAAACTAAAGAATCTACAAAAAAACTAGTAGAATAAGTGAGTCTAGTATGATATAAGATCAATATACAAAAATAAATTGTACTTGCCTGGAGAATCCCATGGACAGAGGAACCTGTCAGGTTACAGTCCATAAGTTTGAACACAACTGAAGCAACTTAGCATGCATGCATGCACACAGTACTTACAATAGACAATTAGAAAAGGGAATCAAATCACTATAATAACCTCAGATACCATTATATACTTAGGAATAATTCTAAATCTATGGATGATTGTAGTACCTCCCAATTTAGTATGCTATGAATTTCAACAATTTCACTAAAAAATAGTTGCTCCAACCCAGTGATTTCCTATCTATTCCATGCTTCCAATCACACTTTTGCCATCAGATGCCTTCAATTAATCACACAATTTGCATCTTTCATTGTATAAAGTAGAATGAAATATATTAAGCAATAATGTATTTTATTTGATTTAACATTTAAAACTATATTTTGGCATTTAAAATAATCATTTAAAAACTGTAGCATTTGGGGAAATGAAGTTTATGAAATTTTAAAATAGCCGAAACATGGGCACTGGAAACAGTTACTTCTACCAGTTTTGATGGCTAAGATAAAAATGAAGCTAAAGAATCAATAAATAATATTAAAATGAGTTTTATAGGTCCAGATAAATATAGAAGTAAAAGAAATTATACTATTAGGGAGTTGAGCTGAAAGTAAGAACATTGTAGGAAATTAGAAATGAGACCATGTTTTCCTGGAAGGTGACAGTAACTTGTGCTTCACAAAAGCTTGAACAAGTATGATGTAGGATGAAATGGACTTTTCCAGAATCCATAAAAATGTCTTTTTATAAAAATTTTTACAAGAGTATAGTTGATTTACAATTTGTGTGAGTTTCAGATGTACAGCAAAATGACTCAGTTATACATATATGTAATCTGTTTTTTTTCATATTCTTTTCCTATATAGGTTATTACAGAATATTGAGTAGAGTTCCTTGTGCTATGCATTAGGTCCTGGTTTGGTTATCTATTTTATCTACAGTAGCATGTATATGTTAATTCCAGTCTCCTAATTTACCACTTCACCTACACATTTCCCCTTTGGTAACCATGAATTTGATTTCGAGATATGTGAATCTGTTTTGTATTAATAAATAAGTTCATTTGTGTAATTTATTCAGTAAAAAAAAATAAGTCTGAAAGAAATTTGCCTAAAGTGAAAAATTGCATCACTAAATAAAAAATGACAGTCTCCTAATTTTTGTGTGGCTGCAACAAAGACTTGGGTCCAGTTTAAGATCAGTTGAAATCATACATTCATAAAAATCTAGGAAGACTTTGTGAACTTAATCAGACCAGAATGTGGGAAGCAGGCACCCTGAGTGAATTCATGAATTAAACTTCTGGCTTCCTTTTAGTCTTGAATTCAGAAGCTCTGTCCTCTCCCCTCAGCACTTACCGGAACAAAAGGAACTTAGAACAAAATTTGCATATCTCTAAGGGGGGGAGAGAATTTTCTACCCTCAGGAACTATCAGTTTAAGAAGCATACAATACCTGTACGTTTGACCTAATTATAGCAATGTGTTCTAATTGAGATTTACTTTGAAAGACACTCAGACTTTTAAAGAGGAAATGGATAATAAATATCTATGTAAGAAATGTCCCTTTTTGAAATACACTCTGAAGAATTTAGGAATAAAGAGAAGTGATATCCTCAACTTACTCTAAAATGATTCAAAAAAAATTACATACGCACATGCACAGAGATGACAAGAAAGCAAATGGGGCAAAGTAGAAACTGTTTATGAATCTGAGTGAAGGATATATAAGAGATCTTTAAATTTGAAATTATATCAAAATAAAAAATTTTCCCCGTGTCTATCTAAGTCACATACATTTCACAGTCACTGATGTTAGCTACCTATAAAAATCATGTTTTAGTGTTTTTTTTTTAACCTGAACTGGAACTCTACATATGCTATTTCAAGTGGCTTTTCTAATATAGAACCACCACTTATTATATCTTCACAAAGAACTCATTATACTAACTGAAGCTCAAGCAAAGTTCATCTCTTTAATTAAGCAAAGTTGAAAAAATACTTTATCAGAAATAATTTTGGAATTTTCCTGTCGATATGGCCAAATATCCCCAGGAAATTAATTGCTTCTTTAAACTAGAAAGGAATGAGAAGAATGGATGGAGACAAATAATCTTGTTTAAATATGTGTTGTTAGAGGATGAATCTTCAATTTTATAAATATTTGAAAGCTGATAAGATAGAAGAGGGTGGTCTAAGAAGGATCACAGTGAAGGCTGAAAGATAATAACATATGGAAATAACCCAAACCTGAAGCTACTTATCTATGGATTTCTTGTTATGTGAGATAAATATCCTTACTGCTTAAAAAATATGGAAATAATAATAATTAATGATGATGATGATGATTATGACAATGTCATCATTGCTGGAGTCAACCCTGAGTCTTATATTCCAGACTGGAGAGTAGAAACCATTTTTCCCATTTGGTCTAATGAAGGAAGTGGCATTCAAAATAATTCTTATTGCATAAAAATGGCCAAACATGGGGTGTGAAGGAGAACTATGTCCAAAACTGGTGAGAAAATGAGCCCAAAGATTGGCACAATGTCTTTCAAAAAAAAAAAAGCAGAGGAAAATTGCCCATAATTTGTTTGAATTGGAATCTCAGACTCAGTGCAGATTCATTTCTTTCTTTGATGAAGTGCATTTACTCTTGCTGGTATTCTCCCTAAAAGATGTGAGCATTTATCAAACTATAATTTCACAGAGTAAAAAAGAACATAAGGATAGTCCTGTTTCTCACTGAAACAGGTTTCCTGTGATCTGTGTCATATGTCAGCATTTCCACACTATTGGTTCCAAAAGGAACCTAGATTCAAGGGCAGGGCACATAAGCCCTACCTTTTCAAGGGAAATCAAAGAATTGTTGTTGTTGTTCAGTTGCTAAGTTGTGTCCAACTCTTTACAACCACATGAACTACAGCATGCCAGGCTTCCTGTCCTTCACTATCTCCTGGAGTTTGCTCAAACCCATGTCCATTGAGTCAGTGATGCCATCCAACCATCTCATCCTCTGTTGCCCCCTTCTCCTCCTGCCCTCAGTCTTTTGCAGCATCGGGATCTTTTCCAATGAGTAGGCTCTTCGCATCAGATGGTCAAAGTATTGGAGTTTCAGAATTAGTGACTGTTTTTAATAGTGGCCACATCGCAAGATTGACACTTGTGCCTCAGTGCTTCCTTCAGGCATCCTGTTTCTGTTGTCTCCATTCACCCAGGTTTCTACAAAGGTGAGTTCACTGTCACTTCCGATGGACATTCCTCAGTCAGCCATTGTATTAGTTTCAAACTTAGTGGCTTAAAACAGTACAAATTTTCTTTTTATAATTCTGGAGTTCAGAAGTCTGCTTCCCTCTTATAAGAACCCTCCTGATCATGTTCAACCCACCTGGGATAATCCAAGATAATCTCCCTGTCTCAAGATCCTTAATTTATTTGCATCTATAAAGTCTCTTTTGCCATGTAAAGTAATGCATTCACACGTTCTGGATCTTGGGCATCTTTAGAGGATTGTTACTCTGACTACCACCACCGTGTTTCTGGAAACAATGGACCACTTGCCTTAATAACTGTGTGATTATCATGTACTGTTTCAGAATGTGGATCTTATGATTTGTTGGCCAAAGAGAGACTTAAAAGAAACCAGATGTAGTATTTATTTCTTTTAGCTTCTGAAATTTGTTATTAAAAGTTGGATGTTATTATCTATCCTATGACTATCAGCTTAATCTTGCCTTTAGAGTAGCTTGATACAACTTCTAATTGTCAGGCTTTTGTGAAAGATTTCTGATCTGATTTTCTAATTTTTCACAGCAAAGTTCTCTGACAATTATCCTTTCAAGACTCTATCCCAGTACTTGACATAGAGAAAATTTTCAAATAATGCGTGCTGAATAAATTGGTCTTTATATTGTTGATGAAAATATTGGGTGTGAATTCTCTGTTTATCAGGTGGTTCCTTTGAGTTGTGGGCTTCCCTGGTGGTTCAGATGGTAAAGCATCTGCCTGCAATGTAGGAGACCCGGGTTCGATCCCTGGGTCAGGATGATCCCCTGGAGAAAGAAATGGCAACCCACTCCAGTACTCTTGCTTGGAAAAATCCATGGACAGAAGAGCCTGGTAGGCTACAGTCCATGGGGTCGCAAAGAGTCGGACACGACTGAGCGACTTCACTTTTAGGTCGATTATATAATAATTGATAAGGGGCTTCCCTGGTGGCTCAGTAGTAAAGGATCTGCCTGCTAATGCAGGAGACCCAGGTTTGATCCCTGGGTCTGGAAGATCCCCTAGAGAAGGAGATGGCAACCCACTCCAGTACTCTTGCTTGGAAAATTCCATGGAAAGAAGAGCCTGGTAGGCTACAGTCCACGGGGTCTCAAAAGAGTCGGGCATGACTTAGTGACTAAACAACAGCAATAAATGATCCATAAAGTGTATTCTTGGTGGAGGGTTTGCTCTCTGACCACAGTCATTTGGTTAGTGAAGCTGTTGAATGGTGTTATGCCGGCATGTGTAAAAAGAGATTTCGAGACAACTGGCAGTGACCTGACACTGACCTCCTTCTGAATTAAGACTTTTTATACTTCTATATTGACTTCCCTTGTGGCTCAGCTGGTAAAGAATCCGCCTGCAATGCGAGAGACCTGGGTTCGATCCCTGGGTTGGGAAGATCCCCTGGATAAGGGAAAGGCTACCCACTCCAGTATTCTGGCCTGGAGAATTCCATGAACTGTATAGTCCATGGGATCGCAAAGAGTCAGATATGACTGAGCAACTTACACTTTTCACTTTCACTTCTGTATCACAAATGATAAAACCCACCACATATCAAAGGACTTTTACCAATAGTGTGTTTATTAAAGGAAAGGAGGTATAAATATCTCAGCTAATTACACCTAAGAGATATTTACCTTCAATTTCTCTTCACTAAAACCCTTGGCTAGGTCTGGCTAAAGTAAATGCCCTTTTTCTAATTTTATGTCTTCATCTTCTTTCCATTGATTGAACATGGTGGTCAATTCCTGTCTCAATCCGTGCTGAGTCATATTGCACTACTCACTTTTTCATATGAGAAGTGATAGGTGAATTGCAGGAAATTTTCATTTTTTATCTGCTGGTACTCTGTTATGAATTCACATAATAATGTCTACGTCACTGATGTTTTTATAGCTCTTTCCACTTGCTTGTAAGGAGATAACATACAAAAATGGAAACAGAAATAGATGGCTCCACATCAATTTTCCCTTTGGAAAAAGTATGCCCATTCTCTGCCTGGGCAGAAGAGTTTCATATTTCATACATCAATTTAATATTTAGCAGAAACAAACAAATATCTTTCAGGCTGAGTTTTTTTCTGATAAATGACCCTCTCAAAGCTAGAAATCCCCATAATTTTTATGTACATGCCCTATCTCAAAGTCATCACCTTATGCTGGTCTCTGAGTGGTTATAAATGCTACTTTTCCTTGAACATTGGATTTCCAACAGGTCAGTCAACTGGTCATGCCCAGTGGGTTTCCCCAGAGTTGAAGCAACAGTGGGAAATTTCTCATTGAAAATTTCTGGAGATGCAAAAATGAAAGTCATTAACAGAGAGCCAAGAACCTTCTAGAAAGCTAAGGTCTAAGAAATTGGAACGGACTTCCCCAGTGGCTCAAGGTAAAGAACCCACCTGCCAATGCAGGAGATACAGGAGACACGGGTTTGATCCCTGGGTCAGGAAAATCCCCTGGAGGAGGGCATGACAACCCACTCCAGTATTCTTGCTTGGAGAATCCCATGGACAGAGGAGCCTGGTGGGTTACAGTCCATAGTGTCGCAGTGTCAGTCATGGCTGAAGCAACTGAGCATGCAAGCATGCAAGAAACTGGAAGAATCCAAAGGAGTCTTGAATGTCAAAGCTAGAAGTGGGTATAAGTACAGAGCCAAGAATCTAAGAGAGAGAGAGATGGGAAGAAATGGAAACGGGTGGGAAAGAGTAAATGGAGAGTATTCTGGAGTAAAGACTTAGAACAGGAGTCACTATCCATAGTTCACTTCTACATGCTGTCAAGAGTCATGCATGGGGTGGAGTTTGGAGAGTTGTTCAATATTCAGGTTATTCCCCATTTGCCTTTCCGTATCCATTCTCCAGCTTCCTTTGCCCTGGTTAGAACCCCTTTAGATTCCATCATCTAGGTTCCTTTACTGTACAGTTTCCAGTTGGGTTTGACCAATGGAAGGCCCCAAGAAGAGATCTGAGAGCAGCAGAGAGAGATCAGAGTGTTTATTGGTCCCAAGTCCCATCCTACTGTGCTGCAGACTGGCAGCAGCTGAGTCCTACTGGAGCCTTGGCTCCTGCCTAGTTGGCTCTTTCCAACTACCACAGGTATCACTGAAAGTGAAAGTGTTAGTTGCTCAGTCGAATTTGACTCTTTGTGACCCCATGGACTGTAGCCTGCCAGGCTCCTCTGTCCAGGGAATTCTCCATGCAAAAATACTGGAATGGGGAGCCATTCCTTCTCCAGGGGATCTTCCTGACCCAGGGATTGAACCCTGGTCTCCTCCATTGCAAGCAGATTCTTTACCCTCTGAGCCATAGGGCAAGTCCTACAATTTCTCTTTGTCACTTGCCCCCTCAGGCCTAAGGATAATATTGTGGCTTTCCACCTTTACTAGCTCCCAGGTGCTTTGCCATCCATTGTCAGTTCTCATTTCCCTGCTGTCACCTCTGTAAACATTGCCTTCTTCAAAATTCCATTTGGGTGTGCCTTCTGTTTCCTGTTGCTGAAACCCCAACAGATAGACAGTAAATGGATATTTACTAGAGTTGGCAAAAATTCTAAACATTTCTGAGTGTTGTTGCTATCAGTTATGTCAGTGTGTATTCTGTGCTGTAAGTCACCCTTTCGTGTGACTTGTGATTCAGGAATAAAATGCTTTGTTTCTCCCTTTTATTGGTTTATGGTCTGCCAAGATTACAAGACTGAGCATGCTAAATAGTATAATACTGTGAAGGAATTGTTACAGTGCTGGGAAACGTAATGGGAGAATGGAAAAATTACCCAGGTTCACTTGGGGTTTTCAGGAAAATTCTCTATCGGCAACTTGAAGAAGGAATTACTGCAGGATTGATGATTTATTGTCTTCCCTTGACTTTGTAAAGATAGATATGTCCTTTCCTCCACAGAAGACATCTAGGCAAAGATATCTTTATCATATAAACACTTCCTGAATCAAGCTTACCTTTGGTCAGTTTCTCCAGAGCAGAGACTCAAATAAGAATTCATGAAGAAGCTATTTATGAATGAAGTGTTCCTAAGAGAAACTAATAAGGGAGTGGGACAAGCAAGACAAGGATTGAAGAAGTCAAGGGTGTGAGTTTTGGTAATATCCCAGCCTCAACCTAATCCCACAGAGAGCTCAGAAGTGTAAATTACATCTCAGAGCTGTTTCTCTTGTGGCATGGGAAAGGGGAGTTTTTGTATTTCTGTACCAGTTATTGCTTATGAGCTGTCCAGGGTAGAGGGGGGTGAGTTGGGGAGCCACATAAGTGTCCCAACAGGTCCAGGAAAGATTAGAAGTGAACAAATTGGATCCAATAGTCCAAGGGATGGGCTCTGAAGATGGTGGCAGGTAAGAGTAGTTGGGAGACCAGCATGCAGACACTAAGAAATGGATACATAGAACCCATAAAGGTGAATCTAGGGAAACTGACCAGAGCACCAGCATGATCTGCTAGAGAGTGCTTCCAGAAGCACATCTGCAGCTGTTGAACACGCCATTAGGCAAAATCCTGGGGCAAAGCAAACAAGCATGGCTTTCTTCACATGTGCATTTTTAGGTTTTAGAAGCATTGCAAGAGATCTTGAGTGATGCCTGTCTCTAAGGTGACCAATGGTATCCCAGGATACCAGATTTTCTGTGCTAAACTTCAGATGGTCCTGTGTAACCTGGGATGGTTGGTCACTCTACCTGTATCCAAAATGCCGCTCAGTGAAGAAATCGCAGGTTGTCTCAGAGAAGATCTAACCCAGGCAGAGCCAGCAGAGTATAGGAAGTTTGCAAACCTCCCCTGATACAGGACTCGGTGGTTTCTGGAGCTGCATGGAGTGTGGCAATCTGGGGAGAAATTGAGTCTTGACAAGTGGGGATGTGGGAACTGCAGAAGAAGAGGGAGAGGGCTTCAAATCTGGATTATCTTCCAGGTACAGCAAAAGCCTTTATAACCTTGGGCAGCAGTGCACTTCTCAGGGTGCACTTCTCAGGGTGCACTTCTCAGGGTGCACTTCTGAGAAAGACCTTGGTTCCCCGGGATAGGAGAGGGTGCTAAGATTCGTCAGAGTCTCATACTAGTGGGACTAGCTCAGGATCAAGACTCTTCATTAGCTTTTCTTGAGAGCTTCCTCCCAGATAAAATTTCCAGACTAATGCTTTCATGCTCCTTCACCTTCAGGGAGGAGGCGAGGGAAAAGATGTTTGACATGAGTTTGAATTTTTTACAGTGTTACTGTGAATTCTATTGATGTGATAATAAACTTCCATTTAGCAATATTCTTGTTTAGCTTTGTTTCAAGTCTAATGTGAATGATGATGAGTAATAACACTTCAAATTACATCAATTTTCTATATGAGAAAATATGCCATGTTCATGACATTTTTTGTTTTTGAAAAAGGGAATCAAAATGTGTTTCATGACTACAGCTTTAAACTTATGTATGGGTTGAACATTTTTCTAAAGAATGTTGTCATGATGATTTCACCCTGGGTAAGCTGAAAATGTTTCAGCGTGAGGGTTTTGAGTTACTGAATTAGAGATAAGTTTGTATGCAGGTGTCAATTGTAACTGTAAGAATCTTCTGAATTTAATGATTCCCAGAGCTAGAATGACAGTTCTTAATTCTGACTGCATGGGAGAACTATCTGGGGAGCTTTAAAATAATTCCAATGTCTGGACCCCACTCAAGACCAATGATATCTGAAGTGATTTCTGGGAGTGAAGTCCAAACAGGTGGGCATCATGGACCCATGACATAAGCAGTTCCATGGGGCCTTGGACTTACAAGCACCTGGCCTCACCCACTTGCCCTGTCTCACTGGAGAGTTGTCAGGGGTCAAGCCACGTGAGCCTTGAAGGGAGCATCCACCATCACATCTCCTACGTGCACTGCCATTTTCCTGGTCCCCTGCTCTACAAATCAACAGGCTTACTTTGTGCCTCCTGCATCAGTGAGGTGTGAGACCCACCGTTAAGTTTTCCTCTGAGCCAGGTAGCCACCTTTTAAAGTCATACCACCTAGGTATCACATAATCTCAAAAGAAGAGAAAAATCTCCAAGATCCTATGAACAGGTTAAGATTCTATGACTCTATGATTCTCAGCTGTAGCCGAGTCACATCTTGGAGTAGCAAATAGATGAGGTAAATTCTCAGATGCTTTCCAATTCCTGGATGATTCCACCCTGCTGTTGTCCTTCATGCATTCAGATGACTCTGCCTTTCATTCTTGAACACTCTACACTTGAACATTTTCTCTCTCCTGGGTATGGAAGATGGTGGGCTGACACCACCAGGAGTTAATGATTCCCTGGTGTATTGTTTTCTTAGGCTGCAGTCACAAAGTACCACAAACTAGATGGCTGAAATAACATAAGTTTATTGTGTGACATTACTGGAGGCCAAAAGTCCAAAATCAACGTGCTGGCAGGGCCTCTATGGGAGGATCCTTTCTTGCCTCTTCCAGCTTCTGGTGGTGGTTTAGTTGCTCAGCTGTGCCCAACTCTTGCGACCCCACGAACTGTAGCCCGCCAGGCTCCTCTTTCTGTGGGATTTCCCAGGCAAGAATACTGGAGTGGTTGCTGTTTCATTCTCCAGGGGATCTTCCCGACCCAGGGATTGAATCTGTGTCTCCTGCATTGGCAGGCAGGTTCTTTACTACTAAACCACCTGGGAAGCCCCTCCAGCTTCTGGTAGTCCCAGGCATACTTTGCTTGTGGCAGCATAACTCTATCTCTACCTCCATCTTCACACGGTTGACTTCCCACTGTGATCATGTCTTTTCTTCTCCTCCTGCAAAAACACCAGCCATATTGGATAAAGGGCCCACCCTACTCCAGTATGACTTCATCTTAACTTACATCTTAGTCACATCTGTAAAACCCTATTTCCAAATAAGGTCACATTCACAGGCACTGTGGGTTAGGACTTCAACATATTTTGGGTGGACATAACTCAATGCACAACATCTGGTGACCAACAATGTTTTCCCATATCTAGGAATAAGGTTTTGGTTGCCAGCCATGAAACAAGCCAAAACAAAATGGTCCATGGGGGAGGAAACCATGATCTGACTAGCCTGACATGCTTGTCAGTTTGTGCTAACCACTTCTACATGTATTCACCTTATCACAACGGCTGTACACTTTCTTGCTTTCCCCTTCCTTTCTTCCCTCCTGTCTCCCTCCCACCTTCCTTCTGTCTCTCATTCCTCCTTCCTTTCTTTCTTTTATCATGGAATTAAATGGTTAAATATTTGGTGCTGGGAGATTTATGGAAAGATCTGGATCAGAAAAAAGGTACTTTCCTGTGAGTAAGGTAAATATTGAGGCACTCATCAGTTTATCACATACCCTAAAACCATAAGAGGGAGCTTTCCAAGTGTTTTGTAATGGAAGGATCCATTGCAAGTATTCAGGTTTATATTTATCTTTGCATTATACACACACACACACACACACACACATCCATATTCACACACACACATTTTTAAGTATAGCTGACAGCATCAACATTTCATTCAAGCATTCTGTGGGTGGTATTGTCTCCAGCACCACTGTCTTGTGAGATAACTGGTCACATATTTCCCTAGCACAAGGAGACCAATTAAAGTAATTGGCATTCTGCAAATTTGAACCAATGATTTGCTCACTAATCCCAATCAGCCAAGGTGAAGAAATTTAGTTCATGCTTCTCTTACAGCCAGAAAAGGAAACTCTAGCAAAAAGAGCTGCCCCATCATCTTCTCTTCCCCTCTTAATCACCTCCAGGTCTGCAATTCTTGGTTATCAGAAAACAACACACTAGGTTCAGGCTCATGATAAATTATAACACAGCTCAAAGAGTAAGAGAACAAAAATTATTAAAATAATTATCAGGAGACATTTTCTCAAGAGCTTAATGTGTTATAAAACTCTACATACTGGGGTAAGAGTCAGAATAGGGGCTTCCCAGGTGGCACTAGTGGTAAAGAACCCTCCTGCCAATGCAGGAGACAGAAGAGACGCAGGTTGGATCCCAGGGTCGGGAAGATCACCTGGAGAAGGAAACAGAAATCTACTCCAGTATTCTTACCTGGAAAATCCCATGGACAGAGGAACCTGGGGTCGCAAAAATTTGGACACGACTGAGCAACTTAGCACACATGCCTGAGGATCAGAATGGGAGATGCCAATATGATTAAGCTGTTCCTTTTTTTGTTTTAACCTCACTGTTTTGAATTTGGACTGGTCATTGAAACTCCTTCTCTTTGACTCTACATGGGATGTACAGATCTGTTCTTATCAATGTCACAAAAATACTTTTGAAAACAAATGGGGGGTGGCACAGGAATCTCTGGAGACATCATGAGTGTCTAGATGCACTTTCTTATTTAAAGATCTTATTTAAAATAAAATTCTCAATAGCTCTGGAAAGGTGTTTGGTCAGTGGAGCAAGAGATTTGTAGCGGTGAGAGAAAATACAGATAAAATTATTTAGATTGTGCTTTTTACACATCTCTTAGCATAACTCAGGGTTAGAAAAGATCTCAATTGTGATTTTGCTGGCTTAGTTTTGACCGGAACAAAACAGATTTGCTGGTTTTGTTTCTTCTTTTTATTCAAATGGGACACACCCTCCTGGTTTTGAGAAATCTGATCGTTATCTCTGAGTTAGAACCAGGCCTGATGAAGTTCTTTTTCCAATATTGGATCTTTGATCAGGCTGGTTTCCTACCAGAAGCCTCAGGGGAGACTTAACTTGAAGGACAAAGATGATTGTTAAGTGAGCTATGAATTAGGGTCTGAATTAGCTATGAATTAGGATCTGAGCTATGAATTAGGACATTCAATGAAAATGGTTTAGGCAAAGGTAGATTCAATAAGGCAGACAAAAACGCTTTGGGGAATAAGCAAGGCAGGCAAAGTAAACACACAGCAACTCATTAAAGAAACAGCCAATGAGCAATTCATAACCAATATCTGATATATAATTTAAGACCCAAAGGTCACTTAATATCAACTCTATTGCAACACACAAGCACAGAAAAATCTGGCTGGCAATTGTTCTTCAGCTTGCTTTAGCTGCTTTTATTTCATGCAAGTGTTTCTCCAGAAGCACAAAAAAATGTAAGAGTAAAATCGGATTTATCGGAGGCATTTGTTTGGATTAATTACATAATAAAAGCATTTTCATATTGCTAATTTACTAAGCAATGTCACTGGAATGCTGAATTGCTTTACTTTCATTATGATGATCAAAAGAGATAAATGCAGGCCTGGCCACAAAACCAAAGCAGAGAGAAGAGAGGCAGCAGTCATTATTCGCATAATTACTGGTATTTGTCATCCTTGTCTTGAAAAGGGGATCATCAGTTTTTCTAAAGACTGTTTTCTTTGCTTCAGAGCCTCTTCTTCAGCGTGCTGTTTATCATCCATGTTGGCCTTATTTACCCAGCAACAAATATACGACGAATATGTTTTTCATTAGGCAATTTAATGAATTTAATTTTGCTTCAAAATGTTAATTTAAAATTGTGCATTTCGTTCTTACAAGGATAAAACTGAAAAAATTCTTGGTTCTCAAGTGTTAGGTTAAATTACTAAAAGTAGAATTGAAAACCAGGGTTAATCAGTATGAAATTTAGTGTTGTGAGCCTGAGGTTGATTTTTATCAATTATAATTAATTTTCCTATCCCTTTAGGAAAACAAAGGCTCAAGAATCAGGGCTTCTACAGCTTTATTTACATTTAGGGAGAAATTTTTGAAGAAAACAAGTGTAAGAGGAAACAGAAAGGAAGTTTGCCTCAAGGAGAAAAACCCTAAAGAAAAAGCTGCTATCCATCACTAGAAAATGAATGAGAATTGTATTATTTCTTGGCTTTTAAAGAATCTGCCTTTTGCCAAATCTAACAATGTTGCCAACTTGGAAGAAAAAGGATCCATTTTTTTTTTCCTACATAACCACATTTAATAATTTCCATGAAATTGACATTTTAAAACTATGGCAAAAAGCCAAATTGAAACTTTTGGGTTCCTAATCCCTAAATTCTGAACTCTTTTGCTTAAGGAATACCTATGATACACTTTAAAACGAATCCAATTAATGTAATTAGAGAGGTTAAATAACACATACACGCTGGATCTGTTTCTGTAAAACATAGCTGTTCCGTTATTTATATTTGGTTATTTTTAAGAATTAGAGATGTGGCCATATATATAAAGTAACTTTTTTTAAAAAAATAGAGTGGATCTGTTGTCTTCTGCATCATCAAATTTGAAAAAAGCCTCTACAACCGATTAGCTTGGAAATCTCATATTCATGCTTCTGAATATTGCTGCGGTAGTAAGGAGGAAAGCAGTACATCCAGGTATTTAATGTGTAACCGAAACAAGGTACAGGCATCAACCTGTATCCCGCGGCAGTTGACATGCTAATTTCTTCGCCTCCTCTCTCTCACGCGCACTCCACCTCGCTTCCCCAACCCTTTTCCCCCCACAAGACAAGAGGCACCCTCTGGGCCGTGGAAGGTGACTCGCGGCGAGTGAAGAGCCACCGGAAGAGCGAGGGCAGAGCGCGCGGTGCCCACGCCCTTGGCCGCAGGGTGAGTGCGGGCGGCCGCCGCGGGCCGTGGGAGAGGGGAGCCGGGTAGGAGCGCGGGATTGGGGATCTGCCGCACGTGGCGCGGGCCCCGCAGCCCTCCCGGGGCGGGGGTGGGGGGACGGGCGGGCTGGGGGCGGAGCGCTGCGCTTCACGAGGCGGCGGGAAAGGGGCGGAGAGGACAGCTCTGACTCGGGCGGGCAGAGTGACGGTGGCAGAACCTGCGGGCTAGTTGGGAGGCTCACCCTCTAGGAGGAAGGGAAGCGGAGACCGCCGCTGCCGAGGAGCGAGGAGACGCCTGGAGGCCGAGGGTCAGGCCGCCGCTACCTCTTCCAGCAGCCGACACTGCAGAGAATCGCGCAGCCTGCGGGCGCACCGGCCACCAACGGCGACCCTTCGCGCAGGTGGGCACCCCAGAGCGCTGCGCTCTGTCCCCTCCTGGGCCACCGTGGGCCCGATGCCCTCCCTTCCGGGCCGCTGAGCTCGGGGACGAGGGCTAGGCAGGTCCGGGGACAGGAGGAAGGTGCTCGGCCCCTTGGTGTGCACGCTTGTGCGCGCGCGCTGTGCTAGATGGGGAAGAGGTGCGGAAAAGCTGCCTCTCTCGGGGCTCACTGTCCCCATCCCAACCCCTTCCGGACGAGCTGACCTCCCGAGCAGCTTCGGAGGACTGCGACCCTCTTCCCCCGCCCGCAGTCTGGGTGGTGCGTGCAATTCGCCCCCCTCTTCCCAATGCACACCCAGCATCCATCAGGACGCCCCTTGGGAGAAGAGTGGTGGCAGGACCAGGTGGGGCGTGAGCCGGGAAGGCGAGAGTTGCTCGAGTATTGTCTGCCGGGGCCAGTGCCTGAGCCCGCGCGCTCCCTCCCGCTTTAGGGGCCAGGGGTGGAGGTGGTGGTGGAGGAGGGAGCGGGGAGGAGGGAGTGGGTTTGCCGAACTTCTCTTGGAAGGCTGACTGTGTGCATGCACTTGGCGCCTTGTGCACGTTTGGGTGAGGGTTTAATGGAGACACGTGGGAGCAACATTGGTTGCTGGCGGGCCCTCCAAAGAGCCTCTTGGGGTAGCCCAGCGCGCCTTCGGGGTTGGGAAGGAGGGGTTGGTGTTAGTGTAAATGTCAGTCCTAGGGAGGTGGGGGAGAGTGGCTTCAGGAGACTTGATTTTCGTAGATTTGCTGCCTTTCCTTAAACCAAACCAGGCTTTCCGGGCGTTGAAGTAAATTACCGGTAAGTGGGGACGGATCCCTGATGAGGCTGAAAAGGCCCCCGAGTTTGCTGGGAAGCGAGCTCGGCGGGCCTGCTGCCTGGGTGGCTTCTGGTGCTGTCTCCCATAGGGGTGGGGGTGGGGGGTGGGGGGTAGCGAATCGTGCTTGTCCCTTTAGCTTAAGGTGCTGGAGCTGGAACACTTCTTCTGGATAGACTTTAGGACCAAGAGGAGGCAAAATTTCTCAACTCTGGAATCCCAACCGCTGTCTGTCTCTCTGTCCTCTCTCTTTCCCCCTCTCTCTCCCTCTTTTACTCCCTCTCCCTCTCTCAGACACACACACCACACCACACCACACCACACCACACCACACCACACCCTGGGGTAGTCTTCTTGTCTGTCTGTCTCTGTCACACACATCCACACCACACATACACCCTGGTTGGGTCTTTTATTCTAAATTAATTCCAGCATCTGTGTGTGTGTGTGTGACTTACCACACACACACACACACACACACACACACACATCCCTCTCATCTCATGGCTGCTTTGACTCACTGATACACAGTTCCTCATGGATTTGTATTCATTGCTTGTTCTGCTCATAGATTTTTTTATTCTTTTTTTTTTTTAAGAAAAAAGACCTACCTATATTAAAATCTGTGGAGTGTCAGAAAGGCCTTTCAGCACTCATTCACATTCAAATCAAGAATAGGGCCTTATGATGAAAACACCCCACATAGCTGTTTGAGATTGGGCAAAGCTCAGTTTGTGTCAGAATTAATATTATTATTTTAAATAGACATTTTACAACTATGTGACAGAGTAATCTTTTCCTGGATCTCTCCCTTTTTTCTTTGTGGTAATTTACAGAATTCTTAATTACCTGGTTAACAAAAGTTGTCTTCTAATATTAAAAGACCAGTCTTGAAACAGTTGCAAGGTTGGCATGAGAATAGATTCTGGGACTCCTATCTCTTTAATGACCTGATCAGAGTGGTGTTGATCTGAGACTTATATGGGCAAATTTCTAAATAATTTATCAAACCATTGAGGGTGAGGGACTCCTTACAAATTTTCCACACAGAAAAGAGAGAACATTTATCTTTTAGAGCAAATATTTTGCCACTTCCCCTCCAATTGTCTCTTTTAGATGCCTAGAAAATATGCATGGTGAATGAATAATACATGGCTTATTTCTCTTTTTCGTCTACAGGTGGCAGTGTAGAAGCCAAGATGGGAGCTTCCAGAAGTACTTTCAGAAAAATAAGAGTGAACCTCAGTACGCAAACACAGGGATCTGAAAAACCACAGGTATGTAGAACAATTAATCCATCTATATGACTTTATAATTATTGCATTCCACTATCCCGACATTTATATCAACTTTTATGAAGTGAAATGTATTTTGAGGTCGTCTCAAAGGGGAAAGCAAGTGTATTCTATTGCAGACAATGTATTTAAATAAAAATACTGCACATCATTATACTGTGTTACTTTTTACTGCTCTAAAAAAGAGGCATTGTTTCCATTGTGACCACGTGACTTTGCATTCAACCAGTTGTCGCTTGATGTTTGCTTTTAAAAACACTTTTCCTGAAGCTGTATGAAACTGCCAATTGTTCTGAAAAATTTATTTTGGGACACGGTTACCAAAGCCACCCTGTTGAACCAACATAATAATACCCACTTTTTATTTAAAAAACTGTCTCACTTGACATCTCGCTTATCAGAATACATACAGGCTGCTGCTTTTTTTTCTCTTGGCCACTTGGGGCAGCATGTGGGATCTTAGTTCCCTACCAGGGTTCGAACGAATGCCCCTAAGGAAGTCTCTGTGCTGCTACTTTAAAAAAAATTTTAGCCACATGCTCAGCAGTGACAGTGTAGAATCCTAACCACTGGACCGCCAGGGAATTCCCTAGGCTGATTCTTTTAAACCAGCCCTTGTCGTTTTTCTCCTACCTTGCTGGCTTTTCCAAGCCCAACATATAAGAAGTACCTTTATAATTCACCCACTTGACTCAACTAATGACAAATTTAATATGGGAACAAAGTCAGTCAAGTTCTCAAGTTCAGAAAGTTTTTCATTGTGACACAATTCAAAGGAATTTGCCTCTGGTCATCATTAAAATATAAGATTTTGCATATTAAGGCCATTTTTCAGCTGGGTAGGTTATGAATGGTAGAGGAAGTGGGGGTGGGGGGAGTTCACCTTGGTGGCTTTTTATTTTTTTTCCTTAGATTTGTGGGCCATAGCTAATGATGCTTTCACAGGAAAGCTAAAGTTATGATCATGTTGGTTGTATAAGGAGCTGGCATCAAAATGGCTGTTAAAGGGGATGAAGCTTTGTCTTTCCCTGGGGGATGTATGCATTCATCCAATGCCAGAATGTGGAGATAGCTTGTGATTTTTTACTTTCTGCCTTTACAGTTGAAGAGGGATTTGTTTAGCCCCTGCCAATGAAAGTGTAAGACAAAGTCAGATGCTGTTCTTGAAGAGAATAATATCAAATTGGACATTTACCAGTAGAAAGGAAATTGGGACCTCTGACTCGAAAAGTATAAATTGAAGACAAAAATTGTTTGCTGGAAAGATCCCATGGGTGTGGAGTGGCTTGACGACAGCTCTCAGACACTTAGGAACACATAAATTTTCACTGTGTGGGACTTAGATTCATTGTCTGACTCTGTAAACTGGGAAGTAACTAATCATTGCTCAATTTGGCTAAGAAGAATGGGGTCTAATTTTCTAAGTCAGAAAGGAAAGGAGCAAAGATGAGATTTTACTCCTTTCTGGAATTGTAGCATTCTCAATATAGAGACATCAGGTGCTTTAAAGATGTGCCCAGGAAGAGCGCTGCTTTGAAAATACTGTATTTTATTTTTGAGGTATAACACGGGACTTCCCAGGTGGCACTAGTGGTAAAGAATCTGCCTGCCAATGCAGGAGACACAAGGGATGCGGGTTTGATCCTGGGGTCAGGAAGATTCCCTGGAGTAGGAAATGGCAGCCTACTCCAGTATTCTTGCCTGGGAGATTGTATGGGCAGAGGAGCCTGGCAGGCTATAGTCCATGGGGCCCCAAAGAGTCACACAACTGAGCGACTGAGTACATACATAAAATAAAGTGTGTACAATGTATTAATCTAAAGTATATTACTCTATGAACTTTTATATGTGTATATGCTCATGGGACTACCACCCAGGTCAATAATACAACTTTTCCAGTACCCCAAAAGATTTTCTCCTCTTTCCACTTCTGGTCAGTTTTTATCCTGTTTTTAATCTGATAACTACATTATGATTTTGTTTCCACACTGTAGTATTTTTTAAACTCCATCCATTCCTTTTGTTGGTTGTTAAGCTCCATGTAAATAGAGTCATATAAAAGGGACTTGTGTGTGTGTCTTTCACATAACATAATGTCTTTGTGGGGGCTTCCCCATTAGCTCAGTGGTAAAGAATCCACCTGCAATGCAGGAGATTCAGGAGATGCAGATTTGACCTCTGGGTTGGGAAGATCCCCTGGAGGAGGGCATGGCAACCCACTCCAGTATTCTTGCCTAGAGAATCCCATGGACAGAGGAGCCTGGCGGGCTACAGTCCAGAGAGTCACAAAGAGTCGGACACGACTGAGCAACTGAGCACACACGCACAATGTCTTTGTGATTTATCCATGTTGCTGTGTTCGTAGTTCATTCTAATCGGTTGAGTAGTAATTCCGTTGTATGGGTATACCACAATTTGTTTATCCATTCTCCTGTTGGATCTTTGGATTGTTTCTACTGTGTGACTAATATGAATAAAGCAGCTGTGAATATTCTGGCTTATGATTTTTGGTGCACATGCTCACTCATTACTTTTGAGCATATACGGAGGAGTAGAACTGTTAAGGTCACAGGGTAGGGTTGTGTTTAGCTTCAGTGAAAGTGAACGTCACTCAGTCGTGTCCAATGCTTTGCGACCCCATGGACTATACAGTCCATATAATTCTCCAGGCCAGAATACTGGAGTGGGTTGCCATTCCCTTCTCCAGGGGATCTTCTCAACCCAGGGACTGAACCCAGGTCTCCCACATTTCAGGCAGATTCTTTACCATCTGAGCCACAAGGGAAGCCAAAGAACACTAGAGTGGGTAGCCTATCCCTTCTCCAGCGGATCTTCCCAACCCAGAAATCGAACTGGGGTCTTCTATATTGCAGGCAGATTCTTTACCAACTGAGCTATCAGGGAACCCCATCCATTAGCTTCAGTAGATATTGTCAAATGGTTTTCCAAGATGATTTTACCAATTTACATTCGACCAGGAGTTCCAGTTGCTCCACATTTTCACCAACACTTGGTTTTGTTGGTCTTTTTAGTTTAGCTGTTTTTGTAGGAGAGTAGTGGTATGTCCTTGTGGGCTTTTAATTTTTTTTTAATTTAAAAAATTTTAGCAAAAAGTACATAGTATTTACCATTTTAACCACTTAAAAATGTTGGTGGTATTAAGTACATTTACTTTGTTGTTTAACCATCACCACTATCCATCTCCAGAACTCTTTTCATCTTGTGAAACTGAAGCTATATCCATTAAACAATAACTCCCCATTTTCTCTTCCCCTAGTACCTGGCAAGCACCATTCTGCTTTCTGTCTCTATAAATTTGACTACTTTAAGTACCTCATATGGGTTGAAACCCAGAATATTTGTTCTTTTGTAACCCACTTATTTCACTTAGCATAATGTCCTTAAGATTCATTCATGTTGTAGAATGTGTTGGAATTTCCTTTCTTTTTATAGCTAAGTAATGTTCCGTTGTATGAATATCCACCACATTTTATTTATCCATTTGTTTGTTGGTGGACACTTGGGTTGCTGCCATCTTTTGGCTATCGTGAATAATGCTGCTAAGAACATGGATGTATAAATATTTCTTTGAGACCCTACTTTTATTTTGGGGGGTGCATACCTACAAGTATAATTGCTGCATTGTATGGTGATTGTTTTAATTTTTTGAGAAACCACCACACTTTTCCATAGACATTGCACCATTTTACATTCCCAACAGTGTACAAGGGTTTCAGTTTCTCCACACCCTTGCCAGCACTTGTTATTTATTTATTTTTGATAGCAGCCATCCTAATGGGTATGAGGTGGTCCTTATGGTCTTAATTTATGTTTCCTGATGAGTAATGCCATTTCACATACTCATTGACATTTGGATATCTTTTTGTGAAATTCCTGTTAAAATCTTTTTCCCAGTTTTGAATTGGATTCTTTCTATTTTTCTTTTTTTGGTCAGTTCTTTTTATTCTGCACATGGATCCTTTGTCAGATATATGTATTACATTTTCTCCCAGTCTGGGTTGCCTTTTCATTGTATTCACAGTATTTTTTGATGATTTTTAATGCATCTAATTACCAGTTTTTTTTTCTTTCTTGGGTATTGCTTTTTGCATTCTATTTATGAAGTCTTTACCTACTTTGGGGATATTTTTAAAAGCTTCCCTTCTAGTTACTGAAAATATATGAAGGCAATCTGTTTGGAAGATGCAATAACCAGAAGCAGATTTCAAAAAAGTATCCTAAGAATGAAAGTTGGTGATGTTCTTTGCTGCAGCAGGTTCCACCAAGGGCTTGGAAAAAAAAGGTTTTTTCCATCAAATACATGGACACTGATGCTCTTCCTCAAGCTGCTCCTGTTGCTGTCTCCCCCTACTTCCACTGACTGTGACTTCGGGGACCCTCTAAAGTGGGAAGAACCCTAGGGAAAAGTCCCAGGGATGGCTTGGCCAGAGGAAAGAATATGACAAAAGGGATGGTTTTCTATTTTTCCTTAATTTGTAACCCGTTCTTTCAGAATGATCATTCCCCTCCCTTCTTCCATCCCCAAGAAAGATTGGGGCTCTTTGGCAGTACTTCTTTCCTTTGCCTCTGAAATATTTATGTCCCTCAGGATTGTGCCATCCCTCTGCTCCTCTCTGTCTCCATCTTTTCCCTGAAGGCCCTGTGTTCACATTCACTCTCCAGTCTTGAGCTGACCATCTGTCCTTGCTCTGTGTTCTAAAGACTCCCCAGATCTTTATCTCCTGTTTCCACTACCCATCCCTCAGCATAAGGTCCAGATCTGTATTGTTCTCTGCCTCCTGGACATCTCTCACTGCGTATCCCATGCCTTTCTAAAAACCCTGTTTTGTTCCTTTCCAGTCCACTCTTCTGCGCTTAATGCCTTAACTGATATATTTGCTCCTAATCTAGGTTCCTAAATTAGAAATCTTGGTACTGTCTCTGATTCTCCCACACAACTTATATATCACCCTCAAAGCCCACCTATAGTTGATTGTCAAGGCTGTTAGGTCCTTCTTCCATCTCTGAAACACCTTTCAAAGGCATCTTCTCTTCCTTAATATGTACTACCTTGTAATTCAGGTCCCCTTGAGGATGGTAATAATAGTCTCCAAATTCATCTCCTTGATTCTTACTCTTGCCTCTAATCCCCCACTTCTCATCAGTTTTTGTTTCCTAAAACAGATTTAATCACGTCATTTCCCACTTTGAAATGATATGTAGCTCTCCACGCCTACAAGAGCGATTCCAATCCTGTAGCTTGATTTACAGGATGACACTCTTCATTATTTGCCTTCAACCTGCTTTTCCTGCTCTGTCATCTGCCACTTCCTCCCCACACTCCATCTGTCTTACACTGTTTTCCATTCCTAGAACATTCCTTGAGCTCTTTCTGTGCTTTTGCTTGTGCTGTTTCTTCTGTTTCTGATGTCTGTTCCTGTCCGCTGGTGACTTACTGGTCTTTCCTTAAAAACCAGCTCAAATGTGACCTCTTGGACTGAGCCTTCCTATCCGCTAAGTAGACTTTGTTGTTCATACGTTTTTTACTGTCGTTAGAGGAATGACTCCCTAATTGCAGTCACTATCACATACTAATCTTCATACCCTTAGATCACCACTTCAAATATAGAAGGCATTTAACAAATGTTCATTGAATGAATAATTCATGACAGAGCATTCCTTACTATATCAGTTAGCTTTGGCTCCTCAACAAACCACCACAGTATTGGTTTGGTTAGTGGTTTAAAACAACCAGCATTTATCGAGCCCTTGATTCTGTGGGTTGGCAATTTGGGCCAGATTCAGCTGGGAGGTTCTTTGGATCTGGGCAGATTTTTCACCGAGCGGGTTTGGGTCTGGCTCTTCCAGGATGTCCTCAGCTCCTCTCCACATGGTTTCTAATCTTTAACCAGGCCAGCATGGGCTTGTTAACACCATGGGTGGCAGGGTTCTAAGAGAGGGAGGAGAGGCATGCAAGACCTCTTGAGGATTAGGCTTGCAACTGGAACAAAGTGACTTACTCTGAATTCTATTATCCAAAACAAGTCACAAAGCCAGCCCTGACTCAGTAGGTGGGAAAATAGATTCCCTCTCTTGAAGGGAGGAGCTGCAGTCATGTTGCAAGGAGCACAGAGAGAAGAGAATAATTGCAGACATTTTTACACTTACCTAGCATCAGGAATGGGCTTCCCCAGTGGCTCAGGGGTAAAGAATCTGCCTGCAATATAGGAGACATGGGAAACTCGGGTTTGATACCTGGGTGGGGAAGATCCCCAGAGGAGGAAATGGCAACCCACTCCAGTATTATTGCCTGGAGAATCCTCATGGACAGAGGAGCTTGGCGGGTTACAGTCCATAGGGTCACAGACATAAGTCACGACTGAAGTGACTTAGCACGCATGCACGCAGGAGCAAGAATGTGAGAGTAGAGCAGGCTTGGTCCAGAGAGCTGATTCCATTTACGTCTGCAGCAGGGAGAACAGTTTTGACCCTGAAAGATTGAATCTGTTTGAATCTAAGATGAGCCTACCAATATGGTACCAGGGTTCCTAGTATCTTCCTTTGGCCCTCCCCTCAAGTTCTCTCTCTTTATCCTTTTATCCAAAGTATATTTAAGACATCCCTGGTTTCCTCTTGGCATTTATGAGGTATTGATACCATTGATGCTGTGGAATGGGGAAGCTGCTCTTCAGTCGTGGAAAAGGAGTTACATCTCTCCTCCTCCTTCCTTCTGAAAGCTGTTATAGATACGCTTGGGCATTGGGGAAGCTTCTCATCATGGAGGACCATTGAGTATCTCACAGATTTGTCTCTAGCATCTGATTTAAGAGGCATTTTTGGAAGAGGAGGATGTCAGGTAGTGAAAAGAGATATAATTGATTGGGGCTGTTCATCTGTGTTCTCCCTCACCATGTGTGAACATTGAAGCTATCCTTCTACTGGGAAACAGTAGTAGTAGTTTATTCAATGTTAATGTTTGTGTGCTTTTCCAGCTGTTACAAACTACTCAGAGTGGAAACATGAATTCAAATGTTTCTGATTTGCTACCTATTAAAGAATGTTTTCTTAAAGACTCTAATATATTAGGAGGAAGTATCGTTCTAATATACAGGTAGGAGCTTAGTACAAATATACATGAAGAGTATGTTAGTAAGTATGCTTAGTAAAATGTACACAAAGTGACCCCAATTTTCCAGAGATAAGATGGTAACCATGGTTAGGTTTGAGTTTTTCCACAGCTTGGTTTTAGTACACATCTATATGTTTTAGGAGAGCTCTTTGAAGTATTTAAAGAAAACATATACATTTTGCCTCATTCAAACTTATAACCAAAAAGCCTGAAAGAATAGGAGGCCATTAAATGGCCTTAAGACCCTTCTGGCCTGTTTCAGATCTCTCACTTGTTTTCCTCCTGCCTTATGCCACTCTTAGATTGGCCATTGGCACAATTAGAGGCATGAAAAAGCCACAACTCTTGAGTAATCCCCTGTCAAAATAACAGATGTGCTAATATTTATGGGTGAAAATAGAACTTGCACTTATGTTAAAAAATGTCTTCTAGAAGTTTTTTCTTATGGCATGCTTTTTCTTTTATTTTTCAGAGAACAAAAGATTTACGTTCACATCTCACTTATGTATAGATCAGCTTCTTAATGAATCTCTGTATTGCCTTTGCTACTTATTTAAAATAACATCAATTCAGGTGGCCACAATTAAGTGTTTTTGGAAGACAACGACCATTTCAAGTTAGAAAAATCAATATTTTTATTTGTTCATTTATCAAGTCAAGGAATTTTAACAGCTTGCAATAGGGTACTAGTTGAGATAGATAGCATTTACACGTTACTCATGTTTTTGTTTTCTGAAAGAGCTAGTTTGATATTACAGACAATAGTCTAAAATATTTTATATATTATATCCCCAATATGTTGCATAATGTGTGTTTTCCTTCCTAAGGTATATCTGTTGTTGTTTAGTCTCAAAGTTGTGTCTAACTCTTTTGCAACCCCATGGAATGTAGCCCGCCAGACTCTGTCCATGGGATTCCCCAGGCAAGAGTATTGGAGTGGGTTGCCATTTTCTTCTGCAGGAGATCTTCCTGACCCAGGGATCAAATGCACATCTTCTGCATTAGCAGGTGGATTCTTTACCACTGAGCCACCAGGGAATCCCATAGTCTCTATGTACTATATTATGTAGAGAGAGAAACACTGTTGTTCTGGTTCCCAGTAGGTTTCTAAATAGCTCTGGGGCTGGGCATATCATTGTCATTGCTCTGGGCTTCAGTTTTGTCATCTCTTAACATAAGGGTTGGAATGTTTATTTTAAAAGTCCCATCATATTCTGACATCCCATCAGTCTTAATACTATAGTTGTGTTTTCCCCCCTGATTTTAGTAAGCTTTACCAAAAACTCTTATTGGGATTAAATTTTTTATTGTATAAAATGTAGAATTACATTATTATAAGGTTAAAGAAATGAGATCAGTGGCTAGGTGGAAACCAGGAGTCAAGGATCCATCATTGTAGTATATTCAAATTTATGTCATTGTGGAGTTTTTCTGTGCTTAGTCAAGAGCAGAATGACTACAATCCTATTAAAGAACGGAAACTTTATTGTTGAGTAGGGTGCCTATCCCCAAACTATCCTCTTTATCATAACCTCTTCAAGAATTGTACTAAATTTGAGGGCAGCTACATGACTTGCCAGGTTTTTGTACCAAGCATTTGACATTCACAAATCCAAGTGTGGTTTTCCTTATATTCATCCTGCTTCGGTTTGCTGACTTTCTTGAATTTGAGGGTTGATGTCTTTCATCAGTATTGGAAAATCCTCAGCCATTGTCTCTTCAAATATTGCTTCTGTCCTCACTTCTCTCTGGCTGTCCAGTTACATACATGGTCAGGATACCATGTTTCTTACCTTTTTCTTTCTTCTTTTCTATTTGAGTTTTAATGTGAGTTTTCTATTACACTTTACCTTTAAGTTTACTAATCCTATCTTTTACTTGGTCTGTGAAGTGAAAGTCGCTTAGTTGTGTCTGACTCTTTGTGACCCCATGGAATTCTCTAGGCCAGAATACTGTAGTGGGTAGCTGTTCCCTTCTCCAAGGGATCTTCCCAACCCAGGGATCGAACCCAGGTCTCCCACATTGCAGGCAGAGATTTTACCAGCTGAGCCACCAGGGAAGCCCAAGAATACTGGAGTGGGTAGCCTATCCCTTCTCCAGTGGATCTTCCTGACCCAGAAATCGAACCAGGGTCTCCTGCATCGTAGGTGGGTTCTTAACCAGCTGAGCTACCAGGGAAGCCATTTACATAAGCGTTTAAAAATACAAAGTGACACTCTGAAGCAGTGTGACAGGTTTCCTGCTTTGTCTAGTGTGGTATTAAACCCATCCAGTGAGTTAACATCAGACACTGCATTTTCTTAATTTCAGATACTTAATTTTTCTAGGATGCCATTTGGTTTTTTATATGGATTCTAGTTCTCTTTTGAAATTCTCCATCTTTTCATCCATTTCCTTTTTTCCCTTATTTTTTAACCAATTATTCAGTTTAATGTTCGTACTTACTAAATCCAATAATGCAAATCATCTGTGCTGCTGCTGCTGCTGTTGCTGCTAAGTCGCTTCAGTCGTGTCCGACTCTGTGTGACCCCATAGACGGTAGCCCACCAGGCTCCCCCGTCCCTGGGATTCTCCAGGCAAGAACACTGGAGTGGGTTGCCATTTCCTTCTCCAATGGGTGAAAGTGAAGTCGCTCAGTTGTGTCTGACTCTTCATGACCCCATGGACTGTAGTCCACCAGGCTCCTCCGTCCATGGGATTTTCCAGGCAAGAGTACTGGAGTGGGGTGCCATTGCCTTCTCCGAATCATCTGTGAGCCTGCATCTATTTGTCTTTTTTCTATTGAATACTGGTTGCATTTACGTGCAGCTTTTCTCATGTCTAATAATTTTTTTTTTCGTTCTGCCTCTGTTTATTGCTACCAACCCATCTTCCTCCACCCCTCTCATGCATACGTGCTGTCATGTGACCCCAGGGACTGCAGCCCGCCAGGCTCTTCTGTCCGTGGAATTTTCCAGGCAAGAATACTGGAGTGGGTTATTTTCTGCAGTAGAAATCCTTTATCTTGGTCTCATCAGCATGAACCCAAAGGTCCCAGGTGCCCTGAGGGAAGATGATCAGCAATTATCTGCTCACCTCAGAATGGCTCCCTTCATTTGATATTCTTGTTCTTGAGTCCTTTATAGTCTAATGGAAGACTCAGACTTTTTTTAATGCATGCTGCTGCTGCTGCTAAGTCGCTTCAGTCATGTCCGACTCTGTGCGACCTCATAGACAGCAGCCCACCAGGCTCCGCCATCCCTGGGATTCTCTAGGCAAGAACACTGGAGTGGGTTGCCATTTCCTTCTCCAATGCATGAAAGGGAAAAGTGAAAGTGAAGTTGCTCAGTCGTGTCCAACTCTTAGCAACCCCATGGACTGTAACCTACCATAAAACATAAAATGGGATCTGAAACTTCGTAATACATCATATATACATCCTTATCTGTTCTTCGAGTGGAGTCTTCTGTTTAAACATTGCTAAGCTGCTTCAGTCATGTCCGACTCTTTGTGATCCCATGGACTGTCACCTGCCAGGCTCTTCTGTCCATGGAATTCTCCAGGCAAGAATACTGGAGTGGGTTGCCATGCCCTCCTCCAGAGGCTCTTTTTCACCCAGGAGTCGAACTTGTGTCTCTTTCATCTCCTACATTGGCAAGTGGGTTCTTTACCACTAGCGTCACATGGTGTTTAAACAGTAAACATTTTTCAGCTTTGTGATAAAAGTAATTTTGCTCAGAAGCACCTCAGTTCAGTTCAGTTCAGTCACTGAATCGTGTCCAATTCTTTGACTGCAGCACTCCAGGCCTCCCTGTCCATCACCAACTCCCGGAGCTTGCTCAAACTCATGTCCATTCAGTCCAAGATACCATCCAACCATCTCATTGTCTGTCGTCCCCTTCTCCTCCAACCTTCAATCTTTCCCAGCATCAGGGTCTTTTCCAGTGAGTCAGTTATTCGAATCAAGTGGCCAAAGTATTGGAGTTTCAGCTTTAGCATGAGTCCTTTCAATGAATATTCAGGATGGATTTCCTTTAGGATGGATTGGTTGGATCTCCTTGTTGTCCAAGGGACTCTCAAGAGTCTTCTCCAACACCAAAGTTCAAAAGCAGCAATTCTTTGGTGCTCAGCTTTCTTTATAGTCCCACTCTCACATCCATACATGACTACTGGGAAAACCATAGCCTTGACTAGACGGACATTTGTTGGCAAAGTAATGTCTGCTTTTTAATAAACTGTCTAGGTTGGTCATAACTTTTCTTCCAAGGAGCAAGCGTCTTTTAATTTCATGACTGCAGTCACCAGCTGCACTGATTTTGGAGTCCAAAAAAATAAAGTCAGCCACTGTTTCCACTGTTTCCCTATCTATTTGCCATGAAGTGATGGGATTGGATGCCATGATCTTAGTTTTCTGAATGTTGAGCTTTAAGTCAACTTTTTCACTCTCCTCTTTCACTTTCATCAAGAGGCTCTTTAGTTCTTCTTCGCTTTCTGCCATAAGGGTGGTGTCATCTGCATATCTGAGGTTATTGATATTTCTCTCGGCAATCTTGATTCCAGCTTGTGCTTCATGCAGCCCAGCATTTCTCATGATGTACTCTGCATATAAGTTAAATAAGCTGGGTGACAATATACAGCCTTGATATACTCCTTTTCCTATTTGGAACCAGTCTGTTGTTTCGTGTCCAGTTCTAACTGTTGCTTCTTGACCTGCATACAGATTTCTCAGGAGGCAGGTCAGGTGGTCTGGGATTCCCATCTCTTTCAGAATTTTTCAGTTTGTTGTGATTCACACAATCAAAGGCTTTGGCATAGTCCATAATGCAGAAGTAAATGTTTTTCTGGAACTCGCTTGCTTTTTTGATGATACAAGGGATGTTGGCAATTAGATCTCTGGTTCTTCTGCCTTTTCTAAATCCAGCTTGAACATCTGAAAGTTCATGGTTCGTGTACTATTGAAGCCTGGCCTGGAGGATTTGGGGCATTGCCATCCTAGAATGTGAAATGAGTACAATTGTGTGGTAGTTTGAACATTCTTTGGCATTGCCTTTCTTTGGGATTGGAATGAAAACTGACCTTTTCCAGTCCTGTGGCCACTGCCAAGTTTTCCAAATTTGCTGGCATATTGAGTGCAGCACTTTCACAGCATCATCTTTCAGGATTTGAAATAGCTCAACTGGAATTCCATCACCTCTACTAGCTTTGTCCATAGTGATGCTTCCTAAGGCTCACTTGACTTCACATTCCAGGATGTCTGGCTCTACGTGAGTGTTCACACCGTCATGATTATTTGGGTCATGAAGATCTTTTTTGTATAGTTCTTCTGTGTATTCTTGCCACCTCTTCTTAATACCTTCTGCTTCTGTTAGGTCCGTACCATTTTTGTCCTTTATTGTGCCCATCTTTGCATGAAATATTCCCTTGGTATCTCTAATTTTCTTGAAGCACCTGCTGACTCATTATTTCCCAAGGAGGAAAATGGGAATAGTTTGGCAATATGGTCTTGTTCAAAATATTTTCATTGCATTTTTTCAGTTTTTTCCATTGTAATTTGTCTAGAAAACATTTTGTAGGTAGAGGATGGGAATGAAGGCAGTTTCAGTTGGTTTAGAACTCTCTCAGATGGATTCCTTAGTAGATCCATTTTACTTCTATTTTTTACTAAAAGAAGACATAATTGTCATTACCACTCCTCCCATTTCTGAAAAGAATTTGCTCCAAAGAATTCTAATACCATTAATAGGCAGCATCCATATGGTTCACAGATGGATAAAGGAGAGAAGGAGCCACTCAGATTATTTAAATTGGAATCACTTCATTGTTAAGGTGCAGTTCAGTTGTTAACTTTTCTCCGAAGCTGTGTAGACCTGGCCAGTGCTGAGAGCCCCGGGGCTGGTGGTAGCCCTGAGTTCCAGTGTCAGCTCTGCTTCCCACAAGTCATGTGTCCCAGGGGAGTCCTGTTTTCTCACCTCGAGAATGAGGACTTTGAAATAGTTGAACCCTAGTCCTCTCCTTCTCTGTCCTTTGGATTCCAGTCATTCATCACTTGAAAATTATGATTGCACTTGCATTTCAATAAAGTGTACTGCCAGAATCAATTAAAAGAATCAATCTATGCAAATTTCTTTTGACCCAGAATTTTCTGTGTTTGTGACACCGAATGCTGTGCAATACTCTATGCACAATACATCACTATGAAAGAAAATCTGAGTCCTGAGTACCTGGATTGAAGTCCCAGATTTGTCATTCATCTGCTTTGAGGCCTTGGACACATCATTGACTTCTGTAAGCCTCAATTTTCTCAGCTGGAAAATGGATAGAAGAGCAGCCTTACCTGTTTCAGAGCTATTGTGAAGGGGGACTAAAACATTTCGTGTGTGAAGGCTCCTCATGAACAGTAAAGTGCTGTAAAAACATCAATTACCGTTAGGACTGTAATGACACAGGCCTTGTCAGCAGTAACCATCTGCTTGTTGTGGCTGTCACTATCATGAATGAGATGTGAAAACAGCCCAGGGGTATTTAAATTACCTACGCCTTGACTTTGGTTCCCATTTCCCTTCTGGGGAGGAAACGTGGTGTAGGTAAGCTGACACTGTTCAAGGTATAAACTCTTTCTTTGAAACCATTGAAGTATAGAGCTGGATGGGATGGTGTGATTATTTTAGCAAATCTCCCTCTTTTAAAGATGCAGTTTAGGAAGTTTAACTGACTTGCTTAAGGTAACAGAGCTCCTTCAAGGTAAAACCACAACTAAGACCGATAAGTGTTCTCTGTTTAAACCCTGATCTGTGCAATTACTTCTACAATTTTGGTCAAGGACCAAAATAAACAGATTGCTTTTGCTTTCAAACCTTGGGATTTTTCCATTTCCCTTCTCCCTTGCCTCCTGACATCTTTCGCTTCTCTCCTACTTCACAGCCCCCACTCCCATTTTGATGGTGGTACCTCTCCCCACCTCAGAGAAGAGGGTTTTTCCTCCAGCTCTCACCCAAAGCTGCCACCAATTTTGATTCTGACCCTATTTTCCTTCTCTGGGATTTATTCTGTTACCCTTATCTGTGTCTTATATTGTCTTTCTTTCCTTTTCTGTTGGTTCAATGATGGTATCCAAGCTCATTGTAGATTTTTTTTTTCTCTACTTCATCATACACACTACTTCTTTTCAATACTTGGCTACTGGAAAGAGAAATTGGTAACCAGTCACAGCTCTCTCACTATTCATTCATTCCTTTTCTTTTTCTTCATTTTCTTTATTGTGGTAAAGCACACAGAACATACAACTGGCTATCCTAACCGTTTTTACATACACAGCTCAATTGTATTAAATACATTCATAATGTTATGCAACCACCATCCATCTCCAGATGCTTTTTCATTTTTCAAAACTGGAACGCTGTCGCCACTAAACAATAACTCCCCGTAGCCCCCAATCCCATGGCAGGCACCCACCCTATTACTTTCTATGTGATTTTTCCGTGTATTTCTTATGCAGTAATGTACAAGCTCAGTGACTAGTGCTTGCTGGTTGCCCAGAAAAGCTACCTTGCTGCCTCTCTCCTTCTTCTGTCTCCCTACTGTCCCTCTTGCCCGTCTGTTTGTTTATTTTTTCTCACTCTCTGCCTTCTCTTGCCCCCTGCTCTGCCCTCTCCCCACCATTTGTTGCCGTTTTTTGGCCTCGCTTGGGGACAACTTGCCACCCAGCTTCTGGGCACTTTTTCTCCTTGTTTGGCCTCTTCAGTTCCTTCTTCTCAGGATCTAGGCTGGCTTCCTTGTCCACTTCTATTTTTGATTTTTTTAAAAAAATTTATATTGGAGTATAGTTGCTTTGGTCTTCTCAGGTGGCTCAGTGGTAAAGAATCTGCCTGCAATGCAGGAGACCTGGGTTTGATCCCTGGGTTGTGAAGATCCCCTGGAGAAGGGAATGGCTACCCTCTCCAGTATTCTTGCCTGGAGAATTCCATGGACAGAGGAGCCTGGCGGGCTACAGTCCATGGGATCCCAAAGAGTTTGATATAACTGAGCATAGCACAGCAGCAGCAGCAGCATAGTTTATTTATAATGTTGTATTGGTTTCTGATATACAGCAAAATAATATCCATTCTAGTTCAAATTCTTTTCCCATTTGTGTTTGTTACATAATATTGAGTAGAGTTCCCTGTGCTATATAGTAGATCCTTGTTGATTTTCTATTTTATATATAGTAGTGTATACATGTCAATCCCAGACTCCCAATCTGTCTCCCTCACCTTTCCCCTTTGGTAACTATAAGTTTGTTTTCCATGTCTGTGAGTCTGTTTTTGTTTTCTAAATAAGTTCATTTGTATCATTTTTTTTTTGGATTCCACATATAAGTGATATCATATGATAATTTGTCTTTGTCTGACTGTCTTCACTTAGTATGATAATTTCTGAAGTTCTTCTGCAGTGGAATTCAGCAACAACACAGTCCCCTACCCACTCTTCCTTCATCTAGGCTCACCAGCCAACAGGGACTGTTTCCTCACACCTTTGATCATACCATGCTGAGCCTTCATGCCTTCAGCCCCTTGCTTCTCTTTTCTTCCATAAACATTCAGCCAAAATGCCTTCCTCAGTGAAGTCTTCACCAGCAGCCTCAGCTGCGGCTCCACAGAGCTTTGGGAGTCCTTCTAGCAGCTCCAGTTTCAGTGTTGGTGGGATCCATCTTGTCCCCCTGCCCACTTCGAGTCAGTGAGTGCTTCCTGGACTGGAGTTGTGGGTGATTCTTGATCAGACTTGGCCCTTAGCGCTGAATCAGTGAAGGAGACATTCATTCACTTCTATTGATAAGTGCTTTTCTGATTGAAGAGGCTGAATGTTGATCAGCCATGGGGAACATTAAGGTATGAAATCAGGAGGGAGGTTCACATTGTACTTTATTTTGGTCATCTATGACATTAGCTAGTGTTTTGAACGTTGAGTTATTTTACATGAAATACCACAGTGTGCTGGGTAGACTGACGGCCCTCCAAAGATGTCCATACCCTAAACCCTGGAACCTGTGACCATGTTAAATGGCAAAGGGGAATCAAGGTTACAGATGGAATTTAAGGTTGCTCACCTGACTTCAAAATAGATTATCCTAGATTATTTGGGTGGACCTAGTGTAATCAAAAGCATCCTTAAAAGTGGTGTATACCATAGAATGTCCTTATAGCTAAATTCATGGACTACTGAGAGTCTCAAATTGCACTGAATATTATCTTGGTTAATGCTTCACTGATAAATTCCTTTCTATAACAGATATAATGCTATCAGTTTTCTGTGATATTAGCTGTAGTGAATGCTTTTATTGAATGCTTATATGAGTCAGGTGCTTTATATCTATTACTGTATTGAATGTGGTAAATAACCCAAGAAGTAGATATTATTAAGTCGTTTTATGGATGAGAAAACAGGCAGAGTGATTAACTTATGCAAGGTCACACTGCTAGTAACCAGTGACCCTGATGTGTAATTGCACATATAAAGAAGAATTCTGAGGTGTCACATTTTCCCTTTTGCAAGGTATGCTCATGGTTTATACTAATGTTATATTTTTCAAAAGTCTTGCCTTAAAATTTGAAAGTTGAAGATTAATTTGGACTTTGTCAAAGCAATATAACACCACTGTAGCCAACACAGAAAACAGAGGACAAAAATTAACCTGTAGTCCAAAATATCTTTTAAAAACTGTTTAATTTTATATTGGAACATAGTTGATTAACAATGTTGTGTTAATTTTAGGTGTACAGCAAAGTGATTCAGTTATACATACACATTTATCTCTTCTTTTTCAAATTCCTTTCTGAAAAAAAATCTTGATTATATTTTGGTATATTTCCTTTCAGTCCTTTTGTTCCTGTGCATATGTATGTTGCAGTTTCCCAAAGCTGTCATCATGGTCATCTTATACCTTTCTTATTTTACCTTATGTATTTTTCATATCACATGTCATTATCTTTAATAGACAATAGGTGGTTGCCAATTTTGATTAAAAATACTGCTTTAAGAACAGTTACCATCTAAAACATGCTGTTCTCTTGGCAGAGAGCAGGAACATAATCCACATCATGCAACACAGTTAAAACCTGCTTGGAGGTGGCTGGTGTCATATATGCTCACATTTCTGTTGGGCAAAGTATGTCACTGAGCCAAACCCAAAGTCAATGAAGTGGCACATATACTTCTCCCCATGATGACCCACAGGATGAACAATCCTGTCATAGAGAGGGAGAAGTCACAGGGAATAATGGTCCTACTTAACCACCAGGAAGGGGTGAGATGATTAGAAGTAGAACATAAAAATAGAAATAAATAAAAGTAGGAGCGACAGGTTGGTGGGTTTTGAACCCAGACTGGGACCTTGAGCAGAGGTTTTGTCTTCAGGTGCCTCTAATGTGAAATGGAAGGGTTAAAAAAAAAATGATGTATTGAAAGCATGCTGCATTTCAATGAATGAAGTAAGGTTTAAAAATTCTTTACAAACTCAGATACACAATCAGTTTAACGTGTTTACCTGGTTTTAGGGCAAATCTGCACCTGTGTTTATTGATAAAGTTTTATCGGAACACAGTCCATTTATTAACTTAATCGTCTATGTCTGATTGCATGATATAACAGCAGCAGAATGACAGAGACCACTGTGTGGCCTGTGAGCTTCAACTGTTTACTGTCTGGCCATTTATGGAAGAAATTTGTCAACCTCTGGTAGCAATAGTGAAAGATAGCCTTTGGCATGTGTGTGAAATTCTTGAGAAAGGTGTCTGAAGAATCTTGATTAAAAAAAATAAAAAAAGAGAGTCAGTCTAACATTTAATAAGGTTTCATTTTTCTTCTTCCAAATTATATGTTTGTGTTAGGGCCCTGAAATTTGCTACTTTTAGGACCTCTTTTTTAAGTCTTTTGACCGATCCTTTTCAAGGTACTCAAGATGACCCTATGATCAGATACTGACTGTACTACACTAATTCAGTAGTTAATCAGTGAATGGTGTGTATTTTTATATATTTCTTGGGTGCATGCTACTTCCTTCCTGCAGCCCAATGACCGTTTTCCCTTCCAAACCTACCAATCTTAGGCTCTTCTTTACCTGGGGTGCCGCCTTGTGGTGGGCTGTGGGCCCTTCATTGATGAACTCCTGCCTGGCTTAGTCATCGAGGGAAGTGAATCAGCCATGGGGTGACTCATTGCAAACCCCGCTCAGAGTCAGAAGCCCCATCATATACCTTAGAGATCATGAATCATTAGACTGGGACTACATTCTGGTGGCTACAGTTTAGGAAAAAATCCCCTATTATGATTCTTAACCCTTTTCCTCCCGCTGTGAATGGGCTTAGAGTAAATATTAAAAAAAAATAAATTAGTCATGAGGTCTTTTTCAAGGATTTAATCTTGATTTACATTTTAGTTAATTTAGTATCCTTCACATTTTGATCTTTATGGTTGTATGTATAGATATATTTAAAAAATAATGTACATATATACACTTATGTGTATATCCGTGTATTTGTGTGTGCATGCAAGTATATAACTAATTCTCATTTCTAGTAAGCCTTGTTACTGAGTTTGAGAGGAGGAGAGACTACAATTATACACTTAACAAGCTCTTTCTGTATCTGGACCCCTGCCTGTCTGTGATGAATTGTCCTCAGGTAGGTGTTAATCCATCACTTACTCAATAATAAACAAACAGAAGCTTTATGCAAAGAATCACATCCATTGTCTTACTTTCCATTTACTTCTGGGTAAAATATGGTGACAAAGCACAGCAGTCCACCAGTAATCCCTTGATTCAATAGTAACTGCTAAAGTCTGACCTAAAGACCAGAATATCCTCAAAATCCCAGATAAAGATTATACCACTTATTTACAACTATGTCAGAAGAGAAAAATGCGTATGTACTAAATAATCAGTTGCTCAGCTGTACATGTTGGACATCATATCGTTAGTTTCAAGATACAGTAATAACAACCAAAATTATCAACCAGATTATTCTGCTGTAACTTTCACTAGTCCACCTGGATGAAGATAAAGAGAAAAGTGGTACTCATAAGAATGAACATATCTGGGATAGATTCAGCATAAATAGCTCTTTAGAGACGTTTGAAACTATAGTTTTCAGCTAAATGTCCACATAGTTGAAAGATGTATTCACTCCTGAATGTTGCCAAGCATCTGAGTGCCATGAGTAGCTTGCAACAGCGGTCTGTGTGGTTGCTATGTGCAAAACCCTAGAATAAGCAACTGGGAAATACTATCAGAGTGGGTAAATATTACCATAGTAACAACTTATTTTCTATAGGAAAAATTTGGAAAATAAAGCCAGGATCCCTGGAACTTGGGTAGAAATATATTTTGCACAAAATGGAGAATACATAAGAAGAAAAGTCATGCTTCTGATCCCACTTTTCGTTAAGAATACTTTTCTTTATGAAATGGAATAATTTAAAATGTCACATTGTGAGTGACTTTCTAATGCCTTGTTTGGTTTAGATAAAATCAAAAAAAGGTGCAAAGCCCTGAGAGAAATGTCATTCCATTTTCCTTTTTTTTTTTTTTTTTTTTTTTAGCATCAGTTCAGTCACTCAGTCGTGTCCAACTCTTTGTGACCCCATGGACTACAGCACGCCAGGCTTCCCTGTCCATCACCGGCTCCCAGAGCTTACTTAAACTCACGTCCATAGAGTCAGTGATGCAATCCAATCATCTTATCCTCTGTCGCCCCCCTTCTCCTCCCACCTTCAATCTTTCCCAGCATCAGAGTCTTTTCAAATGAGTCAGTTCTTCGAATAAGGTGGGCAAAGTATTGGAGCTTCAGCTTCAGCATCAGTCCTTCTAATGAATATTCAGGACTGATTTCCTTTAGGATGGACTGGTTGGTTCTCCTTGCTGTCCAAGGGACTCTCAAGAGTCTTCTCCAACACCACACTTCAAAAGCATCAATTCTTCAGTGCTCAGCTTTCTTTATAGTCCCACTCTCACATCCATACATGACTACTGGTAAAACCATAGCCTTGACTAGACGGACCTTTGTTGGCAAAGTAATGTCTCTGCTTTCAATATGCTGTCTAAGTTGGTCATAACTTTCCTTCCAAAGAAATCATCTGCAGTGATTTTGGAGATCCACACAGTCAAAGGCTTTGGCATAGTCAATAAAGCAGAAAATAGATGTTTTTCTGGAACTCTCTTGCTTTTTCGATGATCCAGCAGATGTTGGCAATTTGATCTCTGGTTCCTCTGCCTTTTCTAAAACCAGCTTGAACATCTGGAAGTTCACAGTTCATGTATTGCTGAAGCCTGGCTTGGAGAATTTTGAGCATTAATTTACTAGTGTGTGAGATGAGTGCAATTGTGCAGTAGTTTGAGTATTCTTTGGCATTTCCTTTCTTTGGGATTGGAAGCGGACCTTTGTTGGCAAAGTAATGTCTCTGATTTTTAATAAGCTGTCTAGGTTGGTCATAACTTTTCTTCCAAGGAGCAAGCGTCTTTTAAGGTCATGGCTATAGTCACCATCTGCAGTGATTTTGTAGCCCAAAAAAATAGTCTCTCACTGTTTCCATTGTTTCCCCATCTATTTTCCATGAAGTGATGGGACTGGATGGCATGATGTTAGTTTTCCAAATGTTGAGTTTTAAGCCAACTTTTTCACTCTCCTCTTTCACCTTCATCAAGAGACTCTTTAGTTCTTCCCTTTCTGCCATAAGAGTGGTGTCATCTACCTATCTGAAGTTATTGATATTTCTCGATATTTCTCCCAGCAATCTTGATTCCAGCTTGTCCTTCATCCAGTCCAGCATTTCTCATGATGTACTCTGCATATAAATTAAATAAGCAGAATGACAATATACAGCCTTGGTGTACTCTTTTCCCGATTTGGAACCAGTCTGTTGTTCCATGTCCAGTTCTAACTGTTGCTTCTTGACCTGCATACAGATTTCTCAGGAGGCAGGTCAGGTGGTCTGGGATTCCCATCTCTAAGAATTTTTCACAGTTTGTTGTGATCCACACAGTCAAAGGCTTTGGCATAGTCAATAAAGCAGAAATAGATGTTTTTCTGGAACTTGCTTGCTTTTCTGATGATCCAAGGGATGTTGGCAATCTGATTTCTGGTTCTTCTGCCTTTTCTAAATCCAGCTTGAACATCTGGAAGTTCACAGTTCATGTACTGTTGAAGCCTGACTTGGAGGATTTTGAGCATTACTTTGCTAGCATGTGAGATGAGTACCATTGTGTGGTAGTTTGAGCATTCTTCGGCATTGCCTTTCTTTGGGATTGAAATGAAAACTGACCTTTTCCAGTCCTGTGGCAACTGCTGAGTTTTCTGAATTTGCTGGCATATTGAGTGCAGCACTTTCACAGCATCATCTTTTAGGATTTGAAATAGCTCAACTAGAATTCCATCACCTCCACTAGCTTTGTTTGTAGTGATGCTTCCTAACAAAGTACTGACAGCTTCTTTGCCATCTCTTCAACTACTGTCCTGGTCTCATCCTTAGCTTCACATTAGAATCATCTGGAGAAGATTGTACAAAATATAGGAGCCTGTGCTTCACCTCAAATTTCTGATTCAGTTGATTTCAGATGGGCCATGGGTGTGTGCACATGTGTTAAACTACCTATGAAATTGTAATATGCAGCCAGGCTTGAAAATTAACTGTTCTAGACCCTTAACAAATCCTTGATAGTTAACCAGATCTGTTAACTGATGATGATCTGTAAAATGATGATGATCTGTACAATGATGTAAACAGCTGTAAGTTTCGGTAGATGCAGCAGATTATGGTGGTCTCAAAGCTCCCTCCAGCTCTGAGTTTCTGGGATTCAAATCCAGGTACTGCAGGGGATGTCTGATTAATGACTGTATTGGCCAACTTGTTCAAGACATTTAGCAAGGAAACGCCTTTGTGAGGAAGCAGGCTTGATCTGATGGGGTGGGATATCTGACTTAGAGGCAGCTTCACTCATCAGAATGATGGCCCCACCATTTTGCATTAAAAGGTTTCCATAAAACAATCCCATGAAATTGGTTTTATTCCATTTGGACAGCTTGGGACACTGAGACTTAAAGAGAGGATACCTAATTAGGAGGTGGCAGAGCCAGCTTTTGCAAGCAGGTCTGTTTGTCTCTTAGCTACATTCTTTTTCCACCTTCTCACACTGTTTCTCAAACATTGAGGGGATCTTCCATGGCCTTAGTTGCTGTGCTATGAGTGTGCAGGAACAAGGTTACCTGCGAGGATAAAAGAGCTCAGGAGCTGCTCATGCCGTCACAGTAATGCCATGTGTGTTTGAACACGTTTGGACTAATGTGGATGAATGGTTATCATTGATAGGTGACATACATATCCTTAATGTTTTCAGGCTGTGAAGACTCTATTTTTATTTAAATGTTATATTGTAGTCATTTAACATGCACATGAAAAAAAGGTTCTTGGAATTCTTTTCAGAAAAAGAACTATTAGCGTAACCTGCTAAAGTATTTATTTATTGAATGTGTTAAATGTAATTTATTGAGAGTCCTGTTAAACTTGTCATCTACTAATGATTTCAAGTGAAGCAGTTCCTTGTGGTCAATTTTTATTAACTGAATCACTGGTAATGCCTTTGCTCAGAAGTTTACATGTCAGTTTAAGAATTAAACTTATTAATACAAATGGGAAGGTACAGACCTTTTAGTTATAGCAACAACAATTACAAAAGCAATTTCCATTTAGTGACTTACTATTATGTGACAAGACTGTAGATACAGTCTCTCTAATCCTGATGAGTTAAGTGGAATTCTCATTTTGCAGTAGGGAATATTTTGTTTGTTAGTCACACAGTCATATCCGACTCTCTGTGAGACCATGGACTGTAGCTTGCCAGGCTCTTCTGTCCATGGAATTCTTTAGGCAAGAATACTGGAGTTGGTTGCCATTCCCTTCTCCAGGGAATCTTCCCAACCCAGGGATCAAATCCAGGTCTCCTGCATTGCAGGCAGACCTGGTTACAAAACTTTCCGACTCTAAAACTAGCTATCTTACAAGGGAGACTTTTTTTTTTTCTGCTAGTACTCTGTTTTTTTTAAGAAAATAAAAAATAATGACATTTCACCAAATTTCTTCAGTGATTGTTCCAAACTGGTTACCCTTATGTCATTAAGTTTCTTTTACCATATGGATTTCACTTCCACCCTCCCCCTCCCCCCGCTGTTTTGTACCTGCTTCTTTGAGGATTTTTAAAAACCTTTTATGCATGTATGCACACATATGAAATTAAACATACACATAGAAATGTGGTTTTAACTGTGTAGCTGAAAGAAGACGGAGAAGGAAATGGCAACCCACTCCAGTGTTCTTGCCTGGAGAATCCCAGGGACAGAGGAGCCTGGTGGGCTGCCGTCTATGGGGTCTCACAGAGTCAGACACGACTACAGCGACTTAGCAGCAGCAGCAGCAAGGCCAAGAAATGAAATGGATCCAGGACCTCAGAAGCCCTCTCCCCTTCCTTTTCTCCCAGAAGTATCATGACTTGATGCAAACCACTTCCTTATTTTGCTCTTCAATTTTCCTACCTATATTTGTATCCCTGTAGTTTTGCTGATTTTTGAGCTTCATGTAAGTGTATTAATATAGTACATACTCTGGTGCCTGGCTTTATTTGTTCAACATATTAGTAATGTCATTTTCTGCATAGTGATCTTACACATATAATTCCCATGTGCTTGTTATATTTTGGTGGTATCAAAATGGCATATTTTCCAAAATTTAATTTCTTTTTTTTTAAATTAGTTTATTTTCTATTTTTCAACTTTACAATATTGTATTTGTTTTGCCATACATTGACATGAATCCACCATGGGTGTACATGTTTTCCCCTTCCAGAACCCCCCTTCCACCTCCCTCCCCATCCCATCCCTCCGGGTCATCCAGGTGCACCAGCCCCGAGCACCCTGTATCATGCATTGAACCTGGACTGGCGAATCATTTCACATATGATAATTTACATGCTCAAAATTTAATTTCTAACAATTGCTGATATATAAAAAATTTATTTTTGAGTTTGATGTTATATTCAGCAATTTTGCTAAAAAACTCACCAAAATTTTAATAATAGTGATTACTTTTCTATGAATACAATCTTTTTATCTGTAATTAATACCATTTTTTCTTTCTTTTTAATCTTTCAGTCTTTTTCTTGCCTTATTGCCATAGCCAAGACCTCTAGTCTTCCCTGGTAGCTTCCAGTGGGGCTTCCTTGGTAGCTCATCTGGTAATCTGCCAGCAATGTTGGAGACCTGGGTTTGATCCCTGGGTTGGGAAGATCCCCTGGAGAAGGGAAAGGCTACCCACTTGAGTAGTCTGGCCTGGAGAATTTCATGGACTGTATAGTCAGTCCATGGGGTTGCAAAGAGTCACATGACTGAGTGACTTTCACTTTCACTTTCTAAGACCTCTAGTGCAATGTTGAGTAGAAGAGATGATCATGGACATCCTGTCTCATTCCATTTTCTAAAAGGAAGTGCTTTTGATGTTTACCATTACATATCATATCTATTATAGGCTTTTGTTATGTATCTTTTTTAGAATAGGAATTTTCCTTCTGTTTAAGTTCATTTTAAAAATCATCAATAGATGTCAGTTTTTCTCCATCTATTGAGATGAAAATACGATTTTTCTCCTTTAATATATTAATGTGGTTAATTATATTGACTTACTTAATTTTTTTTTAAAAAACTTAGTGGGGATTCCAGATTTACTTTGATCAAGATATATTATTCTTTTAAAATGATATGGTTTTGGTGTGGTAATGTTTTCTTTTAACATTTTTGCATCTTGAGATCGTGAATGAGATTGGTTTATAGTTTTCACTTATAATTCCAGTTGGTTTTTTGTATTTGGCTCAGTCTAAACTCCAATCTTTGGAAAATGTCCTTTGCTCTGGTTCTATGGCAGGATTTGTATAATTATTCCTTAAAAGTTTTATTAAGTGTTATTGGTTTCTTAATTTTGGTAGAACTTGCTGGTTAAGCCATCCAGGCATGCAGTTTATTTTTTACTGCGGGAAGGCTTTTAATTACTGATTAAGTTGCACTGGTAGGATTTATATTTCTTGTGATCATTTGCATGCTAAGTCGCTTCAGTCGTGTCCTACTCTTTGTGATCCCTGTTTTCCACCAGGCTCCTCTGTTCATGGGATTCTCCAGGGAAGAATACTGGAGTGGGTTGCCATGATCTTCCTGACCCATGGATTGAACCTTCATCTCTTTTGTCTCCTGCATTGGCAGGCAGATTCTTTATCACTAGCGCCACCTGGGAAGCCCATGTGACCATTTAGATAGTTGTATTTTTTGAGAATTTTTACTGCTTGTCCCAAATTTTAAACTTTTTGGAATAAAGTTGATTGAAATTAAAAAAATTATCTTTAATGTCTGCAGTTATGTCTTTCTGTTTCATTCATCAGTCTCTGTCAAAGGTTAGACATGTTAATTAATCTACTCAAATGACCAACTTATGTCTTTGTCATCACTATTTTATGCTTTTTATCTACTTCATTTCTGCTCTTATTGATGTTTCCTTCCTTGTGCTTTCTTTAGGTTAATTTTGCCCTTAATGTCTTGAGATACTTAGCTTTGTCATTTTCAGCTATTCTTATTTTCTAATGTATATATTTCTTATTCTAAGTAGCTTTGGCTCCATCCCGCAAATTTAATATTTAGTAAATTTGTCATTCAGTTTAAAATATTTTCTAATTTGTATTGTTTTTCTCTCTGACCTGTGGATTACTTAGATATGTTATTTAATTTTTTTTAACACATTGGGGTGTTAGTTCTGTTGGACAAAACATCATTTCTATTTCATTTAGTGAAGTTCTGCTAGTAATAGCTTTTTTTCAGTTTTTGTTAGTTTGAAAGTGTCTTTCTCACTTTCATTCTTGATAGACATGTTCACTGGTTATAGAATTCTAGGCTGGAACTGTTCTATTCATATTGTATCTTTCAGCATTTTGAAGTGTAGGTATTCCACTGACTTCAGATTTTACTAATTTGGAAGTAGGAGTGGGGGAAGGGTGTCAACTAAAGTCAAATTATTGCTCCTTTTAATGTAATTTTCCTTTTTCTCTTTGGCTACTTTTAAATCAATTTTATTTAGTTTTATTTAGTTTTCTGCATTTTTACTATGATGTGCTTAAGCCTAGATTTCATTTATCCTTTTTTGGGTTTTTAGGATGTCTTGAATCTGAGAATGAATGATGTCTTTCATGAATTTTGGAAAATTTTCAACTATTATCTTTCTTTTTTTAAAAAAATTATTTTTTATTTGACTGTGCCTGACCTTGGTTTCCTTGATGCACATGGACTCTTTAATTGAGGCATGCAGGCTAACTTGCCCCATGGCATGTGGGATCTTAATTCCCCAACTAGGGATCCAACCCACATCCCCTGCTGTACAAGGTGGATTCTTAACCACTGGACCACCAGGGAAGTCCCTATTATCTTTCTATATTGTTTCCAGTCCATTGTCTCATTCCTCTATCTCCAGTGAAACATGTCTTGAATATTCTGTGTTCTTCGTGTGTCCTTTTATTGGACACACATGTGTTATTACAGCACACAAACCACCCCACAAAATAGTGGGTTAAAGCAGCAGCCGTTTCATTATGTCTCATGGTTCTATGGGTAGACGAGGGCTCAGTTGAGTGATTATTCTGCTTGTCTTGCTTAGTATCTGTCATGAGACCTCAGTCAAATGACATCTGGGACTTAAACATTGAAGATGCCTTCACTTGCATGTCTGGAGCCCGTGGCAGGGACAGCCGGTAGTTTTGTCAACAGGGATGACAGGTCATTGTAGTCTCCGGATTCTGTTTTCTACTGGTGTTTTCATCATGGCCTCTCTATTTGGTCTCTCCAGGAGGGCAGCTGGGCTTCTTACATGATGACTTGGGGCTCCCAAAAGGGCTTCCAGAAAAATGGAAGCTTCCAGGTTCTCTGAAAGTATAAGCCCAGAACTGACGTAGTAATCACTTTTGCTCTACTCTTTTGGTTAAAGTAAACCAAAACTTTAGTTAGAGCTAACCCAGATTTAATGTGGGAGGAGACTATACATGTTTTATGAGTACTGAGAAGCATGGTTCATTGTGGCCTATCTTTCAGACTTGCTGCCATATTGCTTATCCCCGCACTTTTCTCCATCCTTATGCCTTTCTGTATTTCATTCTGTATACTGTTTTTTCCCTGATTTATTTTTTAATTCACTAATTCTTCATCCACTGAGTTTCTTTTTTTTTTTTTCTTTTTTATTTTTGCTCCCCCTCCCAAACCCTCCTCCCACCTCCCTCCCCTTCCCATCCCTCTGGGTAATCCCAACGCTCCATCCCTGAGCATCCGTCCTATGCATAGAACATGGAATGGTGTTCCGCTTCACATATGACAATATACGTGTTTCAATGTCATTGTCCCAGAACGTCCCACCCTCACCTTCTCCCTCAGAGTCCACAGGACTGTTCTATGCATCTGTGTCTCTTATTCTGTCTCACATATAGGGTTACCATCACCATCTTTCAAATTCCATATACATGCATTAGTATACTGTATTGGTGCTTTTCTTTCTGGCTCACTTCACTCTGTATAATGGGCTCCAGTTTCATCCATCTCAATAGAACTGATTCAAATGTATTTTTTTAATGGCTGAGTAATATTCCATTGTGTATATGTACCACAGCTTCCTTATCCATTCGTCTGCCGATGGACATCTAGGTTGCTTCCATGTCCTGGCTATTGTAAACAGTGCTGTCCACTGAGTTTCTTATATTTTCAGATTTAAAATTGATGTTTTCTTCCTTTTCAAATCTATGTAATTAAAGTTTCCATTTCCTTACTGAAATAATAAATCTGACTTTTAATTCCTTGAATATATTAAGTATAATTATTTTACAGTCCAATTTTGACAATTCTAATATTTGGAGTTTTATTTTTTTTTCCCTGTATCATGTCTTGGTGAACTCTGTTGGGCTTTTTCTTTCTCATGGTTTCTTTTCTTCTTGCATAAATGGTTATCTTTGATGTGTCTGGATATTGTGTTTGGAAAGCTGAGAGGTCAAACCCTCTAGAGAAAGTTTTGTTTTCTTTTGACAGATGCCTGAAGGTACTAGCTTTCTGAAATCATCTTAATCTAGGTCATCTGAGCCACTCAGATGATTTGAACTTTGTCTATTAAGTCCATATGAGGGCTGATTGCTTTCTATTTACTTTTTTTAATCCCAAAATGAAGTGATTTACTTTTGGTGAGTCCTAATTTCTGTTTTTTCTCCTCCAGAGCCATCAGAAATAACCTCCATTCTCTCATGTTCCTAGGGTATCAGCAAACATAACCCTTGCAAAGATTGCCTAATGTATATTTTCTCCTCCACTTTCAGACTTGGTTCTCAGTTGTTCCTCACCACCTTAATAGTTCTTTGATAACTTTGACAATGGTTTCTTCTACTTTGCTCAACTTCTTTAATGATCTTTAATGGGAGTATTGGCCCCAGTCATCACAGAAAATAAAAGTTGCCATAATTTTTAGTATTGGTTTGCCTTTTAGTGCTTATTCCATAGATTTTATATGCATTCTTTATACGCAGAGGTAATACATATTAATGCTGACCTTGGAAGACCAATAACTTTTCATACCCCTAGTTGAATCTCTGCTCTGGTCAGGGTTGGCTTCCTGTGTGTTGTTTCATCTTTAAACTATTTTATAATCAAAGACGATTAAAACATCCTAGTGACTGTGTAAGCTATTGCTTTTCATTATGTGGCTCATGTTCCTCCTGCAAATAATCTTTGGGAAGTTATTAAAAATGCTTTGGTCCAATTACTGCATTTTTCATGCAAGGAAACATAGGATGAGGATAGTTTATTTTGTTGAATTTAAAGTTGTGACTTAATTTATTGAGGTACAGTTAAATTTGGTATGGTTACATTTATAAATGCCTATTTATGAATCTGTCTATGCTATTGCATTACAGTACTGTAACTTGTTTGGAAATGGGGGCTCATATCTTAGAATGATCTGAATTGTGTGTAATAGCACTCAAGGTGCCCTTAAGCATATTAACTGAACTTTACTTTTTTCTTCTATCAACTTTCAAGTCATTATTAATAATAAGTTGTCCATTTGGATTTGAAAGAAGATATGTATTTCTTCCTATGAGACTAACCTTGTCATGTTGTTGGGAAAGATGAAACAAAAAGTAGTGAGGTGATCATATGGCAGCCCTGGGTGTGAAAAACCACTCAGAAATGCTGAATCTCTTTCAAGCCTTCCACCAATTGACCAGATCCAGAGACCCAACCTACCTATTCTGACAACATGCTTTACTTGTGTTCAGGATGTGGATGTAATGTCTTGAGAATGGAGTTGATTTCAGACTAGAATTACCTGGAAGCTAGCACAGACCAGTAGGTAAAGTAAATAGGGTTTCTTTTTAAAAAATTAGGGTTTTATAGATTGCTTCTTACTTGTTTGTTGTTGTTGTTTAGTTGCTAAGTTGTGTCCAGCTCTTTGTGACCCCATGAACTGCAGCAGACCAGGCTTCCCCGTCCTTCCCTATCTCCCAGAGTTTGCCCAAACGCATGTTCATTGAGTTAGTGATGCCATCCAACCATCTCATCCTTTGTTGTCCTCTTCTCCTCCTGCCTTCAATCTTTCTCGGCATCAGGGTCTTTTTCCAACGAGTCCACTCTTCGCGTCAGGTGGCCAAAGTATTGGAGCTTCAGCTTTAACATCAGTCCTTCCGATGAATACTCGGATTGATTTCCTTTAGGATTGACTGGTTTGATCTCGTTGCTGTCCAGGGACTTATCTAGCACCACAGTTCCAAAGCGTCAATTCTTTGGTATTCAGCCTTCTTTATGGTCCAACTCAACATCTATACATGACTACTGAAAAGACCATAGCTTTGACTATACGGAGCTTTGTTGGCAAAATGATGTCTCTGCTGTCTAAGCTGCATCTTTTAATTTCATGACTTATTACTCCAGTTGTTTTCCATTTTAACTTTACTAGAAACATACGTGTTTGTTGGTGTTTTATTTTATTTTTTGTTACTGTATTAATTTACTGTTTGTTATATGGAAGTCCCCTTTCATATATTTATCATTATTATGACTTGAAGTGTTATTCTTCTGGAAGAGGTGAATAGGTGGTGAGAAAAGCATAAAGTTACCAGAATTCTTGCTTCTTTTTAACCTTTGGGAACTTAGTTTATTTCTAGGAGCCTTGGGTTCTAAAAGGAAGGGTTTGACATTAGGTGATTTTTATATTTGAGTCATTCATTTCTTAACAAAATTCTTATACCTATTAGACACCTGCTATGAACTGAATGTTTATATGTCACTCCCCCAGGTTCATACGTTAAAATCCTAACTCCCATTGTAGTGGTATTCGGAGGCGGCGCCTTTGGGAGGTGATTAGTTCATGATGGCAAAGCCCTTGTAAATGGAATTAGTGCCATGAATACAACAAATGAGTATGTTTTTCTTCCATCTCTGTTGACTGAATAATCACAGACATAGTGTAGACAAAAAATTTGATCTAAGGAGGTGTTAGGTCTTGCCAGGTGAGGGTAACAAAAGGAGAGAGTGGAAAGGGAGTTGAAGATGCGTACAAAAAGAGTGATCATTTAGCATATTCCATTAGGACTTTTAATTAGCCTCAGACATAGGGTAGTTGACATGAGGACTGAGAGACATAGTAAAAGTCAAATTCATGTGTGACGTAGAAGTTGGTTTAAAGTTTACAAAGCACTGTTGCACATGGAAGAATATGAGAAGGGGCAGATAGTACTATGGAGTTGGCCATAAAAGAATCCAGCTCTTCTTCTGTTTGGGGGCATAAGAGAAGGCCTCTTGTATGGCCATTTTTTTAATTCCCTGTGCTTCACGTAGTCCCTGCCATGGGGGACATTTTCTTTTTCTCTTTTTTCCTTCATTGTCTTATTTATCTCCCTATGTCCTTCTCTTTAAAATACCTGTACTATCATCATGTACATGTATAGAAAAGTTATCAGTTTTCATGTATAGAAAGGATCTTTTATTAGTAGCTCCAGTGACTAGATTTGGGGAAGATGGATGATGAGGGATGATGGGAGAACAGGGCCAGGCCTTGCATGCTTCATAGTTGAAGCCCCTGTCCAATAGTGTGAATTGGAAGACTTCGGGTAGTTTGCTGATTTCAGCTTGGGGTCACAGGTTATTGCTTGAACCATGACCTTTTACACTACCCAGTCTCCCCTCTCCTTTATTCCTCAGACCCTCACCAGAATGTGCTTGGGTATGTACCTCCTTTAGCCTTTCTTAGACCAGTGTATCCCACTGAAGGCTCACTCAGAATTAAGCCTCACAAGTTTGCTTCTCTCTGGTTTTTTATCTCCGTTACCTCTGGTGCAATGCTCCATGTTGGTGACAGTGGCACCAGGTACAAATTAATTGAGATGGGGCAGAAGTAACAAAAAAACATGGCATGCCTAAATGGGTTTCAGAAACTAGCTTTTACTTCTTAATAGATTGCAGTTTGTGGTGGAGCATGCAAATCACATCAAAGCTATGCAGATTATTTCCTATCTTGTTACTGGTTTCACATACCTGAATAAGCCTCTGGTGAAATTCAAAGGAGACTGTTTTTCTGAACTACAGATCCCCAAAGCCAAGGAATCACGAGCTATTGGGAAATTCATTTATATAGTACCTGTTTTTTCACTGCATTCCTCTTTCAGGGGAAATCTTGGACAGTCTGATCCATTCCCTTATGTAATCGTTCTTACCGTGGAAAGTTGAAATCACAAACTTTAGAAAATGTGTAGTTTCCTTTTGAGTTTAGCCTTTTCTGAAAGGAAGGCTGGGTGAATAAGGGTTTGCCCTACCTTTTTGCTCTGTCAACTTAAGCGTTCTTGTTCTTCTTAGAAATATCTCAGAGTAACTTTTATATTTCAGAGGAATGGATGATGTGTCTATGTTTAGAGTAATAAGAGAATAATAAGACAGATTTGCTAGAGGGAGGGCCACTGTGGGAACTGTTCATGTGGTCACGGTTGCTCATGACGCTTGTACACTCTGTCTACGTATGAATTATTCATTTTGCTGCCTTTGTTATAATAGCCACAGTGTTTGGTCTCTAAGACTGTCTTGTGATATATACTTCTTTTGCTAAAAGGCTACATATCAGCAGCCTCATTTGATTTAGAAGCCAATTCAGCATACCACGCATACCACTCGAGAAGAATGTCAGGATCCTTCCTGCTCTGAAAATGTCATGCATGCTTAAAATGACAAAGTTTGTCACAAACAGTGGTTGCAAGTGCTTTTTATTCATTCTTGAATCTTCAAAGCCCTTTAATTTGAAGGTTTTATCTTCAATCAGAAAAAAAAAATCACTCAATTATTTGTTTTGACTTTCATTTTTTTTGTTTTGACTTTTAATATCAGAATGTTGAATTGGAGATTTAGAGTATATCCAAAACATAGAGTGAAGGCAGTATGTATTTTTTAAATATTGTGGTTATAAAAAAAAAGAAAACCTAACAGAAAATTTACCGCTTAAACGACTTTCCTGATTAAAGTCAAGACCTACAGGTTTTATTTACAAAGATAAATTTGAGGAAAGATAATTTTGAGAAAATCCAGAATAAAAAGAAATAAAAATAGCTGTAGGGATTTTTGAAGTTAAGTTAAGAAAGGATCAATTGCCCTAAGAAAAATTTGACTTTCTCTTTTTGCCTCTTTATTTCTGTTTGAACATTGTTCATTCTAATCCACTTTAGCCATTTTTAAATGTACAATGTACAGCAGTGTTAACTATATGTACATTGTTGTGCAACAGATCTTTAGAACTTTTTCATCTTGCAAAACTAAAAATCTGTACTCATTAAAGAGCATCTCCCCATCCCCAGCCCCTGGCAGCCTCCATTTCACTTTCTGTTTCTACGAGTAACCCAACCACGGAGGACATAGAAAAATCAAATCCGAGTCACATATGGTAAGAAATGGAATTTTCGTTTGTAATATTTAATGTGCGGCTTTCATTTTCTTCAGTGCAAAATTTGGAATTTCTTTAACTGGGATTCTAGTGTAAATGGGTTAGGTTCCCACTCCCCCGAACCTGTCTCCCCTGATCCAGCCTCCCACCATGGCCCTCTTAAAATTACAGCTCCTCAGACTGTCCCTTAAGGGACAGTGTGCCTGGGAGCCAGGACTCTTGACCTGTGGGAGCTGGGAGTCCTGTGGTCCAGCCTGCACTGACTAAGGCATGTGTTCAAGTGCTTGCTGGAGAGTGTGATAAACGGTGGCATTTTTCTCCTCAAGTTGTCCATGTTTCACTCGAATGTCTAGAGGGAAGAGATAAGGGAAAAGGGGCAGGGCAGGAAGGGAGCTGATGGAGCCAGGAAAGGATGGATGACCTATGAGATCATTAGGGTTGGTAATGGGCTTTCTCATTGAACTGTGTGGGCCTTTCTCACAGATGAGCTTCTGTAGGGATTCCAGCCCCACACTCAGTGTTGAAGCAGCTCTAACTCAAGCAAAACCACACAAGCAGTACACTCTGTGGCCTGGATTTAGTCTAAGTGTTGCCAGAGAACTCGGGGACAGAGTCTGACACGAAAGAACACGGGATTTGGGAGACAATCCTGTGGTGCTGCCTTCACTCTTTCTTGCCTTTGGTTCTTCCTGGGAGCAACGTGATGAAGCAGATGGGGAGGCCAGGTTTGGATGGTGGCTGGGGAGTCCCTGTCCTCACGGCTGTTATAGTGTCATTAGTTTTTCTGTCTTTGGCAAGTACAAGCTGTGAGAAGGAGCCTTTTCCCCACCCTGGCCCTTTTATTATGCTTGGATAAGGGTGAGGAGCCACGGAGGGTGCGTCTTCTTTGATTTCCTCCTAGGAAAGCCAGGCAGGGTGCTGCCAGGAGGGTGAGGGGAGAAGAAAAGCTGAGGGAAATGCCCAGCATCTTACGGAGAAACCTGAGTGTCTGGGGGAACGCTTGTGTGCTTGGACTGTGGCTTCCCAGAGACCCCCAGACCCTCTGGCTGTTCAGCGATGGAGTCAGGATGTGGGGAAAGGAGAGGGCTCAAGCCCAGGTGCGTGGTTGGTTCCACAGCAGTGCCAGCCGGTTCTGTCTTGCCTCCCACGACAGCCTACTAGCGAGGAGGTGCACACCCCAGCCCTGCCAAGTGGCAGAGCAGTCAGCTGATTCTTAGGCCTGAGTCAGGTGAGGGCCCTGACAGACCTGGCCCCTGCAGTGAGGGCTCTGCTTTAGGAGGCAGATGGAAGCCGAGGACTTTCTGCTTTGTGATTGCCAATTTGGAAGCAAGAATAAATATTTTTAAAAGGTCTTTACCGAGTCATTTTTGTGTTGTGTGTGGTGGTGTGTGTGTGTGTGGCTTCAAAACATAAGTTTACATGTTAATTTTGTCCCCTAACTATTTAATGAAGATCCCCAAGTCTGCAGCAAAGTTGAAAGGATTTTACAGTGAACATATAACACTAGATGACCAGTATCTTATGATACTTGCTTTATCAAATAGCTAGCCATCTATCATCCATTAACCCATCTTGTTTTATGATGCATTAAAAGAAACACTTGCCCATAAATGCTCCTGCATTATAAATTCAGTGTTTCTTCCTCAGTGTTTTTTTTTTCCTTTGAATTTGCATATGATGAAATGTACACATCTAAGTGTAAAGTGCTATATTTCCCATCATTTTGTCAGCATACTTTTTTCCCCTTTTTTATGAAATCAAACTTCTGGCTAGTTACAGAATTGTTATAAATTAAGAAGTAAGGTTTTGAAAGTAGTTGGGAACAAAAGCATATGACAAGCATATTAGAAAGATTATGTTCATTGTAACACAAAATTTGTTCTTTTGGTAAATACCCTGGCTCTTCTCTTGGATCTCTTCCTCTCCATTCCCTTCTCCATATATACAGGAGAGAGAAAAAAGTAAAGCAATTGATTAGTGAAGATTTTTTTTTTAGGATCCCCCAGAGTGAAGGACTAGCTAAAAAGTGACTTCTACTTCCAGCTTTTGCTATTTGTGTTTTGGCAACCACTTTCTTCTTCTACTTTTCCTTTTGTTATGAAATTCAATGAGAAACAGTCTATCTAGTCCCTATATTTCATAACAAAAACCCTTCCTCAATTCATTATAGCTATTCTAGAAAGTCCAAATAGACAATTCCATGACAATTCATAAAGTTGTGTTTCCACGTGGAATTAAAGGAACCAGCCTGCCAGTGCAGGAAACAAAATGAGATGTGGGTTCAGTCCCTGGGTCGGGAAGATCCCCTAGAGGAGGGCATGGCAACTCACTCCAGTATTCTTGCCTGGAGGATCCCATGGACAGAGGAGCCTGGCAGGCTGCAGTCCATAGGGTTGCAAAGAGTCAGACACGACTGAAGTGACTTAACATGCATGCATGCATGAAGTGACAGATTACTTGAATACTATGAAGGGCACATTTGTCATGCTTATTAACAAAATGGGGAGATGTAAATGTTGATTTCTATTTATTACTGGTTCACTGGGGAATCCTTGCACTGTTTGTTTTAATTGTCTGTACACAATGGCCGTGTCAAGCTGCTTGAATGATGGAAGAGAAAACCCAAACTCAGGTAGGACAAGAATTTGATCTCGGTCTGTGTGATGTCTTGTCTTTAAAAAGGGGAAAATGGAGAAGATTGGCTTTGTAAATATTTGGTGTGTATGTCCAAATGCCTGGTGCTGTAGGTTAAAGAGAGACCCCAAAGGATAGATTCTCTAGAACAAGCATACTGTTCGCTTAGGAAGAGAGGATGTAGGTATGTGATAAGTAGGATCAGGATAGTAAGTTTATAGCACAAGTTCAAAGAGCAGGCAGTGGCTGGCAGCTCTGGTGGTTGGGGAAGGTTTCTGTGGGGAGCATCTGCTTTGAGGTGATTGGATGTGGATGGAGAGAGGAAGGGAATAGGGCTTTCAAGGTCTCTCAGTTGCTCACAGCAGAGATGCTTATTCCCTTCAATGCAGTATGATCAATGAAAGATTTGGGGAGGTCTTAACAGATAAAGTTGAAAAGATAAGTTGGAGTAATTATGTCAGGCCTTAATTGACAGGTTATTTTATTTATTTATTTTTAATCTTATTTAAGTATAGTTGATTTACTATGTTTTAATTTCTTCTGTACAGCAGTGACTCGGTTATATATGTATTCTTTTTCATTATGATTTGTCATAGAATATTGAATATAATTCCCTGTGCTATACATTATGACCTTGTTGTTTATCCATCCTATATATAATAGTTTGCCCAAACTCCCATTCCTTCCCTCCTCTACCCAGAACCCTTGGCAACCACAAGTCTGTTCTCTATGTCTGTGAGTCTGTTTCTTTGTTTGTTTTTGTAGCTATGTTGATTTGTGTTGTATTTTAGATTCCACATATGAGTGATATCACATGGTATTTGTCTTCTCTTTCTGATTTCGTTTAGTATGATAATCTCAGCAAGTGGCATTATTTCATTCTTTTTGGTGGCTGAGTAATATTCCATTACTATCTTTAAAATCACATCTTATTTATCAACTCATCTTTGACAAATAATTTTAAAAGGCCAATACAGCCCTTAGTTCCCTGGATTATTTTCCATTCTCCACCCGTGGTTAACAGAAGTCACACTAGACCAAAGTCTTTTTATCAAAAGGAAGAATAGTGTCCATTCACTGATTTATTGTTTGAATAAATAATTTGTGTGAGCTAATTTTAAAAAAAAGTTTATGAGAAGTAATGATTAACCAATATATGCGGAATAAAATTTTAATCCAAAGGTTTAAAGGGAAGTGTCGCCTTTTCATGAGAAAAAATGTGACTGTGTACTCCTTTTATTAATGGGGACACGGTCACTGTTTAAACCAAAAACAACGTAAAAAAATGCCCAACGGCATTTCTTGTGTACAGTTACTCATCTTTTAAATGTTGCAGAATGCTGAAGGGATCAGAAAACCAGAAAGGGCGGGGGAAGTTGGTGGTTTAAAAAATATAGTGACTAACTGACTTGTGCTGACTAACACCAGTGAACTCATAATGAGTAACAATAGTGAATTTAGAAGGGATATAAATACAAGGAGAACTATTTTAAGATTGCTATAATACAAAAGGCAGCTGAAGTGGTCACAAGTAAGGGTTCCCTCTGGGAAATTTAGGAGTAGTTCAGTTCACCCCTGCTGCTGCTGCTGCTGCTGCTGCATCGCTTCAGTCATGTCCGACTCTGTGTGACCCCATAGACAGCAGCCCACCAGGCTCCCCTGTCCCTGGGATTCTCCAGGCAAGAATACAGGAGTAGGTTGCCATTTCCTTCTCCAATTCATGAAAGTGAAAAGTGAAAGTGAAGTTGCTCAGTCGTGTCCAACTCTTCATGACCCCATGGATTGCAGCCCACCAGGCTCCTCTGTCCATGGGATTTTCTAGGCAAGAGTACTGGAATGGGTTGCTATTTCCTTCTCCATCAGTTCACCCCTACAAAGTCTTATTTCTCCTTCCCTTCTTAGGGGAGTTAGATGAAGTTCTTTAAAATGTGGCTCCTTTTCCACTGGCTTCCTGGGAGTAGTTCTTGGCAGATGAGCTTGCTTGTGGTTTTGCATTGAAAAAGACACCATAGGTGTCCAGTGGTAAGCAAAAACAAAAAGGTCAGTGGTGGTGTCTGCAAACTGGAAAAGTAAAAGATTTATTTGAGTTTATTTTCTTAGTTTTTGTGTCCAATCATGGGATAAAAGTATAAGGACTGAAAAACCATCCTTTTCATAAACATAGATGCTATCTTTTTAAAAATGAAAGATTACAGGTTATAGATAGAGCAAAAATGTAACTGACCAGAATGTGTAAAGAAAGAAAGTCTGTTGTGGAATTTCCAATTATTTTAGTGTTAATCAGAAAATGTTTTGTTTTTGATCTTGTTGAAAATATTTTCAAATGTTAATTTATTTTCCCTGAAACTCCTTTTCCCAACAGTATTTGACCTGAGGCCAGATAACGTATTTGCTGTCTTTTTCTCTCATAACATCTGCCTTATTTTTGTTGACTGATTGAGCAGGCTTCCCTGGTGGCTCAGTGGCAAAGAATCTGCCTGCAATGCAGGAGCTGCGAGAGACACAGGTGTGATCCCTGGTTGGGAAGATCCCCTGAAGGAGGGCAGGGCAACCCACTGCAGTATTCTTGCCTGCAGAATCCCGTGGACAGAGGATCCTGGCACGCTACACTCCATAGGGTCGCAAAGAGTCAGACACCATTGAAGCGACTTGTCCCATGAGTGGTCTTTTGCCCCATTAGACTTAAATTCCCTAAAGACAAGGACACCACATGGGTTATCATTGTAATACCAGCACCCATCTAACCCAGTGTCTAACATATAGCAGGTACTTATTTGATCAAAGAAATAAGAAGATCATGAATCATACATTAAAGATGGATTTCTCTAGCTGTGTCTTGGGAATTAATTTTTTCTGGAAGAAGATAACAGACTCATCTACACCTAGGGCATGGTGGGATTTCAGTTTTTAACTAAAATCTTTAAATGAACTTATTTTCCCATTGCCTTTTCTGTTAAGCTTTGTTTTCTCTCATAATTTGGGATTTCCAGGGACTTTGGGTCACTTTTAATATATTCGACGTATATACGGAAGGCAATCATTAGTTCTATTCATTTGGGTGAGGCCTTGGATAAATAAATAATGTCCCCCATTTAGTATGATAAATACGAAAGAAAATTGTCTCAAGTGCATGAATTTGAATGGCATGGATAGGAAAGAGAAAGCCTCTGGTTTCCTTGGTGAGAATATTATCTGAGGGTCTTTGAACGGTTAATTAAATAGAATATTGATTTAAATAAATGGGAATCTGTGGGCAAATTGAAGAGCAGTTTTGCTTTTTCTAAAGAAATCTCAGTCAGTTCAGTTCAGTCGCTCAGTCATGTCTGACTCTTTGTGACCCCATGAATCGCAGCATGCCAGGCCTCCCTGTCCATCACCAATTCCTGGAGTTTACCCAAACTCATGTCCATCAAGTCGATGATGCCATCCAGACATATCCTCTGTTGTCCCTCTCTCTCTCTCCTGCCCCCACTCAGCCTTCCCAGCATTTGGGGAAAAACCATAGCCTCTTTTCCAAGTAACGTGAGTCAATATGCTCTTCGCTTGAGGTGGCTTTTAATTTCAAAAATCACCATCTGCAGTGATTTTGGAGATCCACATAAAACCAGCTTGAACATCTGGAAGTTCACAGTTCACGTATTGCTGAAGCCTGGCTTGGAGAATTTTGAGCGTTTTACTTTACTAGCGTGTGTGAGATGAGTGCAATTGTGCAGTAGTTTGAGCATTCTTTGGCATTGCCTTTCTTAGGGATTGGAATGGAAACTGGCCTTTTCCAGTCCTGTGGCCACTGCTGAGTTTTCCAAATTTGCTGGCATATTGAGTGCAGCACTTTCACAGCCTCATCTTTCAGGATTTGAAATAGCTCAACTGGAATTCCATCACCTCCACTAGCTTTGTTCATAGTGATGCTTTCAAAGGCATCTAAATCTAGTGGTTTAGAAATAATGAATTGAAACTTTTAGTAGAAAATATATTACAAAGCCCCCCCAGTGTAATTTCAACATGAAAGGGTGTACTGCTGCATTTTAACATTGAAGATAATTTCAGTATTTTGTCTTAAATTTAGCAGACCCATTTTTCAGACTTGGAGGTGCTGAGAGCAGACTCACATAATACCATTCATTCAAAACTGGTGGTAAATTTCAGTTAAGTTTAGTGCACCAGAAAAGCTATACTGTAGAGTTTTGTGTTATATTTAGGGAAGATTTCATCTAAATTTTTTGCATTCACAATTGGAGCAAATTACATTTAAAAGGGAATAGCTTTTAAGATACAGTTTGGTTATTGCAGTGTATCCTTTATAGGTTTTGCTGGTTTACAAGAATGAGAAATGAAGGGAGAGAAAAGATTTATATGGACATTGAATTCAAGAATTGCCTCAGGCCTTTGCATGACCCCTTAATCTCAGTTGAGGGTATCTTCTGTCTTTTATGTCTTCTAGTTTTGGCTAGGGACAGGTGTTTTAAGTATTGTCCCTCAGGTAGAATCACTGTTTCCAATTCATCCTGAAGTACTATAAATGCTTATTCTGTAAAATTCAGAGATTGACTGTTTTCCAATCTCATCTAGGTTTAGAGCTTTGGAAATAGGTTAATAAGTAGCATGATTCAGTCTTCATTTTGACATATAAGCTCCCCTCCATGAGTTTAATCCTTTAAAAAAAATCACATTAGTGATGTTTGAAATAGCTTTCCTAAAATGAAACTTCAGAAGGGAATGGAACTTGGTGTTTTGGGATTTTTAGAGCTTCTCAGCAGAGAGCAATGGAAAGCCCAGGAACATAGATGGCAGGAGTGCTTCACAAGGAGGCTATTGAAGGGCCAGGAAATGTTGCAGATAAATGCGATTGGAGAGCAGAAGCCAAACCATGCTGGAGCCGGTAGACTCTTAGTTATTTGGTTTTAACTTAAAAGGAAACCTAGGTTTTTTAACTTTGACATTAAAAAAAGGAATCTAGACCATCCTTTCCATTGAGCAGCCTCAGAGTCGTGAAAACAAAGTGGAATGCGTCTGTTCACTCCTTCAAAGTTGTTCTCTGGGTCTGATGCACTTTTCAAGTGTGCAGGAGGATGCGAAGTCTTTAATGTTCGTCATCACTAAAGAAAATGGGTGGCCTTGGATTAATTAGATGATGTGGCCCAAAGTAAGAGCTTGAGTAATATGTTGAATGTCTGAATTCATAAACCTTATCTTAAAATTCTGGTATGACAATGAAGCTTGTATCCTGGAAGAAGACATTTCAAGAAAGGAAAGCAAACATTGCTTTATGCAGGAAGTCAAATCATAGTATCTGCTATACAAAGAGATGGTGCCCATTAGAGCTATAAAAGAAGCTCAAGAAACATTTATATAAGGTGATGGATGATAGATACGTTAAGAGAGATGTCTCTGATGATGGAAGAAAACAGGGTGAAATCAATTCACTAGTGGAAGCAAATCATATGTATTGTACTAAACACTGTTTTATAAGATGTAGGTTCTTCTTTTGTTTCCAATTATATAACTTTAAAAAAAGCATTGAAGTATACTTGATTTACACTGTTGTGTTAGTTTCAGGTGTGCAGCAGAGTGATTCAGATAGACATACATACATACACACACACACATATTCAGGTTATTTTCCATTATAGGTTATTACAAGATTTTGAAAATTGTTCCCTATATTATATGGTAAATCCTTGTTGCTGAGGTTCTTAATAAAACATTTATCAATGGTTTTTCTGTCTCAAAGTGTTTTTTAAAACTTTATTTAGAAGTAATTTTACATTTGCAGAAGAGTGGCAAAAATAGTACAGAGAGGTTCCATAGCCCCATCACCCAGCTTCCTCAATCTTCCACAAACTGTTATCAAGACTGGGAAATGAACATTGGTACAAAACTTCTAACTAAACTCCAGGCTTCTCTTCACATTTCAACCAGTTTTTCCATGTATGTCCTTCTTCTGTTCCAAGATCCCATCCAGAATCCCACAGTGCTTTTTAGTCATCTTGTCTCCTTTATAGTCTCCAATCTGAGGCAGTTCCTCAGTTCAGAGAATATTTATGAAAAATATTTCTCTAGGGATGTGGCTGTTGTAAAATACATTTAATTATATGAGAGATCCATCTAGTCAAAACTATGGTTTTTCCAGTAGTCATGTATGGATGTGAGCATTGGACTATAAAGAAAGCTGAACACCAAAGAATTGATGCTTTTGAACTGTGTTGTTGGAGAAGACTCTTGAGAATCCCTTGGACTGCAAGGAGATCAAACCAGTTAATCCTAAAGGAGATCAGTCCTGGGTGTTCATTGGAAGGACTGATGTTGAAGCTGAAAGTCCAATACTTTGGCCACCTGATGCAAAGAGCTGACTCATTTGAAAAGACTCTGATGCTGGGAAAGATTGAAGGCAGGAGGAGAAGGGGATGTTCTGGTTGGATCTTCTTGCAGTCCAAAGGATTCTCAAGAGTCTTCTCTAACACCACAATTCAAAACCATCAATTCTTTGCCGCTCAGCTTGATTTTTGGTCCAACTTTCACATCCATACATGACTACTGGAAAAACCATATCTTTGACTAGATAGACCTTTGTTGGCAAAGTAATGTCTCTGCTTTTTAATATGCTGTCTAAAACCTAACCAAAGCCTCATGGACATAAACACTGAAGGCCGAGGACTTACCAGTACAGGCTTGTGAACATTCTAGTAAGTGAGGATTTTGGCCCTGTTCAGTTGCTACCCCATGCTGGTTAGCCCTGTCAGTGTCTTAATCACATGAGACGCATGCAAAGTAAATCCTAGAAAAACTACTAATTATAAATATGTTCTCCTGGAACACAGGAAGCAAGCATTTTTAAGCCTGTGAATGAAAGGAGGCTTTCCAAATGAATCCATTTATACAGTGGACTAGACCATATTATGTCTTGTGAATTAAGAACTATGTGAACATATTCTGAAAAATATGAGAGAAATAAAGAATTTATTTATCCAGCTATCTCTGTCAAAAAGGTTTTATTCCTATATGTTCATTCGAGACTGGACCCTTAACAAATAGTTTTTACATTAAAAATAATTTTTATGCTAGTATTTAGCAAAGTTGCGATTATTTTCCATGAGACTCCATATTTTATTTTGACAACATGAGTTTAGCATCAGGCATTTTAAGCAACATTTTGGCTTCCTTTGTATATTTCTTCCCTTAAAATAAGTGGAAAAAAATCTTACCACTTCTTTCTTTTGTAATTAAAATTTTCTTTGTGCTTTTAGGAGAATGCTTTCAAAATGGTAGGAGTTAGACATTTTATGTGTGGTGTTAAGGTCCAAAGAAACGGGTTGGAGTGAAAAAAGAGGACTTCGTGTTCCCCTTATTTCAAGAGTTGATGTTTCGCTTCACAGACATTGTACAAATCTACTTCTTCCTAAATGGATTTTCTTTTAGTGACTCTCAACATAGGTGCTTGTTGACCTTTGGCTACAATAATAGTTCTCCAGTTTTAAGAAATGGACTTGTATGATTACAAACCAAGAACACTTTAAGTGGTTATAGTACAGGGCTGTTGTAAGGAGTAAAACTGTTCTACTGTTCCCTAGCTTGGTCATTATTATGTGCTTTAGAAATCCTTATTCTGTGAGTGAGTGCTCTCTCTGCTTTTTCAGTCTGTACAGTTGTTAGTGTTTGATAAATATCAAATTTTCTATACCTACATTGAGCTCTTAGAGTGTGCAGTATTATCAAATTTAAGGTCTATGAAGGATTTTTCACAGTGTTTAATGAATATTAAGGTATTCTCTGTATTGGAACTTATGAAAAATCCATTTTTCTTCATATACTCTAAATAGCCCATGCTTTTAAACCAGGCTGGTTTTGGCTATACCTTGCTTTTATGACTTGTCTTCCATTACCAAGAATGGTACAAAATGAGACCTGTGCTGGTACGTTAACTTGATTATAAGTTGTATGTATAACAAAAAATCTCACATGACAGAGGATGAGATGGTTGGATGGCATCACCTACTCAATAAATATGAGCTTGAGTAGGGACAGGGAAGCCTGGCGTACTGCAGTCCATGGGGTCACAAAGAGTCGGACACGACTGAGTGACTAAACTGAACTGATCACAAAAAAATGGATGTGTTTCTTCCATCATCAGTACTAAATGAGAGCCCTCTTTCAAGATGTTTGTTTTTTGTGTTTTTTTTGCTCAGCATCTTGCGCTCCTTGTTGTTCAGTCACTCAGTTGTGTCCGACTCTTTGCGACCTCATGGACTGCAGCACTCCAGGCCTCCCTGTCCTTCACCATCTCCCCGAGCTTGCTCAAACTCATGTCCGTTGAGTCCATGATGCATCCAACCATCTCATCCTCTGTCATTCCCTTCTCCTCCTCCTGCCTTCAGTCATTCCCAGCATCAGGGTCTTTTCTAATGAGTCAGCTCTTAGTATCAGGTGGACAAAGTTTTGGAGCTTCAGCATAATTCCTTCTAATGAATATACAAAATTGATTTCCGTTAGGATTGACTGGTTTGATCTCCTTGCTGTCCAAAGGACTCAAGAGTCTACTCCAACACCACAGTTCAAAAGCATCAATTCTTTGACATTCAGCCTTCTTTATGGACCAACTCTTACATCCATACATGACTACTGGAAAAAACCATAGCTTTGACTGACTTGCACTCCTAGCTATGGGTTTTGAGATTAGTATGCTGCACTGGGTCCTCAATAAGCTATTGATTCAATACTGCGCTCATCTTTTGTGTTCTAAGAACCACATACTTAGCAAGAGTGTTCCCAGCCTATAAGTGGATTTATTTTATATTAAGATAGGCCTTAGCTAATAGTGGCTCAGCCTGTAAAGAATGTGTCTGCAATGCGGGAGACCTGGGTTTGATCCCTGGGTCGGGAAGATTCTCTGGAGAAAGGAATGGCAACCCACTCCAGTATTCTTTCCTAGAGAATTCCATGGACAGAGGAGCCTGGCAGGCTACAGTCCATGGAGTTGCAAAGTCAGACATGACTGCACAGTTAACATTTTCACTTTCTTTTTTTTTTTTAATAAATTTATTTATTTTAGTTGGGGGCTAATTACTTTACAATATTGTAGTGGTTTTTGCCATACATTGACATGAATCAGCCATGGGTTTACATGTGTTCCCCATCCTGAACCCCCCTCCCACCTCCCTCCCCATCCCATCCCTCTGGGTCATCCCATTGCCCCAGCCCTGAGCATTTGTCTCATGCATCGAACCTGGAATGGTGTTCTGTTTCACATATGATAATATACATGTTTCAATGCTATTGTCCCAGAACGTCCCACCCTCACCTTCCCCCTCAGAGTCCATAAGACTGTTCTATGCATCTGTGTCTCTTATTCTGTCTCACATATAGGGTTATCGTTACCACTTTCACACACACTACTTAATGTGAGAGATGTTTCTGACATTTGGGACATGGGTTTATGGAAATTAGATTAAAAGAAAAAGGAGATGATGTAGTCTATCTAGTTTTAGGATAAACAGAGTGTCTGTAAAGTTTTCCTTTAAGCCTGTGTTAACTCATTGTGTTCTTTTTTAAACTCTAGTCCCTCTTTGGGAACCCCATCTTAAAAGGTAAGCATATTTAGTAATAAAATTCCTGGCCTAGATGGAAGTACTAATGATTGCTGTTTTCAGAAGAGAAGCATAGTGTTTTAAAATGAGCTAGATCCATCCTTCCCTGCTTTTTTTTTTGAACAGATGGAGAAACTGAGTCCTAAAAGGTTGCAATATCCTTGAAGTTATGCAAAGAACTAAAATAGCATATGGCTTATCTAGGAGGTAAAGATGGGAATTGCTTCTGCTTGATTGGCGCCCTCTTGAAGAGAAATACTTTTGCTCAGCTTGGTGAGTATTGACCTTCTGATTACATCACTTACGATTTTTTTTTTAAATGTTAAACCTATATTGAAAAAATACATATCTTGCTTTTAAAATGGAAGCTCTCGGCAGCATTTAGATCAATCCGTATGTTACGGTTTAGGCCAAATTAACCAGCCAATTTCAGAGCTGTTTTTTGGAAAGCTTCGATATACATTCATTAGAAATTTCTGTCAAATAACAGCTTGTAGAAGTTATTTCCAAATGTCCTTTTACTTACTGGTTAAATGAAGGCTGCTTCTCTGAGGAATAGGTCATATGCTCCTTATTGGGGCTAGCCATCCTTCCCTGGTGCTCCCTATGCTTGTCTACCTGTCACCTGCTCTCAAGCATCATGCTCCCTGTGTACTTACTGATAGCATCCTTTCCGGTGCCCCTCTGTTCCCAAGCACCTGCACTCCCTCCTTGAGGCCACAGGACCTGGGGGTTCAGGGACAGGTGGAGAACCCCACTGGGTACCTCTGTCCTCCCATCTACCACTAAAGAGCTACAGTGAGCAGATCACCAGACTGGAAAGCTTTCCTGGGGTTTCACTCTGCACTCAGGGTAGAGAATTCTTGCAGTAATGAGTGATGGAGTCATTCTTTGGGGAGAAATTCAGAAAGTCACATGGATGATACATACCTCTACTTGGGTTCTGTGTTTGAGGTCAAAGAGGACTGTGAGAAACTTTCTTATACTCTCTCATAGGTCTTCATTTGTTAAAACAGCTGTTATGTGCTAGGTTCTGAAATAATATGGCCAGATTTAATCTTTACAGTGATACTGTGAGGGAGAGATTATTGGCCTTATTTTAAATATGCTGCTGCTGCTGCTGCTAAATCGCTTCAGTTGTGTCTGACTCTGTGCAACCCCCTAGACGGCAGCCCACCAGGCTCCGCCGTCCCTTGGATTCTCCAGGCAAGAATACTGGAGTGGGCTGTCATCTCCTTCTCCAGCGCATGAAAGGGAGAAGTGAAAGTGAAGTCGCTCAGTTGTGTCTGACTCCTAGCTACCCCATGGACTGTAGCCCACCAGGCTCCTCCGTCCATGGGATTTTCCAGGCAAGAGTACTGGAGTGGGGTGCTATGGCCATAGATATTGGGGCTTCCCAGGTGGAGCTAGTGGTAAAGAACCCACTTGTCAATTCAGGGGACATAAGAGACGTGGGTTGGATCCCTGGGTCAGGAAAATCCCCTGGAGGAGAGCATGGCAGTCTACTCCAATATTCTTGCCTCCTGGACAAAGGAGCTGGCTGGCTACAGTCCATAGGGTCCCGAAGAGTCAGACACGACTGAAGTGACTTAACACGCACGTACACATAGATGCTTAAGAGCAGCATTCAAATTATTTGCCTCAAATCACGTACATTGTAAACAATAAAAGGTATCCTCACATGTTTGATTTCACTAAATCATACCAAGAAAAAAATAACAAAATGGATGTTTGGTTTGCTATTTCCTCCCTTCCTTGTATATCAGGCTGAATAACAGAATAGTGACTTTTCAGGGCATGTATTTTTAGTTTGACAGAATTTGTGTCTAAATATTAAGACTGTGTCTTTATTCCAAAAAGCATGTTTTTTTGCTGTCCCACTATATGTCAGACTCTGTACTAGGTGCTCTGGATACAGCAGTGAACATATATCAAAATAAGGGGTATTTTTTTGTCAAGTCCTGAGATTAAAAACAGGAAGCTTTGTGTGTGTTTTTATCTTGTCCTTTCTTCTATCAAGGCATTGAAACATAGAGCCCAAGATTAGTCGTCATCATTTTTCCATTGATTCACAGAATTACTGAACTAACAAGGTACTCCTGAGGTTACTTCACCAGCTCCTGAGGTGTGAGGGAAATGTGAACTAAACCATTCTATTATTAATAACTTTCAAGGAGGGAGATTCCATTAAGCCTTTGTGGTAGTTCCCGCTTTAGACTTTTACAGCCTGTTGTGATGATGATAAATTATTTCTGCCCCATAAGAGTTGGCAGGTATGAATCTGAGTTTTTAAGGTGAATACATTAAGAAATTTTTAAAAATCTTAAATTCTATACCTTTAAAAACCCAAAATAAACACCTTTAGACACCTGAAGTTCCAGGTCCTGTCTGTTTCTTCTTCCAGATAACTAAGTATCTGTTTTACCATCACTTTCCTCAATACTAGGTAGTAATGCTATACTTAGCGAAAATCCGTCTTCTTTTTAAGATTAGTTAATTCTCTTGCCACTTCAATATGGGAATGTTACCAGTTGTATTGTTATGCCTTCCTGGTCATTTCCAGAAGGCTCTAGGCATCATGTAAATTGTATATACCTATTTCAAATCCTAATCAACTGGTATGGTATTAAAAACCTGCCTGAATACAATAAGAAATCTACAGCTTCATGGTACTATTAGCCTTAGTTTCTATACCTTATCTCAACACCCCTCTAAACATCTTTCAGACATTAACCGTGTTGTTGCAAAGCTTCCCATGATGCCGACTTTTCGCCGCTCACAAGTCCCAATTCCCTGATTTTGAGTTTGAATTATCCCTTAAAGTTAACGGAGGAATACACCTTGAGACCCCCTATTTACAATATCTTCTATCATTTCCCCCCCCCCCCCCCCCCCCCCCCCCCCCCCCCCCCCCCCCCCCCCCCCCCCCCCCCCCCCCCCCCCCCCCCCCCCCCCCCCCCCCCCCCCCCCCCCCCCCCCCCCCCCCCCCCCCCCCCCCCCCCCCCCCCCCCCCCCCCCCCCCCCCCCCCCCCCCCCCCCCCCCCCCCCCCCCCCCCCCCCCCCCCCCCCCCCCCCCCCCCCCCCCCCCCCCCCCCCCCCCCCCCCCCCCCCCCCCCCCCCCCCCCCCCCCCCCCCCCCCCCCCCCCCCCCCCCCCCCCCCCCCCCCCCCCCCCCCCCCCCCCCCCCCCCCCCCCCCCCCCCCCCCCCCCCCCCCCCCCCCCCCCCCCCCCCCCCCCCCCCCCATGATGAGCAGAGAGCCCAGATGCATGGTCACATTTCTGTTTGTCTATAGCTGTGTCCTGAATCCTACGCATTCTGAGATAAAATGAGAAGCTTTGTGACTGTCTGACAGTTCCTCCTGCTTTTCTGTCAGAAACTATGTGTTCTGTTTACCTCACTTCTCAATCTGGTATAGATGCTTCTGGAAACATCTCTTTTAGTAGTTATCTTTGCCACTTCATAGGTAAGTTGACCTTTTTTTGCTTCCAGAAGGCTCTATGCTTCATGTAGAATTGTATACCTATTTCAATCCTTATCATTATGGTTAAAAGACCGCCTGATACAATAGAATTCTCAGTTCATGGACTATAGCCTTGAGTCTGTTTTATTAAACTCTCTCATGTGGTAACTTACCGTGTGCAAAGCTTCAGTGATGGCCACTTTTCACCTCAAGTCTCATATTCCATGATTTTGTTTATCCCTTGAAAGTACGAGGGAAAACCAGAGACCCTTTAAATACTTTCATCATGAGAGCACCAGTTGTAGGGGAAACAACTCCCCAAAGTGTAACTTGTTAAACTTTCATAAAAGTTTCCCATTTAAAATGTCACATTGATCAGATTCTGAGATAAAACTGGAAGCTTTATCTGTGCACGTTTCATCTTGTTCTTTCTTCATCAGCAAGCTGTTGGAATAGATTCCTACAGTCATTCATTCTCTACCCTGCAGAACTATCCAGTTTACTGAGTAGAGGGCTCCTTCTCTCTGGAGTATGTCATGCTGGTGCATGTTTCAGGGCCTTGGTGGCTGTGGTGCTACCTCCTTTGCAGTATCTGGGCCATGCTTGGCTTGAATTACCTTACAGTGGCTCTATCATCCTGGTCCAAGAAAGGACTCATAGCAAGAACCATTGTTCCTTTCAATGTCCAGCGTTTTGTCTAGCTCCTTAGTATGTTAAATGTGACATTCTTCTCCATGTACCTGTCTAAGATTGTGCTTCACATTAGGGACAAAAGCAGTCTGGATTGCAGACTTAAACAACATGCAGTTTCATTCAATCAGTGAAAGATCACATATGATCAGTCACTTCAGCCCTGTCCAACTCTGTGACCCTATGGACTGTAGCCCCCTAAGCTCCTCTGTCCATGGGATTCTCTAGGTGAGTATACTGGAGTGGGTTGCCATGCCCTCCTCCAGGGGATCTTCCCAATCCAGGAATCAAACCCATATCTTTTATGTCTCATACATTGGCAGGTGGATTCTTTACCACTAGCGCCACCTGGGAAGCCCTCACATTTGATAATTTCCTAGTTTTTCAAGGTGAAACTTTTCCATTGAGATCACTGTGACAGTTGTGCTGATGGTGGTGAGTTTGTATTTTGGGAAAACTTTAAGTTAATATATTTATACTCATTATGTTGTTTCTTATTAATTTAATGCTCATTTTCATTTTAGTTACCTGTGTAATTATTGAATATCTAGACTCCCCACTGAAGTTCAAATTCCGTGATGACGGGAACTGTCGTCACATTGCCTGATATATATATAATAGTTGTGCAGTCAGTACTTGTTTTTATGTGTAGGGTAAAAACCACTGGTGGGAACCTGGAATTTGGGCCCCAATCCCATTTTTGCCTCAACAGTGTAGGCAACCTTGAGCCATCTACTTCCCATAACTGGACTGCAGTCTCTTCATCTGTGAAATAAGGCCATAGGAAGGGGGATTCATGTGGTAACTTTCAGCTTTATGAGTCTCAGTGTGTGAGTCTGACTAAATGGAGGAAGAATTGCAGCCAGTCCGTTGAATGCCACAACTTTCTTTCCAAACCCCGGCTGACTCCATTGAAGTGCCCTGCCTTGGGCTGGGAAGGGCTGGCCCAGGGCCTTCCTCAGGAGCCCAGGCCAGAACCCGTCACATCCTTTGGGACATCTGGGAGCAGTGTTTTCCACACTTTTCCTGTTGCAGCCCCGTTCTCCTCAAAATAATAAAAGAATTAAAAAGACTTCTGCTTCTTTGTGGGCAGAAGCCATGTTGACCTTCACCTTTGCCTGGCTGTTTGCTGCAGGTAAGATGGAGGAACCCCAGGAGGTGGTTCACTGGGCAGTTGCTCTGGTGGGAGAGGAGGGTAGAGACACTGGCCTCCCCCTGCTGACTGGACTTAGAATTGACCTCAGCCTCCACTCCCACTTCCCACCCCCTGCCCCACCTCCAGCACCACAGTTTCTAGCCACCTCATAACACTTCAGATCCTCTGCCTGGCCAGGTAATAGGGATTCAGATGACTGTAGTCAGTACAGTGGTGTGTGACAGACCAGTCTCAGAAGCTAGGAGCCTGAAATTTACCATATCAAAACCCTTCCCCTGAGCCCCCTATACATTCCCCCCTCCCCTCCCCCTATCTGATTTACTGCCAAGAAGATTGGAGCCCTCTCTGTGACAATCTGGAAAATCCTGGATCAAATTGTCTCTTCTCTAATGCAAGGGGGATCAAATTTGAGAATTCAACAAGAGATTATACCAATTCCTGAAAAAAAAAACTATAGCCTACCAAATCTCATCTGAGATGAAATCAATAACCTGAGTAGTTCTGTAATCATTAATAAAACTGGATTCATAGTTTAAAACATTCTGAAAAAGAAATCTTCAGGCTCAGGTGGTTCTGCTGGTAAATTCTAACAAACATTTGAAGAAGAAATAGCACCAATTTTAGACAATCTCTTTCAGAAGAGGGAAAAGTTCCCAGTTTGTTTTATGAGGCCAGCATCACTCTGATACCAAAAATGGTAAAAAGAACAAAACAAAGACAAAACCACAGACCCATATACCTCAAGAACATAGATTAGAAAAAAACTAAAAAATATTAACAATATTAGTTATCAAATTTATATGTTTAGAATTGTTCATAATATTTCCTTATTATCATTTTAATGTCAGTGAGAATGATGTGATATTCCCTCTTTCATTCCTGATGTTAGTAAGTTGTGTTTTTTTTTTCCTTTGTCAGTCTTGCTAGAGGCTTAACGATTTTATTGATATTTTCAAATAACCAGTGTATGTTTTCATTGATTTTTCTTTCTTTCCTTTCTTTGCCTTTGCTTCCCTTTCAATTTCATTTATTTCAGCTCTTTGTCGTTTCCTTGATGTGGGTGAATTTTGCTCTTTACTTTCTTGTTTCTCCATGTGGAAGCTTAGATTATTGATTAGAGACCTCTCATTTTTCTAATATAACTATTTGTTATAAATTTCCCTATAAGTAGCATTTTAACTTCATCACACACATTTTGATATCTTGTAGTTTTTATTTTTTTGGTCACACCATGCAGCATACAGAATCTTAGTTCCCTGAGTAGGGATCGAACCCATGTCCCCTGCAGTGGAGGCATGGATTCTTAACCACTGGACTGCCAGGAGGTCCCATGATAAGCTTATACTTTTATTTTGTTCAGTTAAATTTTTTTCACTTGAGACTTGCCCTTTGACTCATACATTACTTTAGAAGTAACATTGTTGATTTCTAGTTTAATTTCATTATGATCAGAAGACATATTTTGCATTATTTCAATTCTTTGAAGTTTGTTGAGGTTTAATACTTTAGAGTTTGGTCTATCTTGGTGAATATTTTATGTGTACTTGAAAAGAATGCATATTCTGCTTTTGTGGGTTAGGATGTTTTATAAATATGAGATTCAATTGGTTGGTGGTATTTTCTGTCTACTATATATTACTAAGAGAGGAGTAGGAGTTTTGAAGCTTCCAACTATAACTTTAGACCTATCTGTTTCTCGTTTGAGTTATGTCAGTTTTTGCTTGATGTATTTTGAAGGTCTGTTGTTAGATACAAATGCATTTCAGATTGTCACATCTTTTTTGGCAAATTGACCCTTTTATGTAGTGTGTTTCTTTGTCTCTGGCAATTGTCTTTGTTTTGAAGTCTGTTTTGTCTGATGTAAAGCCACTCCAGCTTTCTTCTGAAGTGTTTTCATAGTATACCTTTTTCTGTCCTTTTACTTTTAACCTATCTACAGATAGTATTATATTTCAAGTGAGGTTTTTGTTAGCGTATGGCTCATATTTTTTATTCATTCTCATAGTCTTTGTCTTTTCATCTGTTTAGACCATTTGAGTTTAACATAATTATTGATATTGGATTTACGCCTATCATTTCATTATTGTTTTCTGTTTGTTCCTTCTATTTTCAGGCATCTGTTTCCTGTATCCTGCCTTCTTTATGTATTTGTTAACGTTTTATTTTACTTGATCTCTTGTGTTTCTGTTTGTATCTTTTTATTCAGTACCTGCTCTAGAAATTGTGACCATCGTAAAGGTCCCTTTATCCTCTCTTCTGTTGTTACTTTCATCTGATCTGTTATATTGGCATACTTTGAGAACCCCATAGGCAATGTTATAATTTTTGTTTTCAACAAAGAGCTCAAGAGGAAAAGTATCATGTTTTATTTTTAACCAGATATCTACCAGTTCTTTCTTCAGTCCTCATGTTCTTTGTGGTATCACGTCCCTCTGAATTTTCTTTAGCTGTTATCTTAGAGGAAGTCAGCCGCCATAAATGATCTTAGTTTTCCTTCAATTGAGGATATCAGTATTTCACTTTTCATTCTTGAAGGATAGCTTTTTGAATGTATAGATTTATGTCTCTTGGGACTTCGCTGGTGGTCCAGTGGCTAAAACTCTGTGCTCCCAAAGCCGGGGGCCTGGGTTTGATCCCTGGTCAGGGAACTAGATCCCATACACCACAACTAAAGATCCAGCATGCCACAACTAGACCTGGCACAGTAAAATCAATCAATCAGTCAATATATATTTAGATTTATGTCTCTTGAGAAATTTAGGAAGTTTTCAGCTATTATGTTGTTAGATTTTCTTCCTGCACTGCATTCTTTCTCTTTTTTCTGGGACTCCCATGACACAAATGGCAGACCTTCTGTTATTGTCCCCCAAATCCCTGGGGCACTGTGGTTTTACTCTTAAATCTTTTTTTTTTCCTCTGTGTTGCTCAGATTGGCTAATTTCTATGGTTTTATCTTCAAGTTCATTGACTCATCTCCACACAGCACTGAGCCCATCTAATGAGTTTTTATTTCAGTTATTTTATTTTTCCATTCTAAAATTTCCAGCAGTTCTTCTTTATATATTTTCTGTCTTTGTTCCGATTTTGGCTCAGACAGTAAAGCATCTGCCTACAGTGTGGGAGACCCGGGTTCAAACCCTGGGTAGGGACGATCTCCTGGAGAAGGAAGTGACAACCCACTCCAGTATTCTTGCCTGGAAAATTCCATGGACGGAGAAGCCTGGTAGCCTATAGTCCATGGGGTCGAAAAGGGTTGGACACGACTGAGCGACTTCACTTTCACTTATAGGTTTCAAGATTGCACATGATTGGTTGCTGGAGCATTTTTATAATAACTATTTTAAATTCTTTGTCAGGTAGTTCAAACCTCTCTGTTATCTCGACATTGGCATCTGTTGATAGTCTTTTCCCATGATGGGTAATTTTGGATTTTATCTAGCACATTTTGAGTATTATGAGACTCTGTATCTTGTTGAAAGCCCATGGAGAATGTTGCTCTTTTTGTTTTAGCAGGCGGTCTACTTGGTTAGGTTCATAGAGCAAGCTCCAACCCACCTTCTGCTGGTCCCAGTGTCAGTTCAATTTTCCAAGCCTTGACAGGGGTACTTGGATGTGTCTGATATATATGCTCCCCAGTGACCTGCCTGGGACTTAGGCAGTTCAGTTCTCAGTGTCTTCAGTAGGCTGTTTAGGATGAGATCCATGCAGGTAAAGCTTACAGGTGAGTCCAAGAGTTCAGAAACCATTTACGGAGCCTCTTCCCAAGTTCCTTCCTCTGTGATCTCAACAGTACTTTAAAAATTTTTTTATTTGATTCAAATATAGTTGATTTGCAATGTGTTTATTTCTGCTGTAGAGCAAAGTAATTCAGTTATACATATATATGTGTTTGTGTATATATATGCATGCATGCTAAGTCACTTCAGTCATGTCCAACTCTTTGTGACCTCATGGTCTGTAGTCTGCTAGGCTTCTCTGGCCATGGGATTCTCTAGGCAAGAATACTGGAATGGGCTGCCATGCCTTCCTTCAGGGGATCTTCCCAACCGAGGGACTGAACCCTCATCTTTCATGTCTCCTGCATTTTCTGCATTGGAGGCTGATTCTTTACCACTAGCGCCACCTGGGATGCTATATATGCACTCTTTTTTCTTCTCTTCCATTATGGTTAACCAAAGGATATTGAATATAGTTCCTTGTGCTATACAGTAAGATCTTGTTTTCCAATAGTTTCTAATTACACCAGACTTCCCTTTTTTTAACCAAAAAATTGGATTTCATTATTCTGTTCTACCATGTACTCCCACATCTCTGCCCACATCCCCAGTGCAAGCAATAGAGAAAAACAGAGAGAAACACCAGAGAGAGAAAAAAATATCGCGAGCTTTGGCCCCATCCTCTTGGAACCACTGTTCTGCTGAACCCAGAGGAACGTTCTCCCCCTCCAGAGTTCTGGTGCTGCAGGCTCCTGTTGCCCCAGGCTGCTCTTGGGGGCTGTGGCCTGAGAGAACAGAGGAGGAAAAAAATGAGGGATTTCCCCCACTCTTTGAGTGTCAGGAGTTTTCTTTCCTTCTCCCTGAGCCAGAGCTACAGGGCATCTCCTGGCTCTCTGTCGGTGCCTGGTGCCTGCTGGCAATGTGTTGAGTTCAGTCTTGGGGCATACTAGAGGAAAAAGTCATGGTAAACTCTCTGGCACTTTGGTGGTATTTTGAATTCTGGTCTTCCTAATCTGCCTGCTACTCTTTACTCCTCAGTCCTCAAAGAGCTGCTCCAGGCAGTCCTTCCAGGTTTTACAGTTTGTGTTCCCTGGGAAAGACAGAGTGGAGTGGGCTGTCAACATCTTAAGCAGACCCAGAAGCTCTATGTCTGTTTTCAAATATTTAGAATAGCGTGAATTTAAACAATGGATACGTGAACTGTCTCCTTAGTGTTATTCTACCCAGCTTTACATCTTTGCTTGAAAAACCATCCTTGAACCTAGAGGCGCATTTTAGAAGGAAGGTGGGATTAATACTGCCAATCAGTAGTGTTATTTCCATCATTCAATGAAATAAAAGTTGCTTCTTTCTCGACTCTACAACTAAAATTAAATGGGGAGAGTTTTTTTTTCTCATTGACCTATTTATTACAGCGAAAGTTCTTTTTCAAGCACAAGAGTTATACATACAAGTCAGAGCTTTCTGAAATCCTTTTATCCAACTAGAAAAAGACCAGGGAGACAGTGCTTCTATAAATCTGAATCCAGCAAGCACCCTCTTGAGGAAATGAAATACTTCTTGAACGAAGAGAGCTTTGTTGTGCAGATTTTTCAGTGCTCTGCTTTAGATTCTGAATGTTAGCTGGGCTTATAATTCCTGGAGAAGTGATTATTGTGCTAATAGTTAAAATAGTTGAGTTAAAAATCTGAGAACAAGCGTCTATGAGGATTGGAAGTGAAGTTGTAAATGTCTCCCTCCATAGCTAAACGGTTAAAGGTATTACCAGGGTGGTGAATGATTTTCAAAGACCTGTTGTTCAGGAGGGGTGGGGAGCAGGAAACTCTGTTGGTATTAGAGGAGAATGGAATGTTTTAGGCAGTAGGGGTTTGTCATTTCCAGGAGCAGGGCTGGCAGTGAGGTGGGAAGGTCTGGCTCCAGCTTGAGCCCACTCACAGGATGTTAGGGGGAAGTGTGACTAAAGTCACGGCCACGCCACGTGGTGGGCCAGCTGGAGCCAGAGCAGGGGCCGCTGTGGCCACACATCCTGAGTTTCTATGGTCTAATGCAGTGGGTTTGAAAGAAAGGGTGGATGCAGGATGCTGGCTAGGCGTGCAGAGCGCGTGGGCTGCTATGTCTTTAAGTGACAGTGGGTGGAGATTACAGCATTTCATCTGCTTTTCCTTTGACACCTTTTAAAGATACAACCCATGGTTTGCAAGGGTTTCTGCCTATGTCTGCTAGAGGGATCTGAAACCCTGCAGCATTCCTAGGAGCCCAAGGAAAAATTTTGAGCACCATTGACAACGAATATGGAAATTTTAAATTAAGCTGGGAATTTGAAATGCTCTTCATATTCAGCAGTGTAATAGGGGACTATTTTGAAATCCTTCTTAGGGAATTTTGAGATGTTTTCACATCTGAAAAAGATACATACTTTGCTTGTAACTTTTCTTTGGAAAAGGGCTATTCAGGATGTTTAGCAGGTTAGGTTTCAGAATTTCAGCAGCTTTATGGTGTTGTCATCCAGTTTGACAGATTGAATGTGCACTTAGAGGAAATGGAATGTATTTTTAATCGCTGGAATGTATTATACCTAAGGAACATGGGAGAGTATATATCAGGTTTCAGCTGTGATTAATATTTTGCTGATGATTTTTCAGCTACATGGCAAGCTTAAACTTGGCCTCTACTTGAACAATGTCTACTATTTCCTGATTGTCAAAAAGAAAATGGGTCTTAGAAAACTGGTCTAGAATTCTTATCCTTAGCCCATTAGGAATTGAGGAGGTCTCACTTGAAAATTAATGTCTTAATTTAGGGAAAAAACCAATTGTATTAAAAAGTATAAAGTATGAATCTTTTCCCTCCCTCAGCAAATTATTTTAAAACTGCTTTGAGGAATGAGGCAAGGGGTTTTCTTTAGATTACTTGGCAGTTTGAATTCAAACCCTTTGCCTTCAAGCATCACCATAGAAACTTGGGTAGGAGGCTGTAAGTACTGTGGGCTGTTATCCTTAGGCATCATGGTGAAGATTCTGTGTTTTTAAGATCGTGTCTCCTGGCAAGGATTCATTGAAGTGAAAATGAGTTTCCTTTAAAGTGCTAAGTATTTACTTAGTTCTGGTGTTCTTCCTAAAAATTAAGACTTGCGTTCCTCCTACAGAGAGAAAATTAGAGGAAGTGGAAGAAGTCATAATTTTGAGTTATGTTATTTTGATTGTAATGCCATATTCAAAATATGTGATCTTACCTTCAAAATAAGGGGCCTGAAAGGGACAGGTGTCTGCTTTAAAAGCTACAAATTCTTTTAACAGAAAGGGAGAGTAGAAATCAGCATTTTTTGAGTGGTCACCCATTCCTTTTATGGCTTTTTAAAAAATTTTTCACAGCTGTTCATTGAAGTAAATTTATAGACTTGAAAAAAAGTCAATGCATAGATGGTGAATTTGGCCTTTGTTGGATAGGGGATGCTAAGAAGGGGGAGAGGCTAAGCAGACAGGTGTGTTTGGGGACTTAAAACAGCTGAGAATGACTTTGCCCCTTCAGGACATTTGGCGATGTCTGGAGTGGGTTTTTTGGTTGTTCCAACTGGGGAGTGGAGATGCTTGTTAGTCTGAGTCACCCACCTTAGCAAGAGTTATATCTAAATATTTTTTCTAGATATCTCAAGGAGTAGAAACTATAGCTTGCTAACAAAAAGGATTTATATGTTTATCCATATCTGGGTTGTGATAGTTTCAATTATTTTTTAGGGTTTCACTTTCAAGGTACACTGCTTTTTCTCCATTCTGCTTTTCTCATAGTAGAATTTTGTCTTCTTCAACTTCCACTTGATCTCTCCATCATGGAGGTAATAATCACTTGGCAGCCATTCTGTATGAAGTATTCTTTTGTCCAAGGTGTTTAGAAGCTGCTATTACATTGCAACTGAGCTTCAGGTACCATCATCCACTGCAGAGTGCTACAGTGTATGTTGGCTATGTTCAAATTGTTACTAAGCATCAAAAATAGTAGGGGTTGCAAAGTCAGAATATAATGCACTGTAAGGATATGGCTTTGTTAGCATCAAGTGGCAGTAATATGTAATATGTAGTTCTTGTTAATAAAACACTTAAGTTCTACTTTTAGATCTTTGGCTTGTGCCTGGAGACTCAGAAATTGAGTTTCAAAGCCTCAGCAATTCAGAGATCCTCTGCTCCCTTTTGCCACCCAGACAGGTTCCTTCCCCTTTTCACCATTTCAAGTGACCATAGATTTGTGAAAGGTGGTATACCCATAGTATCTGGCGCAAGACATCATTCTTAGACATTTTGGAACACTTAGCGATGTTTTGGGCTTCCCTGATAGCTCAGTTAGTAAAGAATCGCCTGCAATGCAGGGGACCCTGGTTCGATTCCTGGGTTGTGAAGATCCCCTGGAGAAGGGCTAGGCTACCCACTCCAGTATTCTTGGACTTCCCTTGTGGCTCAGCTGGTAAAGAATCCGCCTGCAATGTGGGAGACCTGGGTGCGTTCCCTGGGTTGGGAAGATCGCCTGGAGAAAGGAACAGCTGCCCACTCCAGTATTCTGGCCTGGAGAATCCCATGAACTACAGTCCATGGGGTTGCAAAGAACTGGACACGAGTGAGAGACTTTCACTTTCTTTTTACTTTTCACCACTGTTTTAAATGTCAGAACATTGCAATCAATGAAAAGATGGAATAGAACTGGGACAAGAGAGCTGGAAAGCTGAGAAAGGTAAGGTTTGCAGACATTGGGAAGAGTGTCAAATAAACCAATAGTGGTTCATTCTGCAATATCTGAAATATTTTTGAGCACCTAGAAAATGTGAGTTCTTTAGGCACTGGTGGTGCATTCTGGAGAGAGAGAAGGGGTGGGATTTAGCTAGAACTGAAAGGGCTGATGGAAGGAACAGCAAATTTGACAATCTAGACTGCTGATTTTATAAAATAAAACATTTTCCCATAGTCCTAGGAGAAGACCAGATATCTGCCTCCAAGTTTTAATTAGGAAGTGTGCTTTAGTTACCTGAAAAGGATTACCTTTGCCCTCTTAAAATCATATTTTACAAAGATGCTACCACTAACTCTACCCAAAAAAAGAGAGGTGTATATGGATATAAATAACCCACAAATAGAGCTATCTTCTCAATGATAGACATTGAATTGCAATTTAAACAAAATAAATATTTCCCCCATATTACCTTTTTTTTAAAAAATGTTGAACAATGGACATGCAGATTTTTGTTGTTGTGGTTCACTGAACATTATCATTTCATCTGCTAAAAGTTTAAACTCCACAGAAAAATAGAAAGCAACCTAACCATTTTAAGTCATATTTTAAAAATACATCTCTTGGCCTGAAAAAGTGTACATATTATATTGCTTACCTATCTTACAACTGACCTTTCTAATTTGCGAAGGTCAGAAGATCTACTGACAAGGGTGGAAAGTGACTTTTACTCAGGCTGGGTTTATCTTTTATGTTTTGTTCTTCTCAGTTTTAATCTCTCAAAAGAACTTTTTAAAAAAATTTGGCCTGAGTTATAATCTTATATCTTCTTTTTATAGGGCACTTTGAGTGAAGCACTCACTCTCTAATTTCAATTTTATTAACTTTTAAAACGAGGGGGTAAAAACAGTGGTGGATGGGGATAGATGAAACAAGCTTGGCAAAAATAACCTTTGCAGTCAATTAAAGGAGTCCTTATACTATTCTCTCTACTTTGGGAGATGCTTTTAAGAGTTCCCCAATAAAAATATTTTTAAAGGAGGCAGCAGAAATAGATGATACTAAATCTTGTTCCAGAACTACCCATTGGTGCTCTTAAAAGGTCTGGGGGAGATTTGAACATACCCAGAGGCCAAGTTCAAAGGCAGGCCTGTATGGTGTGGGATCAGCTCAGGACTGTCTGGGATCAGTAGAAGATGAAGGAAGTCGATGTGAGTGATGAAGGGTGTAGATTGAAATTTCTTAGCTGTGATGAGTGAATTTTGACCTGGCTCTTATAAACTGTCCAGTAATGAACTCTGTCCTCTGCTCATCCTCTTCAGCCCTATTTTCCCCCCTCCTTTCCTCTGTAAATTGGTCCAAACTTCCCATTGCCCTGAACAATGTTATATGTTCATAAATGAAGAAATATGGTGCCATCTCGAGTCTTGCATGCCCTCAGCAAGATGATCAAGAGTTTCTTCTGTCTCAACACTTCTGGGAGCTGTGCATTTGTTCCTGGGACACTTTAGTCTTTGTCCTGAAATTCTGATTAAGTGCCTCACTTCAGTGGTTGGGTTTCTGGAGCCATCTCCTTATTACCTTGCAAGAGTTGTTTTATTTATTCTGGTGGACAGGACACACATTAGGTAGAACTTTTACCCTGTCCATCTTGGAATGCATTGATCCTCAAATCTTACACTTGACTTTCTGTTGAATCCCAACAAGAGCTACTGAGAGCAGAGACTTTGCTGTTGTAGTTCAGTCACTCAGTTGTGTCCAACTCTTTGTGACCCCACGGACTGCAGCACACCAGGCTTCCCTGTCCTTCACTGTCTCCTGGAGTTTGCTCAGACTCATGTCCATTGAGTCAATGATGCCATACAACCACCTCATTCATCCTCTTCACTGTCTCCCGGAGTTTGCTCAGACTCATGTCCATTGAGTCAGTGATGCCATACAACCACCTCATTCATCCTCTGTCATCCTCTTCTCCTCCTGCCCTCAATCTTTCCCAGCATCAGGGTCTTTTCCATTGAGTTGGCTCTTCCCATCAGGTGGCCAAAGTATTGGAGCTTCAACATGGGTCCTTGCAATGAATATTCAGAGTTGATTTCCTTTTAGAATTGACTGGTTTGATCTCCTTGCTGTCCAAGGGATTCTCAAGAGTCTTCTCCAACACCACAATTCAAAAGCATCAATTCTTTGGTGCTCAGCCTTTTTTATGGTCCAACTCTTATATACATACATACGTACATACCTACATACATAGATTCATGAGTACTGGATAAACCATAGCTTTGGCTGTACGGACCTGGGATATCTCAAAGGCTCTGGAAATAGATTTTAATATAAGAGCTCCAGAGATGTTCCTGACAACCCCATGACTACATACACATCCATTCTAGTTTTCTGGCAAGGACCAGGGCGCTGAAGAGCAGAGATTCAGAGGTCTTCCACCTCAGAGGTCTTAACTATCTTCTGAGGCTGGAGATAGATGTAGCGCCACCTGCCACTCTCAAATGGAACTGCACATACATTCCCCATTTTCTTAGTGATTTGATTTTTTTTTTCTTCCTAAAACCCTGAGTGAAATCTTGGAAGAAAGAAGGGAAAAGAGGAAGGAAAGAACTAGATTGAGATTGAGGTAATCATAACATCACAACAGAAAACTTTGAAGAACTAAGGTGTGGAGAGCAAATCCAGTAACACTGGCTCTGTTAAGAGTGACTTGTGAGTAATTTATCCATAGATTTCCCTTTACGTAGAACCTGTTACACCATATACTTCCCCTAAGCTGTGGTGTTTCTCTAATGGAGGAAAGACAAAAGAAGTTGGATTACAAACTGCTGCCTAATCTAATACTTATTTCTCATGTACTCAACAGATATATATTGAACACATATGTACATAAACACAGCTGGGCAAGATGCTGGGGCTAGTGCAATAAGCAAGATAAATTCAGACTCCTCTTCTAATGTAAGAATGCACCATGGCCTGTAGGTATAAACTCTTTGGCTCACGCAGTGTTATAAACACTGCAGTGTTTCTTTCTTTTGAAAAAACTGTGAGATTGGGCCTCCTGGACCTGTATCTTCAAGTGGTAAAAGTCAGGGAAGTTGGGCAGGGGTAGTGTGAAAAAATGCCTGCCATGGTAAGCAGATGCACAGGTTCCACAATTTGCCCTGGCCTCTGCCTCTCATTTGTTTTTGGTATTTCAGCCCCGGGGACATCTTGGTTGGGATCTCCTGTGGTCATGTTCCTCGTTTTCACAGGGATCACGCTGTGGGATGGGGAGGCTTGGGTGAGAGCTGGAATGAGAAACCAGGTTGGGATGGGAAGTGTGGCTCCCACTGCTCTCCCTGCCATTTGGGCAATGGATGGAGTTATGCCCCCCATCCAAGCCTTCCCAAGCCACTGCTGCACAGCTTACTTTAAATAGCTGCACGGTTGCTGTGCACTCTTCAGGATTAGAATTTTAAGTCAGAAAGGGGAAATCATGGCTCCAACTTTTTCTAACCCTCCTATCCATGAAGCCTCCATTTCCAACCATTGGGTTCTTTTTTTTTTCTCCCCTAAATACACTTGCGGCATTGTTTTTGCCTCCACACCTGTGTCTCTGCAATTCTTCTTACCTAGCCAGCCCTTTCCTACCTGTTCATTGGTGCTGCTCACTTTTGAAAGCATACCCTGCCTCGCTTTCTGAAGGCTGGGCTCTGAAGGCTCTGAAGGCTGGACACTGGTGAGGTTCAGGCAGCAGGGAATAGAGCTGCCAATAGGGGCTCTTGTGGCTTCTGCCAGATCACTTACTTTGATCTGTTTTACATACTGGGCTTTCTTGTGAATTTCCTTTGGAGAATGCATTCCAGAGCTTCAGATATTTTTCATTTGTTTAGAGTCTATCTGTTACTTCATAGTGTTCATTACTGTCCCTAACCTGCATACCTGAATTCTACAATTGCATCTTAAATCCCAGAGGACAGGATTCCTGTCCAATTCGGTTCTACTGTTCCAGAGCCCAGCTTGGGACTGCACATAGTCAAAAATAGATATTTGTTGCACAAGCAGATAATTTCATTTACTGATTGTCAGAGCACAGTTTATAGATTCAGCTCAGTTTAGTCACTCAGTCATGTCCGACTCTTTGCGACCCCATGAATGGCAGCATGCCAGGCCTCCCTGTCCATCACCAACTCCCGGAATCTACCCAAACCTCAGCTTCAACATCAGTCCTTCCAATGAACACCCAGGACTGATCTCCTTTAGGATGGACTGGTTGGATCTTCTTGCAGTCCAAGGGACTCTCAAGAGTCTTCTCCAACACCACAGTTCAAAAGCATCAATCCTTCGGCAGTCAGCTTTCTTCACCGTCCAACTCTCCCATCCATACATGACCACTGGAAAAACCATAGCCTTGACTAGACAGACCTTTGTTGGCAAGGTAATGTCTCTGCTTTTAAATATGCTATCTAGGTTGGTCATAACTTTCCTTCCAATGAGTAAGCGTCTTTTAACTTCATGGCTGCAATCACCATCAGCAGTGATTTTGGAGCCCAAAAAAATAAAGTCTGACACTGTTTCCACTGTTTCCCCATCTATTTCCCATGAAGTGATGGGACCAGATGCCATGATCTTAGTTTTGTGAATGTTGAGCTTTAAGCCAACTTTTTCACTCTTCTCTTTCACTTTCATCAAGAGGCTTTATATTTATAGATTATCTGAATTTAAATATTAATACCCTGAGACCCCTCTCCTTCTGAGGGCATATCTATTCGTTGCTTCTCTTAAAATGTATTAATATATAGTTTCGAAAATGGAATCCATCTATACCACTGTCGCTTTATTTCCCTTATCTGTTGGGTTTTGTCTCTTTAAGTCTGAGGCTAAAAGTAAGGGACAGGTGGTGACAGGCCTGATGGGAACAGACCCTGAAGCCTCAAACCACTTGATGTGGGGAAGTTAGGGAGGGATGGGCACTTTGACAGCATTCAGGGTGGAGACCACAGTCTTTTCAGAAATACCCCGGGGATTCCCGGACTCTCCTTCAAGAAACACTGTACTTACAGCATGGCATGTCTCATTGGGCAAATAGGTACCCTTTAGGGGAGACTCCACATTCCAGGCCACGGTGGAAGGATGGCTGAACTTGCTATTGGGGGCCCAGATTCATTTGTTAACTTTACCACTTGCTATTTTTTTTAACCTTTAGCAGTCACTGAACCTTTCCAGGTCTGTTTTGTCTAGTGTTAGGGATTAAATGAGCTTCTCAGGTGGCGCTAGTGGTAAAGAACTTGCCTGACAGTGTAGGAGGTGTAAGAGACGTGAGTTTGATTCCTGGGTTGGGAAGATCCCCTGGGGGAGGGCATGGCAACCCACTCCAGTGTTCTCCTTAAGTTTCAGAAGAGGATACTAAACTCAGACCATGGAGGATGAAAAGTCCTGAGGTGAGCAGACATAATTTATTGATTAAGTCTCTGCCTTGTCCTAAAATGTCAAGGTTATATTTCAGTCTTCACTAGATGTCTATGTTTCCACATTAAAACAATTTAAAAATTATTTTTGCTGAGTTACATTATTTTTTATGCTCAAATTTTGGAGTACAGTTGATGTCTCTGGTTTTACAAATTCCCGAGAGGATCCTCATATTACTTCTAAATTTTTTTTTGTTCAGTTTTAAATTCCAAGATAGAGATGATGACTTTATAGTAAACATTGCACATAGCAATTCACTTTACCCTCCCAGTAACCCTATGAAATAGGTACTGTTGGTTCCCTTCATTTCACAGACAAGAAAGCAGACAGAGATGTTCAATGAATTGCCCAAAGTTACCCAGTCTGTAAATTGTGGAGCTGAGACTTGGCCCCGGGCAGTCTGGCTCCGAAGTCTGTGGTCTTAACCTCACTCTGCTGTCTGTCTCTAAAGTCAGTTAATTCAGGTAAACCAATTGATTTTTTGTTGCTGATAATGGAATTGATAAATGGAATTTTGGTGCTGCTTTTCACAGCCACTGCCCAACTCACAGCTTTTTTGCAATAAACTTTAATGTCATTTGCAGATAACGAATTTTTCTAGAGCTCCAGAAGTTCAATGGTTGGGCTTAATGTCTTCTGTTACCAAGAACTTGGTCAGCCTCAGTTTATGGCCACAGAGAGACTCTACCTGATGACTACCAACTCGTCAGCTTCTGAGAGATGCTACACAGCTAGTACCTCTAATTGGGGTAGTCAGTGTTGCTGAGCACACACGCACACATCCCCTTCCAGCCACTGTGCCGTTTCTCTTTGAAAGTGTTGTCTTTATTTACTGCTGCAAATACCTCTCTTTCCATGCTCTATTGTCTCCACTCCAGTTACACTTCGTGTCCCCACCCACTGCACCCCCAAAATGGCTCCCATCAAGTGCTCCCAGACCTCTGTATTTCAAATTCACTGATGAGTCCCCAGTCCTTATCTTATTCAGCCTGCCAGCAGGATTTGACCCAGCTGCTCCTGCCATCTTCCTTGAAATTATTTCCTTCCCTTGGCTTCCTTGAGGCCACATTTTGTGCTCTGCTTTCCCAGAGGGTGCTCCTTGCCAGTCTTCTTTGCTGAATCCTCTTGGCATCGCTCCAACCTCTTCTTATTCAAGTGCCTCAGTTCTCCTACCACTTCTCTATCTGTCCTCACTCCCAAAGTCAAATTAATCTCTTGGCTTTCAATACCACTTAAACGCTAATGATTTCATCTTGGAACTCTTCACTCAATTTCAGATTCATTTCTGCTTGGATGTCTCCTTGGCATCTCAAACCTAGCATATCTAAAACCCAACTCTTCATCCCCCTCTACACACCTCCCTAACCCCAGCCATACCCAGCCTGCCTCTTTTTGGGAAATAGCAGTTTTGTTTTTTCAGTTGTCCAGGCCAGAAACCCTGGAGTAGCCAGTGACTCCTCTCTTTAGCTTATATCCCCCATCAGTGGGCTTCCCTGGTGGCTCAGACAGTAAAGAATCCTCCCGCAATGTGAGAGACCTGGATTCAACCCCTGGATCGGGAAGACCCTCTGGAGGAGGGCATGGCAACCCACTCCAGCATTCTTGGAAAATGCCATGGACAGAGGAACCTGGCAGGCTACAGTCCATAGGGTCGCAAAGAGTCGGACACGACTGAAGCGACTTAGCATGCACGCCCCCATCAGCAAATCCTGTCTGCTCTTCCTTTCAAATGTATCCAGAATCTGACCAGTCACCTTTATCTCCCACCGATATCACTTAGGCCAGGCCACTGGCATCTCATCTGGGTTAATCAACTAAGCACTCTGTTCCATCCTTGCCTCAGGTGATACCTGTTCGATCTTTCCACTCTTCCTGATCAACAGCCTCCTAGGTATTTATTTTTATCAGACTAAAGACCATAGTCCTTGAAAGATAATAGCCTAGAAAGCTCTATGTCATCTGCTCCCCTCATTCCTGCTCAACCGAATCGGTGTCATCTCCTTCTTCTTTCTCCCTTGCCCATTCTGCTGTAGTGCCATGACCTCTTTGCTATCCCTTAACTGACCAGGTATAATCCTATATCAGTGCCCTTGTACAAGTTCTCTGCTCTGCCTTGCCCTCTCGTTTGTTGCCTAGGTCTCCATGGAACTCGCTTCCTCCCCTTCCTCAGAACTTTGTTCAAATGCCTGCTTGATCCGAGAGGACTTTATTCACTGATCACCCTAAACAAAATAAGAGTCACTCACACACTCCCACCCCCACCTGTACCCCAGGATTGTTGGTGCTCTGTATCCTACCAGAGATCTCATCACCTGCTGGCATATTTTGCATTTATTTGATTGTTTGTCCTTCTCCTCTGGACTGGAAACTCCAGGAGGTCAGAGACTTTGTCTCATGTTAACTGCTGTCCCTTGAACCTAGCCCAGAACCTGGAAGTTGAGTACTCAATAAGTTTTGTTTTGTTTTTTTTAATGACCAAGTGAATTAATCATCTGAACAAGGTGGTCAGAAACAGGCTATGGAAAATGAGGATTTTCCCAGGCTGGAAGGAGACCTATAGCATCTATGAAATTTTATGTGTTCTAAGAGACCCCCCTCTACCTATCCCTCATATTTGACTGTTTCTAAAACTTGGATACTTATTAGAATGGACGGTCTGTCCCACGTGCCATCTGCCATGCAGTGGTTATGATGCAGTTGCTGTTGCCCATGCATTTACAACATTGGCCATAGCTGTTCATATGGCCAACAACTTAGTTGGGTTGTCTGGTATATTGTTGGCTCTATATATGGCTGAGGTTACCTATCATTTGATGCACTTTCAATAAGAGCACACTTAGTGTCCTTCAGATGAAAGGATAAAGAAGATGTACAATGGAATATTACTCAGTCATAAAAAAGAATGAGATAGTGCCATCTGTAGCAACATCGATGGACCTAGAGATTATCATACTAAGAGAAGTCAGAGGAAGACAAATGCTGTTTGTTATCACATACACGGGTATCTAAAAAGTACAACAAACTAGTGAGTATAACAAAAGGAGATAGACTCACCAATATAGAGAACAACTAGTAGTGTTTACTAGTGGGGAGAAGGACAGGGGAGAGGGGCACGATAGAGATAGAGAATTAGGAGGTAAAAACTACTTTGTGTAAAATAAATAAGCTACAGGAATACATTGTACAGCACAGAGAATATAGCCAGTATTTTAAAATAATGATAAATGGAGTATAACCTTTAAATATTGTGAATCACTGTGCTGTACACCAGAAACTTATACATCAACCATGCCTCAAAAAGGAGGTTACACTTAATAAAATAAAATGTTATTGGCACTGAAACAAAATGTTATTGTGTACCCAGACAGAAAGGCATGAGAACAACAGGGAGTAAATTTGGTATTAGTGAAGCAAATGTTCATTGTTGGATAAATGACTGAAATCCCACATTTTCTTTCAAAGCAACAACTAGAAAAATACAAGCAGTTGAAGCTGTGTTATTTGTTGCTGAGATACATGCAGGAGGACTGCCAGTTACACGCCAAGCAGTGTAACTGAAGGCAGGAGAAATCGCCAAACCTCACAGAACAAAGCAATGAAAAGCTAGTTTGACTGTCACTCAGGACTATGTTTAAGGGATTGTGTCATGGTTAATTGGCAAAGTTTGTTTCTTACCTAATGATGCATAGAAGAATTGAGTGTCTTACAATCAACGACATGTCAGATTGGATGAAATAGAGTGGGTCTCTTTTCTAGATCTTAAATTTACAAAACCAATTTTTCTTTCTTTTGTCATTTATAGTTATTAGTTTACATTTGAGATATTATGATACCAAATTTACTCTTCCATATACATTAAACAAAAAGGGAGAAGCTTGGCTAGAAACTTGTGTTTTGGTTTTTCAGTTTTACCCCTGAATGTTTTTTCTCCAGCATTAAGTAGAGAGCTAGCATCATTGGAAACAATTATCCAGAAATGAAATTTGACTTTGGTTGGTCATGATTGGTTTGAAGATAAATTTTTTCAGACAGTTGCATGTTTCTGGTTTTCAACTTTTTCATTTGAATTAATTACAAGCTCCCAAGAAGATAGAAAAATAATAGAGGGTTCTGAGTGTCTATCACCCAACTTCCCACCATGGTGACATCTCAGTTATCATAACTATAGCATAGCTACAGTTAAAAAAATTTTTTTTATTTTATATTGGAGTATAGTTGATTAACAGTGTTGCATTAGTCAGCAAAGTGATTCAGTTATACATATACATGTACCCATTCTTTTTCAAATTCTTTTCTCATTTAGATTATTACAGAAGATTGAGTAGAGTTCCCTGTGCTATACAGTAGATCCTCGTTGGTTATTTAAGTATATCTGTGTGTCAAACTCCCAATCTGTTCCTTCCTCTTAACCTTCCCTCCAGCCCCAGAACCATAAGTTCATTCTTTAAGCCTGTGAGTCTGTTTCTGTTTTGTAAATAAATTTGTTTGTGTCATTGTTTTAGATTCTGCATATAAGTGAGATCATAGGATATTTGTCTTTCTCTGTCTGACTTACTTCATCTACTATGAGAATCTCCAGGTCCATCAATGTTGCTCTAAATGGCATTATTTCAATTCTTTTTAATGCACAGCCACAGTTTTTAATGTATCATGTTGCACTCTTCCAATGACCTACTGGGGAAGGAAAAGAGAAGAAAAGTAGCTTTGTCATACTGTACAACCACTTAAGGAGTGTTCCTGGTCACAGGAGGTGAGACTGGAGGAGCAATGTTCTAGAGAGAGTCATACATTGATGGTTACCTCGTAGAGGAAGTCATCAGGTTAAATTAATTTGTGAGCTAAAACTCTCCAACAGAGAAGGTCATCATCAATTTGTTTTGTTTTCAGTGCAAGGTTTCTTTTAAGGAAATTGTTTTAAAGCAATTTAAAATGCTCTATAAAACTCTTCAAAGAGAGCAACTTGGAGTTCTATAATCGGAGTCGGAAGGGACTTCTGGTCAACCACTGGTCAAGTAAGGTGACTTCCCCTTTACCATCCCTGACTGGTTCCTAGTCCGGCTCTTCTGAAGGCCGCTCTCTGCTTAGGGCCTCCTTCCAGTTTCCATATGATAGGGCTTTTTTTTTTATGGACGCATCACACCACAGACAGTTACTTCAGTGCTTTCTCTCCTTCCTTCTGCTTAATCAGCCTCAATCCTTTAATACTGGAGTAGTTTAAGCAGTTTCCCTCACTACCCTGCTTACAGTTCCTTCACAGGCTGCAGTTTTTTGAGAGCTTGGCCACATCCTGGAGAGAGGATGATGATGGATCACATAAATTAGAGAGAGAGCTGAAAAGTACATTTTTGGAAAAATAATGACAAAGAGGGTTTAGTACTAGATTGGAAACAAAAGCTCACTATTAAAATCGTGCTTTTCACATGAAACGGTGCCCTCCTTTTCTTGTTTCTCTTTCCCATGTTTATTATTTGTTCCTCTTTTACAAGCTAGGGAGTGGTCTGCATTTTGAGGGGTCCCAACACCCCCTTCTCCCCAGCCTGAGCCTCCTACTCACTTCCTGTTTTCTGCCTCACTGACTCCATGACCTTATCACCTCCCAGCCAAGACCACCACCAGCACCTTCACCTCTACGTCCACCTCCACCCCGACCTTGCCTGGAGGCCTGACTTCCAAGTTTATTTCAGTGCTGTTTTTCGTTTTTCTTCCCTGTTGTTAGATGAGAACCAGGTCACCTCAGTATAGTTGGTGATTGATTTACAAAGTCTTAAGTTCACTTACACTTAGCATCAATTATGCCTTTGAAAATTCTGTTTCTCTCCATGAAAAACATCAGAATGGTAACCACCCCACCCCCAGTCTCACCCCAAACATTTTGGTATATTGAGGAGCAGAAAAAACCCATGCAGAGTACTCCAAGGACTCTTTTTTTCAGAGAACTGAAACTCTGAGAATTAATAAGACCGATTTTTCAGTGTCTTCTGCAATTACTGTGTGTGTTCAGTCGCTCAGTCATGTCTGACTTTTTGTGACCCCATGGATTATAGCCTGCCAGGCTCCTCTGTCCATGGGATTCTCCAGGCAAGAATACTGGAGTGGGTTACCATTTCCTCCTCCAGGTGATCTTCCTGACTCAGGGATCGAACCTGTGTCTCAAGTGTCTCCTGCATTGCAAGCGGATTCTTTACCACTTGAGCCATCAGAGAAGCCCTGATCAGTTACTATTTAGATCATTTAAAGAAAGAGGACTAAAATATGAATTGACAGTTTATGGACACTTTTACCCTTGCAATAGACACAGGTCAGGGTGTAAGAAAACTAGATTTGGGAATATTATTTCTACCACATAAGAAACTGAAGATTTTAATTAGGAAGAGTACTGACTTGAAAGTCAAATACTGCGACATAGTGAGCTTGACTGGAGTCAGGTGGCAGGGAACTTGAAGGCCGGGGAGTGGACAGCCAAGTCACCAAGTCTGAAAACCAATCTAGCTCAGTTTATATGGACCCAATGTTGATATATTTTTGTAGATATGTAAATAGACCTTGAATAAAATCTCTAAAATGCTCCTTTATATAAGCAGATTTGGAGATATGTAAAACTGGGCATACCAACTGTCATCCCTAAAGAGCTTGTCATTACAGATGAAAATTTCCAAATTGAGAAACACATAGATATGGAAAAGTTATTAATAAAAGCTTTTGCCTATTCAGAGTGGTCCTGAAAGAATTTGTTTGGTGACCTTATGAAAGGTTGTGCTAGAACAAAAACACTGTCCCATAAATAGAAATGAACTTTGGAAAACTTGACAGTGTGATAAAGACACTGCTCTCCTTGAGCTCCTGTGTGTGGAATATTCTGTAAAGGTCCTAAATCCATTTGGAACATTTGCCTATCTACAGAATGTCCATACCTATGTTTAAAAGGGAAAAAAAAAACCACCATGGATAGACAACCCAAAGGGACAATGCATTTAACTCGTTGGTGTAGGAAAATATGTAAATTTGTCAGTAAAGTTCAAAATATGCCCTCTTGACTTCCTAAAGCATAGACCTGCCCTGGAATAGGAAATATCCGATCACTGGAGCCTTTCTTTTTTAGGTAGGCAATTTTCCCCATGGTAATATTTATATTCCACAAATTACTAAACAGATTGTGTTAAAAATATGGCAGAAAAGGAAGTGCCTTTCCTGTAAGTCTGGTTAGATATGCACCCTGACTGTAAATAGCTGAGCTATGTCCTTACTCTCCATGTAAATGTAAAAAAAAAGCAACCTGATTTCATATGTTTCCATCCGCCTTCTTCTCCATATCACTCCTAATAAATTCTTACAAGGGTGAGGATCCACTTATTTCAGCATAAGACAGTTCAGAAGTTTCATATGACAACTCTTTTCTCACCAAAAACTAGTATTCTGAAAGGAATGTCCACTTTGCCCCGCAGGTTTGTTGTTGCTTACAGCCTTCCCATCGGTGTGCTCTTGAAAGGTTAAACTCACGTCTGAGCGATTGTTTTCATAAACTCAGAATTTTGCTTCCAGCCCTCATGGGCCGATAGTGTGTAACCTGGTCTCTACTCACTATTAGCCACGTTGTTTTCACACTTATCTCTAAGGGCCAAAGATTATCTCACAGAAGCTCCGAAATAATTCCTGTGTCTGCAATGCATGTGTAAAAGGAAATTTTTCAAGTGAAGAGGGTGAGAATCAAGTTCAAACTCTTGAGAAATTTTGTAAAGGATTATATTGATTAGCAAAAGCTCTCCGACATCTTCTGGCAGACATGTGAGAGAAAGCAGTGATTGTAATTAATTTTTAGTGAGTGCCGCATATTTGATAATTGCTCTGATTCACGCTATTATATTCCTCTTCCTTCACCCACAGCAAAACAAGCTTAATTTGATTCATACCCTTAGGAAGAGGGAAAAAAAAGCCTGAGATTACTCACATGGCTGTGATTCAGCTCTTGGCTCTTACCCTCACCTCCCCCTCCTCCTCCCCCCTTTCTCCCACCCTGCCCACTCCCATATTCACTCCCACTCAGTGGCGTTGCCATCAAAAACTGAGTAAGTTCATTCTTTAAAATGGGTGGGGAAAGAAGACAACTAATGAAAACTTTTCTGAGCAAAGTGTACTGCTTAGATGTGAAATCATTGCAGGAAGACGGGCAGAGTAGCTGCTTATATAATAGGAAAAGCATGGAACAAAGGGCAACTCTCATAAAGAAATGTTAAGAGTGTCTTATATAATTCTAGACATAGTTCACGTGCATTGTAGTAGAGGTAGACACATAGCCAGATAGGCAGGCGTCTATGAACATTTTCTTATTTGGGGAATTTTATGTACACTGGATATAAAACTGATCTTCTCATCTCAAAGTATATTACTTTGCTGTAATCAAAAAGTGAATCTCGCCATTATCCAAAGATTTTTCTGAATTGAAGTACAGTTGATTTACAAGGCTGTATTAATTTCTGCTGTAAAGTGATTCGGTTATGCATGTATATATACATTCTTTTTTTATATTCTTTTCCATTATGGCTTATCACAGGATATAGAATATATAGTTCCCTGTGCTATCCAGTAGGTCCTTGTTATTTATCCCAAAGATTTATTTTTAATTTCTTAGTTATTTTTAATTGAAGGATAATTGCTTTACAGTATTGTGTTGGTTTCTGCCAGATATCAACATGAATCTAAAGATGTTTGATCATTGTAAAACATAAATGAGAAAGTCATTTTGTCAGCCTTCAAATGAACAGTGTGACTTAGAAGCCTAAGATTGTTGAGTTCCCTCCCATCCCGGAGGAGTTGGAAGATTGATACTGGGGGTGATAAGCTCCCCTTTAGTGAGCTGATGATTGTGGCACATATTATGGATGCAGTGATTTCTGTTCCTTCCTCATATTTTCTCAGTTATTCCCATTCTCCAGATGAAACCAAAGCTGTGAGAAAAATAAAGTCACTTTCCTAAGTCCCCACAGGTTATAATCCCAGAGCCAGTATTAGAACTCAGGCTGTCTGACTGCATCCTGACCCGTAGTTCCAGTTTGTGGGAATCTGACACAGTTGGATCATTGGGTGTTTTAGAGATTGCCTGGAGACAAGAGCGGTGACCAAGAGGAAGCTCTGTGCCCGAGCTCCAAACCTGGCTTTAACTAAACTGTTGAATCAAGTCTCGGTGTGTCTTCCTGCATGGAGGGGAATGGAATCAAGCCTTCCCTCAAACACTCATTTGTAATCCTAATCACCTTCTCTCCAATTTTGCTGGCTTTCCCCCCATTCTGTTACCATCTGTCTCAGAAACACTGCCTGGATAAAGACAAGTCAAAGCAGTTGCTCGCCCTCCAACAAAACAGAGAATTATTTCTCTTTTCCCCCAGAGCAGTGCCGAGCACCATATTTGAGGAGTTCCATATTTATAAAACTTGCCTGCATCTCAGCGATGTCTGGTTGCTGTCCATTTTATCATTCTTCAAATATGTTCTATGCTGGCTGGAAACGATTAGCTTTGTTACTGGAGGGTTTGTGGGATGCTTGAATTTCTTCACAGAGTTTTCAGATGGAAATCCATGTAGTTTTCTCCTTTAAGAAATGAAATTTCTCAATAAAAGACAGCATGGGAGAGAATGCATGCTGAGGTTTCTTTTTGAACCCCCTGCACACCCTCATTCCTTGGTTTTCCCTGAGGGTAACTATGGTAGAGTCTTATGTCATGACCCTGCCGAGAGAATAAACAGTGAATCTTTTTCCTGGGTCTGAAACCACTTCCTTATGCCTCTGTTTGGGGGCCCCTTTTTGTTTGATGTCAAGGGTGGTGCTCCACGCCCACAGGACTGTAGTATTTCCCCCAGTCTTTGACCCATTCACCTTCTTTCCTGGCCAATGAGTTTCCACGTCTTGACCCATCTGGGCTGACTGGAATGGAAAGTCTTCTTGAATATCCTCCCCAGCAGGTCCCAGCCCGATTCTGCACTGGCTTTTGGAAACTCCAAGAAGTTTGGACAGAAAGGCCCCAGCAGATGTCAAATGTAAAACCAGACAAGTATTAAAATCACTGAAACTTTGGGAGGAAAATACGGATTGGCTAGGTGTTTGTCATCATGAGTAAAATAGTTACATGTGATTCTTTGAAGAAAAGTTATGGAATTGTATTTTTATCATACAGAAATGTTAAAATGACTATATATTACTCTAAAACGATGGTGCGTAGAGGGCTGTTAAAGCGTAGAGATTGGATGACAATGATAACAAAACAGCCAATCCTTACATAGTACATACTATCTGTCAGGCACTGTCCTCCGCTTGTACATGTATTTTTAACCCAGGTATCACAGATAGGTATGGCAGAGCCAGGATTCAAACCTCAGCAAGTCTGGCTCTAGGCTTTAAAAATATGTTATGGATTCTTTTAGATGCCAAAATTTTAGGCGTTCGATTTTTATTAATATGCTGTTTTCGTAGTCTGTGTTTATTTCTATTGAAAACCGTGTAATTATAGATTTTATGGTCTTTATATATTGTAGGAAGATAACTTTCTTTAAACCAATAAAATTTTACTCAAAAAAAAGTCAGTAGCTAGATTAATACATTCCTATGGAAGTATAAGTTTTAAGAACCAAATGAGAAATATGTGCACATAGTTAAAATAGAAAGGTTTCAAAAGTACAATTTGGAAATGCACTTCTAAATTCTTTTGTGTGGATTTAACTTCATAAAGTCAGTTCTATCTATAAATTTAGTGTGGGATTTTTTACAGTAAAAGAGTGCAGGGACTCTTTCTGTAATGTGAATAGTCAGCTCCTGAATCAACTGGATTTACAGGGTATATACCTTTTCTCTGCCTTCCTCTACCAATTTGAAAATTAGATATTTGAACATTCTGATATATTATAGAAATAGACTGTGTTTTTTTTTATATTATAACAAAATTAGTTCTCCATCAAGGCATAATCAGCAGTGTGTGTCAAGCCTTGGTCAGAGCAGTTGCTAACTCTGTCAGGGTTAAAGGAAGTATGCTGAAAGGAGATAACTGAAGTTAAACTGCTCAGACCGAGGCTTCCAGATTTTTTGTGTGGGACTTGCACTCCTTATTACTGCATTCTTCCTGTCTGTGTAATACCTGGGAACAATTTATTCCATGTAATGCCACCCCCATCTTGGTAGTAAACTTTTTTTTTCTGAAGAAGAAGACTTTCAGGCATGCCAGTGTATTTAATCAGAATTTTCTCAGATGACATTGGAAGATTTTCAGGTTTTTATTTTGCAGCTTGTAGGCAGGTTGGGATTTAAGAGCAGTACAGATGCTTATGTGTGTGTGTGTGAGAGAGAGAGATGTGGTTATATTGCATATGTGCTTGTGTGTGAGTGGCTCAGATTAGAATGTGAACTGTAGTAAATGCAAAAGTGAAAGTTGCAACATGGCTCCCGTGCCCCTGACCACTTCCGAAAGAACATGCCACGTGGGCTGAAGACTTAAAGACTTAAACTTGGATCCTCAGGACGGAAAGAGTCCTAGTCCTCCATGATAAAAGCCTCCAGTAGATCTAAAATTATAAAACCTGTTTACTGCTGTTCACTTGAACTCAAACTCAAACTCAGTTGCCTCAGTTGCAAAATTTTCAACGAATAATTAGGATGGTTTAAATACTTGGGACTAGAACCAGAGCCTCACCTTACCTTCAAAATAATCTTGCAACTTTCTCCTTTACATGATCCAGTTCTTTGAAACCATTTAGAATCTGCCTTGTGGTCCTGAAATGTACAAGTTATAAAAGAAAAAAATGTGAGCTTGTCAGATTAACTACAATCACCAGTCTAATAAAACTGAGTCACATCCAAATGGGCTGCACTTACGCTACCCTCCCATTCTAGGGAAAACGTGGCTGGGGGAGGCAGTCTGAGTCATCACCTGGTTTGTTTGACATACGCTTCCTTCCATAAATTGGGAATGGCAAGCAACACAGTGTTCCCGGCTTGCCTCGGAGAAGGAGCTCTTGCAGCCTTGCACAATCAAAATAGGGCCTTTTAGGTTTGAAGGTTGAAGCTATGTCCATATTTTGGCTTCAGATGTCCGGGGAGAAGGAGAAACCGGACAGACCCAAATAAAGAACAAATGTAAGTACCATTTTGGGTGGGGGATAATGAAATGGTAGGGTGTTCACAGTTGAATGTTTCCTAGGATATAAAAAATAATTGAGAACTACATTGGGGGTGTTAGATAAATTAGTAGCTGGCTCACTAGGCAGGGGGCTCATTTACTTAACAAGAATGTTCTCAATGTGAACAGTCCAAAATGATTACATGAGGGTGGGGGGGGGAAGAAAGGGGTGGGGGAAGACTCATGATTTGGTCGTTACGGTACAAATTGGTCCTGACTGTGTTTAATTTTGTCTGAACTATGCAACCATTTTGAGATAAATGTATTTCGTTTAAGAAACTTTCACAGCAGACTTCGAATCTCCTTTAGTGGTATTTGGAGGGGCTGAGAAGAGCGGGGGCTCTTGTGTCTCACCCATTTTTCCTTCAGCCGCTGTGTGGAGGCTCACCAGAGCTTTTTAGAATAAAGAAGTTAAGAATGCAAAATTGTTGGGGAGACTGAAGAGGAAGGGGAAGGAGGAGTAGATTTATAGCTGAAGTGGGTTTGTAAACTCAGCCTCGGCTTGGGGATTATTTTTTAATATGTGCCAGGCACTCCTCTGATTTCCATCCTGGCTTGGTGGTGGCTTTTTGTCTGTCTGTGTGAGGCTCGGGTGTTCTCTATTTTAAAGCCGGAGTTGTCACAGCCTGGGCGTTTTCTGTTTCGGCTTATGGCTTTTTTTTTTTCCTCTTTTCCTGAATGAGTGTCCTTTGTGTAACCCCAGTAATTCAGAAATCCTGCAGTCATAGGGACTGCCCTGTCATGTGACTTAGGTACTAGGTGCTGCCTGCGATTGGTCAGCAGCTAATTGGCGGGTCCCTATAAGAAGTCCCGCTTCGGGCGACCAGTCACTCTCCTGCCTGGGCTGCTGCTCAACAGGGGCTGGGGGTGGGAGGGGAGGAGGGGGTGGTGACGGGTGTCCAGTGATTCAGCCACATGTGATAGATGACCAAGGTTCCACTTCCTTGGGGTCTGCACATCAGTGGAAGACACCCAAATTGGTTGTGGCTGCCTTGATCAAACTCTGGCTCCCTGAACTGGTAACTGTCACTTTAATGTAGCTTACTGATTAAACTCAGAAAAATGCAGCTAAAAATCTTTGCCAGGAACTTGTGTGGACTTACTCCCTGTTCCCCCCCACCCACCCCCTTGTTCTTATTCGTTTTGTCACAGGAATGAAATGCAGATAACTCTTTAGAAAACTTTCATAGGAAAAAAGCGCCTCGTGTGATCTGGAACAAAGACATTTTCTAATCAGATTTATCAAGCTGTGAAGAGGGAGTTTTAGCGAACGGAAGCAGCAGCATTCTGTCACCAGGAAATACTGCTTTATCCAGAATTGGTAAGTGAAAAGTGGCATTGCTCCCTAATAGATATCATATGGTGTGTGTGGGAATTGCAAAATTGTTCACAGACCCCTAACAACTGTGTTGAACTAAAGAACATATAAATAGAGTGAGGAATTCTAAAAAGGAACAGCTCGAGAATATAGCATAAAGGCTAAGAAGAAGCCAGGTGATTAACAAAGATGAGCTGAGCATTACCAGTTTAGCCAAATATGAGGGAAAAGAAAATAAAAATGAGTTCTTTGGTAGAATTGTGGCATTAGCATTCCATGGATATAGATTTCCATTTAGTCTGAACAGTATATGTGATAGATACTTGAAGAGATGCTTTCAGAATTAGTCAACTTGCCCTCCTTTCCCTCCTTCTACCCCAGGATGTCAAGAATTTAGTTAGAATTCTATAAAATGAAAGTTTAAGTAACGCATACAAAAAATTTCCTACCAATTATGAAGGGCAGATTAGATGGTAATAGATATTTTTTTACATTTGTGTCATGAATTTTAAGACTGTTCCATTTGATTACATTAATACAATGGAAGGGTGGTTATTTCCATATGGTTCATTTTTGAGAGACGTTTTGAGAAATGATGATTAGCAGTTCTTACTGGTGTGCCTGTGTCTCCCTCTGAAACCTCAAATTCACTTTTCTAATCTTAAACCTGAGTGGCCCTTATGTTTAAATTTCCAGAGAAATACAAGAATGCTTTGAATAACTGTATTATGTACAATAGTTTCTTGTTCAGGAACCATAAGGAAACACAATTTTACGTTAAGCATGAGTATCTGGTTTCTTGATTTGGCTTCTTAAGGATGACTATGTTGGAAAAGTTGAATAAAATAAGAAAATAAATACAGAAGGGATGGTGGCTCTCTGATTTTACCAGATTCTTATTGGTCAGTAGAAGTAATCATGTGATGTCCACTTACAGAATCAGATGGAAAAATATTTTGTCCTTTAACTGCCAGTAAACATGTAGGTTATTTTGGTGATCTCCCTTTATGAATGTGAATATGTATAATAAAACTATTAGTGATAGAATTGTAAGTTTGGGGTTACAAAGAATACAATATTATTAATTTACTTCTTAAAAATACCTTATTTCAAACTGAAAATTGAATCTGCATTTCTGACTTTGGGTTTTCACTTTCAAAACCTTGAAATCCTTAACTCAAAGGGGGAAAATGTATAATAAAAAGCATGATAGCAGTTCTACAGTTTCTCCTGTTGGCACTAGAGTGAGGTGAGAGTGGAAGGGAGAAAGATGAATCTAGTGGGATCTGTTAATTGGTCTTTTTTCTTCCTGCTTATACTTTAAGAGTTTTTAAGATCATTTTTCTCAGACTAGTAGCTCTCGAGACTTCTGTAGAAGTATTTATTTTCAAAGAAATAGATAAAAAGCAACATAAGCGTGGTCATTAAGGGCAGGTCTTCCAATAAATCAGACTGGTGATCCAAACTTGTTAATATTACAGCTTATTTGACTTAATTAAAGTGTGGTTGAGGATATGGAAAAATGCTACTCTTTTTCTTGAAGTACATGGATTTGTAGGTTTCAAAGTCTTGGAGACAGAGAAGTGGTGACAAGACATTAAGATATTTACAGGTAATTTATATCTGACTGCTAGCTTGTTTAGTGATTCACAATTATTTTCAGCTCTGTATTTCATGTAAATACGTGGGAGAAACATGATGACTTAATAATCTGTCTAAATACTGCTGTGCTTAATGGAAAGAAAGCCTCTATATAATTTTTAGGTTTTACTCATCCGTTTAGAAGCCATTGTTTTGAATGACAAAAATATGATAGAAGCAGGTTGAAACAGTAAATGCTAGAAAGTGTATTCAGAAGCATTTCTTTAAATCTTCATGTTTTTAATTCTGTGTGCTCTTCTCTGTTAGCATTTATTAATTTTAAAAAATACACATAAAATAAATAATAGAGCATTGCCCTGAATTCTCTGCTGGGATTATGGAGAGTATTAAAATTTTTGTATATCTTGTTAAAAGATATTAATGGTACACACATGTCTCTATGTGGGTATGTAAAGTTGTAAACTGAAGGGACTCAGGTCAAGGGACAGACTTCAAAATAGTTTCTCTCAAATAGTATTGATAATTTGCAAATCCAAGAATATAAACTCTTTCCCTTTGGGCTTGTATTTTACATTTTTGGTGTGGTATACAGTTCTACCCAACTAAATGTTTTGAGGTATGGATATGTGTGTATATATTTGATTGGAAGGGGGAACTTTAATCACTAGCAGAACAAGTGACTGTTTGTCAGAACCTAGATAAGCTTCATAGTGTTGTTCCTATGACAACTGAGGGGCTGGGTGTTGAAATGTAACTTTAAGTTCTCGGTTTGCAAATGTCATTCAGACCTCCCACTACAGTCTCACTGAGTAGGAGGATAATGAGAAGGGAAAAAACCATGAAGCAACGTTAAGTATCTCCGTTCATTCCATGTCTTCCTGACTTGCCTTTGTGTACCGATCGCCATGGGAGTGGTAAACAGAAGTCTTGAACAAAGCAATACTTGAGTATAAAATAAGTGGAAAGGGGTCAAAGAAATTGGGGAGGATAAATAACAACATATGGGGGTAACAAAGAGGCAAGAGAAGCCGGTTTCCATGCATTTGTGCAAATCCTTTATCCAGTGCTGACAAGCAGTGTGAACATCTTGAACCAGTTATTGTATAGCTCTTCAAGAGCTGCAAATATTTCTTTAAATGCAATGTGGAGAAAATTCCGTTGGTAGCAGGATAGTTTACCTCTTTAGTGTAACGTTTATTCGTTTCCCCTAGACTGACTACAGCGCATCCTGTATTCTTTGAAGGTCTATGTTTTTAAGTCAGTTTTTAAAATCATTTAATAGCTTGTCTTTTTTCCATAGGAAAGATAGGGTTGTACTATTAAAATAGTGGTAAAATTTAAGTATATTAACCTAAACCCGTTAAAGATTGTTTAAGACCTGTCGTTTATGGAAATAAATTGGTTGACAGAGAAGCTTATGGCACACTCTGTTGGAGGGGTGAAGGATTGTTTAGATTATATTTCAGTTTAGTTCAGTTTAGTCGCTCAGTCGTGTCCGACTCTTTGCAACCCCATGGACTGCAGCATGCCAGGCCTCCCTGTCCATCACCAACTCCCGGAGTCCACTCAAACTCATGACCGTTGAGTTGGTGATGCCATCCAACCATCTCATCCTCTGTCGTCCCCTTCTCCTCCCACCTTCAATCTTTCCTGGCATCAGGGTCTTTTCAAATGAGTCAGTTCTTCGCATCAGGTGGCCAAAGTATTAGAGTTTCAGCTTCACATCAGTCCTTCCAATGAATATTCTGGACTGATTTCCTGAATTATATTTAACATAGATTAATTGTGCAGTTGTGGATTTCCCATGCCTGAAGGGCTTCCTATTTTCTGCTCCTAAATGGTTTTGATTATTTATTCAGTCATTAGCGTGTCCAGACCTGGGTTCGATCCTTGGGTTGGGAAGATCCCCTGGAGAAGGGCATGGCAACCCACTCCAGTATTCTTGCGTGGAGAATCCCATGGACAGAGAAGCCTGGTGGGCTACAGTCCATGGGGTCACAAAGAGTCGGTCAGTACTGAGTGACTAAGCACAGCACAGTGCATGCAAACACATATGGCCCAGCCTTATCCACTGAGAGAACATAGAAGCAGCGATACCTTGGTAGCAATGAGCATACCTAGTTCCCAGGTCTTTGTTTCTAAATGGGCAGAGGAGCCTGGTGAGCTACAGTCCATAGGGTTGCACAGTGTCAGACATGACTAAACAACTAACATTTTCACACACAGCATGTACAAAAGTTAGAAAAGAAAATCAGATTTCAATAAGTTTTGCCCCTTACTATATAGGTCCACCATTGCTTCTTAAATCCAAAAACATCTGACAAGCAAAAGATTTGAATGTAAAAATTTTGGTACCAAATCCTGTCCTAAACTGGCATGAAGCTATTTATAGTCTTTATTTATCCTGCTTAGTATGATGTTTGTATGTTTTACTGTAGAAATTATTAATGTGTTTGGTCATGAAGTACTGGGGTTTAAATTCACCATCATCATAATCAATCTGAGAGTCAGATAAGGATTTGTAGACTTATCATTACTGGTATACATTGAGCTCGCATTATATGCCAGGCACTGGCATCTAGAACAGCGTCTGGCACATGGCAGATGCTCAGTAGATGTGTTTTGGTGTAAAATGCTTTCACCTATTAACTAATGTAATCCTCACAAAAACTGAAGAGAGCCAATAGGGCTGTTATTCCCACTTTACATGGAGAAACAAGGTGAAGCAACTTACCCAAAGTGTCCCAGCCAGGAAGTGATTAGAGCCAAGATCGGAAAGCAAGCAGTCTAGCTGCAGTCTGCTCTTAATAAATCCACTTCAGTTATGTGGGAGGCCTAAAGATATGGCACTGGACATCTCCAGTGGGTTACAGGGATGTTTCAGCTGTTTATTCCTGGTCACCCTGCGCCTGGTATCATTGGCAGCTGGTGACATCACCATCATGGTCATTAGCAAGGGCCTGCTGTGGAATGGTTTTCCTGGGTGGGAAGATGGGCATTCCAGGGCTCTGAGAGGCTCTTCACCTCATTTCAGGCTTCCCAATAGGCACTGCATCAGCAGTCAGCCTGACTTCTTTATCTTGAAAAATGGAGATGCACAGAATAACTTTTTCCTCCGCCCCCAAGGAAATGATCTTGAGTAGTGGGAAAAGTCTTTTTGGAGACATTTCTTGGGCCCTTAACCCAGCAGGAGGTCTGGGCTCTGAGAAGGGCATGGATCACCTCAGAGGGAATGAGCTCCTTGGCATGGGAACCACACTGGACACAGCACGGATCCCTATGGACCTTGAGCTGCAGGACCCTGTATCCACAAAAGGATGCTTTTAACAATACTTCTCAAAGAAGTGTTAAAAGGTATCTTTCCAATACCTCTGTGTTTCTAGTGTTAAAAATTCATTCCAAGGTGATCACAACCTCCCCCTCTACTTCCCAACTTCCCTATCCCACTGTCTTGCTTAATTTCCCTCTTAGCACTTACCTCTGACATGCTATATTTGTACTTGTTTATTGGTTTGGCCTTTCAGTCAAGCACTAGCAGTTATATTATCTTGGAACAAATCTAAGGTTCCTAGATTTATTTCTCTTTGATGTCCTTACTCAAACACTCCTCCTGTCAGTCTCAGACTGTTAGAAATAATGGAATTTTTTTCTGCTCATTGGATTTTTCTTACTATTACCATTTTTATATTCGCAACCATGAGAATTTCTTTTTCTTAAACTGTTTTGATTGTGGAATCAAAATTTGGAGAACCTGTGTCTTCATTCAGGAGAGGAAATTTAGCCAAATTTGAATATAATCATTGAGTATTTTAAAAATCAAGACAATTTTAAATTACTAAGGAGAAATAATTACTTTACCTTTATATTTTATGAACTACTTTCAATTTAGATAAGGAACTGGAGAACTGCACATATTCCAGTGAAAGCATCTTAAACTTGCCTACTTGTTATTCTTTGAACAAAAAATTTTAAATTAATATAGAATAATCATTCTACATATTAAAGGATGAAAATGATTTAATGTTGGACACTTCCTGCCTCAAGTTCTTAAATTCTCAACTGTGTATCCTATTGTCTTTCAATCTTATGTTTATTCTAGTTTATACGTGCCAAGTCCCTAAGCCCCAGAGAGTGGATTTAGCTCCCAAGACTGTGACATAAGAGAACACACATAAAGCACATGTGGTGATTCCTGGAATGATGGTACTTCACACACTTGAGTTCCTCCCCACATCCTTGTAGGACCAGACTTCAGTCTAGTCCCAAAGCCTATGGATCCATTCTAAGTGATATGTTTCTCTTCACATCAGATGAAGCGAAACAGTGATGATAATGGTGGCTGCCATTTCTGCCACACTTCCAACGTTTGGGGTAGGCACAGTTATGAGGACTCTGCCCACATTGACCTGTTAGTTCTCTTGACCACCCATTGGCCCCATTTCATAGATGAGGACACTAAGGCACAGAGAGGTAAAGGAATGTGCTTAGGACCACTCAGCTGATAAGCTGTGGGACCAAAATCGATATCCAAATGGTGTCACTAGTATAGATGGTAAGTACTTCAGACAGAAAGCAGAATAAAAGTTGACTGAACCTGAAAGTCTCAGAAATGGTCTTCTCATCCCTATGCTGCAAAGTGTCACATCTTCCGGGCCTGGCCCTGTCAATATTGAAATACAAAACTGACTTTTTCTGTTGCTTTTTCGCAGATCGATGGGAACAGTTTTAGTCATTTGTGTTTTATGGGTTTGAATTAGGCCACTGAAGTCCAAGAGGGGAATTCCTTGTTTTCAGTTGATCTCATGCACTAACGCACTTACTCATGTAACTTCCCCTATTTTTTTCTCTAATGTTTTCACTTGAAAGTGGGGGTGAAAGGGAGAATGTGTGAGCATTTGGGTCCTCAGGATGCACTTGTCGTCAACCTTTCTGGAGACTCTTCTATCCAGTCTAGCATTCATCCATAGAAAATAAAATGAGTAAGAATCAGTAATTGCTAGTATTTTCTCTTTTATCTTCATCTCATTCTGGGAACGATCTAGAGGGGCAAAATTTCTAAGTAAAGATTTAAAAGAAGCCATCTATGTGCGTAAAACCCCATGTTTGGATGAGGAGTTAATTTTCAGAATATGGGAAAGGAGTTTCACCTTGAGAATTGCCTCCTCCTTCAAATGTAGGTTGAGAATTTGGTTTAGAAGGCAAGGGCAGGCTGCCCTACCCTGTGGGTTCAGCGTGCTTAGAAATTTCTTTAAAAATTATCCTGGCTTTGGTCTGAACCTGCCTGTAAGAGGATATATTAAAGTATACCTGTCTTGATTCTTTCATTTGTTCATTCATTCATTCATTTGTCTGTATTTTCATCTAACTCATTCAATCCCTACCTACAGGCAGATGAAAGAAAGGACAAGGTGAGGGCCATTAGGAGAAGGAAGAGGAGTAACTATAAACTCACTCTTTGTTCCTTTCACCTCAATGACTACATCTTTTATTTGATTCTTTGCCATCTTGGAGATAAGGCACATTTCACAGACTGACATTCATCAAAGTCTCTAAGCATCTTCCTTTGGCAGCTGGACTTCTTTTTTAAAGTAAAGGGAAGAAGGGGCTCCTGACAGGAAAATAATGCAGAGAAATGATTTTTCTTTCCTTCTTTCATGGTGGTGGGAAAAGGGCTTATAGTAGGAAATCTATCAGTAAATCCAGTCTAAGAATTCCCCTGAGTTTTTTACTCACTTCTCTGAAGAAAATTATGAGACAACAAAAGATTCCACAATGGTGTCTTGGAAAATAATTTAAAAATAGAATTTAAATCAATTTCAAGGTCAAAAGTCCTGTCCTGCCCTCAATTAAACATATTAGGAGTTTTTGAAAATACCTGTAAGTAAAGGTGGGAAAAATGAGGCATACTCTCTCTCTGGGGGAGATGAGGATAGGGAAGAGGGCTTAAACTACCAACACTTCAAAAAGTGTTACTTGTCACTGTGCTACAGTTAGGAATACTCTTTCTCAAGGCAGTCATTATGTTTACTTGTGCTTTAAACCTGAGTGTTATTTTCCATAGTTTTCAAAACACACATAACTAACCATTCAAATTATTTGTAATGGTACAAACTTTTGTTTTCTGATACAGGTGTGACTATAGCAAGAAAGGCAATGAAATTGCTTTATATCTTTCAGCATGACATGCGAAGTCTATATCAACAGCAGGTATATATGGCCCAGTGGAAGGAAATGTTTAATGTAAATTTAAAAACAAAATCATTCAGCCTCTAAAAGGATGGCTCATGATCTCAGGGCTCTTCTCTGTGAGCTAGATCAACTAAGGACTTTTTGGGACCAGTTAAGTTGGTAAAGATAGTAAATTTCTACCTTTTCCTCCATCCTGTTTAGCAGTGATACTCGAAAAGATTTTCACCTATCTTCTACCCTTGGATGGCAGGGAGACTATAAATAAACTGTTCTTTCTCCCACAACCTCTGCATAATTTCTCTTCAGGCTGGGAAAAAAACTTTCCTATAGCTCCTATCCACCTGGCCCTTGAAGTATGGGGTATTTGGTAAGATGTTAACAAAAATTGTCCCAGGTGCCAACCAGACCCTATAAGGCTTGTAGCAGAACAGTTGACAAAGCTGTCAGGTGGGAAACGTTCATTTTACCAAAATGTATTGCACACCTACCATATATCAGATGGTGTTCCTGGTCTGGGAATATAGCAGTGAACAAGCTCCCTGATTGCATGGATGGGGCAGGCTGACAGTGATTGAACAAATAAGTAGATGCCAGGTGTTAAAAGGTGCTAGAGAGAAAAAATAAAGCCTGCTCCAACAGAGAGGGAGTACCCAGGGGTCTGAGGAAGAGCTACTTTATCCAGAGCTGACAGGAAAGTTCTCTGTGATGTTGTAATATTTGTGCAGACTTGTCTGTGGGAAGTGAAGAGAGAGCCATGCGTGAATTTGGGAGAAGAGGATTCTAGGCAGAGAAAACAAAACCATTGCGTTAGAGGAGGGAGCAAGCTTGGTGTGTTCAAAGGACAATAAGGAGGTCAGTGTGGAGCAGCAAGCAAGAGGGGAAGTAGTAGATGAGGAGTGGGAGGTAGTAAGTTGCAGATCACGTAGGGCCCTGTTGGCCATAGTAAGAAGCTGCAAGAAAGTTGTTCTTGTTGTTTAGTTGCTGAGTCGTGTCTGACTCTGCGACCCCATGGACGGTAGCCCACCAGGCTCCTCTGTCCATGGGATTTCCCAGGCAAGAATACTGGAGTGGTTTGCCATTCCCTTTTCCAGGGAATCTTCCCAACTGAGGAATCGAACCCACGTCTCCTGCTTGGCGGGTAGATTCTTTACCACTGAGCCACTTGGAAAGCTACAAGATAGGAAATGGTAACTGAAGAGAAGGAAGATGGTGTTCCAAAGGGACAGGTGACTTCTATAAAGATCTTGGAGAGTCTAGCCCATTGTGCTTCATAACCAGAGTGGGTACAAGTGGTGTAGGGCACTCTTTTGGGAAATGCTACTTTTGTCATTTAAATTATGATGATATGAAAACCTTGGTAAAGCAATCAACTCCTTATCAGCTAAAGATCCAAAAGTGGGTAATTTTTTCCTGTAGCATCTATTCCTCAGAGGCATGGAGTACTCAGTTTTCTAGCAGTGAGATGTTTCAATTCCATTTACACTTAGCCCAAACTCACTTTCCAAGGGACCTATCTTTGCTGATTTTATGCTCAGTGATCAATAGTGTAGACTTTTGAACTGTGTGGTTTTTAATTAATTCTACATTCAAAGTGATTTATATAGCTCCTAGTTTTCAGTTCAACCAATTGATAGTTTACCTCTTAGAAATCTGTATGAAAATTTACTGTTTGACATAGGTTAAAAAGTCGTGTCACACGTGTTCATTTTACAGTTGGAGGCAGAAAGGGATTGTGGGAAAATCATGTCAGTTGACCAGTTGAGAAAAAGAGGATTCTGTCTGCATTTTTTTTCTTTAAATTTGTGTTAAAAACACTTTTAGTTTCTTAAAAATAGCGTTGACTGCTGTAAATGAGTTGCATCCCCTTGTCATTCTTTTATTTTCATCATCTGATACTAAAGTTCTACCTTTTGCATAAGGTAGACACAATTTCTGTTTTCTGGGACTGTATATATTAAGAGGCGTGAAGTGAGATGAGACATAAAGTATGTATGGGGGTCACCTTATCAACATTGGACCATGTAACCAGGCCTGATAACACCCAGGGCTTAGCAGATGCACTTGGTAGCTATTTGGAGGTATTGTCCAGGTTTATCTTATTTTACACCACCTGAGATTTCACATCTAAATTTTATCCCCTAGCCCGACTAGTTAGTTATGCATCTAGGTTATCATTCGTATTCTTGTAGCCAAGGACCCACCTGCAGGAAAGAGTTACTGCTTTTGTCATTTATAGTTTAGTTCAACTGGACCGGATTTCCTTACTGCCTCTGGCTTAAACTGACTGAGAGAATGACAGTTTCCCTTGTGGGGAGGAGAAATCGGTAATTTGGAGACTGAGCTGCGAACCGATGCCCTGCACAGCAGATCTGGGCTTGCTTTTCCTCAAAGGAAAGCCAGTAGCAGCCCTCAAATCTAGCCTACTCTACACACCTTAAAGGGGAATTCATCTTCATGCTTGCAAATCACATTTTAGCTGTGACTGCTGGCATAGTGTGACAGGGGTTTTGTCCTTTGTCACTTTTTGAATGTAGGCACACATTTGACATAAAAACATTATTTCTGAAAAGTAGAATCTTATGACATTAGAATATAATGAGTACAAAGTGTGAAATGTGGTTTCAAGACAAAACTTGGTGATTTTCAGCTAAGGTACAAAGGAAGAACTAAGATGGTTTGGGTACTAGTAGAGTACGTGGAAGTGCAATTTTTTTTTACTAGGTTGAACCTGTGTAGACTTAGCAGAAATACTGATAAAAAGAATAATTAAGTTCTTTTCAAACTTTAGAAGAATTTCAAGTTTGCCCTAACATTTAGAGAATGTTTTAGTTCAGCATAGGCTTTAGGAAGTAATCATTGTGAAGTTTTTACCCTCTTGGGTACCAATGAATTATGTAAAATTTTGATTGAATTCTTAGTTACCAGTCTTGTACCAACTGTTAAAAAAAAAACTGGAGTTTTTTAATAATAAGGAAGCAAACAACATAGAAAAAATGGGCAAATGGCTTGAACAAACACTTCACTAAAGAAGATACAAAAAATGACAAATAACAAATGAAAAGACCTTTCAGCATCTTTAGTCATTGTGCTGTGCTTAGTCACTTAGTCATGCCTGACCCTTTCCAACCCCATGGACTGTAGTTTACCAGGCTCCTCTGTCCGTGGGGATTCTCCAGGCAAGAATATTGGAGTGGGTTGCCATGTCTTCCTCCAGGGGATCTTCCCAACCCAGAGACTGAACCCTGGTCTCCCACATTGCAGGCAGATTCTTTACCATCTGAGCTACGAGGGAAGCCCCCAAAAAAGAACCTCTGAAGAGATTGGAGCCTAAATCCAGCACTTTAGACTGTTCAGCCATGCTACCTGAGTGCATTAGTCATTCAGTTCAGTTCAGTTCAGTCGCTCAGTCGTGTCCGACTCTTTGCGACCCCATGAACCACAGCACAGCAGGCCTCCCTGTCCATCACCAACTCCGGGAGTTTACCCAAATTCATGTCCATTGAGTCGGTGATACCATCCAACCATCTCATCCTCTGTCATCCCCTTCTCCTCCTGCCCTCAGTCTCTCGAAGCCTCAGGGTCTTTTCCAGAGGCAATTCTTCGCATCAGGTGGCCAAAGTATTGGAGCTTCAGCTTCAACATCCGTCCTTCCAATGAACACCCAGAACTGATTTCCTTTAGGATGAAGGGACTCTCAAGAGTCTTCTCCAACACCACAGTTCAAAAGCATCAATTCTTCTGTGCTCAGCTTTCTTTATAGTCCAACTCTTATATCCATACATGACTACTGGAAAAACCATACCTTGACTACACAGACGTTTGTTGGCAAAGTAATGTCTCTGCTTTTTAATATGCTGTCTAGGTTGGTCATAACTTTTCCCTCCAAGGAGTAAGTGTCTTTTATTTAATTTCATGGCTGCAATCACCATCTGCAGTGATTTTGGAGCCCAAAAAAATAAAGTCAGCCACTGTTTCCACTGTTTCCCCATCTATTTGCCATGAAGTGACGGGACCTGATGCCATGATCTTAGTTTTCTGAATGTTGAGCTTTAAGCCAACTTTTTCACTCTCCTCTCACTTTCATCAACAGACTCTTTAATTCTTCTTCACTTTCTGCCATAAGGGTGGTGTCATCTACATATCTGAGGTTATTGATATTTCTCCCGGCAATCTTGATTACAGCTTGTACTTCTTCCAGCCCAGCATTTCTCATGATGTGCTCTGCATATAAGTTAAATAAGCAGGGTGATAATATACAGCTTTGGCATACTCCTTTTCCTATTTGGAACCAATCTGTTGTTCCATGTCCAGTTCTAGCTGTTGCTTCCTGACCTGCATACAGGTTTCTCAAGAGGCAGATCAGGTGGTCTGGGATTCCCATCTCTTTCAGAATTTTCCCCAGTTTATTGTGATCCACACAGTCAAAGGCTTTGGCGTAGTCAATAAGGCAGAAATAGATGTTTTTCTGGAACTCTCTTGCTTTTTCGATGATCCAGCAGATGTTGGCAATTTGATCTCTGATTCCTCTGCCTTTTCTAAAACCAGCTTGTACATCTGGAAGTTCATGGTTCACGTATTGCTGAAGCCTGGCTTGGAGAATTTTGAGCATTACTTTACTAACATGTGAGATGAGTGCAATTGTGCAGTCGTTTGATCATTCTTCGGGATTGGAATGAAAACTGACCTTTTCCAGTCCTGTGACCACTGCTGAGTTTTCCAAGTTTGCTGACATATTTAGTGCAGCACTTTCACAGCATCATCTTTCAGGATTTGAAATAGCTCAACTGGAATTCCATCACCTCCACTAGCTTTGTTTGTAGTGATGCTTCTAAGGCCCACTTGCCTTCACATTCCAGGATGTCTGGCTCTAGGTGAGTGGTCACACCTTAGTGATTATTTGGGTCGTGAAGATCTTTTTTGTACAGTTCTTCTGTGTATTCTTGTCACCTCTTCTTAATATCTTCTGCTTCTGTTAGGTCCATACCATTTCCGTCCTTTGTTGAGCCCATCTTTGCATGAAATGTTTATTAGTCATTAGTTCATTAGTCATTGCATGAAATGTTCCATTAGTCATTCAGTTCAGTTCAGTTCAGTCACTCAGTCGTGTCCGACTCTTTGCGACCCCATGAACTGCAGCACATCAGGCCTCCCTGTGCATCACCAACTCCCGGAGTTTACCCAAACTCATGTCCATTGAGTTGGTGATGCCATCCAACCATCTCATCCTCTGTCGTCCCCTTCTCCTCCCGCCTTCAATCTTTCCCAGCATCAGGGTCTTTTCAAATGAGTCAGCTTTTCGCATCAGGTGGCCAAAGTATTGGAGTTTCGGCATTAGTCATTAGGAACTTGCAAATGAAGAAGAAAATGAGATACTACACACCTGTTTGAATGGCTGCAGTTAAAAAGGCTGATCATACCAAATGTTGGCAAGGTTTTGGAGGATCTAGAATCCTTATAATACATGTACGTCAAAATGTAAAAATGTACAAAAGTCTTAGAAGACAGTTTGACAGTTTCTTAAAAGGTTAAACATACACATACCATTCCATCCAGATATTCCACTCCTAGAGAAAATGAAGAATATGTCTCTATGAGACTTTTACATGAATGTTTACAGCAGTTTTATAAATAATGGCTAAAAACTGGAAACAGCCCTAACATCCACAAGCAAATGAATGGATCAACCATTTGGTGTATCCATATGGTAGATTATACTCAATGAAAAGAAGTGAGCTATTGATATAGTGAACAACACAGATGACCTCACATGAGAAAAGTAGAATGAGAAATGAGAAAAGCAGAGCCCCCAAGGAAATACATACCGCATAATTTCACTTATATAAAATTCTAGAACATGCAAAGCAATCTCTAATGACAAAGCAGATCAGTGGTTGCTTGGAGTGGGGGAGTTGGTGGGGGCAAGTGGGAGTGATTACAAAAGGACACAAGGAAACTTTGAGGCTGGTGGATAATTTCAGTCTCTTGATGGTAGAGATCGTTTCATGAGTGTAGACATATGCCAAAACTTATCAAATTGTATGCTTTAAATATGTGCAGTTTATTGTGTGTTAATTCTTCCTCAATTAAAAAAAAAGGAGCAATCTTTATGGAGGGATTTAAAGATGCCCCTTACTTTGTAAAATTAAAACTTGGCATCTCTTAGGAGGGAAAAAAACTGATGAGGTTTTAATGATTTGGGCATAGAAATATAACCTTTTAGTACAGATGAGAAACCAAAGTTAAACTGTAAACATAATAGTTGCTATCGCTTTAGTTCCTCCTGTTTACAAGGTATTGAAACAAGTGGTTCAGAAGGTATATCTGGTCCAGCCCTGTGGGGACAGCTGCCTGTTTGGTTTATTAGCATTTGGACTTAGCCCAAGTACTGTAGCACTCACTTTATGATGAGGGCTAAAGCATCAGAAGCAGGGTTCAGATTGCAAAGACAGGAAAATGCTACCTTCGTATTCTACCTTTGTGAGAGACATAAAATCTCTTCTGTCTGCATCATGCATGATAATCGGTAAAGTACGTTTATAAATTTCATTTTGTGGGGTCATCTCAATGATCCCATTATAGGTAGGATAAGTATTATCCCCATTTGCTTGGGAGGCATACTGAGACCCAGTGAAGCCAAGCTGTTTACCCGGATCACAGAGCCCCCATCTTCTTAGGCAGAGGTCACCATTCTCCCCATGGCACCTTGCTGCTTCCCCAAACTCATGTCTTTGAGTATTTGGCCAGGACTTTATGCTCATCAATTTGTCAGGCAGTTAGTAGAGTCCCATCTATTTGTATATGAGGTGTTCATGGCTGTGATCCCATCTAATCCTGTTTCCCTATGTATAAATAGATAATAACACAACCACTGGCCTCACAAGGTTGTTATAAGAGTCAAAGACTCAGATGTGAAAGAGCTGTGATAGTCAGACAGTACTGTACACACAGCGGGTGATGACGTTTACTACGTGATTGCCTTCATCTGGCCTGATTACCGAGGGCACAGTACTGAGCAAGTGGCTTTGTAAAACTATCAGGGAAACACAAGAGCTTAATTCCTTTATTTGCACCATGCCTTCCATCCAGATTGCCATATTTCACAATAAATGAAGTCTGGTACACTGAATTACTTTGATTTTAAATTCTTCTTTCCAAGGTCTCAAAAATTATTCTTTTTGTCCCAGCCACAGGCCTTGAAAGGAGACAATACAGAGCTAAAGGCAGGCAGGCTACAATCCATGGGATTGCAAAGAGTTGGACACGACTGAGCAACTAAGCACAGCACATGAGGATTTACTTAGCCAAGAAGGTTGGTCCATGTCTGGCACCCCTTTTCCCCTTGTTTGTGTTGACTGACATCTCTCCTTGCTTTCTGTCACTTTCAGTGGCCCTCTCTCTTCAGTATCCCTCTTTACTCTTGAGCCACTGGGGAAGCCCATGATAAACTGTGAGGCAACCAATATAGGCTTTAGTACTGTCTTGGATGGCATTTCACAAAATAGATTTTCAGGAGATTGGGAAAAAAATTCTGTGATCCAATAAGTTCAGAAAAACTGGGTTGAACAACATTAAATAGGTTCCTTTCCTGTAGGACTTTTCAGAACCTTTCATATTTGTATCGAAACTTCAAGAAAGGGCATATCAACATTTCCCAAATCTGATTCCAAGAACTGTGGGAGTTTTTGTGAATCATCTCTTGGTTTAATACTCCAAAGAATACAATTTGAGTAATACAGTTTTGTAACCTGTTATTTGATATATTGGTAAAATGACAATTTTCTTAAGAGTTTTCTGTCTGTCCCTACTGGCATATCTAAAACAAAACATGACATGTTTTCTTGACTGAATCTCAAGAATTCCAGCTTCTCAATTTTCTATTCATGATTTTAAAATTCATTGAGGTTCATTTAATCTAAGAAAAACTGGAGATATAAGAGCACACAAAGGCTGTAAGGTTTCGTCTAATAATGAAACTCAATCTAGGAAATACCTTTTTGTTTTAATTTTTTCACCAAATGCTCTAGATTTTGCCCTTTTAAGTCCTCCATTTATTCCATCCCTGATTCCGTGGCCCATCCTGAATTCCATAGGAGCAGACATGAAAGAAAAGTGGTGATGTATGTACCTAACAACTCTCTTCTGTCAGCATAGTGTTTGCATTAACTTTTAGTGTTCCCAGTAGTAGGATGAGTTTAATTCTCAGCATGAAAAGGATTATCGTGGTATGGATGTGTTCTTTTATAGTTTGTTCCCCAAACTATAGAAAAGTTCAATAATCAGGCTAGGACTTAAAAGAGAGTGTCAGAATGAATAGTAATTGTCAGTGAGAAATTTGAATGAGTTCGATGCCATCGCCTACCAGCAAGGAATGGGAGGCAGGAGAAGGACCATGGGGCTAGGGACATAGAGTCAGGAAAGGGAGCAGGTAAATTGGGTTCATTTCTGGCCTGTAATATTTATGTGGTGCTTCTCAGGTGGCTCAGTGGTAAAGAATCCACCTGCAATGCAGGAGATGAGGGTTCGATCTCTGGGTCAGGAAAATCCCCTGGAGAAGGGATGGCAACCCACTCCAGTATTCTTGCCTGGAGAATCCCACAGACAGAGGAACCTGACGGGCTACAGTCCATGGGGTCGCAAAATAGTTGCACACAACTTAGTGACTAAACAACAACATGTCCATAGGATATATAGCCACAGGCTAGATACTCCAGGAAAGCTTGGGATTATGGTTTGGATTGCTCATCAGACTCTGAGGTTGACCACTCTTTTAGAATTGCCATGTTACATCTAGTGTGTTCTTATTAGACCTCAAGGATTGCCCTTCATTTCTGAGCTCCTTTTACCCTGCCTCTTCTCTAAATGAGAGGCCTTTGCTATTCCTTTTTGACTAAAAATGACTTCTATAGCACATCGCCACCTATACTCACCCAGATTACCATGTCCCCCGTGCCCCACAACATACACACATTCTCTTGTCCTCTTTGAGCCAGTCTTTTGAAGGCTATACTATCCTTCAGTGCTAAGTACCTCTCCTGGTCTCTCTCCACTCATAGAAAAAGGAACCAGATTTCCCCTGCATTACTTACCATCAGTATAAACAGTAGTTTTGTTTCTGTTATCTCCCCTTTCAACCTAGTGATAAAGTTTGCCACTGTTGCTCTCTCCACCTGACACAGGAAGAAAGGCTTCCTTCCTTCATTGCTTGGCTTTGCCCAGGCCTATGAATAGTCTTCCCTTTCTCTTGGACGCCAGATGCTCACCTTTTCTTTAAAAAAAAAGAAAAATGCCCGAGAGTCACTCCTCCTGAATCCTTCCAGTTTTCTCCATCTGTAAACTTCCTCTTCTACCTAGTTCATCAAGGATGCCTAGGAAGCTGTTGTCCCATTGATTGATGTCTCAGTCTTGTAGGTCAGTGTTAGGCTTCTCCTTTACTCATCTTTTAGCTATATTGACCTACATCTTTCCTCTGTATCACTTCTCAGTGGCCCTCCTTCTTTGGTATCCCTTTGCCTTCTTCCATTCCAGACTATTTCTGTGACCATCTCAAAAATCCATCTCCAATTGTAATCTGAGAGCTTGATCTATTGCTAGTTTCCTCTGTTATTTTTTTGGATCTGACTTTTAATTAGATCGACAGTGTTTCTCTGAACACCTTCATTTGCTCTACAGTACTGCCAAAGGCCCTGACAAAAACCCTTCATGGTGAGCATCAACTGATAAGAAGAGAAGAATGGGGGAGAAAAAATGTTGTCAGCAAGACTTTTATAGGCCCTTTGTTTGTACTGAGTTATTACCACTGAAGCACTTTTGGTTTCCTAACCACCAGTTGGAGAAACTGGTCACATATCTACTGGGTGGTGACCACTCTGTCAGCAAATACTTGATGTGTAGGTTAGGACTTTGTATAGCTGTCTTTCTTCCTTTCTCTAGAAGTTTGAAAATAGCCAATTACTCCCTTTTCCTTTATTTAACACATATCAGAGCAGTCTTTATAAATCTCCACGTTCCCATTTTCTCTTTGTTACACAAGTAGCATTCACATTTTCATCCTGTTCTTGTTTGCTGAATGTCTCCTGGGTGTTGTAGCTGCTTGTTCATTAGATAGTATCAGTAAGATATATGCTACATTTAGCCTTCCACTATTTTCTTTCTTTCTTTTTTTTTTGGTCAACACAATAGATTTAAAAAATCTCTTTTAATTTATTTTTTCTAATTGAAGTATAACTGATTTATAATGTTGTGTTAATTTCTGCTGTACAACAAAGTGACTCAGTTATACATGTATACATTCTTTTTACTACTCCTTTCCATTATAGTTTATCTCAAGATATTGAGTATAGTTCCCTGTGCTACACAGTAGGACCTTGTGGTTTATGCATTCTATATACAATAGTTTGCATCTGCTAATCCCAAACTCCCAGTCCATCCGTTCCTCTCTCCCCGTTCTCTATGTCTGTGAGTCTGTTTCTGTTTCGTAGATAGGTTCATGTGTGTCATATTTTAAATTCCACATATAAATGATATCATAAGGTTTTTATCTTTTTCTGATTTACTTCACTTAGCATGATAATCTCTAGTTGCACTCCACCATTTTCTAATCATTTGTATTAGCCCTTCCACATCTTCACACTTATCTAATAGTCTCCCCTTCTCTTCCTTTGTGGTATGAACCATTTATACAAACCACAGTATTTTAAAAATCAACGTGCTACCATACACCTCATAATAATTAAAGCTCAGTGTTAGCTGCTGGTAGACATGTATGATTTTTGAAAGAGGCTTCATTTGCTCACAGTATACTTCATTTCATAGCCATCACAAGCAAAAGAAATTGCAACCTTTGGATGTTCCCTTTGTTCTTCCTTCTATCCTCTTCTCCCATCCTCTGCCATTACCTATTCAATTGTCTCAATTTTTCCATTGCATCAGAGTTTGCTTGGCCTATGGAGTGAAGACAGAATAGCATTCCTGAGCCCCCAAGGACTCTTCTGTGCTACAAGGTTATTCTCCTTGTGCTGCAAGGGATTGTGGCTTCTCTGGTGGCTCAGATGGTAAAGAATCTGCCTGCAATACAGGAGACCTGGGTTTGATTCCTGGGTGGGGAAGATCTCCTGGAGAGGGGAATGCCAACCCACTCCAGTATTCTTGCCTGGAGAATTCCATGGACAGAGGAGCCTGTCCATGGGATTACAAGAGTCAGACCCAACTGAGCCACTAACACAAACACAAGGGATTGTATAGAAACGTGCACCTTGATGCACACCCTTGACTAGTTCACACTTCTCTCCAGAAAATATCCTCCTTTGCAAAGAGCTCGATCCTATAGGCACCCACAAATATTATAGAAAAGTACCATAAAACTAAGCTAGGAAGTGAATGATGTTTAAAGGATAAAGAAATAGAAGAATTTTCCTGAAATGGAGATGGTCTCCCTTTTGTTTTTTGATTATTTTGTTTTTTGAAGCACATCAGTACAGGTGCCAGACATTTCACTCCAATTTCTTTATTTGACAAATATTTATTAAAAGATGACTACGATCCAGTGCATCTGCTAATACTTTAGAATCTCAGAAGAATGGGACTCAATTCTTACCCTCATAGAACTCATATTCTAATGAGGAGACATATTTCTAAATAAATAAGGAACCATTTGGCTTGTGTTTCTGCCTGAGACACAGACTGAGTGATGAGGGAGCTGGCCCTGAGTAACATGTAGCTAACTTTGCAGAGGACTCCAGGAAGGCCTTTTAGAATTCTTCTAGACTCTTAGAGAATCTCTTTGAGCTGGGCCCAGCGGAGGGAGAAGAGGAGCTGTGCAAGCAGTATGCAGAGATCAAGGATTTGCTTCTCCTTACTCCATCTGAACTGAGTGAAACTTGATAGGATGAGTCAAGGAAGACCAAATAAAGAATTTTGTGCCATGAGAACTTTCGTGACAAAAGGAGTTCTATATAATGGTGAAAGCAGAGGCTTAGTGGAGATTTGATTATAAATGAAGTATTAGGTATATGTGATGTTGATGCCTTTATAAAATAGCACAAGGCTTAGAAATGAGGGCAAATTTAGAAAGACTCCAGTAATGGTATAGAATAGTGATGGGTTAATTGTGATTAAAAGTCTATGTCAGGGATTCTGAAAAACAAGAGAACTCTTCTCTATTAGTTACAGGTTCAGAAAACAGTCACCTTACTTCGATACTGTTTTTTTAACTTACCATTGATAGGGTGCAAATTATTTAATTTTTTTTCAGTGATAAGAATTTCTCACCATTATTGCACCCCACCAACAATTGTATGAAGAGAATTTAGAAGTTTCTTTCAAAGAGAGGGAGAGTGACAAAGAGAGAGATATTTGCACATGGGTTTAGAGCAATTAATTTCTGGAACTTGTCCTTAAAAAGGCAGTTACTTTGGTGAAAACTATTCTTTTCCTCTGAGTGCTTCTAATGAGTAAAACAATTCATGTTTTCATCGAATGGTTGTTTAAAAGAATTTGGTTTTCGTTGAGAAGGATTAAAGGCATGTGCCTAATTGCTAAATATTATTTTTAAAAAACTCGTCTGAGTCTGTCTTTATGGGCTGTGAGTGGTTTCGTCTTTAGAAGCTTGTTTTAGGATCCTGTGCCAAAACAAGCCTGTTCAGACTAGAATTATCTGGCAGGGAATTTTTTCTGTCTTGAGCAGGAACATCAGAAAATGTTCACTGCAATCTCCAAGTTGACTTGCTGAGCAATTTACTAAATAAGAGATATGAAAATCAAGTGACCATCAGCTGGTCTAAATGTTTTTGGTCAGTGTAGTCACAAGACCTCAGGTATGCAAAACTTGGATCGCTGCAACCACGTGCTGGTTATGGCGAGACCCTGGCTTCAATCCTCAAATGTAACACGAAAGGAATCTGAGTTCACAAGAACATACTTTAATTAGATACCTGTATTTAAAAGGTTGGGATTTTCCTCGGGCGTAGTTTCACCCTGTGCCTTTCTTTCCTGGGCTACAGTTAGAGTTATTTCGACTTTTTGTTCTTAACCACGTGGGAGACAGTTTGTTTGTTTTTTGTAAACAGCTTCATTGATATACAGAAAACCACACATATGTAATGCATGCAGCTTGATGAGTTTACATATGCGAACACCCATTACCATCACCACAAACCCAGGTAATACACCTAACATAGCTTCCTTCTGTCTTTTTAAAATGTATGTGTGGTAAGAACACTTACCATGGGATCTACTCCATGGGAGGCAATTTTTGTTTACTTTTGAATTAAACTCTGTTCAAGTAACATACTGGTGTGTGCTTTGTCAAATCCATAAATATGCTGTAGTAATTGACTATCTTCCTATTTAGTTCCTGAAAGCTGCTAGTGCATGTGGTAAAGTATGTGAAAAATCATGGATGAGGATTGGTCCCCGCCAAACTTAGAGCCAAACTTTATAGTTTTTGACTTGGTAAAGCTGATATTCTAGCAGTGATATGAAACTGTTCATCCCTCTTCATTTACTACCTGTACATATAGTGCTTGGGGGTCAAAATTTCTTTCCCCAAATTATAATTTGTAAACTTAGGGATGCTTTGGGGAGGCAAAGTAGAATCATCCAGATAATCCCTCAGAAAACAGGGAAGTCTACTCTTCTTTTCGTTGAATAACCCATGAAGCAGCATTTCATTCATTTCCAGGGAAACTTTGATGAGCATGTCAGCTTGGCGTTAAACATCAGTGGGTGTCTTTACCCTCTTGATTGGATTTATAGGTTGCCCCTGGTCTCAAATCCTAGGTTAACATTTCAAGAAATGGTCTTTATCCCTGTTCCAGGCAGGCTTTCCAACAGCAGGTGGCAGGCTTAACTTTTAATAAGTCTTTTCCTCCCTTTTAACTCTCTTTCCCATTATGTGTACCTCAAATAAATGGTCTCCAGCCAGGGTGGATAGGTTGTCGTTTATGACTGTCTTTGTTTTATTTTTTTGCACTGTGAATAGGACTTGAACGGTGACTAACTTGGTTATAGTTCTGTTACTCTTCCCTGGGGTTTAGTTAGTTGTCTTCTTAATTATTAGATAATGGAATTGTATAATTGACTTATTTATAAACTTATGTATTACTGGTTGATAGTCTATGCTATAGTATATTCCTTATATATTCTAGTCCCTGTATTTTAATAATCTTTAAAATGTGTATTATTGGTTAGTGGTTGACACTAATCTATAGAGCTTCCCTGGTGGCGCAGACAGTAAAGAGTCTGCTTGCAGTGTGGGAGACCGGGGTTTGATCCCTGGGTTGGGAAGATCCCCTGGAGAAAGAAATGGCATCCCACTCGAGTATTCTTGCCTGGAAAATCCCATGAACGGAGGAGCCTGGCAGGCTGCAGTCCATGGGGTCGCAAAGAGTCGGACATGACTGAGTGATTTCACTTCACTTCATTTCTAATCTATAGAGTAGCCTTCCATAAAATTTTATCTACAGTTTTTCCTTTTTGTATTACCTAGATAAACTTAAAAGTTGGGGGGAAAGACCATCTTAACTTTATAGTTCTTTAGACTTAGGAAGATTTGGAGGATAGTGTGAGCTTTGAGAATTAAAAATACCATTCTTCTAATCTAAATATACACCAAAATTTATAAAAGATAATCCTTTGAATTTTGGTGTTAAAACTAACCAAACTAAACCCTTGCCTCACTTTAATTGTTAGTCTTCTTATTCATAAAGATAGTTACGAACATTTAGTTTTAGTGATTTATGAAATGTAAGTTTGTGTGTTCTATAAATGCTTTCTTTTACATTGAAGGTGAGATTCAGCCAAACTCGTACAAGCAATTTGTTTTTCTTACTTTGGTATGTATGCCATGGCTTTTAGGTAATGAAAAAATATACTTCATAGATGGAGTTGTTTTTAATTTATTTAAAAAGAAAACAAAACAGTCAAAACAAAAACCTACTTCACTTTATAAATTCCATCCTTCTTTCCTAAGAGCTAACCACCTGGTGAAACACTATCATTATAATTTGGCAAGTGGGTTCGCTCTTAAAATTAGACATCTGTGATTATATAGTTAAATCATTCCCTTGAAACTGACATATTTAGAGCTCTCAGAAAACCAGTCATCTTATACCTAATACATTTTTTATTTTTTATTTTTTATTTTATATTGGAGTAGAGTTGATTTACAATGTTGCCTAACATATTTTTAAAGCTACCTTTTTTAGGCAATAAATATTTGCATCCGGCTGCATGTCCACTCAAATTGTACTAATGTAAATTTCTAAGTATAACCTTTCTTCCAGTTGATGATAACTTTCCTAAATCTTTTCCAAGTGATAGCCAAAGCATTTTAAATTCATAAGAAGGTCAGATTCTAAAATGTGTCCTTGGACCAAAGCTGCATAGTCACTTACTTTCTACAAAAATCCAAAAGCCAGAAACAATAATTGGCTACCATGGTCATGTGCTGATATAAGAACACCTTCTCCAAGACACCAGGCTTCTTCCCACTTTAGGGCCTTTGTTCTGAATCTTGCCTCTCTCTGTGATGTTATCTCACTGCAGGTGTGTACACAGTTCTCCTTCAAGAATCTGCTCAAATATCATACCTGCAATGAGGTTTTCTGTGACTACCTTCTGAACATTCCTCTTCACTCTGTTGCTTTACTTTATGGAAGTGATCATCCATATCTGTTGAGTTTCTTTTTTGTCTTTCCCGACCCTAAATATTCAGCTCTCAGTTCCATGAGTGCAGGGTCTTGGTTCAGTGTCACATCCTCAGTGCCTGGAAAAAAGTAACGAGAAAGCAGTCAGTAGGCATTTCTGGGGTCAATGAATCAATGAATCAATCAATCAATGAGGAGGACACCTATCCTCTGTTTATATCTACATAGTATTATGGGAGGAGGGGCTTCTCTGATGGCTCAGATGGTTAAGAATCTGCCTGCAATGCAGGAGACCTGGGTTCAATCCTTGGGTTGGGAAGATCCCCTGGAGAAGGGGATGGCTACCCACTCTAGTGTTCTTGCCTGGGAAATCCTATGGACAGAGGAGCCTGGCTACAGTCCATGGGGTCGCAAAGAGTTGGACATGACTGAGTGACTAACACTTTCATTATGGGAAGAAAGCTGGGAACTGACATACTAGTGAGCTGCTCCTTTGAATACTTTGTAACGTAACTTCTTTGCAGTTTTCATTGGTGTTTTAGGTGTTTGGTGGAAATAACTGTCATCCTATATAGAGGAAATGATATGATTTTTCCTGCAATTTATTGTACGTATGTGCATCATTGCTAGATTAAAGTGGTGTAAGGCAAACGAAATTTCTCCAAGGCCACAATGAAATGGTGGATTGAGGTTTTGTTTATTAATTCATTTGTTTTTCATATATGCACATATATACTTTTCCATTTATATATGTAAATATTTTGCATTTATACACACACACACACACATGTGCCCATACATTTTACTGCAAAAACGTGCCACATAATCAAGTGTAGATTTTTCTCACAAGCAATCATGCATGCTCTAAAAGGACAGGGAGTTTCATCTTTTATTTTGTTTGTTGCTGACTCTCTAACACCTGAGAGACTATCTGGCACTTTCCTCAATATCACTCAATATATGTTGAGTAAGTAAATAAACCTAGAGACTGTTAAATTGCATACATGGGATTAGTGTCAGTCAGACTGCCAATAAAGAAAATATGCAATTGAAACCTCCTGATACCATTTCCACATAAGTTTCCAGGACTGATGTCTTCTCTTTCCTTCCACAGAGCCCCACCCTGAAGGCTGCATATCATCTAGCTGCTGGAATGTGTAGGTACCCTCAATGGCTCAGTAGCCAGTGTAGATCCTGTGTTTTGTAATCAGTAGCTACATCTGGCTACTGGGTCTCTGATGGCATCTTCTACCTTCAGTTACTGTGTCCTGAGTGAGATTATTGAGAAGTCCTCAATAATAAAGCTTTACCTTGATTTATACATATGTATACACACAGAGTTACATTCTGGAGTGACTGGTAAGTCTTCTCTTATTAGCTGGAGTGTGAGAACCGTCAAGCTTTCATGAATGATAAGGTCTATTGAATTTCAACACCACAAAGGGGAGGAATCTGGATAGTTTATCCATAGATTGTTTATATATCATTATTTTCTCTCTCTCCCATGTGCTTCCATCATTTGGTCACAAGACTGTCTATCAAGCATTTGGTTATAATCAATCTATCTATCTATCTATCATCCATCTACCTACTACCTGTCTTACTTATCCATCTATCTTATCCATCCATCCATCCATTTCATCTCTTGACTTTTAAATGACATTCTCAAAATAACATGGTAATTTTATTTTAAGGAAGTTTCACCTGTAGTAGATACATCCCAGCAGTGCATTTGGGACTTGGGGTTGTCTTTTACCTTTGTTAGAGAAGATAAATGCCAGAAATCTTGAATGCAGCAGGCAATTCTGTTGAAATCATATGTGGGAAGTCTTACAGGCCCAACATCCAGGTCTAGGGCATGAACCTGGCATACAATGTAGATTTCTGTGTTTGTTGAGCAACAGCTACATTGTCTGCTGGGTTTCAGGCTACCTGGAAACACGTTCTTCGTGGCTGTTTTCATCAATGCTTCACCTATACTGTTTTGGAATAACTTTTGCAGGCAGCATAAACCATTGGGCTTAATCATTGGACAGAGTGCAGTGAAAGGATCCCATGAAAGCTGATCATTTTAGCAAAACGTGATTTTCTTATGATTTCACCAAGATGGTCACACATCAGCCTGGGAAGCTCAGTGAATCAGAGACCAAGTGTAATGCTACCCTTCCTTCTCTCTGCCTCAGCTCTCAAGGATTGGTCACCTACATGTTATTAGTAATTATTATTTGATTTCTATTCCTATTTACTATCAGAAGGCATAGCCTCTATGGGCTTCATCACTCTGCCCTGCTACCTCACCATTCCTCCTCGTTTTGGCTTCTTGACCACCTGCAGGAGCCCAGTTTCTTTTTGTTCTTTTTCCACAGCCCCATAATTTTTTTGAATGACTTTCAGTCTCACCAGAATCTGTATCTCTCACTCTGCCCCAATCCCACCCCATCATTTGCTCCCTGACGTGAACTCTAAAATGGGTTTTTTGTTTTTGTTTTTTTTGCCACTATTCACCATCTCTTACGAAACCAGAAGAACAGCAGCTTTCTTATGGAATGAAAAAGAACTTGTAAAGATAAACCACCAGTTTTCAGGAGAAAAAGAAGAAAAGAATGCTGGAAATAGCTTCTGGAAAACTTTCTTCCATTGTGTTTTGTTTGTCTGTTCCTGGTAAATAAATTTAAATCTCTCAGTGTTAAAAAAAAGATTAATCTATACCATTAAATTCTCAGTAATAAAGAAATAAATGTTTTAAAGGAAATATTGTAAACACTTGGTTAGATGAACTGGAGACTTTTAGTAAGAAAATATGAATTTTAAATGAATACAAGTTAACAGATTTAAGGCAGAAAATGAATATAAGGAACATGAAGATAAATGTCTGTATGGAATAGTCGATTGTAATGATATAATGTATTTTTTTCACCCTGTGCTGCATCAGTAAAAATAAAGTCAATGACTTGGAGCTTTTAAAATATAGTGTATGTTTGTGTATCTTTTGACTTCCAGTCCATTGTCTATTTTACACCTAAGTCATTGGCCTTTGTGCCCTGTTAAGAGAAAGTTATTCTACTTGAGCTACTTGACAGCCTTTGAAGAGTGAGAAAAGTCTCTGGGACACATGATTATGTTCATTACATTATAATTGTCAAGGAGACAGTTTTCTTTCTCCTCTCTTCACTCTTATACTTGTGATGTTCTGAGTCCCTTTGACTATCCTTAAACAAGACAATATTGACAGTGGAGCCTATCGTGAAGAACTCCCTAGTTACATGGTCAAGTTTTCATTTCCCTCTCAAGTTTGATGGACCAGTATCGAATTGATCCCCAAAGCAAGAATAAAAGTGCAAATAACCAAGAACTTGTTTTCTCATTTTTTCTCAGCTTTTAATCTGGGGCCCAAGAAAGGATGGACTTTGGTATGTTGGCTCTTCCTAGAGAAGGCATAGCACCCTCTATGTGATTATTTTTTAACTTTCCATTTTGAAACAATTTCACACTTTAAGGAAGCTTAAAAAGTGTAAAGACAGTGCTTGCGGGAGTTTAAAATGATGCAACTGTTTTGGAAAAGTTTCGCAATTCTCAAAAAAGTTAAAACAGTCACCATACATATGACCAAGCATGTCCACCCCTAGGTACATATGCAAAATTGAAGACAGATACTTATACAAATACGCAATGATGGCAGCACTATTCCTATTCATAATAGCCAAAAGATGGGAACAACCCAAATGCCCATCAACTGATGAATGGATCAAAAAAAGTGGTCTATCCATACAATGGAATATTATTCAGCCATAAAAAGAAATGAAAATACTGATAGTTGCTACAATATTGAATGAAACTTGAAAACATTACACTAAGTGGAAGAAGCCCCCCCTCCAAAAGAAACAAGCTGAATATTGTATGAATCCATTGTATGAAATTTCTTGAATAGGCAAGTTTAGAGAGATGGACAGTAGGTGAATGGTTGCCAGGAGCTAGGGGAAGAAGGGCGTGGGGAGTGACTTCTAACGCGTAGAGGGTTTATCTTTGGAGTGATGAACATATTCTGGAATTCATGTCCAAGTAATGGTTGCACAACCTTGTAAATATATTGAAGACTACTGAATTGTATACTTTAAAAGGATGAGTTTTATGGTATGTAAATTAAGTCTCAAAAATACAGACCCTCACATACTCCTTTTCAATTTTCCCAGATGTTAATATCTCATGTAACTAGTTGTAAAAATAAATAAAATAACATCAATATGATAAAATAATCAAAGACACCTTATTCAAGTTTCATAATTTGTCTCACCATTGTCCTATTTCTGGTTCAAGATCCAATCTAAGATGCCATGATTAGTTGTCTTGTCTCCAGTTTCCTTTAACCCAGGACACTTGCTCAGCCTCCCCTTTGTCTTTCATAGCTTTGCCACTTTCGAAGAGTACAAGCCTGTTATTTTGTAGATGGTCCCTCAATTTGGATTTTTCCGATAGTTCCTTCTGCTTAAATTTGAGTTATGTGTGTTTGGCAGGAATACTACACAAGTGACTTTGTGTCCTTAGTGCATCATATCAGAAGGCACGTTATGTCAATTTATCCCACTACTGGTGATGTTAACTTTGATAATTTGGTTAAGTTGGTGTCTGATCCTGGCTATTTGCATTTTTTCTTTCTTGCTTTAAAAAAATTTCCTTTTATCACCATCCTGTACTCCCATTTTCCTTCACTCCCCACCCAAAGTTAACTATGTTTAATACGCATCATTTAATTTGTATATATTCTTGAAAATATATCTTTTTTGGCATTCTGATATTTTTCATTTACATGAGTGGTATTATAGCTCATTCTGTTTCTTTTTTAAATTAAGCACTATGTTTTTAAGATCAGTCTACTTTGCTGTCTAATTTGTTGCTTCTAATTCTGTATAACCCTCTATGATGTTGCAACTAACACATATCTATACCACTTCCAGTAATGGACCCCAAATGGGAACCAATTTCTTGTCACCACAAATAACATTATAATAATAAACATTCTAATACATGTCTCCTTCTGGATCTGTGTAGGAAATTATTTGGAATATATAGTGAGTGGAGTCGTTTGATCATAATAGATACACAGACAGACACACACAATGTACATACAACATACCCCTCAGAATGGCCTGATCAGTCTGCTCCCTACATCAGTGAATGAGACGTTCTCTGCATATCTCTGCCAAAAATTGATTCACTGGAGATATTTTGCCAGGCTCAGAGGTGTAAAGTGATAATGTTTCAGTTTGCATTTCTCTAGTTACTAACGGTTATGAACATCTCTTCATATGCATTTGAGTTTTGGGAGTTTAATATAAATTTCCTGTTCATATCTTTTCCCATTTAAAAAATTTTTAAATTCTGAAATACAGCATGCTTATGGGAAAATGCACATAAAATAAGTGAACAACTCACTGGACAGATTTGTGTAACCATCACCCATGTCAAGAAATGGAATATTTCCGGTATCTCAGAAACACTATTCTATTATGTCCATCCCACTCACCATCCCTTCCCCTCCCCAAAGGAAACATATCCTAAAAGTATAGCTTAGTTTTCCTTGCTAATGAAGTGTCTATAAATGGAATTTTAAGAACATAATCTTCTGTGTTTGATTTATTTGTCTCAAAAAGTGTGAGATTCGCCCATGCTTTGTGGAGATGTGTTTTGTTCATTCTCATTGCTGCGTTTTAACCCATGTTAGTCAATATTTGGATGTTTCCAGTTGTGCATCCAGTAACCTTGCTATGAATGTTCTTTTACTTACAGCCTGATGGCACCTGTACACCTATTCTATTGGAGAATACTTAGGAATAGAAGCGTTAGGTCATGGAGTTTGGATAAGTCAGCTTTAGTAGATAACGCCAGTGTTATGTGGTGATCGTTAGACTTTACATTTCCACCAACCATGTGTGGGAATTTCTATTGCTCCACATACTTATCAACACAGTATTGTAATTCTTAATTTTAACCACTCTTCTAGGTATTTAGTGGTATTTATGGTGCATTTAACATAATGATTAATGAGATAGAGCAGATTTTTATATGTTCATTGGCCACTTATGCCTCCATTTTGGTAAGGTACAAGTTCAAATCTTGTGCTCATTATTATGTTGGGTTGAGTTTCTTGTTGACTTGTAGGAGTTCTTCATATATCCTGGATGTGAGTTTTTTGTTATTTTATTACAAATATATTTTACTCTGGTTTCTCTTTCATTTTTCAGTGGTTCAAACAAAAATCTTTTATGTTATTCAATCTATAAACCTTTTCTTTCATAATAATTGTTGGGTTTTGTGTACCTGGTTAAAATCTTTCCCTTACCACATTGTCTTTTTTTACTAAGCTATGTAAGTTTTGATATCCACTAGAGTTGTTGTTCTTTGATATTGCTTGGGATATTTGTTTTAGGCATTTCACATTGCCGTTATACAATTTCAGAATCCATTGTAAATTTTGACAAACAGTTTAGGATTTTAATTGAAATTGTAGTTAGTTTGGGAAGAAGTGACATTTATACTTTACTGAGTCTTCTGATACATGAATATTGGAATTTCTCCATTGGTTCAGGTCTTCTTTATTTTCTTAGAGTGTTTCATAGTTTTCCACATACAGCTCTTGTATATCATATATTAGATTCAGAGGTAACTGATCTTTTGTGAGGCTATTATAAGTGGCATCTTCTTAAAATTTCACTTTGTAGTGGATCATTGCTGGTATATAAAAATGCAGTGTTTTTTGTTTTGTTTTTTGCTTTGTATCCACCAACATTGCTAAACTTAGTTTTTAATCCCAAAATTAACTGTCGATTCTTTTGAAGTTTTCTATACATACAAATATATCTGTGAATAAATTTTCTGTATAATCTTTACACTTCTTATTTTTGTTTACTAATTGTACTGTCTAGGACATATAGTACAATGTTGAGTAGAAGAGTAGATAGAGGGCATCCTTGTCTTAGTATCAAAGGGAAAGCTTTCAACATTTAGTTTCTTTGTAGAGTGGGCATCTTTTAAGACAATTTACTTCTCTTCTAAGGTGGTTAAGAATTTTTTTATCATGAGTAGGTAGTGAATTTTATCAAAGGCTTTTTCTACATTTATTGAGATGGTTATCTAATTTTTGTCTTCTTTGTTTAGGTAATGTGGTGAATTACACTGATTTTTTTCAAGTCACCTTTAATGAGGTCTAATTTACATATGTTAAAATGAAGCCATCTTAATTATATGGTTTGAAGAATTTTGATAAATGTATATACCCATTAACAACCATTACAATCAAGATATAAAGTATTCTGTGTTGAACACACACATTGTGTGTGTGTGTGTAAGTCACTCAGTTGTTTCTGATTCTGAAATCCCATGGACTGTAGTCCACCAGACTCCTCTGTCTGTGGAATCCTCCAGGCAAGAACACTGGAGTGGGTTGCCATTCCTTTCTCCAGGGGATCTTCCCAACCCAGGGATTGAACCCGGATCTTCTTCATTGCAGACTGATTCTTTACTGTCTGAGCCACCAGGGAAGCCCAGAAAACCTACTACCTCCTTTTGTAGATTTTCTCCCTTGTACTTCTCTTAAGTCAATTCCTATCTTTGTCACATACACAAGGCACACACTGATCTGCTTCCTATCACTGTACATTGTGTTGCCTATCTTAAAGATTTATGTAAATAGAATTATGCAATATGTAGCCCTGTGAGTTAAGCTTCTTTTGCATGTATAGGTAATTTGTTCCTCCTTATTCTGATCTGGAGAATTCCATGGACTGTATAGTCCATAGGATTGCAAAGAGTTGGACACGACTGAGTGACTCTCACTCACTATTGCTGAGTAGTATTCTATTGTATGAATATCACACATTTATTTATCCATTTACTTGAAGATGAACATTTGGGTTCTTGTCGGGGTTTTTTTTTTACCATTATAAACAAAGTTTTATGAATATTCAATCTTTGTATGGATATATATTTTCTTTTCTCTTGGGAAAATAGCTATAAGTCATAGGTAGTTGTGTTTTTAATTTTACAATTTATGAGTTACATTTATATCCTTGTTAACCCTTAGTGTTGGCAGTCCTTTTTTAATTTCAGCTGTACTTAAGGGTTTTATTTCATTATGGTTACACTGATAGTAGTATTTCTTTATGGTTTTAAATTGTACTTTTCTATTGACTAAAGATGTTACTTTATTTTCATGTGTTTATCTGCCATTCATATATATTCTTTGGTTAACTATTTATCTTTTGCTCATTTTTAATTAGCTTGTCTTCTCATTATTGAGTTTTAAGAGTTCTTTGTATATTCTGGGTGTATATCTTTTATTAGATACCTGTTTTGCTAATATTTTATCCCAGTCTGACTCTGTTCCATGCCTTTTCATTTTCTTAAGAGTATTATTGTTGAAAGAACATTTTTAATGTAACATCTAATTTATACAATTTCCTTGTAAAATTACTGTGCTTTTAATGGCTTATTGAGGAAATCTTTGCTTACCCCAGTTAGTAAAATATTTTTGTTGTATTTCCTTGCACAATATTCATAATTTTAGCTTTTGTATTTAGGTCTGTGATCCTTTTCTAGTTAATTTTTATATATGGCTTGTAGTAAAGATAACAATTCTTTTTCCATATAGCTTTCCAACTATTTGAGCACCATTTGCTGAGAAGACTATTTTATCCCTATTTAATTACATTGTCCACATTTTAGACAATCAATTAACTAAATACATGTGTGGGTCTATTTCTATGCTTTCTATTCTTTTCTGTTAAGTATATCTATCTTCATGTCAGTACCACTGTGTCTTGAGAGAGGAAGCTTTATTGTAAGACTTAAAATCAGTAGTTTATGTCCATCAACTTTATTCTTCAAATCTTATTTCGTTATTTTAGATCCTTTGCATTTCCATACACCTTATAGAATCATCTCTTTTGTTTTCTACAAAACAGCCAAGTGGAATTTTGATTGAGATTTCATAAAATCTGTAGATATATTTGTTATCTTAATAATGTTGAGGTTTTTTGATCCATGAACATGGTACAGATATTTGCTCTAGGGCTTTAAAATTTTTTCTCAGCAATGATTCACACTTTGCAAGAGTAGTGATCTTGTCCATATTTTGTTAAATTTATTCCAAATATTTTATATTTTATCAGTGCTACTGCAACTGGTCTTTTTATTAAAATGCCTATGTTTTTATAATTTTTATGTATTATTTTTGGCTGCTCTGGATCCTTGTTGTCTACACAAGCTTTCCCTAGTTGCGGGGAGCAGGTGCTATTTGTTTTAGTATGTGGGCTTCTCATTGTGGCGGCCTCTTGTTATGGAGCACAGGCTCTACAGGCTCTTGGAGCACAGGCTTTAGTAGTTGCAGCATGTGGGCTCTAGGGCATATGGGCTTCAGTAGTTGTGGCACACAGGCTCAGTAGTTGTGGCTTATGGGCTCTAGAGTGCAGGCTCAGCAGTTGTAGTGCATGGGCCTAGTTGCTCCACAGCATATGGAATCTTCCCGGAACAGCAAATTCTTAACCACTGTGCCACCATGGAAGTCCTGGAATTGGTCTTTTTAATATTCATTTCCAATTCTACCATCTAAATATATAAAATACAATTTATTTTTGTATATTTACCTCATTTCCTGTGACATTACTAAACTTACACATCTGTCCTAGTCTGTCTGCGCTGCTATAACAATACATAGACTGTGTGGTTTATAAACAGAATAAATTTATTCCATATATATAGTGTATGTATATTTAAATTTTATTGATATATAGTTGATTTAATGTTATGTTATTTCTGCTGTACAGCAAAGTGAGTCAGCTATACATATATAAGAAATTAATTTCTTACTTCTTACAGTTCTAGAGGCTGAGAAATCCAAGATCAAGGCATTGGCAGATTTGGTGTCTGATGAAGGTCTGCTTCCTTGTTTTCTGTGTCCTCACATGGTGGAAGTGGATTAGGGAGCTTTCTAGGGTCTCTTTTATAAGGGCACTAATCTCCCTCCTCAGGGCTCTACACACATGACCTGACCACCTCCCAAAGGTCCCACCTTCTAATACTATCACACTGGGGATTAAGATTTCAGTATGAATTTTGGTGTTGTGAGTGACACAAACATTCAGTCCAATGCAGTATTCTTGTAGTTTCTTGACCTATTACCCTGGGTAAGACTTCAAGTACAATGTTGAATACATGTTGTGAGAACAAGCATACTTTTTCTCTTTTTTTCCATGTATTAAGATGATTATATGGCCTATCATTTTTAGTCTGTAAGATGAATTACGTTGAATGATTTTTCAAATGTTACATCAACTTTGCATTCCTGCTATATACACTGTACTTGTATAATCCTTGTTACATAATCCTTGTTAGTATTTTGTTGGCAATGTCTGCAGATATGTTCATGAGGGATATCAGTCTATAGTTTTATTTTTCTTTTCTGACTTTCACATCAGGATTATGCTGACCTCATAAAATGAATTGGGAAGTATTTTTTCTTCTTTTAATTTCTTAAATAGTTTGTATAAGATTAGTAGTATTTCTTTTTTAAAATATGTGATAAAATGCACTACTGAAGTAATCTGAGACTGGAGTTTTCTTTATGGGAAGATTTTAAGTTAAGAATTTAATTTCTTTAATAGATACCAGTCAAGATTTTCTGTGTTCTTGAGTAAGTTTTTATATTTGTATATTCCAAAGAATTTGTGTCTTTTCACTTTTTTTCTTGATTTGGTTCCAACATTTTTCCTTCAGTAATTGATAGAACGAGAATACAAAAAAATTAATGAAGATATAGAAAATTTGGATAACACTATCAATGAACTTAACCTAATTGACATTTGTAGAATATTCCATTCAACAACATAATACACATTCTTTCCAAATACACATGGAACATTCACCAAGATAGACCTTATTCTGGGCCATAAAACATGCTTCCATATATTTTAAAGGGTTGAAAGTATATAGAGTGTGTTTTCTGATATGACAAAATTACATTCAAAATAAACGAGATATTTGGGAAAACACAAAGTATTTGGAAATTAATACTCATCTAAGTAATCCAGAGATAAAAAGGAAATTAGAAAATATTTTGAGATGAATAAACATGAAAATATAGTGTATCAAATTTGTGGGAGGTCTTACCTGGTTAAGAATCTGCCTTCCAATGCAGGGGACCTGGGTTCAATCCCTGGTGGAGGAACTAAGATTCCACATGCCGTGGGGCAACTAAGCCTGCGTGCCACAAATACTGAGACTGCATGCTCTAGAGCCCACATGCCACAGCTGGAGAGAAACCTGCACACCACAGTGAAAAATCCCATGTGCTGCATTGAAAGATCTCCCATGCTGCAACAAAAGATCATACGTGCTGCAAAAAAGATCCCATGTGCCATTACTAAGACCAGATGCAGCCAAATAAATAAATACTTAAAAAGTGTGGGATACAGTTAAAACCAATGTTGAGTTAGAAATGTATAGTTTAAAATATTTATATTAGCAAAGATGATGGTCCAATGTCAGTTTACCTTAAAATTCTACCTAAGAAGCTAGAAAAGGAAGAGTAAAGTAAATCCATAATAAGTAGACAGCTAGAAATTAAAAAAAAAAGCAGAAGGTAATACAGTAGAAAAAGGACTAACAATACAAAGAAGCAATTACACTAAAATCTAGCTTTTGAAAAGACCACTAAACTTGGAAAACCTCCAGCTAGATTGATCAAACAAAGACACCATCAGAAAATTACTAGAGCTAATCAATGAATATAGTAAAGTTGCAGGATACAAAATTAACACACAGAAATCCCTTGCACTTCTATACACTAACAATGAAAAAACAGAAAGAGAAATTAAGAAAACAATTCCATTCACCATTGCAACGAAAACAATAAAATACTTAGAAATAAATCTACCTAAAGAAACAAACGGAGAAGGAAATGGCAACCCACTCCAGTACTCTTGCCTGGAAAATCCTATGGACAGAGGAGCCTGGTAGGCTGCAGTCCATGGGTTTGCTAAGGGTCGGACACGACTGAACGACTTCACTTACGCTTTTCACTTTCATGCATTGGAGAAGGAAATGGCAACCCACTCCAGTGTTCTTGCCTGGAGAATCCCAGGGACGGGGGAGACTGGTGGGCTGCCGTCTGTGGGGTCACACAGAGTCGGACACGACTGAAGTGACTTAGCAGCAAAGAAACAAAAGACCTAGATATAGAAAACTATAAAACACTGATGAAAGAAATCAAAGATGACACAGATAGATGGAGAAATATTCCATGTTCATGGATTGGAAGAATCAATATTGTGAAAATTAGTATACTACCCAAAGCAATCATAGATTCAAATGTAATACCTATCAAGCTACCAACTGGATTTTTCAAAGAACTAGAAAAAATAATTTCACAATTTTCATGGAAATACAAAAAGCCTTGAATAGTCAAAGTCTTCAGACTATACTACAAAGCGACAGTCATCAAGACAGTATGGTACTGGCACAAAGATAGAAATATAGATCAATGGAACAAAATAGAAAGCCCAGAGATAAATCCACACACCTATGGACACCTTATCTTTGACAAAGGAAGCAAAAATATACAATGGAGAAAAGACAATCTCTTTAACAAGTGGTGCTGGGAAAACTGGTCAACCACTTGTAAAAGAATGAAACTAGAACACTTTCTAACACCATACACAAAAATAAATTCAAAATGGATTAAAGATCTAAATGTAAGACCAGAAACCATAAAATTCTTAGAGGAAAACATAGGCAGAACACTCTCCGACATAAATCACAGCAGGATCCTCTATGACCCACCTCCAAGAGTAATGGAAATAAAAGCAAAAATAAACAAATGGGACCTAATTAAATTTAAAAGCTTTTGCACAATGAAGGAAACTATAAGCAAGGTGAAAAGACAGCCTTCAGAATGGGAGAAAATAGTAGCTAATGAAGCAACTGACAAAGAATTAATCTCAAAAATATACAAGCAGCTCCTGCAGCTCAATTCCAGGAAAATAAATGACCCAATCAGAAAATGGGCCAAAGAACTAAACAGACATTTCTCCAAAGAAGACATACAGATGGCTAACAAACACATGAAAAGCTGCTCAACATCACTCATTATCAGAGAAATGCAAATCAAAACCACAATGAGGTACCATTTCACGCCAGTCAGAATGGCTGCTGTCAAAAAGTTTGCAAACAATAAATGCCGGAGAGAGTGTGGAGAAAAGGGAACCCTCTTACACTGTTGGTGGGAATGCAAGCTAGTAGAGCCACTATGGAGAAGAGTGTGGAGATTCCTTAAGAAACTGAAAATAGAACTGACATACGACCCAGCAATCCCACTGCTGGGCATACACACCAAGGAAACCAGAATTGAAAGAGACATGTGTCCCCTCAGTGTTCATCACAGCACTGTTTACAATAGCTAGGACATGGAAGCAACCTAGATGCCCATCAGCAGAGGAATGGATAAGAAAGCTGTGGTACATACACACAATGGAATATTACTCAGCTATTAAAAAGAATGCATTTAAGTCAGTTCTAATGATGTGGATGAAACTGGAGCCTATTATACAGAGTGAAGTAAGTCAGAAAGTAAAACACTAATACAGGATATTAATGCATATATATGGAATTAAGAAAGATGTTAATGATGACCCTATATGCAAGACAACAAAAGAGACACAGATGTAAAGAACAGTCTTTTGGACTCTGGGAGAGGGCGAGGGTGGGATGATTTGAGAGATAGCATTGAAACATGTATATTATCATATGTGAAATAGATCGCCAGTGCAGGTTTGATGCATGAGACAGGGCGCTCAGGGCTGGTGCACTGGGACGACCCAGAGGGATGGGATGGGGAGGTAGGTGGGAGGGAGGTTCAGGATGGAGGACACATGTACACCCATGGCTGATTCATGTGAATGTATGGCAAAAACTACCACAATATTGTAAAGTAATTAGCCTTCAATTAAAATAAATAAATTAATTTACAAAAGAAATGAGAAGACACAAATTATATGAAAAATGAAAGGAGACATCACTGCAGATCATGTAGATATTCAGCTCAGTTTAATTCAGTCGTTCAGTCGTGTCCAACTCTTTGTGACCCCATGGACTCCAGCACGCTAGGCTTCCCTGTCCATCACCAACTCCCAGAGCTTGCTCAAACTCATGTCCATCTAGTCAGTGATGTCATCCAACCATCTCATCCTCTGTCATCCACTTCTCCTCCTGCCTTTAATCTTTCCCAGCATCACAGTCTTTTCCAGTGAGTCAGTTCTTTGCATCAGGGGGCCAAAGTATTGGAGCTTCAGCATCAGCATCAGTCCCTCCAATGAATATTCAGGACTGATTTCCTTTAGGATGGACTGGTTGGGTCTCCTTGCAGTCCACGGGACTCTCAAGAGTCTTCTCCAACACCACGGTTCATAAGCATCAATTCTTTAGCGCTCAGCTTTCTTTGTAGTCCAACTCTCACATCCATACATGACTACTGAAAAAACCATAGTCTTGACTGCTGCTGCTGCTGCTAAGTCACTTCAGTCGTGTCCGACTCTGTGTGACCCCATAGACGGCAGCCCACCAGGCTCCCCCATCCATGGGATTTTACAGGCAAGAGTACTGGAGTGGGGTGCCATTGTCTTCTCCATAGCCTTGACTAGATGGACCTTTGTTGGCAAAGTAATGTCTCTGCTTTTTAATATGCTGTCTAGGTTGGTCATAGCTTTTCTTCCAAGGAGCAAGAATCTTTTAAGCTCATGGCTGCAGTCACCATCTGCAGTGATTTTGGAGTCCAAAAAAATAAAGTTTCTCACTGTTTCCATTGTTTCCCTGTCTATTTGCCATGAAGTGATGGAACAGAATGTCATGATCTTAGTTTTCTGAATTTTGAGTTTTAAGCCAACTTTTTCACTCTCCTCTTTCACCTTCATTAAGAGGCTCTTTAGTTCTTCTTCACTTTCTGCCATAAGGATGGTGTCATCTGCATATCTGAAAAAAAAGTAAAGTTGCTCAGTCGTGTTCAACTTTTTGCGACCCCATGGACTGTAGCCTACCATGCTTCTACATCCATGGTATTTTCCAGGCAAGAATACTGGAGTGGGTTGCCATTGCCTTCTCCATGCAATCTTTCTGACCCAGGGATTGAACCCGGGTCCCTCGGGCTTCCCTGGTACCTCAGACAGTAAGGTGTCTGCCTACAATGCCTCATATAATCTCATATCTGAGATTATTGATGTTTCTCCTGGCAATCTTGATTCCAGCTTGTGCTTCCTCCAGCCCAGGGTTTCTCATGATGTACTCTGCATATAAGTTAAATAAGTAGGGTGACAATATACAGTCTTGACGTACTCCTTTTCCTATTTGGGACCAGTCTGTTGTTCCATGTCCAGTTCTAACTGTTGCTTCCTGACCTACATACAGATTTCTCAAGAGGCAGGTCAGGTGGTCTGGATTCCCATCTCTTTCAGAATTTTCCACAGTTTATTGTGATCCAAACTGTCAAAGGCTTTGGCATAGTCAATAAAGCAGAAATAGATGTTTTTCTGGAACTCTCTTGTTTTTTTGATGAGCCAATGCATGTTGGCAATTTGATCTCAGATTCCTCTGCCTTTTCTAAATGCAGCTTGAACATCTGGAAGTTCATGGCTCATTTACTGTTGAAGCTTGGCTTGGAGAATTTTGAGCATTACTTTACTAGCATGTGAGATGAGTGCAATTGTGCAGTAGTTTGAGCATTCTTTGGCATTGCCTTTCTTTGGGATTGGAACGAAAACTGACCTTTTCCAGTCCTGTGTCCACTGCTGAGTTTTCCCAATTTGCTGGCATATCGAGTGCAGCACTTTCACAGCATCATCTTCCAGGATTTGAAATAGCTCAACTGGAATTCCATCACCTCCACTAGCTTTGTTCATAGTGATGCTTCCTAAGGCCCACTTGACTTCACATTCCAGGATGTCTGGCTCTAGGTAAGTGATCACACCATCGTGATTGTCTGGGTTGTGAAGAACTTTTTTGTGCAATTCTTCTGTGTATTCTTGCCACCTCTTCTTAATATCTTCTGCTTCTTTTAGGTCCATACCTTTTCTGTCCTTTATTGAGCCCATCTTTGCATGAAATGTTCCCTTGGTATCTCTGATTTTCCTAAAGAATTCTCTAGAGATGGCAGATTCTTTTCCATTCATATATTAATAGAAATCTCACCTGGAATAAAATACAGTGTTGAATAATTATGGCTTTTGTAATAAAAGCTAGTCACAAGAAAGCCATGAGGTATATAAATGACTACTTTTTTTCTTACTGCGTAACTTTTTGTTTTCCCTGGAATAAATAATTTTCCTCTCTCTTTTGTGTGTTTAGTTTTCTATGTACCTACAAACAATTCACCCTCAGACTCTTCTATCCTTCCCACTTAATAAATTTGAGCACATTAGCTCTTCTTTCAGTTTATTCTTTTTCCAGAGGTATCTCTCCCACGATCTGCTTAAATATAGACAGCTTGCTCCTTATACCTGCTGAAAACCATCATCCTAGAATCTCCCCGTCATACCATCTTAGGTATGCTTTTTTGTCTTCTTGACTTGGTTCTCCTATTGCCTTTTCTTGTATCTTCCTCTTTTGTATTTTATTGTTTTGTTTTGTTTTTTGATGAGTGCATCCTCCAGCAGTTTACCAAGAAAGAGTGCATGAGAGATAAAATTTTTGAGACTATAGGTGTTTTACTTTGCCCTCATACTTATTTCCTAGTTTCAGTGAATGTAGAATTCTAGTTGGAAAATTATCTTTTCCTTCAAGCTTTGATGGCATTGTTCCATTGTTTTGTAGCTTCCAGTGTTGCTGTGGAAAAATAAAATGCCATAACGATTCATGATATGAAGGAACTTTCTTTTCTTGTCTTTTTCTCTGGAGAGATGTTTTCTTTGTCTCACGTGTTTAAAACTCTGCCTTGATGTGAATCTAGTTTTCTCCTTTGTGATGAGCTCTTTTAAACTGGGAATTCAAGTCTTTCAATTTTGAGAAATGTTCTGGAATTATTTTGTTGATGATGTCTTCTCGTCTGTTTTTCCTTGCCCTGTGTTTGTGAAAGACAGGGAGGCCAAAGAGAGATGGCTATTACTCTTCTCTGTGAGCCTTATAGAACTATTTGCCTCTTAAACTATGTACATTCCTCTGCAACTTTTACAAAATAAAGCTATATGTAAGAAAAACAACTAAAACTTTTAAAAGGAACAGTTTGTAAAACTTAAGAACTCATTAGAGTACTTCAGCAAATGATTTAAATTACTTCAATTTCCTTCTACAAAAGTAACTCAGCTTATTCAAATTTGGATCTTCTAAACTGATCCTTTACTTATTTTCTCTGATTTTTAATCTCACATGTTTTGCTTTCTTTTCTGAGATTTTTCTCAACTTTATATTCCTAATCTTTATTGAATTTTAATTTTATTTCCAACAGCTCTTCAACTCTTCGTATATTCTGAATGTTCTTTTCTCATATCATCATATTCTTGTTTTATGGATATAATATCTTACCTCTCTGTGACTATTTATCCTTTATAAAAGTTTTCCTCTCTCTGCAAAGTTTGTACTCTACTTTTTTCTGTTTGGTTATTTTGTTTACTTTGTTTCATATTTCTCATATCTGATGACCCTTGACTGTCTGAATACATTATAAATCTTTGCTCATGTGATTAGATTTTTCAACTATGGAAGCATTATATAAGATGATATATGTGATCTATTTCATCAGGAAATCCCCAGTGATAATATATTTTCCCCTTGAACTGGTCAGATTGCCAAGAGAGGACCCTATCCCCTCTTTACAGCATTTGGAAATCTGATTGGGAAAATAAAGCTGGCATCAATATTTAGTGTGTAAAATATCCTTTATTCTCCTCATGTTCATTATAGTATCTCTTTCATCTGCTGTACTTGATGTCCCCAAGTTCAGAAACTTGCTGTCCTTCTCATCTACTAAAACAAATAAAACTTCAGTCTTTTGCTAGGATACGGTAAGATCTGTCTCTTTTCTGTTTGCAGTGGAGGGACAGTTTGGGATCTAACTTCTTACATAGATTTCTAATGAAACCTCCTGTTTTTAGCCTTACATTATCTGCCTTATCTACATATACCACAAATCCCTGAGCTCTTAGGAAATTCTGGGGTGCAAAATGGGTTGTTTCTTGGCCTTCCCACTGCTGACTTAGAATTCAGCTGAAGTGAGTCTCTTAAGTCAGTTACCATTTATCCATTTTTTATCCACCTTCCTTCATTTTATTGCTGTTGTCTTCTCTCTCTTTTCTTTGTTCTCGTGGCTCTATGGCAAATGTAATAATGTGTGTGTTTGGTTGGTCATTATTATCCAATACAGAGCCCTCCTTCTAGTCAAATTCAATATAATATTCTTGTGCTTTTATGATACATTTATTTCCTCACATTGATCCCATCATCCCTCTCTCCCCTCAATCTAGCCATATGTTCAAATGTTAGACCTCATTCATGGTGCACACATAAGGTTCTGAATGACAGTTGCAGATTTCACTGCAACTGTTGGAAGAAACCAAATGTGTTTGAGTGTACATGGGTATATGCAGACACACACACAATATGATTAGGTTAAACTCCTATTGTATTTAGGAAAGAACATGGAATCATCTTGGAAGCAGGTTGGCCAAACAGGACAAAGGCAGTTCAGGTATCTTGTAACTCTGTCCTTCTAGTCTCCACCCCAGCACCCCTTGGAAGCTGCAGGTGACGCTGAACATGCTAAATTGAAGTGTTTAGTTTGATTTCTTTTTTGACTTGAGAAACTGATTTTTTAATAAACCACACCACAGTACCATTGAAGAAGAGTTTATGCTTTTAGAGGGAAATATTTAGAGCTATCCTAGGAAAAGCAGAGGCAACACTTTGCCCACAAAGGTCCATATGGTCAAAACTACAGTTTTTCCAGTAATCATGTACAGATATAAGAGTTGGACCATAAAGATGGCTGTGCCTCCAAAGAATTGATGCTTTCGAATTGCGGTGCTGGAGAAGACTCTTGAGAGTCACTTGGACAGCAAGGAGCTCAAACCAGTCAAACCTAAAGGAAATCAACCCTGAATATTTTTTGGAAGGACCGATGCTGAAGCTCTAATACCTTGACCACTTGATGTGAAGTGTCAACTCATTGGAAAAGACACTGATGCTGGGAAAGATTGAAGGCAGGAGGAGAAGGGGGAGATAGAGGATGAGATGGTTAAATAGCATCACCAACTCAATGGACATGAGTTTGAGCAAACTTTGGGAGATAGTGAAGGGCAGGGAAGCCTGGAGTGCTGCAGTCCATAGGGTAGCAAAGAGTCAGCTACAACTTAGTGAAGGAACAGCAACAACAATCCTAGACCATTAAAAGATAACCTGGAGGGTAGATGGGCAAGTGATTCTTGAGGAAACTCAGCATCAACAAGGCTCTATGCTCATTTAAAGGAAAGTACAGAGTGTGAAGGCTTCCCTGGACATTCTCTGTATCCATCTTCCCAGGCTCCTGGAAAGCCTGTTTCCTTACAGTCTGTCCCCGAGCTTCAATAGAATACTCCTTTTGCTGGAGTGGCTCTGATCCTATGTTTGGTCAAAAGATCATCCAGCATTAAATTTTAAAACAATCTCCCAAATGTTTGACTTTAGTGTTTTTGGAATACAGCAATGTTAATGTCCAAATGAGTCTTTTTAAACAAAAGCCATTTATTACTCTTGCAACCAGTAATATTATTGTTAACATCACAACTTTTTAGTTCTAAGCAATTCCTGATCCACATAAATGATACAGAAACTTGCAATTTTAGAGATTTTGTCCTCTAACTTTGCATATGGCCTTTCTCCCAGTAATACGTTTTGTTTCTTTGTAATGGAACACAACAGGAGACTGTCTAGTGTGGATTGGTTTAGTTATAGAAGCTTTAAAGACTTATAAGGTGCCCAAGACCTTCATGTAGCCTTGTGGTGAATGCTACAAGGACCATTGTGCTTGGTGCAAGTCTATTTGTAGAGAATACTTTTTATCCTCTAAATGGCAAACATAACTGAGTTCAAAAGACCAATAACTGGAATCAGAGTGATAGTGTTTCATCAAGGTATAAATAACTAAATAATTCATTTCATTTGTAAATATAATACTCCAAAATACTACAAAAGGAGTAAGCTGAATATTCTCCATTTTTTAAGCTACCACTCCAAATTGCTGTTTAAACAAAGACTTTTGTGGGTACAGAGGAAATAAACCCAGAAATTTTTACCCAGCAGACCTGGTGAGCTGTAGGTATTGTGATAGCTGCCACTAAAGAGGATTTTCACCCATAAGCCAAGGAAGGCTTAGCTCATATGCCCCAAATTTTACTCCTTGGCCTAAAAATGCCTTTAGCAAGTTTAAATGTCTTGCATTTTTGGCAGTTGAGTCGAAGTTTTAAAAAAATCATCAGTTTTACGAGTTCTTCTTTGGTATTTAGTCCTTTTGGCAAAATGGATTTTTCTCATTTGAACTCAGCTCACATGCAAGGAGTTTGGTCTAAGACTGAGTCCTCATATTAAAGAGTAAGCAAAGTTCATTCCCATTTTGTCCTTTCCTACAGCACGGCTGTTATTAAGTTAATAGAATTCTTTCTTTAGTAATAGTATTGTATATTTTAGGATTCTGGATCAGAAATGTAAAAAAATACCCTCAAATTCATTTTTTCAGACTTTTAAAAGGTAACAAACACAGATTCAAATTTCAAGTTAACATTTTTGAACAAACTGTATAAGCTACACTTTCTGCTGTTTGGGAATGTAAGAGGATTTTTGGTGGGGGGGAATGTTTGTTGTGTGGCTTACATGGCCTCTGGTCAAAGTTGCCATTTGGGCTTATGCTTGATCTCTTGTACAAATGTCCTTCTCTCCCCTTTCAATGACTAAATCTACATACAGCCCATGGTTCATCAGTATTCACATTTTAATCAGTCCCAAGACTAAACATAGAATTGAAGAAAACTTTTAACCTGTAATATACATGTATTAGTTGATGTTATGCATTTCTTAAGTTGTGCATCACATTAAGAAAACACTTGAATGAAAGGGCAAATATGTAGTGTTTTAAAATCCAAATCCTAACGCCACTTGTGGAAAGAGTTATAGCTAAAAAAAAAAATCCCTTTTCAGGAATTTGACAATCAACTTGCCCTCTGTTCTGCATTATGCATCTTAAGATATGTTTAAAGTCTTTGGGCTACTTTCCAATGTTACAAGGACCCAGTTTTGTTGGTTTCTCTGTTTATTTTAAGGTCCAATTTTCAAAACAACCTCTTAGCTGGGAAGAAACTAAACAATTAGATAATTAGCTTTAAAGCATATTTTGTAATATCCTTTTTAAAAATACTACCTTTTCAAGTTACAGAGATGCCAGCACCTCACAGATAGAGAACACTGCCCTCATTTTACAGAGTACTGAGATCTAGCTGGTAAGCCAAGATATATATCTGCTTTTAGCAAAACAAATTTAAAGAATAGTGATAATAAACATGAGTGTTTCAAAATAATGTGGATATATATCTCTAATTTTGAGTATGTTGTTAACACATAACGAATGTGGAGAAAAATAAAAATATTATATATAATATATAATTATAATATATAACTGAGTCGGGAGGATCTGCTGGAGACAGGATAGGCTGCCTACTCCAGTATTCTTGGGCTTCCTTTGTGGTTCAGCTGGTAAAGAATCCACCTGCAATATGGGAGACCTGAGGTCAATCCCTGGGTTGAGAAGATCCCCTGGAGAAGGGGAAGACTACCCACTCCAGTATTGTGGCCTGGAGAATTCCATGGACTGTACAGACCATGGGGTCGCAAAGAGTCAGACATGACTGAGCAACTTTTACTTTCACATAATTATAATTAGTATAGTATATGTTATATATGATATAACAATTATATATAATTATATGCTATATATAATTCTAGTATATATATCAACTATATATTATATATAGTTATATCTGCTATAATGTATATATGTGTGCATATATATGTGTGTGTATATATATATATATATATATATATGTATAATCAAGAGACAGGCTAATTTGACTATTTGGACTCTGAACATTCCTAGTCTTCATTCCTAAGAATAATACCAAAAAATCAAGATTTCTCTCACAGTCCAGTGGTTAAAATTCCACAATTCTACTTCAGGGGCCTCAGGTTCCATCTTTGGTCAGGGAACTAAGATCCCACATGCCATGCAGTGCAGCCAAAAAAAAGAGAGAATACTAAAAACGAATATGAGGCTTGAGTGCTACATGAATTTTGTAAAGAACTAGCTTTGAGAATTTGATTCAGTAGACATTTATTGATGCCTGCCATGTTCAAGGCAGTGTGCCAGACACTAAGGAAGTATTGAATTTCCTTTATCAAACAATCTTCAAATTCCAGTAACTAAGCACTTAAGTCACAGGCCAGTGTAGTCAGCAAGTGTTGGCAGGATGATGGGGTGACCCAAGCTTTATCTAGTCTGTAGCTCCATGTGACAGACTGGCTGGATTCTCAAGAACCCAGCCTGAGTTGGAGATGGCAGAGTAAATTAGTCAGGGTAAGTTATGCACAGTGGTCTGCTGGAGTCAGTTCATTCAGGGTCACAAGAGCCAGTGGTTAACATCACTTCCCAACTCTACTTTCAGTGACATCATTTTAATAGCTTGAAATTGGCTCATGGTGGAAGTATTTATACTATGGAAATCAGCAAGCTTTACAAATCAGGTTATTTTTGTTTTATTTGTTTCATTTAGAGTTTAAGTTGCTAAACATTTACCAGCACAACTGGTTATATGATCTGCTTTTACAAATAATTCCAATATCTCAGTGAATTGACACAATCCATTTTTATTTCTTGCTCACATCACCATATAATACCAGCTGACAAGGGACTCCACTCCAGGCAAAAACCAGAGATCTGAGTCCTTTCATTGTGGGGCCCCACTGTCTTCACATGGTTTTACCATTACTCTGGGATATCTGCTTTACAGACAGGTGGAGAGAACACAGAGAAGGCCTACTACCTCTTAACTTTTGATGCCTCACCCAAAAGTGACCCTGCTGTGCACTTCCAGTAATGAGAACTAATCACAAGGCCTCACCTAGAAGCAAGAGGGACAGTAAATGCTTGGCAGTGCAAGATAGCAGAGGAAGTGACATCTTAGAGTGATTGAGTGGATGAACAAAAAATTTTGTTTATGGATTCAGGAAAACCTGGATTTAGAAAGTACTCATCACATTGGACAAGCCTCGGTTATGGATGTAAATTTTACCATTCTATTGATCAAAACATGTCATAGGATTAGCCCATATTCAAGGGAAGAGGAAAGAAATGTCACCTCTTGATGCAAAAAGCAGCAAAGTCACATTGCAAAGGAGCATCACAGGAAGATATGATTTTTAATAATCTGCCACAACATACTTCCAGCAGGATTTAAGCAACCTAGCCTGGTGTCTGTTCTTGAAGCTATTTTGTGACTTTGGCTATCTGTGATGTTGGCCCTAGAGACTAATTTAAAGTAATTTTCATAATGGCTGCAAGACATGGGGAGAACCCCAAATTCTTCCCCAGCCTAAATCTTCCAACCCACTCTTAGGTCTCAATTTTTAGGATGTCTTGTTTTCCAGCTGTTTGTCTACTGGTCATTTCCTCTGTAACAGGCTTCTGACTTTTAAAAATTGAGGTATTGTTGATGTACAATATTAAGTTTCAAGTATAAAACATAGTCCCCTTCATGGATCACTGCCATGTCATGGCAAAGGGGCTGGCATAACTCAATGAAATTATCAGCCACACCACGCAGGGCCATCCGAGATGGACAGGTCATAGTGGATAGTTCTTACAAAACATGGTCCACTGGAGTAGAGAATGGCAAACCATTCCAGTGTACTTACTGTGAGAACCCCACTAACTATATAAAAAGGCAAAAAGATATGACACCGGGATGAGCTCCCCCTCAGGTCAGAAGGTGTCAACTATGCTACTGGGGAAGAGCGGAGGGCAATTACCAATAGCTCCAGAAAGAAAGAAGCAGCCAAAGCGGAAACGACACACAGTTCTGGATATGACTGGTGATGAAAGTAAAATCTGATGCTGTAAAGAACAATATTGCATAGGAACCTGGAATATTAGGTCCATGAATCAAGGTAAGTTGGATGTGGTCAAGCAGGAGATGGCAAGAGTAAACATTGACATCTTAGGAATCAGTGAACTAAAATGAATGGAATGGGCAAATTTAATTCAGATGACCATTATATCTACTACAGTTCAGTTGCTCAGTCGTGTTCAACTCTTTGCAACCCCATGGATTTTAGCACGCCAGGCCTCCCTGTCCATCACCAACTCCTGGAGTTTACTTAAACTCATGTCCATTGAGTCGGTGATGCCATCCAACCATCTCATCTTCTGTCGTTCCCATCTCCTCCCGCCTGCAATCTTGCCCAGCATCAGGGTATTTTCAAATGAGTCAGCCCTTCGAATCAGGTGGCCAAAGTATTGGAGCTTCAGCTTCAATATCAGTCCTTTCAATGAATATTCAGGACTGATTTCCTTTAAGACAGACTGATTGGATCTCCTTGCTGTCCAAGGTACTCTCAAGAGTCTTCTCCAACACCACAGTTCAAAAGCAGCAATTCTTTGGTGCTTAGCTTTCTTAGCTTTCAACTCTCACATCCATACATGACTACTGGAAAAACCATAGCCTTAACTAGATGGACCTTTGTTGGCTAAGTAATGTCTCTGCTTTTTAATATGCTGTCTAGGTTGGTCATAACTTTTCTTCCAAGGAGTAAGCGTCTTTTAATTTCATGGCTGCAGTCACCATCTGCAGTGATTTTGGAGCCCAGAAAAATAAAGTCAGCCACAGTTTCCACTGTTTCCCCATCTATTTGCCATGAAGTGATGGGACCGGATGCCATGATCTTAGTTTTCTGAATGTTGAGTTTTAAGCCAGCTTTTTCACTCTCCTCTTTCACTTTCATCAAGAGACTCTTTAGTTCTTCTTCACTTTCTGCCATAAGGGTGGTGTCATCTGCATATCTGAGGTTATTGATATTTCTCCCAGCAATCTTGATTCCACCTCATGCTTCATCCAGCCTAGCATTTCTCATGATGTACTCTGCATATAAGTTAAATAAGCAGGGTGACAATATACAGCCTTGACGTACTCCTTTCCCAATTTGGAACCAGTCTGTTGTTCAATGTCCAGTTCTAACTGTTGCTTCTTGACCTGCATACAGTTTTCTCAAGAGGCAAGTCAGGTGGTCTGGTATCCCCATCTCTTTCAGAATTTTCCACAGTTTATTGTGATCCACACAATCAAAGGCTTTACATAGTCAATAAAGCAGAAGTAGATGTTTTTGCTGGAACTCTCTTGCTTTTTCGATGATCCAGCAGATGTTGGCAATTTGATCTCTGGTTCCTCTGCCTTTTCTAAAACCAGCTTGAACATCTGGAATTTCACGGTTCACATATTGTTGAAGCCTGGCTTGGAGAATTTTGAGCATTACTTGACTAGTGTGTGAGATGAGTGCAACTGTGTGGTAGTTTGAGAACTCTTTGGCATTCCATTTCTTAGGGATTGGAACGAAAACTGACCTTTTCCAGTCCTGTGTCCACTGCTGAGTTTTCCCAATTTGCTGGCATATTGAGTGCAGCACTTTCACAGCACCATCTTTAAGATTGAAATAGCTCACCTGGAATTCCATCACTTCCACTAGCTTTGTTCATAGTGATGCTTCCTAAGGCCTACTTGACTTCACACTCCAGGATGAATGGCTCTACGTGAGTGATCACATCATCATGATTATCTGGGTCATGAAGATCTTTTTTGTAGAGTTCTTCTGTATATTCTTGCCACCTCTTCTTAATATCTTCTGCTTCTGTTAGGCCCCTACAATTTCTGTCCTTTATTGAGCCCATCTTTGCATGAAATGTTCCCTTGGTATCTCTAATTTGCTTGAAGAGATCTCTAGTCTTTCCCATTCTATTCTTTTCCTCTATTTCTTTGCATTGATCACTGAGGAAGGCTTTCTTATCTCTCCTTGCTATTCTTTGGAGCTCTGCATTCAAATGAGTATCTCTTTCCTTCTCCCCTTTGCTTTTTGCTTCTCTTCTTTTCACAGCTATTTGTAAGGCCTCCTCAGACAGCCATTTTGCTTTTTAGAATTTCATTTTCTTGGGGATGGTCTTGATTCCTGTCTCCTGTACAATGTCACGAATCCCCATCCATAGTTCATCAGATATTCTGTCTATCAGATCTAGTCATTTAAATCTATTTCTCACTTCTACTGTATAGTTATAAGGGATTTGATTTAGGTCGCACCTGAATGGTCTAGTGGTTTTCTCTACTTTCTTCAATTTCAGTCTGAATTTGGCAATAAGCAGTTCATGATCTGAGCCACAGTCTGCTCCCAGTCTTGTTTTTGCTGACTGTAGAGAGCTTCTCCATCTTTGGCTGCAAAGAATATAATCAATCTGTTTTCGGTGTTGACCATCTGGTGACGTCCATGGGTAGAGTCTCCTCTTGTATTGTTGGAAGAAGGTGTTTGCTATGACCAGTGCGTTCTCTTGGCAGAACTCTATTAGCCTTTGCCCTGCTTCATTCTGTACTCCAAGGCTAAATTTGCCTGTTATTCCAGGTGTTTCTCGACTTCCTACTTTTGCATTCTTGCCCCCTATAATGAAAAGGACATCTTTTTTGTGTGTTAGTTCTAGAAGGTCTTGTAGGTCTTCATAGAACTGTTCAACTTCGGCCTCTTCTGTGTTACTGGTCGGGGCATAGACTTGAATTACCGTGATACTGAATGGTTTGCCTTGGAAACAAACAGAGGTCATTTTGTTGTTTTTGAGATTGCATCCAAGTACTGCATTTCACTCTTTTGTTGATTATGATGGCTACTACATTTCTTCTAAGGGATTCCTGCCCACAGTAGTAGATATAATGGTCATCTGAGTTAAATTCACCCATTCCAGTCCATCTTAGTTTGCTGATTCCTAGAATGTTGATGTTCACTCTTGCCATCTCCTGTTTGACCACTTCCAATTTGCCCTGATTCATGGACCTAACATTCCAGGTTCCTATGCAATATTGCTCTTTACAGCATCAAACCTTGCTTCTATCACCAGTCCCATCCACATCTGGATGTTGTTTTTGTTTTGGCTCCATTCCTTCATTCTTTCTGGAGTTATTTCTCCACTGATCTCCAGTAGCATATTGGGCACCTACCGACCTGAGGAGTTCATCTTTCAGTGTCCTATCTTTTTGCCTTTTCATACTGTTCATGGGGTTCTCAAGGCACGAATACTGAAGTGGTTTGCCATTCCCTTCTCCAGTGGGTCACATTCTGTCAGACCTCTCCACCATGACCTGTCTGTCTTGGGTGGCCCCACGGGACATGGCTTAGTTTCGTTGAGTTAGACAAGGCTGTGGTCCATGTGATCAGATTGGCTAGTTGTCTGTGACTGTCGTGGTGCCTGCAGCCGTGCACTGAGCACTACCGAGAGGAGCTACCCTGGGCCGGAGGTCAGGGGCGGCGGCAAAGTGGAGCTACCCTAGCCCGAGGTCAGGGGCAGCGGCCGAGAGGAGCTACCGCGAGTCAAAGGTAAGGGGTGGCAGCTGTGCTTTGTAGGAGCAGCCGTGAAGAGAGAATCCGCTTCCAAGTTAAGAGAAATCCGGGTAAGATGGTGGGCACTGAGAGAGGGGATCAGGGGGCAGACAGGCTGAAACTACAGTCACGGACAACTAGCCAATCTGATCACATGGACCACAGCCTTGTCCATGTTCATTAGTTTGTTTTATTTTTTAGATTGCACATATAAGTGATATCATACAGTATTTGTCTTTCTCTATCTGACTTATTTCACTTAGCATAATAACCTCCAGAGTGCATCCAAGTGGTTGCAAATAGCAACATTTTATTCTTTTTTATGGCTGAATAGTATTCTACTATACATACACCACATCTTCTCTACCCATTAATCTGCTGATGGACACTTGGGTTGCTTCTATGCCTTGGCAATTGTAAATAGTACTGTTGTGAATATGGAGGTGCATGAATCTTTGCAAATTAGTGTTTTTGTTTTCTTTGGATATACATACTCAGGAGTTGAATTGCTGGATCATATGGCAGTTCCATTTTTAGTTTTTTGAGAAACCTCTATATTGTTTTCCATAGTTGCTGCACCAATTTATATTACCACAAACAGTGTGCTGGGGTCCCCCTTTCTCCACTTTCTTGCCAACGTTTGTTATTTGCATTCTTTTTGATAACAGCTATTCTAACAAGTGTGAGGTGATATCTCATTGTTGTTTTTATTTGCATTCCTGTCATCAGAGATTAGAGATGCTAAGCATCTTTTTCATGTTCCTATTAGCCATCTGTTTTGTCTTCTTTGGAAAAAGAATTCAGATTTTCTGCCCCATTTTGTAATTGGGCTGTTTGTTTTCTTAATGTTGAGCTGTATGAATGCCTTATATATTTTAGATGTTAACGTCTTATTGGTCACATAATTTGCAAATATTTTCCACCATTCAGTAAATATTCATTTTGTGGATGGTTTCCTTCGCTGTGCAAAAGCTTTTCAGATTAATTAGGTCCCATTTGTTTATTTTTCCTTTTATTTCCTTTGCTTTAGGGGATAGATACAAAAAACATTGCTACAATTTATGTAAGAGTGTTCTGCCTATGTTTTCTTCTAGAAGTTTTATGGGTTTTTGTCTTACCTTTTAATCTACTTTGAGTTTATTTTTGTATATAGTGTTAGAGAATGTTCTAATTTCATTCTTTTACATGTAGCTGTTCAATTTTCCCAGCACCACTTGTTTGAGAGACTGTCTTTTCTCCACTATGTATTCTTGCATTTTTCATTGTAGTTTAATTGACCATAAGACCGTGGATTTATTTCTGGGCTCTATTGAGCTCCATTGAGCTCTGTGCTTGTTTTTGTGCCAGTGTTATACTGTTTTGATTACTGTAGCTTTGAAGTATAGTCTGAAACTAAGGAGTGTGTTACAGTCAGCTCTGTTCTTTCTCAAGATAGTTTTGGCCATCTGAGGTCTTTTGTTTTTCCATACAAATTTTACAATTATTTGTTCTGGTTCTGTGAAAAATGCCCTGGGTATTTGGAAAAGATTGCCTTGAATTTGTAGATTGCCTTGGGTAATATGGTCATTTTAACAGTATTAATTCTTCCAACTATGAAAATGATGTGTCTTTCTACCTGTTTGTGTTGTCTTCAAGTTCTTTCATCAATGTCTTTTTTTTCTGGCCTCACTGCACAGCATGTGGGATCTTAGTTTCCCCACCAAGCACTGAACCCACACACAGTGCACAGAATCTTAACCACTCAACCACCAGGGAAGTCCCCATCAGTGTCTTATAGTTTCCTAGTACAGGCATTTTACCTCATTAGGTAGGTTTATTCCTAGGTGTTTTATTCTTTTTGATGTAATTATAAATGGGGTTGTTTTCTTATTTTCTTTCTCATAGTTTGTTGTTAGTATATAAAAATGCAACAGATTCCCATCTATCAATTTTGTATCCTGCAACTTTACCATACCAGACTCACTGATGAGCTCTAGTAGTTTTCTGGTGGCATCTTTAGTATTTTCTAGATATAATATTATGTTATCTGCAAACAGTGCCTTCCTTATCAATGTAGATTCCTTGTATTTCCTTTTCTTGTCTGATTGCTGTGACTAGGACTTCCAATACTATGTTGAATAAAAGTGACAAGAGTGAGCATTCTTGTCTTGTTCCTGATCTTAGAAGAAATGCTTTCAGGTCGTCACCATTGAGTATGATGTGAAACTATGGATTTGTCATATATGACCTTTATTACTTTGAAGTATGCTACCTCTATCCCCATTTTTTGGAGACTTTTTCTTATCATAAATGAACGAATGTTGAATTTTGTCTAAAAGTTTTTCTGTATGTATTGAGATGATCATAATTCTTACATTGGTTAATGTGGTGTATCACATTGATTTGTGGATATTGAAAAATCCTTGCGTCCCTGGTATAAACCTTGCTTGATCATGGTATATGATTATTTTCATGTATTGTTGGATTTGGTTTGCTAATATTCTGTTGAGGATTTTTGTATCTATGTTCATCAGTGATATAGACCTGTAATTTTCTTTTCTTGTGGTATCTTTGTCTGGTTTTGGTATCAGGGTGATTCTGGCCTTGTAGAATGATTTCAAAAGCATTCCTTCCTCTGAAATTTTTTGAATAGATTGAAAAGGGTAGGTATTAACTCTTCTCTAAATGTTTGGTAAAATTCACCACCTGTGAAGCCATCTGGTCCTGGACTTTTATTTGTTGGGAGTTTTTAAAAAGTTATTTGTTTCAATTTCATTACTAGGAATGTCTGTTCATATTTTCTACTTCTTCCTGGTTCAGTCTTGGGAGATAGTATATTTTTAGGAATTTTCCCATTTCTTCCAGGTTGTTTATTTCATTGACATATAGTTGTTCATAGTAGTGTCTTATGATCCTTTGTATTTCTGTGGTGTTGGTTGTAACTTCTTTTTCATTTCTGATTTAAGTGATTTGGGCCCTCTTTCTTTTTTTCTTGATGAATCTAACTAATGGTTTATCAATTTTGCTTGTCTTTTCAAAGAGCCAGCTCTTAATTTCATTAACCTTTTCTATTGTTTTTGTCTCTAATTTATTTATATTTACTCTGATATTTACTATTTCTTTCCTTCTACTAACTGGACTTTGTTTTTTCTTTTTCTGTTTCCTTTATATAATAGGCTAAGTTGTTTTTCTGAGATTTTCCTTGTTTCCTGAGGCAAACTTCTCACTTAGAACTGCTTTTTCTGCCTCCCATAGATTTTGGGTCATTGTTTTTTATATTCATTTTTCTCTAGGTGCTTTTTATTTCATCTTTGATTTTTTTCAGTAGCATATTGTTTAGACTCCACATGTTTGTGTGTGTGTATGTTGTACTTTTTTCTTGTAGTTGATTTCTAATCTTATAACATTGTAGTTGAAAAGGATGCTTGGTATTATTTTAATCTTCTTACATTTCAGTTCTGTTCAGTCACTCAGTCATGTCTGACTCTTTGTGACCCAAGGACTGTAGTATGCCAGGCTTCCTTGTCCATCGCCAACTGCCGGAGTTTACTCAAACTCATTTCCATTGAGTCAGCGACGCCATCCAACCATCTCATTCTCTGTCGTCCCCTTCTCCTCCTGCCTTCAATCATTCCCAGCATCAGGGTCTTTTCAAATGAGTCAGCTCTTCGAATCAGGTGGCCAAAGTATTGGAGTCTCAGCTTCAGCATCAGTCCTTCCAATGAATATTCAGGACTGATTTCCTTTAGGATGGATTGGTTGGATCTCCTTGCAGTCCAAGGGACTGTCAAGAGTCTTCTCCAACACCACAGTTCAAAAGCATCAATTCTGCGCTCAGCTTTCTTTATAGTCTCACTCTCACATCCATACATGACTACTGGAAAAACCATAGCCTTGACTCGGTGGACCTTTGTTGGCAAAGTAATGTCTCTGCTTTTTAATATGCTATCTAGGTTGGTCATAGCTTTTCTTCCAAGGAGCAAGTGTCTTTTAATTTCATGGCTGTAGTCACCATCTGCAGTGATTTTGGAGCCCCCCAAAATAAAGTCAGCCACTGTTTCCACTGTTTCCCCATCTATTTGCCAGGAAGTGATGGGACTGGATGCCATGATCTTAGTTTTCTGAACGTTGAGTTTTAAGCCAACTTTTTCACTCTCCTCTTTCACTTTCATCAAGGGGCTCTTTGATTCTTCCTCACTTTCTGCCATAAGGGTGGTGTCATCTGCATATCTGAGGTTATTGTTATTTCTCCAGGCAATCTTGATTCCAGCTTCTGCTTCATCCACCCTGGCATTTCACATGATGTACTCTGCATAGAAGTTAAATAAGCCAGGTGACAGTATACAGCCTTGACGTACTCCTTTCCCAATTTGGAACCAGTCTGTTGTTCAATGTCCAGTTCTAATTGTTGCTTCTTGACCTGCATACAGATTTCTCAAGAGGCAGGTAAGGTGGTCTTCTTACATTTACTGAGACTTTTTTGTGGACTACCATGTGATCTATCCTGGAGAATGTTCCATGAGCACTTGAAAAGAAGATGTATTGTGCTGCTTTCAGATGGAGTGTTCTTTATATATATATAAAGATTATTTGGTCTGTCATTTAAGGTCAGGGTTTCCTTATTGATTTTTTTGTCTGAATGATCTGCCCACAAAGTGGGGGTGTTAAAGTCCCCTACTATTATTGTGTTGCTGTCAATTTTTCCTTTTATATCTGTTAATACTTGCTTTATGTTTTTAGGTGCTCCTATGTTGGGTACATATATATTTACAATTGTTATATATTCTTCTTGGATTGATCCCTTGATCATTACGTAATGCCCTTCCTCATCTCTTGTAACAGTCTTTATTTAAAGTCTATTTTGTTTAAGTATTGCTTACTAGGCTTTCTTTTGATTGCCATTTGCATGGAATGCCTTTCTCCATCCCCTTACTTTCAGTCTGTGTGTGTCTTTATATCTGAAATAAGTCTCTTGTAAGCAGCAGAGCTGGGTCTTATTTTTGTATCCATTCAGCCAATCTGTGTCTTTTGATAGGAGCACTTATTCCATTTACATTTAAGGTAATTGTTGACATGTATGTTCTTATTATGGGCTTCACAGGTGGTGCAGTGGTAAAGAATCCGTCTGCCAATGAAGGAGATGCAAGAGATGTGGGTTTAATCCCTGGGTCAGGAAGACCCCCTGGAGTAGGAAATGGCAACCCACTCCAGTATTCTTGCCTGGAAAATTTCATGGACAGAGTAGCCTGCCAGGCTACAGTTCATGGGGTTGCAAAAAGTCAGATGTGACTGAGTGACTGAGCACACACATGTTATTATTGCAATCCTGTTAATTTTTAGGGCATTGTTTTGTAGTCTTTTTTGTTTCTTTCTTCTTTTGTTCTTTCTCTAATGATTTGATGATCGTCTTTACTGTTCTGTTTGTATTCTTTTATTGTTTTTGTGTGTGCATCTATTATAGGTTTTTGGTTTGTGGTTACCATGAAGTTTTTATACAGCAATCTCTCTATATATGTGATTATTTCAAGTTGCTGATCTCTTCATTTCAAATGCATTTTAACAACCCTTTATTTGCATTCTCTTCGCCTCATGTTTACTCTTTTTGATATCATATTTTACGTCTAATTGTTTTGTGTTTCCCTCAACTGGGTATCATGGATGTAGATGATTTTACTACTTTTGTCTTTTAACCTTTCTACTAGCTTTTTGTATGAATTATTTCCTACTTTTACTGTATGTTAGGCTACTAACTTCTTGAAATCTAGGCCTGCGTCTTTCCCTCCTGTATATCTCCAACAATGCCAAGCACATCTTTGCATATATCAGACTTCAATAAATGTTGATTCAAATTGACTATCCTAATACTGATCAACCTTTTCTTCTTGATTTGCCCCAATGTAAAATTATTTCTGATAATCATTTTGAGTTTTGATCTCATTATCATTCAGGGAATAAAAGCAAGTAAAATAATACTGAGGTCTCCTATAGAATTCCTGAAAACTGTACTTTGTTTCCAGCCACACTGTTTCTCACAGACAAGTACCATCCTTTATCTGTTGTCTATGCCTGTGGTCAGACTTCTAAGAGTAGCCTAAGGAAGACCAAATACTTAGTGGGCACTGGGTAGAGCCACTGGAAGAATCAAAAGCAAAACTTTCCACCACTGGATTTTCAAAAAACACAAAAGAATGGACCTCAGTATTATAGAGGGCTATGAGCCCTATGTGGGAAAACACCATAAAAGATGAAAGAAGAATAGCTAACACAGCATTGCCAAAACACACACATACCTCTGTCCCCTTACTCCAACCTGAAGTGACTATAGATTACAGTGAAGCCATTGGGGAAATTATTATAATTCCAATTATATTCTACTTGATTCCAATGCTGCCTCATACTCCATCTACTCCCACCTATAAAGTGTGTCAATATATTCACTGATAATTCCGAGGCAGATTTTGTCTTTTAGATGTGTTTGTAGACCTCCCTCCACTCTTGTGAGTCCTACTGATTCCAAGATGGGGCAGTTTCAGATGAGTTCAAATACTTTGCCCACCAAGGTAAATTGGATATCCATGCAGTTTTAATTTCTCCTTTTCCCCTTCCCTGCTTGTGATTTGGGGAATTAGCAAGGCTTCTCAATCTGCTTTTCTATAAAGTTGGGCTATCCATTCACATAAAAGGGAAAATCTGTGAAAAACATTGAGATATTTTTTTCAGGGCTGACCCAGCTTGAGTCAGATTTTTATGCCTCACCCATTCCCAAAGATGCTTGTGGAGGAGTAGCTCCTTCCACCCTAAGGTTTTCTCTGGGACAGAAAGAGCCCACCTTTCATTTTCCTTCCAGCTTATTCTTGTCTCACTGCCCATATTTTATTTTACCATGTAATTTTTTGTTTTTCTTTTTGCTGCAAGTTGGATGTTAAATTTTTTAAAATGTAGTGAGTTGCTTGCATTTGAATTAAAAATCTTTAAAATGAATGAATGAATAGCCATCCATGTGAACTGTTTATCATAAATAATTGATTCAAAGAAGAACAATTATCTATAGAGGATCCATACTTCTACCATATAATTGCTATATTCTTAATAGCTTCATTGAAGTATAATGAGCATAAAATATTCTGCACATATTTTTTCTTTTTTAATTGGTGGCAAATGGCTTTATAATTTTGTGTTGGTTTCTGCTGTACAACAATATGACTCAGTCATAACTGTATATATTCCTTTCCTCCTGAGCCTCCCTCCACTCCCTTGCACATATTTAAAGTATACAATTTGATAAATGTTTGCATATATGTATAGTGGTGAAGCCATCTTCACAATAAAGGTAACGAACATATCTGTCACCTCCAAAACTTTCCTCATGACCTTTTATAATGTCTCCTTCCCACTCCTTATATAGCCCTGCCCATCCCCACACCCATCTCCAAACTGGTAGGAATAGGCACTATTAATTATTCCTGGCCCTGTGTGACTACTGGACACTCTTTCCTCTAAACCTTGGGGAAATATAAGCTTGAGTATAGTGCCTTAGATCACTTGGCCGTACTGACGTGCTCCCTCTAAACCTTTGGGATGGTTCTTTCCCCAGCCTTGTGTAGTTTCCTCACACATATGCTGATCAGTACTCTGTGCTGTTCTGTGCTTAGTCACTCAGTTGTGTCCGACTCTTTGTGACCCCATGGACTGCAGCCCGCAAGGCTTCTCCAGGCTAGAATACTGGAGTGGGTTGCCATGCCCTCCTCCAGGGGATCTTCCCAACCCAGGTCTCCCACATTGCAGGAGCGTTCTTTACTGTCTGAGCCACCAGGGAAGTCCGATCAGTACTCTACTAAATACTTAAGGGAGGTCCTCCACAGCTCTTCTGAGTTTTCTCTCTGTATACATCTCATCTCTACATTGCGAACTCCAGTTTCTTTGATATCCCTGGATCCTGAGCTCCATTTATTCAACTCAAGGATTCTTCTCCCCAACCTCCATGTTCTTCCTCCCTGCACTATGACCTGGATACATTCTACAAGCAGTAAGTAGGAGTGATTATAGAGATTACTTCCTTTGTTTACTTTCAGGGATCACTGTCCTTATTAGCCTGCTGTCCAGTTTCTTAAAAACCATGGTTTCATATATTTTGTCCAATTTCTTTTTTTAGCAACTTGAAAAGCACACATTTATTGTGTCATTCCTGTAGGTCAGGAGTTTTGAGAGAGCTTAGCTGTGTCCAATTTCTTAGTTGTTTAAGATGGGAAGATAAATCTTCTCCATCTTGGCTACAAGAGGAAGTTCCTCATAGTACTTTTGTTGCTATAAAATATTTAAAGGGCAATAAAAATTTCCACTAATAAACTGTAGGAAAATGTTTTTCATGAATTTATTAAGCAGATCTAGAAGGCAAATTTAATTTCCCAACTTCTTAAATACAAGGGTATGGGACTATTAAGAAGATAAATTTTCATTATAACTGCATTTGAAGGAAAATGGATGAATGAATAAAATTTAGAAGTGAGTAAATAAAGAGACATGGTTGCCAATTTCTTTCCATTTCTCCATGCTTTCATACTACCTGTTCTCCAATATCTGCCCATTCTCCTCAGTTTAAACTTTACCACCCAAGCCATCCATATATACATTAATCCACTTATGAAAGACTACTGAGTGTCACGGATGAAAATTAACTATAAAACAGGGAACCTCTTGCAAGTTGCTCATATATGGTGGTTGAGAGTTCTATTGTCATATGAATGTGAATAAAATGATGAGGCAATGTGGAAGGTGGAGTCATTAGCTTGGGGTGGGATTGAGGAACAGATCGAGGAAGGCCTCTCCTGGAAGGATACATTTGAAGTGGGTCTTAAAGAATGAGTAGCATTTGGCTAGGTGCGGATGGGATAGAGGAGGCATTAGAGAGAGAGGGAATGAGCCAAGGTAAGCGTGGTAAAAAGATCAGCCCTATTTCTAAAGTGGTGAAAAACTGAGCATTGTTGAAGTCTAAGGGGTGGAGGGAGGTGTGACTTGTCAGGAAAATAAGCTGCAGAAGTGGTTGGGGCCAGACTAAGAACTGTGAGTACTAAGCCAAAGAGTCTGGATTTTAATCTTCCAACAACCTGAAATTTCAGAACAAGAAGGTGGCATGATCATATGTGGGTCCTGGACTCTCTAGGAGAGGAAAGTAGCAAGAGGGTTCTTCAGGAGGCTGCTGAAGCCATCCAAAACAGTATGTGTGGACTAATCTGAGAGACATTTCTGCAAGAGAACCCACAGTGTATGGTGACTAATTGCTCACCCCAAGAATGAAAGATGGGAGGACTTGAGGATAAGCGCCTCTGGGTTTTCCAGTTTGAGAGAATTGGCAAATGCCATGTCATTAAGATGGAGATGGAAGGCAGAATAGACTTAAATTATCTTTTAGTCTCACTGAGTTTGGAGTTTTTATGAGCCACTCAGGTGGAGAATTAGAGCAGCCATGTAGACCCCAAGAGAGAGGTTTGAGAATTAATAGTTGTGGTTAGAATGATCAAAAATTGGTTTGATCATAGTGCATAAAGTAAGAAGGAAATGAAGGTATTATTCCTGTTTTCTTAGAAATTTTAATAAAGGACATTATACTTTAAATTTCTAGCAAACAAACATGTTCATGCAGGCCAGTTCCTAAGTATCCCAGTGTGAGAATTAGATTCTGCCATAATATTCTCTCAGTGAGCAAAGGAATTTAAGGTATTCTAATCAGCCTTCATGAATTCTAGAATTTTATGGGGCATAATGATGTTTAGTGAAAATGAAAATATCAGACATGAAGCATATATTGTGATAGACTTTCTAAGCAGTGACCATTGGAAAAGTTAGAGGGGTAGCTGTAAGAGTTTCTTTAGGAGTCAGTACTGAGCCCTTTTTTTCAAGGAGTTGCTATTTTAAGGTCAGTTCTGATTTAAATATTCCTGTTACTAAATAAACAGAGGAACTTGGGTCAGCCTGAGTCAGCCTCACACCCTCAACTGACTTCATCAACCAAGACACATTCTAACTTGGCCATTTTATGAGCCTGTGAAAGTGAGATCTATTTGAGGAAGAAGTGATTTGGTTTGACCTTCAGGCAGTGGAAAAGAAAACACTTGCCACTTCAGGAGGACTTCCTCAGAGGAAGTTCTGCCTCAGACAGTAGAAACCCTTGGCATTTCTCAGGCTCTTGAAATGTCAGAAATATTAGCTACAACATTTGTATTCAGGAGGACAACTTGTTTGAGCATTATTGGTGGACACTTTTGTTAGTGCCAGTTAGTCCAAAGCTCTTACCAAGTTCTTTCCTTCCTTAACTCCCCTGGTCCAAGGTGAGCAGTGTCATACATCATGAGGAGGTTCCTGGTAATTCTCTTGTCCAAGGCTACAAGATATGGACAGAGAGAATGAAGAACTTGTGTTTCTTGGCTCCAAATCCAGTCTCCAAAAGGAGGCATGGTCTTATTCCTCTGTTCCAAAGTCAAACATCCCATAGCACGATCACTCAGTTTACAGACTGAGACAAGATTTGTTGTTTTTTATGTCTTTCAGGGAAGTATCTACCATCAAGAAACTCTTGTTTAAGTGCCATCTACTATGAATGATTTTTAAATACACTTTAGATTACAAAATAGCCAGGATTTGCAATCACACACTTTAAAAGTTGTCTTCTTCATATTATTGGAAGTTATGTCAGCAGAAATTTTAAAAATGCAAGCATAAACTCTCTTCAGGAACCTCTAGACCTGCTAACATAATGCTGAGAGGAGACAGTCTTGTCACTTATACCAGAGTAATTGGAAGGTACTTGAAAAGGTAGAAGTTGATCTTCAGAAAGCTTAGAAATTTATGGTAAGTGAAGCCTGTTCCTGGAATCTAGGGCTTTCTGGAAGCTGGGAAGAAAGTGCTTAAAAATAATGATGAATGGTCAGCTATATGCCACACCTATAGATGGCCAGTGTGAGTCTTCCACAATGAACTTGGACAGAAATACACAGAATGCTCAATGGAGTAAAAGCCTTGAGCCATTTATTGCCAAAATAAACTCTGGGTAATGATGAGTCATCTTTAAGGATGTGGTGCAAAAGTTTAGGGACAAGGAGTTCACACTCAAAAGACCACCACCCTGTCCCAAACTGTTACTGATCTCTGAACTTCTACCACCAGTCACTCCCCAGCCTCCCTCTTCTTGAACTTTATGGAAGAAAAACATATGCTACTACCAAGATGTGAATCAATTAACCAGACTGGTTCCCTAGTTATTATCTGGGCCATTTTGGTAAAGCAGAAGGTAAAGAGCCCCACATAAAACTCCATCTCCTTTGCAGTTTTGGTCACTTGCTATGTCGTTATCTTAGGGGATTCCTGATTACACTGAGGTGAGAATACCTTATAATATGTTACATTTTTGGTCACTTTATTAGATATTTATTATGTTCCAGGATTTGTGCTTAGCATTTTATGAATATGTTCCTTATAAAAAGGTCCTGAGAAGTGGGTAGAATACTTATTTTACAGATGAGGAAACTAAGCTTCCTTGAAGTTAAGTGACTTAAGCAAGGTCACTGAGACTCAAACCTGGGTTTGTGTAACTCCGCTGTTGTATTCTGCCTAGACTTTTGTTACATTTCTAACGAGTCATAATGATGTTTTCCTCCATACTTAATCATAAAACTATGGCTTCTCCTCAGATAACTTTTAAATGACTTTCCACTAAGTAGTGTTTAGTGTTCATACTCATTCATTCTCACTATTTAATTCAGTCTCCCTCAGGGCCAACTTTTGTCCCTGTTTGCCTGGACAAACTTTGCTCCAACCAAACTAAAATATTTCATGTTCTCATATACCCCCAACATTTTCCAATGTGCATTCTTTTTTTGAGAGCAGAAAGATGAGGATAGTGTATAGAAAGAGCTGCATGGTGTCCATTTCTGCTCACTGTTGGGACAGACAGAAGCTGAAGAGATTGTTTTAAGGAGGGCTTTGTCAGATATTAGACATTCAACATAGCTTCATGTCTGTGTGGATGACCCTGGAAAACAAAAGGCCATTCTCTCCAATTCTCCATAGAATTAGTAAGGCTTCAGTACCAAGAGTCAAAGGGACCACTATAGCAGCACAGATAAGTACCCAGGAGGTATACCATAGAAGGGGTGATGGTTCTGCAAAGTGGGCATGGCTGGGATGTTGTCCCTTTCAAAACATTGGGTAAAGGCCAGACTGGAAGAATAAGAGAAAACAGTGCATGAACACATGTAAAACACCCCTTAAGGTCCTGGGAATAACTGAAATGACTTGAGAGGGAGGTAGTTCAGGGGCCAAGTCCAAACATTATCCAGAGATGTCAAAGAAATATGAGTTATCCCCATTCTGTGAACTCACCTTCATTTGGACCAACCAGCTGGTGGAGCTTGGATAAAATTGAGGTATATAGTTTGTTCATTTGGAAGACTTGTATTAAATACCTAAGATGTGCCAGACACTATGCAAAGCTCTGAGGTTCCAAAGACAAATAAGACCTAAGCCTTGCCCTCTGAAGCCTTACATCATGATAACAAGTCTACTCCTTTTCCCTGCAAGAGATTTTGTCCTGGAAATCTCTTAGACTTTTGCCCCAAGATTTCCACCAGTGGCCACTAAGATTGTATTCTGAGCATAGAATATGATATGAATAGCAACCCCTTGTGTTATGCCTTGAGCAACCTCACTTGGTGGCCCTATTTGCCCACATATTTGCCACCTAAAATATCTTCCCCTGCAACTGTGCCTTTCGACTCCTTCCATATGCATCTATGATCTGAACTCCTTTCTCTATCCTCATGTCCCTCCTTACCACAACCCCCGAGGTGTTCCCTTTCCTCAGACATTCTTTGGTACATTCTGTCTACAATGGTGACCTGAAAATTAAACAAGGCCTGCATGCCCCCTGTCTTGCTCAATGTTTTCTTTTACTATTATTTTCGCCCTGTGCTCTTATTCAGCTCTTGGCCAGCCTGACTCTTATTTCCTTGGATGGTTTTCAGTTGTAAGGGTAGAAACTGTGTCCTATCCATCTTTGTATCTCCCTACAGGGCTTGCACATAATTGAAATTCACTAGGACAAACGAAGAAAGTACTGTTTAAAATGAGAAACCTTTTAAAGAGTGGAAGATGCCAGTTGAAATGGAGTGTCTATGACAAAAATCTTCGGTCAATAAGTTTTTCAAATTCTTTCAGTTGTTGACTCTCAAATATTTATGCTAATGATAACCAGGAAAAGCACAGATGTTGGACATGTACCAAAATGAAGATTAATTCTAGCCAACTAATTCTTTTCACCAAACTTTCTATAAGAGCATCTAATAAGAAGAGGCTCAGGCACCACTGATCTCTCTTTCTTTCTCAGGTTCAAACCATTAGTGGGAGGTCCAAAGAACAGTGATCTGAGGGTACCGGACGAAGATGGCAAAGGAAGGGAAAAAGGGAAAGATCTGAAAATTAAAGATGATGTATAATTGTTGATGTAGAGCTTGGATTTAGAAACTTAGACAAGATCAGCTAAGGTCATTTCCATTTAATTACTTAAGTAATTTTATTCTTATAAAGAATAGCTACTTTTTTTCAAAAAAAGAAGGAAGGAAAGAAAGAGAGAGAAAAGCAAAGAGAAGAAAAGAGGGAAAGAGAGAAGGAAGGAGGAAGGAGTGAGGAGAGAGCACAATTGAGCAGAACATTAGGGGAAGGGGGGATCTCGAAACAGACCACTGCTTGCCTTTTTGTTATTTTATTGAAGTTCAATGTGCTTGAATTGACACAAGAGTCTGGAATGCTCTGAAACTCTGATTAAGGGGACAGTCTCCTTGGGTAATTTAAACTTCCTTTCTCATTCATAAGCTCAACCACAAGGTTAAACTGGCACCCTGTTCTTTTTGAATTTCATGAGTAAAGAACGCACTGAAAACCCATTACTCTAGCCAGAATGAGTGATATTTCCTCCAGATCTACTTTCTGACAAATAGTACATCCTAAACCAGGTAGCTGACTAAGTCCTTAGTCACAGAAACAGAAGTTTTTCATCTGAAGTCAGTCTTTTCTTCTCTGAGTTGGCCAGGCTGGCCCATCTGCTCCGGGACACTGGAGCCCCATGAGTAAATTAGAAACCTAACTTCAAGGGAGTGAGATACTCAGAGAAAAACCCCAGCATCCTGTAATCTCTAATTGTAGCACCACACAAGGACATTTAGGAAAGAAAATGCAAATAGTTTGACATAGACTAAGAATTAGTAGGCTCTGTGGTCTGATACTAGGGAGTCTGGGAAGACCTTAATGTCACCTCCCCCCACAGGACTGTGGTCTGCTGACGTAAGGCTCTCATCCCTCCTCAAAGGTCAAGTGATTAAGGCCCCAATGTGTTGTTAGTCACATCTTCATGTGAATGCATAACTTGAAATAGGTTTGGAGAGAAGAAGAGAGTAAGAAGAACAATATAGCTTACAGGGTATATGTGACACCTCAAGTCAGAACCTTGGAGAGCTAGGTGCCTTTGGGAAAGTTGTTTCGTGTCTCTGTAGATCATGATAGTTGATCTAACTTAATGATCTTATCTCCCTCTCCCCTTCCTTCCTCCCTTTCTTCCATTCCCTGTCTCTCCTCCTTTTCTACAAGTATTTGTTCAACCCCTATTATGACTTGGTCCTATGGCATTGGGAATATAACTAGAAGTAAAATAGACAGGGAAGCCTGGCGTGCTTCAGTCCATGGGGTTGCAAAGAGTTGGACACGACTGAGTGACTGAACAACAACAAAAATAGGTTAAGTCTCCATCCCACGTAACTTACATTCTGGTAAGGAAAACACAACAAACAAATAAATAGATCTATAATACAGATAGGCCTCGGTTTACATTGTTCCGATTTACATGAATTTCAATCACCATAGTTTAGTTAAGAATGGTCACCCAATAGCACACTTCAAATTTCAGTGATTACCATATACTAATTAAGAGCAATTGCATAAAATACAAATTTCACTGTTATCTCTCTAGTCCACAAATGTGTGTTATGGTATGGTCAGTGACAAATCACATCCTTTTTTTCTCTTTTTTTAGAAAAATATTTATTTGTTTGCCTGGGGCTAGTCTTAGTTGACAAGGGACTTTTGATCTTCCTTGCAGCATGTGGATCTTTCTTAGTTGCAGCATGCAAACTCTTAGTTGCAGCATGTGGGATCCCGTTCTCTGACCAGGGAACAAACCGAGGTCCCCTGCATTGGGAGTGCAGAGTCTTAGCCACTGGACCACCAGAGAAGTCCCACCAGTCATTCTTTTCAAAGTCAGTCAGTGGCCAGTCACTGCTCATCTGTTGTTCAGTTCACACAAGAACAGCAAAACATGTAGTTCAGTTGCCTCCTTTTCTTCCAGTGACAGAGAAGTATTGAAGGCACAATAATTCAACTCTTAAAACACTACTGCTATTGGATAATGCTCCAGGTCACCTTGATTCTCTTGAATAGAAATGTGAAAGTTTGTTTTTTACCACCAAACACAACTTCATCTAATGGACCCTGGGTTTTTTCAACCTTTAAAGCTTGGTAGATGGGCTTCCCTCATGGCTCATCTGGTAAAGAATCTGCCTCTAATGTGGGAGACCTGGGTTCGATCCCTGGGTTGGGAAGATCCCCTGGAGAAGGGAAAGGCTATCCACTCCAGTCTTATGGCCTAGAGAATTCCATGGACTGCATAGTCCATGGGGTCGCAAAGAGTCGGACATGACTGAGTGACTTTCACTTACTCAGATGGACTTTATTAACAGGTTATTGGTGATAAAAACTGTAGATATATATATATATATATATATATATATATATATATATATATATATATATAATTTCATGCAATTTTTTAGCTGAATTTTGAAAGAAATACAAGTCATACAGTTGAAAATATTCAAGTATATGGCAAGTAGTATGCACACAGCATGTCAGAAACTTTTACTGCTCTGTGTAAGTAACTTTACAAGTTTTTAATAGAAAGTAACATGGACATGGACATGAACTTGGCAAGCTCTGGGAGATGGTGAGGTACAGGGAAGCCTGGCATGCTGCAGTCCATGTGGTCAGGAAGAGTCAGACATGACTTGGCGACTGAATAGTAGAAAGCAAAAGGAGTTATAGAATAAAAAGCTGACTGTGAGATTAAGGGAATAGTGCCTCTGTTTGAGAGGCTCTAGATTTGCAGCCAGAGGAACTTGAAAAAGCAACTTTATGGGCTTAAATGAAGAAAGTGAGTGTGACTTGTGATGAAAAGGATGAAGATGTCCCAGAGGAAAGCACACCAGCAAAAACTTCACATTAAAGGAACTCTTAGAGATTTTTCATGACGTTGGAAACACAAAGGACAGAATGTTGGAAGCTGCTCCAAACTTAAAAAGGGGAATGACTGTTCACCAAGGAATATAAATAATGTTTTCTCCATGTCATAAGTTTTACAATGAGAAGAAAGAGGCAAGCACTGTTCGCACTACTCTTTATAAGTTATTTCAATTGGTAAATATATATATATATATATGTAATATAAAATTTACCATTTTAACCATTTTTAAATGTAAAGTATCATTAAGTATGTTGACATTGTTGTACAACCATCACCAATATCCATGTCCAGAACTTTTTAATTATCCTATACTGAAAATCTGTATTCATTAAATACTAATTCCCCATTGCCTTTCCCCCAGTTCCTGGTAGCCTCTATTCTACTTTCTTTCTCAATGAAATTCACTACTCAAGATACCTCATATAAGTGGAGACATATAGTATATATCTTTTTGTGACCGACTTTTTTCACTCAGCATAACGTCTTTTTAATTTAATTTTTTAAATGCATTTTACTTTATTTATTTGGCTGCATTGAGTCTTAGATGTAGCACACAAGCTTATTGACCAGCAGCATGTGGGATCTTGTGGGATCTTAGTTCCCTGACCAGAGATTGAACCTGTGTCCCCTGCATTGGAAGGCAGATTCTTAACCACTGTACCACCAGGGAAGTCCCCACAAAATAATGTGTTTAAGGTTCATTAATGTTGTAACATATGTCAGAATTCACTTTCTTTTTTAGGCTGAAAAATATTCCAGTATATGTATATACTACATTTTATTTATCCTATTTTTAGATTGTTCATACATTTTGGCTATCATGAATAATGCTGCCATGAATATTGGTGTGCAAATATCTATTCAAGTCTTTAGTTTTTAATTCTTTCATACATACACCTAAATGTGAAACTAGAATTGTTGAATCATAGTATAATTCTATGTTTAATTTTTTGAGGAGCTGCCATGCTATCTTCCATAGTGGCTGTACCTCTTTACGTCTCTGCAACAACACACAAGGTTCCAGTTTCTCCACATCCTCAACAACACTTGTTATTTTGTTTTTCTTTTTAAATTAACAGCCATCTTAATGGATTTTGCAACAGTACCTCATTGTGTTTCTGATTTGCATTTCAGTAATGATTTAGAGATGCTGAACATCTTTTCACATACCTTTTGGCCACCGGTATATCTTCTTTTGAGAAATGTCCATCCAACTTTTATGTTTTCTATAAAGAAACAGAACATTTAAATTCTTGATACTCCTAATGTTTTAAATTACAATGTAGTAAGTAAATCTTTATTATACAAGTTTTTTCACATTTCTATATATGTTTATAATCAATGATAGGAGAGTTTTTAATGTTTTGACCAAAAGTTTTAATGGTCTTTCGTGGAGCAATCATAATTTCCCCCATTTATTAAGAATGCTTTGCATGATTGTATGACCATTTTGGGGATCCCCCAATACCATGCAAAGTGAGGATTTCCTCTAGAGTGTTATACTAATGACCAGGGAGATGAAAATAAAGCAAGATGAGAGGATAAATAATGATGCACTGTAATGGGAGAATGGGCTATTTATTTTATATTTTTAAATATCAGCTTTATTTTATTTTGGCTTTATTTTATTTTATTTTTATTTTATTTTACCATGCAGCTTGTGGGATCTTAGTTCCCTGACCTGGGATTGAACCGGGGCTCTTGGCAGTGAAAGTACAGAGTCTTCACCACTGGACCAGCTGGGTCAGGGAGCTAGGTTCCTGCAAGCCACATGATATGGCCAAAAACAAAGCAAAATGAAATGAAGCAAAAAAAAAAAAAAAAAGAAGAGAGAGAGAGAGTAGGCTATTTATGTTGGTTGTTAGGCAGTGCCAACTCTGGGAAAGTGAAATTTGTGTAGAGGCCTAAAAAGTGAAGAAGGTAAGCATATCCTTGCCCATGGGAAGTGCTTTCCAGGCTTGGGGAATAGCAAGTGCAAAGGCCTTGGATGGGATCCTACTTGGCCTGTTTGGGAAACAGTAAATATCTCAGTGTGGCAGGAGCACAGTGAGGGAGGGGGAGAGTGGTAGCAGATAAAGATGGAAAGGCAGGCAGGGGTCAGGTCATGTAGGGTCTTGTTGGCCATGGTATGTACTTTAGATTTTATTCTAAAGTGATGGGAAGCCATTGGTGGTCTCAGAGTGATGTCATGTTAGTTTACAGGACATCCGATTGGTTAAGGGTGAGTTCCCCTCAGAAGAGAAAAGGAGAGAATGAGGATACAAGAGATTAACTTCACCTACTTCATAATTTGTCTAATGGCCAGTCTTTGCCTGGAAATGAAGAGAGGATAAAAGATTTCTGTGGAGACTAGGACCCGCTCATAATTTTATTGAGCATGTCGTATGCAGCAAGGAAGCTTCTCAACTCCTTCAGTCTCCTGGAATTTTCCCAAGAGGCTTTTTCACACAGGGCATGGAAGACTGAAGGTTCCTAGTCAACAGAGTTATCAGAGGACATGCATGCGTGTTAAGTCACTTCAGTCATGTCCAACTCTTTGCAACCCTATGGACTGTAGCCCACCAGGCTCCTCTGTCCATGGGATTCTCTAGGCAAGAACACTGGAGTGGGTTGCCATGCCCTCCTCCAGGGGATCTTCCTGACCCAGGGATCGAACCCAGGTCTCTGGTATTCCAGGCAGATTCTTTACTATCTGAGCCACCAAGGAAGCCCTCAGAGGACACGAGCTCCCTAATTTCTTTCCAGAGAAGCAGCAGCCAAATTTCTCTACACACCAAGCCAGGTTCACAAACCTACAAGCCCATGATTTAACACATCATGCAGGCTATATATAAATGTACCAATGACCCTGATGTTCTTTCTGATCTTAAAGAACTTTGCCCCTCATACACTTTTTTATCATTCTCAAAGAATATTCATATAGAGAATCAGTAGTGGTATCTTTCTCCAAAAGGGAATTACACTTAATTGAAAATCTCAGTGTCTTTTTCTTTCACTATTTTTTGTTTTTCTTTTTTTAAATTGCAGAATAATTGCTTTGCAATGTTGTGTTGGTTTATGCCATACAACAATGTAAATCAGCCATATGTCAGTGTCTTTTAGTGACCTTTCAATTCGAAGTTTAACGTGCCTTGACCACTTAAAAGACCTTTTATAAAAAAGACTCCTGGATTTGGCAAAAAAAAAAAAAAAAACACCTCTCTAAATTGGTCAGACATTATTAACTAGCATCTAAATTATTCACTGTTTTCTTAACACACTACAAACCCTTAAAAGTTATGGTACCTTCATTAAACAACTTGATACAGAAAGTAAGAAGCATTACCAATATCATTGATTTACAAGGCAGAAGTTCACTTGAAAAAGCTTATGGTTGCTGCATTCTAACTGTAGAGAGCCAGAAGAGAAAAGCGAATACAGAGAGCATTTTTATTAAGGGTTAAGTGGATTTTCTTTGTGTTGAGCTTTTCAAAAAGATTTATTGAAGTATTTGTACTACTAAGAAATTGTATACATGCTGATTTTTTTGCACTCCTAGAAAAGCTCCATATTTATACCAGTGTTTTAGTTTCACTTTCCTGCTTCTCATTTATTTCAAAGAAAAGAGAAGTTTAAATGGGATTTTGTAATCTGAGGTTATAATATGAGAGAAGGAAAATTATACCAATCTTTCAGGGTCAGACCTTTAAGAGATTTTTTTTACTCACAAAGGCAGTTTAGTCAATTATTTAACTTGAGAACAAAAAGTTTCATATCTTAAAAAAAAAAAAATCCCCGTGATTGTTACTCTGCTAAACTCAAAAAAAGCTGAGGAAGAACTTTTTTTTATAGTACCTTAAACCACAATGTTTGTTACTCAGTGTTAGATTAGAAAGAAATCTGCAGTGTGTAGTTCTCCTAGACTCTTTGTTTGATGTAGATAAATATTCTCTAATTATTTAATCATCTCTTCTAAGAACATCAATATCTCATCTGCTTGGTTAGCTTCTGTAGCAACAGTAGCTTCAAAACTTCAATAAATTGTTGGCATAGCTCAGGCTAATGGGAAATGGAATCGTGCTCATCTTCAGAAGTTGGGCATCCCAGATCCTCTTACATGGATAGACCAAGAGGCCTGTTTCTCACTGCTCCAGAGTAGCGCTCTGGTGTGCACTTTGTGCTAAGTCGCTGCAGTCCTGTACCACTCTTTGCAACCCCATGGACTGCAGCCCACCAGGCCCCTCTGTCAATGTGTTTCTCCAAAGAAGAAGACTGGAATGGGTTGCCATGCCCTCCTCGAGGGGATCTTCCCGACCCAGGGATCGAACTCGTGTCTGTCATGTCTAACCTGTACTGGCAGGGGGGTTCTTTACCACTATCACCACCTGGGAAGCAGAGTAGCCCTAGGGACAGTCCATCTTTCTGTATTTATTTTAGGGACTTGTGAGAACTTACAAAGATACAATTTAATTTGACAAAGGACTAATCCCCACCATATCCCACTTCTGAGATGTTTGTTCTCACAGGGAAAGTTAAGTGATCTTTAAGATCCCTCTCAAACCTAGGAGGCTGTGACTCCAACTTTAAAGTTCTCATGGCTCCCATTGTATTTAGTCAATGAATGAGGGTCATGAGATCTGCTGGTGTGTATGGCCCATGGCTCTAGATCCAAAGCATATTTTGTACTTTCACAGAATCCCATTCCTGGAGTAAAGAGAAAAGTGGCCATTTTGTGCCACATTCTTCAGAGAACAAATGTGGTGCTGGTAGATGGCACATTTCTCTAAAACAAAACTAGAATCAGGAATTCCCTGGCGGTCCAGCGGATAGGACTCCAGGCTTTCAAGGAGTTATCAAAAAAAAAAAAGAAAGAAAAGAGAGAGAGAGAGAGAAATTACTACAGATTTAGTGGCTCAAAACAACACTGATGTATTTTTCTTATTGTTCTGGAGGTCAAAGTCCAGAATCAGTCTAACTGAACTAAAGTCAAGGTATCAGCAGGTTGGCTCCTTTCAGAGCCTCTGGGGACAGAATCCATTCCCTTGCTTTTCCCTGTGACTCTAGAGCCTGTCTGCATTCCTTGGTTCATGACCTCTTTCTCTATCTTTGAGGTCAGAGATGGTGGATTGAGTCCTCCTTACATCAAATCATTGATACTAACTCTCCTGCCTCCCTCTTATAAGGAAGCTTGTGATTACATTGGACCCACCTGGATAATGCAAGATCATCTCCCCATCTCATGCAGCCACACAGAGGTCATTCATACTCTCAGGCATTGTTCCCCACTCTTACATAGACTTTAAAAAAAAAAAACTTTTTACTTTATATTGGAGTGTAGTTTATTAACAATGTGATGTTAGTTTCAGGTATACAGCAAAGTGATTCAGTTATACATATACGTGAATCTATTCTCTTTCAAACTCTTTTCCCATTTAAGTTGTTACATAATATGGAGCAGAGTTCCCTGTGTTTTACAGTAGGTCCTTGTTGGTTCTCCATTTTAAATACAGCAGTGTGTACATGTGTGTACATGTTGATCCCAAACTCCCAATCTATCTCTCCCCACTACCCTTCCCTTCTGGCAATCATAATTTCATTCTCTAAGTCTGTGAGTCTGTAAATAAGTTCATTTGTATCATTTCTTTAGACTCCACGTCTAAGTGATATCATATGACATTTGTCTTTTTGTCTGACTTACTTCACTTAATATGATAATCTCTAGGTCCATTCATGTTGCTGCAAATGTCATTCTTTCCTTACACAGACTTTTAAAGAGAGTCCCTTCCATAGTGCCCTCGAGACTTTAAGTTGGCTGATGATACTTGGCATGCTTTATTTTGTATGTGCACAACAAGGTATCTGAGTCCACCAATTTCCTTAGTATATCAATAGAGTAAAATATTTAATAACTAGAACTAGTTTTGCAGTCAGACTCTGGGGAGATCACACCCCAGCTCTAGTATATACCATCAACCAAGTCAACAGTGGAAATAGCACCCACCTCGTGGACTAGATGTGACAAATAAAGAAGCTAATCCACTGAAAGTGTTTGGCATGGTGCAAGGTTGCAATAAAGGCCAGATTCTGCTATTAATATTATTATTGTTAGGATATCAGCTTAGCCTGCATGAGATGGCCCCTGCCCAACTCCCAGCCTCATCTCCTATAATTCTCTCCCCCCACCCATTGTGCTCCAGTCACACCAACCTTCTTTCTGACCCTCAAGCAGGCTGTAAGAGTCTTCACATTTGCTATTCTTTTAACTTATTAATAATATAACTCTTCCTCCAAATATTTACAAGTCTACCTATATCTCATTATTCAGGCCTTAGCTCAAATACTACCTCCTAGAAAATTCTCCTTTGACCACCTCAGCTACAGTAGCCACTCCCACCCTCCCCAGTCACACACAGTACTACCATTTTCTTTTATCCCTTTAGTGGCTGGTGATTATTAAGCTCTGAAATTACCTTCTCTCTCTCTCCCTTCCTGCCTTTCTTCTCATCTATAAATTTTAAGCTCCTTTCATTCAGCAGTGTTGTCATATTCATTGATATATTCCCAGCACCTAGAATAGCACCTGCAACATGACAGGAGTTCAATGTTTGCAGCTGGCTGACCAACTGATAATATGCTACCATCAGAAGAGACCTTAATTTAATGTATTAATTAGAACTTTTTGTTTTCTATAAGCATTGACCTTTTGGGACCCATTCTCCCTGTCCTTGTTAATTGCCTCTGTCTCTCTTTGATTTCTCTTCACCCCTCCTCAGCTCTTCCTCCTCTTCACCTCATTCCTTCAGGGCCACAACATAGGCTCCGGCCTCATTCCAAGTATTTTAGAAATTTATAGTAAAGTACTTTCAAAGTCCAAGGAACTTAAAAGACTCAAAGAATGTATTATTACTGGTGAAAATTCAGAGGCCATTGTTATTTGATAGAGAACTATTTTGGGTTTCTCTGCATCCCTGATCTAAAGCACAATTGCATAATTACTTGTGGGCTCATGAAGGTTAAGGGCTTACCCAACTATGTCTTATATCCAGGGTTTGGCACAGTGATTTAAAAATATAACAAGCACTCATAAATGTGTGTGACATGAATGGGGGCTTCTATCTACTCATAAAATCATTTCAAAGGAATGCAAATCAACAGTCATTAAGGAAGAACATAGGAATCCTGCCTTAGATCCTCTCAAACCTCTCAAACCTCTCAAACCCTCTCAGAATCAGGCCAAAGACCAGCTGATCTGCCAGGGAAGAGGAGGGTCCAGAAAGAGTTGATGGGTGAGTGTCCTGTTCTTGAGCCCTATCTCCTAGGACTGGGAGCTTGACAGAGCCACTGGGGTCCCTGGGTGACAGTCAAGAGCTGTCAGCAAGAATAGGCAATACATCTTGGTGTTTCCTTTGAAAAGAGGAAGAGAAATCCCATGGCTGTAAACAAAATCTTAAAATTGCAACGGTCTTTAGAAGTCATCTGATCCATCCTCCCACTTTCGATTAAATTACTAGCCCACAGTAACTCACTAATGGAGCTGGGAATAGAACTCAGAACTGATACCCACTGTCTTGTAAGGAAAGAAAAAGAGATGAAGTGTGTAAGGCAGTTTTCTCCTCAATCATTATGTGTGAAGACTCAGAGCAAATGCAAGGCTTGTAAATAGATATGCATGCTGGTAGTGGACTAGTTGCTAAATCATGACCAACTTTTGCAACCCCATGGACTGTAGCCTGCCAGGTTCCTCTGTCCATGGGCTTCTTCAGGCAAGAATACTGGAGTGGGTTGCCATTTCCTCCTCCAAGGGGTCTTCCCTACTCAGGAATCGAACCCACATCTCCTGCATTGCAGGTGGATTCTTTACCTCTGAGCCACCAGGGATTCCCTGTATAGATTTGCATACCATTCTTTATTTCATACACATTATATATATATATATAAAGCATTTGTCAAAATTTCAACTTAATTTAGCTGGAAAATAGAAAAATATTAAAATTTCTGATCTCAAATTCCTTACCTTCAAAATAAATTCTTATTCACCACATGGCAAATGTTTATACCGAGTTAATATCCTAGGAGCTTTTTCACTCAGTAAATAGCATTTTAAAAAATTTATTTAAAAAAAATTTACCCAATAGGAAGGACACTTTTCTGTGATATTCCATAACTATTATAAAGAAGACAATTCTTTTATCATAAAAAAATATAAGTTAGTAGAAATAAAATTCAGTGAGAGAGGTTAAAAAGGAATAACTGCCTGGGATGTTCATCTGAATTTAATAATAAAAAGTGTCCAGCTATTATTATTTTTAAAAACTTTATTTTATATTGCAGTATAGCTGATTAACAATGTTGTGATAGTTTCAGGTGTAGTAAACAGTATTTTTTAATGAGTATTATGCAGATAGGCACATATTTATACTTGGGGCTGCTACAGGACAATCTAGAGCAGATTTCAGAACAGAATATTGTTGGCAATTATACTCCTTCCTCTCCTCATTCTCCCTCTCTTTTCTGTGCCCCAAGTTTGTGCTTCCCCCAACCATCTTAATACATGGGCAATGCAGTATACCTGGGAAATATATCAGCACTGCTTAGAACTGAATTTTAGCTACCTACAACATCCAAACTCTTTAAGACCGCCTTGAATAGTAAAAACATTAGCTTTGCAAAGTTACTATGCATTTCTTGCCTTAGAAAACTAGGATTTAAAAAATAAAAAAAGCTTTGTAACATAAATGGTTAAAAAGTCAGCTCCCTCTTGTTTTTACAATTCTTAGATCATGTATTTATTTTCCAGGGGTACGGAGGGCACTGCTCTGAAATCTATTAATAAATGAAGAAGGATCAAGTTAAATTAGATTGTTAGAAAATTTAAATCCTTATGGACTGATAAGCGTTTTAACATTTTCCTCTTTGACACCAAAATCGACTTGAGAAAAAAAAAAATCTTTCCACACACTCAAATTTCTCAATGCTGTAAGTTTCTGAAAGGCTCAACACCCAGAAGTTTACAAAATGCTAGGGAACACTCCATATAACCATTCAGAAGAAGAAGGTCATGGGTTGGGTTCAGGGATGAGAAGAAATTCTGTTCTATGGGGCCAAGAGGGGGGTGGCACAGAGTTAGGGTGGGAGCAAGCTGGAGAAGAAGTGCAGAGATAGTACAATAGGATGCCTTTCTTTTAAAAAATTTTATTTATTTATTTTAATTGGAGGATAGTATCTTTACAATATTGTGATGGTTTATGCCATACATCAACATAAATTGGCCATAGGTATACATGAGGCCTTTCTAAGATGGGTTTGAAGCCACCACTAAGAGGTTTGATATAAAATAAGTTAGAACTGTTTTGAAATTAGAGGCAGAGAGCATAGAAGAATATTGATATGTTATGGTTTCTGGAGCCTGATGATTCAGAAGCCCAATAATATTAATTTTAACATGGTCTCATAATCAAATAGATTTGGAGGGAACTCAGACAGATAACTGAGTTCTCTCCTGTTCCCCATCTCCACCATTATCTCCTTGAGGTCTGAGAACCTAAAAGGGTGTTACTTTAGCCTGATCATTTCCTGTGGTTGGTTTTACTCTCAGCTAAGCACTTAGTGGGGAGTCAGCTGTTGTTAGGCCTGGGAAAATTTGCTTGAGGCAGTTACAGCCCTCAGCAACCTTAAGAACATGAGTACAGATGAGAAAAGAAGAAAGAGGAACATATGTTCTGTAATCTAGCAATGTAGGAGATACACACGCGCACACACACACACACACACACACAATATGAGGCATGAGGCCCCAAGATACATTTGAAAGGATGTTAAGAGAGTAGCAGAAAACCTGTCCCCTTGACCTTCTGTTTGTATATTGTAAAGAGACATTATTAATATCAGAACTTAAAAGACCTTCTTAAAAGTTTTTCTCTGAGTCAGGTGTAAACTAGGCTAGGACCTGTTCCCAGTGTTTGGTGGGGTGGCAGCTTGTCCCAAACAGACTTCCTAGGATTCGGGGGGCCACATGATATTTGCTCCTTCCAGATCCTTTGGTACTCTAACACAAACTATTGTGGGACAGAAGCAAAATGGAAAATCATGGGATATACAGTCAGTAGGCCTAGTTTCAACCTTATCATTCTGTCCTTGTGAACTGTGACCTGGGAAACTCTTAGCTGGGGCCTCAGGATACTGATTCTTAGAAGTGAGGATCAGGAAACCAGGGCTGCAGTGGGGACCAGACGTACTGTGCAGGGGTAAAGCTGTAGCACCTTGAGCATTGCCACATGATAGCATAGTGAGGGGGACTGTTCTCCTTCTGACCATTCTTCTCTTATGCTTTTGTAAAAAGTTGAAGTATAGTTGATTTAAAATGCTTTGTTAGTTTCAGTTATACAGCAAAGTTATGTACAATATACATCGGTCAGTTCAGTTCAGTCGTTCAGTCGTGTTCGACTCTTTGTGGCCCCATGGAATGCAGCATGCCAGGCCTCCCTGTCCATCACCAACTTCCAGAGTTTACCCAAACTCATGTCCATTGAGTCGGTGATGCCATCCAACCATCTCTTCCTCTGTTGTTCCCTTCTCCTCCAGCCTTCAATCATTCCCAGCATCAGGGTCTTTTCAAATGAGTCAGCTCTTCCCATCAGGTGGCCAAAGTATTGGAGTTTCGGCTTCAACATCAGTCCTTCCAATGAACTCTCAGGACTGATCTCCTTTAGGATGGACTGGTTGGATCTCCTTGCAGTCCAAGGGACTCCCAAGAGTCTTCTCCAACACAACAGTTCAAAAGCATCAATTCTTCAGTGCTCAGCTTTCTTTATAGTCCAACTCTCACTCCTAGCTAAGTTGGTAAGAATTTACCTGCAATGCAGGAGACCTGGGTTCGATCCCTTGGTTGAGAAAAACCCCTAAAGAAAGAAATGGCAACCCAATTCAGGATTCTTACCTGGAGAATCCCCATGGACAGAGGTTCCTGGTGGGCTACAGTCCATGGGGTGGCAAAGAGTCGGACACGACTGAGCGACTAAGCACACACATCCATACATGACTACTGGAAAAACCATAGCCTTGACTAGTTGGACCTTTGTTGGAAAAGTAATGTCTCTGCTTTTTAATATGCTGTCTAGGTTGGTCATAGTTTTTCTTCCAAGGAGTAAGTGTCTTTTAATTTCATGGCTGCAGTCACCATCTGCACTGATTTTGGAGCCCCAAAAAATAAAGTCAGCCACAGTTTCCACTGTTTCCCCATCTATTTGCCATGAAGTGATGGGACCAGATGCCATGATCTTGGTTTTCTGAATGTTGAGCTTTAAGCCAACTTTTTCACTCTCCTCTTTCACTTTCATCAAGAGGCTCTTTAATTCTTCTTCACTTTCTGCCATAAGGGTGCTGTCATCTGCATATCTGAGGTTATTGATATTTCTCCCAGCATTCTTGATTCCAGCTTGTGCTTCATCTACCCCAGCATTTCTCATGATGTGCTCTGCATAGAAGTTAAATAAGCAGAGTGACAGTATACAGCCTTGATGTACTCCTTTTCCTATTTGGAACCAGTCTGTTGTTCCATGTCCAGTTCTAACTGTTGCTTCCTGACCTGCATACAGGTTTCTCAAGAGGCAGGTCAGGTGGTCTGGGATTCCCATCTCTTTCAGAATTTTCCAAAGTTTATTGTGATCCCCACAGTCAAAGGCTTTGGCATAATCAATAAAGCAGGAATAGATGTTTTTCTGAAACTCTCTTGCTTTTTTGATGATCCAGTAGATGTTGGCAATTTGATCTTTGGTTCCTCTGCCTTTTCTAAAACCAGCTTGAACATCTGAAAGTTCACGGTTCACATGTTGTTAAAGCCTGGCTTGGAGAATTTTGAGCATTACTTTACTAGCGTGTGAGATGAGTGCAACTGTGTGGTAGTTTGAGCATTCTTTGGCATTGCCTTTCTTAGGGATTGAAATGAAAACTGACCTTTTCCAGTCCTGTGGTCACTGCTGAGTTTTCCAAATTTGCTGGCATATTGAGTGCAGCACCTTCACAGCATCATCTTTTAGGATTTGAAATAGTTCAACTGGAATTCCATCACCTCCTCTAGCTTTGTTCATAGTGATGCTTCCTAAGGCCCACTTGACTTCACATTCCAGGATGAATGGCTCTAGGTGAGTGATCACACCATCATGGTTATCTGGGTCATGAAGATCTTTTTTGTACAGTTCCTCTGTGTATTCTTGTCACCTCTTCTTAATATCTTCTGCTTATGTTAGGCCCACACCATTTCTGTCCTTTATTGAGCCCACGTTTGCATGAAATGTTCCCTCAGTATCTCTAATTTTCTTGAAGAGATTTTTAGTCTTTTCCATTCTATTGTTTTCCTCTATTTCCTTACACTGATCACTGAGGAAGGCTTTCTTATCTCTCCTTGCTATTCTTTGGAACTCTGCATTCAAATGGGTATATCTTTCCTTTTCTCCTTTGCTTTTTACTTCTCTTCTTTTCACAGCTATTTATAAGGCCTCCTCAGACAGCCATTTTGTTTTTTTGCATTTCTTTTTCTTGGGGATGGTCTTGCTCCCTGTCTCCTGTACCATGTCACGAACCTCTGTCCACAGTTCATCAGGCACTCTATCAGATCTAGTCCCTTAAATCTATTTCTCACTTCCACTGTATGATCATAAGGGATTTGATTTAGGTCATACCTGAATGGTCTAGTGGTTTTCCTTATATATATATATAATATATATCTTTTTCATATTATTTCTCACTATAGGTTATTACAAGATACTGAATATAGTTCCCTGTGCTATATGATATGTCTTTGCTATTTATCTATTTTATATATAGTAGTATGTATGTATTAAACCCCAACTCCTAATTTATCCCCCCCTTGATTGCATGACTGAGCACACACACACACCTGTCCCCTTTGGTAATCACAAGTTTGTTTTCTATTGGGCCATTCTTCTTTTCTTCTTCCTGGTCCATAAAGTAAGATTTCTCAAGTCTGTTCCCTCCTTCCCTTCCACGACTAGCAGGGTTCAGACTTTTCTGTCGCATCTGGACCATTTTTAAGAGGCTTCTCCCTGAAAGCCCCCACCTGATCCTTTGCTCTTGTTGATTTCACTTCGTAGCATAGTCTTCCTCCAGATGCCCACATGGCTTGCTGCCCTTCTTTGCCTGTTCAAATGTCAGCTCTTCTGACAAGCTTTCCGTAAGCGCCCTGTGTAGAAGAGCACCCAGCTCCCCCTACACCCAATCTCCCTTACCCTGTTTTGTTTTTTCCATAGTACTTGTAATAAACCTCTGTAATTATCTGGTTATTTTATGCAAATAGGCATTTTATTTTAGGATACTTTTAGATTTATATAAAATTTGCAAAAATAATACAGAGTTTCTAAATGCGCCTTTCCCAATTTCCCCTATTGTTAGCTTCTTGCATTATTAGGGTACATTTGTTAAAACTAAGGGTGCACACTGATACACCATTAGCAAAATGCCATACTTTATCCAGATTTTCTTGGTTTTTTCCCTTTTGTTCCTTTTGTGTTCAGGCATCTCATTCAAGATACCATATCACATTCATTCTTAGCTTCCTCTACTCTGTGAGAGTTTCTCAGACTGTCTTTGTTTTTGATGGCCTTGAAAGTTTTGAGGAATACCCTCAGATGTTTTGTAGAATGTCCCTCAGTTTGGGTTTGCATGGTGTTTTCTTCATGATTAGACTGGGGGTGATAGGATTTTGGGAGGACAGATTTAGAGTGAAGTGCCCTTCTTTTCACATTATATCAAAGTTCATACTATTAACAAGATTTATCACTGTTGATGTTGACTTTAATCACCCAAGACAGTATCTCTCAGGTTTTTCTACTATAAAGTTACTTTTAACCCCTTCCTTTATATACTCTAATTTTTGGAAATAAGTCACACAGCCCACACTCAAAAGGTGGGGACTTAAATTCTACCTACTTGATGAGGGAGTATCTACCTAAATTACTGGAAGTTCCTTTTTTAAAAATATTTTTTTATTGGAGTATAGTTGCTTTACAGTTGGGAGGTCTTGTGTGCAGATGTGTGTCTTCTCCATTTATTATTCAATCATTTGCTTGTATCAGTATGTGCTGTGCTGTGCCTAGTTCCTCCTTTGTATCCAGCTCTTTGTAACTCCGTGAACTGTAGCCTGCCAGTCTCCTCTGTCCATGGGGATTCTCCAGGCAAGAATACTGAACTGGGTTGCCATGCCCTCCTCCAGGGGATCTTCCCAACTCAGGAATTGAGCCCAGGTCTCACCTGTTGCAGGCGGGTTCTTTATTGATTAAGCCACCAGTATGGACTCATGGATAGTTGTTTTACACTCTGTGTTATATTCCAATACTATATTATGTATTTGTTGCTCAAATTGTTCCAGCTTTAGCCATAGGTAACTATATCAGGTGGCTTCTGTGTCACTTTGACAATGTTTTTTTATTTGAACTCCTCCTTACCTTTTGGTGCTGAAAGACCGTCCAGGCTCTTCTTGTATATCTCCTGCTCCAACCCTAGTATCAGCATTTCTCCAATAAGTCCCAGTTCCTTTTATTAGAGAATGTTGTTAGAAAACAATGTCTGGATTTTAGGTGTGCTTGTTACTACTGGGGTGTTTTTGCTTCTAGGCCTTCTCAGAGGACAGACCTAAGAAATAAATGTGTTCATTCAAACCCATGGATGCACTCACATCTATAATTATTTCTGTATGAATCAGTACAGAATCCATCTGTGTCTTTGTTCAGCTAGACATGAGTTTACAGTGATACCTTTGACTCTAATCCAATACCATATGAACCATTTTAGCCTTTTCTCCTTGCTTATCTGTAAGTTCCCTCACCAATAGTGAGCAACCTAGCTCCCATCACCCATTTATTTATTTGCTCAACCCAGTATACATATGCAGCCATGTTGAAATTGTTGAGCCATATCCCCATGAGAAATGACTAGTGTTCAATGTTCCTATACAGTCCCTTTTGTCTTTAGTCTTAGTGTATATGGTGAAAACATCATTTGTCACAGTTACTTAGGTCAGCACCTTTTGCTCAATCTATTCAGTGAGGTTATATCTTACATTTTTAATACAGTTATATATTTTTAGTCATAGTCTGCATTCCATCCTGGGATTCCCCAACCTCTTGGTTGATTTTTTTAATTTTTTGTGTATATTAAGGTTCACTCTTTGTGATTTAAAGTTCTTTTACATCTTTTACTTGCTTAATTGCTCCAGGTAGGATTTCCAATACTATGTTGAATAGCAATGGCTAAAGCAGGCATCCTTGTCTTGCTCCTGATCTTAGAGGAAGATTTTCAACATAGTATGTATCATATTGAATGATTTTCATATGTTGAATTTCCCCTGCATCCCAGGAATACATTTCACTTGATCAGAGTGTGTGATCCTTTTAACATACTGTTGAATCAGTTTGCTGATACTTTTGTTGAGTACTTTTGCATCTGTACACATCAAGCATATTGGCCTGCAACTTTTTTTTTTCTTGTAGTATACTTGTCTGGCTTGTTATCAGGGTAGTGCTGGCCTAGTAAAATGAGTTTTGGAGTATTCCTTCCTCTTCAGTTTTTTTGGAAGATTTTGAGAAGGATTCGTATTAAGTCTTTACATGTCTGGTAGAATTCATGAGTAAAGCCATCTGGTGTAGGCTTTACTGTTTTGGGAGGGTTTTGATTACTGATTCAGTCTCTTTATTTGTTCTTGGTCTATTTCTTTATGATTCAGTCTTGGTAAGTTGTATTTTTCTTGGAATTTATCTATTTCTTCTAGGTTGTCCAATTAGTTGACTTATAATTTTTCATTATAGTCTTTGGTGATTCTTTGTATTTCTGTATCAGTTGTAGTGCTGCTTCTTTCATTTCATATTTCATATATTTGAGTCTTTTGTCTTTTTTTTCTGAAATCCAACTGTGAACCAGAGCTAGTGTCTTTGCTGATATCTTCAATGATAATCTTTACCAGGCAAAATGGCCAGAATTAGAGCCAGTAACTGACCCAAAAACCTCTGAGAGTGTGAGCTCTCTCATTGAACCAAGGACTTGGGAGCACTTTGCATCCACTACCTTTCTCCAGCACCACCCTTAAACATGGATAACCTGTACCTGCTCTGGCCTTTCTTTAGCATGGGTTAACCCTGTGTGATGAGGATTCCATGAATCGAAGGAGATGTGCCTACACAGAGGCTGTGATCCCTCTGGAGCATGCTCTGGGTAGCTGGGACCCTGAGATTCCCTTCCCAGATAACTCCAAACTGGTTTCTAAGACCCATATAGTCCTCTTCCCTGGGCCTGTCTTCCTGACAGCAGTTTTTCCTTTTGAGAGTAGTGGATGGATGGAGGTAGGACAGGGAATCTGGAATGTCTTGTGTCCACCTAGCTGTGTGCATGGTCCCTCACAGTGCATAACTGTGGATATAAACAGAGAGGAATTGGCCACAGGCTTAGGGTCTCATTGATCCTTTTGTCAGAAAGCCCATCAACGTTAAGGAAAGATATAACTTTCTTCCACCCCAGGCTGAAAGTTGGGTTCGGTGGAATTCAAATCCATTCATAAGAATCTGATCTTAACATTTTGTCTTGCTTCTCTCTGACTGTAAGTTACAGGTTTGGTCATAAGGTTGTTCACTGTTCATGGCTGGGCTAAGACAGCATCAGGGATGCATGAGCTCTAAGCCAAGATGGATATGGAACTATCAAGAGACTCCAGGAAGGCCAAGTTCAATCTTGAGCTATATTGACTGAAGTGAACTATGCCAAGCTCCTACCTCAGTAGAAATTGCTTTCTTGAGCATCCTTATACTAGTTTTCCAAACACCTTTCTTATAATTCATCAAGGGAAGGGTCTGTCTCTTAGTTTATATTGAATTCTTTTCTTTTAGCATCAAGTCTGGCTCTCAGCAGATACACAATAAGTATTCATTGAATCTTACTGACTCTACCTCAAAACTATAAAGTAAGATATGATTATATTCACCTTAGCAGAAAAAAGCAGGTCTCCCAGCCCTCTTGTTAAATAAAACAGAAGTTATCGCCTCATTAAAAGAACCAGAGATGCCATTTCTAAAGTGACTGGCAGCTGCAACAGGCATTTGACAAAACATATGGAAGGAAAACCAATCTTTATTTAATTAACAGATCTTTGCAATGGCTAGAGCTGTAGCAGTACATTTAAGGACCCTAAAGGTTTGTTTGTTAAGCTATGGTGCTCAAATTTTAGGATTCATCAGAATAACCAGGAGGGATTTTTTAAAATACATATACTCCTGAGCCTCTCCCCCAGAGTATCTATCTGATTCAGTAGCCTGGAGTGGGATCTGAAAATCTGCATTTATAACAAGTTGCAAGGTGATGTTGATGATGCTGGTCTGGACACAATACTTTGAGAACCACTGCTCTAATCAGAAGAAGAAAGATGCTTAAATTAACTCTAAAGACCGTCACACAAACCAATGTGAGATATAGAAGAGTTTGGCAGATAACCCGAAACCAGATCATGAAAGAAAAAGAGAATCCAGGTTGAACAAATCAGAGATATTAAAAAAGCCTCAGAAGCCAACTTGGAAGAGGCTCCTGCTGGCAAAAGACCAGACAATTTGAGCTTCAAAAGGATAAAAATTGCAATCAAAATCCATCAAATATGGTTACATCCATAGTTCTTAATATTTTAAAAAACAAATTGGTCATCATCAGGGGATAATAAAGAGAAAACAACCAAGCTTTTATCCTAATTTTCCTACATGAACCCTCTCACTAAGTAACAATTATAAATGAGAGGAGGCAATATCTCTTTATAAAAGTATTTTATTTAATAAAAATAAAAAATAGAATTAGAAAATCACCATTTTACAGCTTCCTAGTGAATAAATGAATCCAGGCATATGAACATTGATAGTTGATAATATAACAAGAGAGGTGATCAGATATTATGTAACCCTACCGATGACAGAACTTAACACCTATAGTCTTGCCAAAGAGATTGAACATGATTCTAATCAAGCCTCTGGCTCCAGCTGTCAATTTTCAGGGTATCCTGAGGTCAGATGAATATGCTTAACTGCAGCACAATTATACCTACAATAAAAAATCCAAACTGTGGGAAATTCTACAGATCAAACTCTCCTAGTTCCTCAACAGAAACATAATATGAATGAGATGGAGAAGGAAACCATCTATTAAGAGACCTCAGTTTTTTTTAATGGGCAAGATTAAACCAAAGAACATAGAAATGCACCATTGGGTAATGAAATTATAAAGAAAAGCAAGTGAGAATAGTGGTTATTTTCAGGGGAAGGAGAGGTTGGGATTAGGGCAGGGAATTGAGAAGCTCAGGATGGTTAACAAAGTTTTCGTTCTTGACCTGGGTGATGATTACAAAGGCACAACTCCATTGGGTGGTGAGATTTTTTGTATCTATGCTTTATTTTACAATAAAAGTTTTTAAAAAATAGCAACTACTGTTATAGACAAAAGAATGAACTGGGGATATGGTCCATGTGAAAATACTTACATTATAGAAGCCAAATATATTTTTACAGACCTAGGCATGCCTTGTCTTATGGTGTGTTTAGACGAAGATAATGTTGGAGGTAGTGGCGAGGATAAGTCAGAAATCATTCATACTCAGCAGAGGCTTTCTTCCAGTTTAGTGCACTATGAAAACTATTGGCAAAGTTAGAGGAAAGAATCCCAACTTAGTATTTCATATTTGCAATGAAATAATAAATAAACCTTCAGGGAATTAGATATACAGCTGTGAGGACAAAAAAACAAAAATCTCTTGGGGTTGTTTCTCCAAATTGAAAAGAAAAATATTGAAGCTTGGCTCTGGTTGCCATATTGTTTGTTAGGCTTTGTTAAGACCTACTCAGCATCCACTTTGGGACTACAGATTTGTCTCTGTGGCATTGAAGCTCTGGGAGTTGATCTGACATTTTGTGCCTGGTCATTTAGTTCAAGACAGGTGGATCAGTTTCTTGGTCTGATGAGTTCTAAATTTGTGATGTTCAAAGGAAGAGAGAGACCCTACCACCTCGCTATGCCCACAATGCTTAGCACAGTCCAGACACATCACAGAAACTAAGTCTGTCAGTCTGAAATGATTGCCCCTCACACTGACCTCATTTCTACTTTTCATGGAAGTTGAAAGCATGTGGAATATTTGGAAACATTGTTGCAAGAACATAATTCATATCCTAAAATCATCTTGGTTTGCAGCAAAAGGGTAATAACTAAGTCTTTAACAATACAAATAAAAGAAAAACTGAAATCCCTGACATAAAATATGATGTATGCTCATATGTACATATACCTGTTCTTTTCTGAAGGTACATGAATAAATGTTTTAATAATTATAGCTAATGCTTAATGAAAGGCCAATATGTGGCCAGGTAACGCCTGGAACATTTTACATGTATTAACTCATTTAACCCTCATCACAGGCCTATGAGAAAGAAACTATTATTTCCCACATTTCACAAGTGAAGACACCTAGACACAGAGAGGATATGGAAGCTATCCAAGATCACACATACTCCCCTGCTATTCCTTGCTCCTCTTCAGTCTCTTTACCATGTAGCAGCCAGAGTAATTTTTATAAAAATAGAACATAAACTATCAATACCTTCCCACTGCTTTTAGAGCAAAGTCCAAATGCTATAAGGTGGCTGCAAACACATCATCTGAAGGTAAACTTTTTTGTGTCTCAGCTTCATCTTTCAGCCATCCCTGCCTTCTCTGTCTCTTTCCCTAAGTAACTTCATCCACTTCCTTCAATGTATCATTTCCTGCCACACCTCCATGTTTTCTCACATGCAGGTGCCTCTTTGTGGAATACTTTTTTCTGGGTTTCTTTGCCTATCTAACACCCAATTTCTGTGGCTATCCTCCTCATGACCTCTCCGCAAACCCACAGCAGGATAGGACCCTGTAGTGTGAATTCTGTGATTGTTTGTTTTCTTATGTGTGTTTCCTGACAGATTTGAAGCTCCATGAGGTCAAGGAATTTGGCTATCTTAGTTATCACTGTCCCTCCAGTATAGAGCCCCACGTTCTGGCAAGTAGTGGGCACTTAATAAATATGTATTGGATTCTGGTTATTGCTACCAATGGGTTTTTGAGACCTAGGAGAGAAATGTAAGTTTATGATTTACTATTGTTCAGTTGCTAAGTTATGTCCAAATCTTTGTGACCCCATGGACTGCAGCACATCAGGCTTTATGGTATAAGCATACAACAAGAGTTTAATTATATCAAACCTACACCACAAATTTGTTTCTGTCCAGATTCTGCATTCAAGACCAAGACAGACCAGCTTGTGAGTCTTGGGATGTAGTGTTGAGAACTGGGATATGAATACAAGTAAGAAACTACAGTATAAGGCAGAATAAAACAATCACCATAATTTTCTTCTGTGTGTATGGAGGGGGCAGATAGGAATGGGAAATCATGTAGATCAGAATATTGACTGAAGAACTGAACATAAAAGAATAAAAAGGATTTTGATAAGAAGAAGATGATGGAAATAGCAATCTAGAGAAGGAATAGCATAAATGAGGACTTGAGGACAAGAAGAGGCATAACTTGTTTAGAGATAATGGAAGTCCTCATAAGTTGAAATGCACCTGAATTTTAAATGCTATAGCATTTTACTTAGCATCTCAGTGCAAAGCAATAATCAAAGATGCAGATGGAGTGTGGATGAACGTGCCCAGGTACTCACTGTGGATGCCAACTCTGAGTGAACTGTTTCGAGCTGTATTCTCAAAATCAGTCCTGGTATTTTCAGGAGAAGACTTGTATCAGCATTTCTAGTATCCTTCTCCATAGGAGAGATGACCTGATGAAGGAATTTAAGCAATTTCTTTGGTGAAGCAGATTTCTTTAGTCTGAGGGATTCATGAATATCAAGTGATCTTGGTCCAACACCATGAAACCTTGGACTCATAAACTTGTTTTGTTTGGAGTCTATTTTCCTTTAGCTGTGGTTTGGCCTCACGTGGAAGGCTGAACCCAGGAAGAGAAAACACTGGTCAGAGGGGCTTAATAATTTCCATCACCATGATTCTGATTTCCAAAAGCATATTCATAAATATCCCTTTTGGATACACTGGGTTGATGAGAAGCTGCCCTGGAGAGACAGATCCACTCTTGATAACCTCTTAGTCAGGTTTCTGAGCTGCTAATGAATAATGAGGTTTAGTCATCAGACTGCACCTGTGATTTAAGACACTGAATGGAAACACAGTGGTGTTGACTAAGTGCAGACTCTAGAGCTAGTAACAACCATTATGGTATTATAGTAACTTCTCTGTGTCCTCAGTTTTCTCATCTATAAAATGAGTAGATGGTTGGATGGCATCATTTACTCAATGGACACGAGTTTGAGCAAACTCTGGGAGATAGTAAAGGATAGGGAATATTGGCATGCTGCAGTCCATGGGATCACAAAGAGTAGGACACGATGGAGCAACTGAACTGAACTGACTGAATGATAGAACCTACCACATAGATTTGTCACAAGGATTAAAAGAGTTAGTAAAAAGGAAACCCTTAAAAGAGTGCTTGACACAAAAAAGATGCTCAATGAATGTAAGCTATTAGTATTGTCCAGTCAATAAAGACAATATAGTTAATAACTCTTGTAATTCTCAGAGCCCTTCTTTAAGGTAACTATGCATATCACTGTTACTCATGAATTTTTCTCAACCCAAGACATAAAACCAAGGTTCATAGCAACCAAAGAACAATTGTCAGCCATCTTCCTGGAGGACAATTTCACTTGAAGATTTAGGCAACAATAAACATTCTGGTATTAATATAAACACAGATTGTACGTGGAGTGAAATGTGAAATTTATGTAACTGTTTGCTGTAAAGCATAAAACTTGCAAGAAATTTCTTGCTTGTAGCATACCAACTCCAGAAGTTAACCTCCAGAATCCTAAGGCTGAGTTTAGTGTCTTCTCTCTTTGAAGGAATTTAATTCTGAAAAGATAATTTTATTCCTAAGTCCTTTGGGACTACCTCACTGGAATCCTCATTACAGATAAGACAAGATAATCAGATATGAAACTGCTGCTTGCTCAGGAAATGTTTCTGTACATTAACAAAATCAAAGTAGAATAAATGATAATTGGAAGATGAATAGATCATAGAAAACTTCATATTAGCCTCATCTTTGTTGTTGCTGTTCAGTCACCAAGCCGTGTCTAACTCTTTGAGACCCCCTGGACTGCAGCACACCAGGTTTCCCTGTCCCCCACTGTCTCCTAGAGTCTGCCTAAGTTCATGTCCATTGCATCGGTGATGACATCCCATCCTCTGTTGCCCTCTTCTCCTTCAGTCTTCAATCTTTCCCAGCAATAACTCACTACTACAATAAATATTTTAAGCAGTTATACTCTTGCCTTCCTGTAGTTAACAAGATTAAATAGGAGGATACCTACACACAGGCATAGTTATTGGAGTCAACAAGAAGCATGAGGGGAAAAAGCACATAACCACTGGGCAGAAATAAGAGTCATCTATCTCAAAACATGTGTGGAATTGATCCATGTTCTTTCTCTGAGAGATACCATCTGCTTTGGGTGTCAAGGATGGAGGAGGTGAGTGAGTAAGCCTGGAATAGCTGAGTGATGGCAAAGGGAAGCTTGGCCACCCCCAACCTCTTATTTGCATTCTATCCATTTTTTTCCTCTGTGGCCTTCCTTCTTTTTCCTAGACAACCAGTGCCCTCAAGCCTTCTCTCCTCTGCTCAGCTCATCAGAACTCTTCCTCAGGTGCTGCGAAACTGATAAGTTCACCCACATTTAAGAATATATGACTAATAAAACCTACCATGATATCTTTACTATGAAGCTTGCCTTTAAAAAATAAAAATTTGCTTTTTTATATTTGATTATTTTAATATTTATTTTGATAATTTCAAATTTTCAGAAAAGTTGCATAGGTATACACTTTACTTGGATTCACCAATTATTTATATTTTGACTCATTTACTTTAACATTCTCTCTTTCATAGATACATATGTGTGTGTATATTTGTTGTCCATTTGTTTTCTGAAACTACTTCAGTGTGCATTTCCTAAGAATATGAATATTTTCTTATATAACCACAGTACAGCAATAGAAATCAGGAAATTTAACACTGATGCAATGCTATTACCTAGTCCATGCTCTATATTCAAATCTCACAATTGTGCCAATGTCCTTTGTAGCCATTTTGTTTTTGTTAATCCATAATTTGACTTGGTATCATGTGTTGTATTTGAGTGCCATGTAACCTTAATTTCCCTTAAGCTGGAGCAGTCCATCAGCACTTCCTTGTCTTTTTTTTACCTTAGCAGGTTAGCAGAGTAAAGACTAGTTATTTTGTAGAATGTCCCTCAATTTGAATCTGTCATTTCTTTTTTAAAAATTTTTATTGGTGTAGAGTTGATTTACAATGTTGTTAGTTTCAGATGTGAAACTAAATAAATCAGTTATACATATATCCATTATTTTAAATTATTTTCCCATATTGGTCATTATAGAGTATTGAGTAGAATTCCTGTGCTATTAATATATAGTAGGTCCTTATTAGTTATCTATTATATATGTAATAGTATGTATATGTCAACCCCAATCTCCCAATTTCCACTCCCTTACCTCTTAGTAACTGTAAATTTGTTTTCTACATCTGTAACTCTGTTTCTGTTTGTAGATAAGTTTATTTGTACCCTTTCTTTAGATTCCGCATGTAAGCGATGTCATATGATATTTGTCCTTCTCTGTCTGACTTACTTCACTCAGTATGACAATCTCTAGGTCCATCCGTGTTGCTGCAAATGGCATAATTTTGTTCTGTTTTATGGCTGAGTAATGATCCATCTTCTCATCTATTCCTCTGTCAATGGACATTTAGGCTGCTTCCATGTCCTGGATATTGTAAATAGTGCTGCAGTGAACACTGGGGTGCATTATCTTTTCAAATTATGGTTTTCTCCAGATATATGCCCAAGAGTAGGATTGCTGGATCATATGGTAGCTCTAGTTTTAGCTTTTAAAGGAACTTCCATACAGTTCTCCATAGTTGCCATACCAGTTTACATTCCCACCAACAATATAGGAGGGTTCCTCATAATTAGATCCTCTGATAGGAATGTCACAGAAGTGAGGTTGTGCTTCTCCAATGCATCCTATCAAGAGGGACATAACACTGGTTTGTCATAATATTGGCAATGTTAAGTTTGATCCCTTTGTTAAAGGGATGTCTGTGAGATTTCTCTATTGTAAGATTACTTTTTCCCATGGTATTTAACAAGTATTTGGGGAGATTCTTTGAGACTATGTCAATATGTTCTTAACCCAACTTTTACTCATGAGATTTGACATCTGTTGATGATTTTCTAACTCCATAATATCTTCTACATTTACCAGTTGCCATTTTACTCAAAGAAAAAGTTTTCCCCTTTCCTGCATTTTTTCATATCAGTATAGACTCACAGGTTTTTATTACATTCATTGGGCTGTAATCCATTACTGCATTACTATTTATTTTAAATCTCAAATTATCCAAGATTTCACCAGTGGGAGCTTCTCTAAGATGAGTTCTGTGTCCTTTTGATAGGTCCCCACTATTCTTTGAACACTTCCTTTTTTCTGGCACAACAAGATATGTCAGTATCATCTTATGCTTTCTATGCCCTAGTGCTGGAATCATCCATTTCTCTAAGGATCCATGGTTCCTTTTAATAGAGAATAATATTTATTAACAGAAAATGAGATATGACACTAAATATATTCATTGTTACTGATGCATCAGTGTTTCTAGGTACTCTCAGACAATAAAACTAAGAAATATAGACATGTATGTGTATTCACACACTTACACACACATACTTGTAAGCATTCATACATACACAAAGAAGGTTGCAATTTTTGTTTAAGGCAAAAGAATGAAGTACTAGCTCAATTTTTTTTTCTAACAAAATCAATGGAAGATGGCACTTTTGAGGAGTTAGAGGTATGTCTGTTTGTGATTCTGAAATTTCACCATGGTGATGAAATTCTATGCCTATGAGTTGACCTGAGAGTGATGAACTTTAAAACTTTGTTCCCACTTATTTGCACTGAGCTATCAAGACACTGCCAAAAGAGATAGGGTGATCAGAGGCTTTGAAGGAGAGGGCAGTTGACAGTGAATCAAGATGGAGCTTTTGCATCTAGGAAAGAGTTGTGAGTGAGCCTGACAAATAGAGAGTCTCTCCTCTAGAAACAAAAGCAATTTAGGAATCATAAGGTTGTATTTATATCAGAGTAAAACTGCTGATGAGTTTAGGAAGCCACTTGTTATTTCAGGTGAACCATCCATCTAACCTCACTGTGTAAAAGTGAGATCACATATCATATGAGATATGAGATTACATATCTGTCACTTGGTTTTTTAATTAATTAATTTATTTTAATTGGAGGCTAACTACTTTACAATATTGTATGGGTTTTGCCATACCTTGAGATTACATATTCTACTATGTGTTTATTACTAGCTTCTTCGACTACTTGAGGACTGGTGGTCACCATGTCTTACTCAACTCTGTACCACTGTAACACTTACTAACTTGTAAGTGTTCAAGAAATGTCTGCTAAGAGTTTCTTATTTTAGTTTTCTTGGAACATTTAAAATGTCCTTATAATGGGCACTCATAACTTTTAAGGTAATAATTGTCATTTAATTTTATTATGAACCTTTAGTTTGGCTCATGGCAATAGACCCAACAAAATGAATGATTGTGTACAACGTCTTAGACAAAAGGGCTGCCTTTGGAAAAAGAAATGCATTGAATAAGATAAATATTAAGTTCTACACTCAAAATACTTTCCCACTTCAAAAGAGTCCAGGTGCAGATGGTGGCTGCCATGCTGTGGTAGGGAGAACTTCACAATGGAAGCCAGTGTCATCTTTCCAGCAGCTCATAATTACATGATTTTGAATAGGTTCCATGACCACTGGGGCTTAATTTCCTTTTCTGCAAAATGTGAGTATTTATACCTGATTGTTCTGACCTGAATATGTCTCTTTAAAATTCATATGTTGAAATCCTAATATTTGATTTCAGAGGTGAGGCATTTGGGAGGTGATTAGATTGTAAGGGTAGAGCCCTCATGAATGAGAGTAGTGCCTTATAAAAGAGACCCCAGAGAGATTTCTAGTGTCTTCCATCATGTAAAGACACTGCAAAAATGAGTCAGCTATGAACTAGAAAGATGAGGAAGGAAATGGTAACCCATTCCATATTCTTGCCTGGAAAATCCCATGGACAGAGGAGTCTGGCGACCTATAGTCCATGGGGTTGCAAAGAGTTGGATACAACTGAGAGACTGAGCACATGAACTAGGAAGAGAGCTCTCACTGGAATGTAACAATGCTGGCACCTTAATCTTGGACTTTCCAGCCTCCAGTACTGTGAGAAGTAAACCTCTATTGTTTATACACTATTCAGTCAGTGGTATTTTGTTATAGCAGCCTGACAGATTAAGACACTAGTTTATAGATTAGTTGTGAGATTAGTTGTGAGGATAATGAATGCTGAAGGTACTGCAGGTCTGTTTTATGCCTTCTGAGTTCTATTGGAAGAAATACTCGGGGCTAAGGCAGGAAGGGGTAGGGGGAAGATTCTTGAAATGGACTTGGCTGCTGTAAAGGAATTGTCTCTTGACTATACAGATACCCCTAGAAGTGTTGTAATCTGAAGTTTTCATGTTAAAAGATGTATGCATTTTCTAGGGCTACCATTATAAAGTACCTTACTTGGTGGCTTAGAATAACAGAAATTTATTGTCTCCCAATAAACTCTGGAGGCTAGAAGTCCAAAATCAAGGTATTGGCAGGGCCATGCTTGCTCTGAAGTCTCTAGAAAATTGTCTGTTCCAGGTTTTTCTCCTAGCTTCTGGTTAGCTCTGGCATTCTTTGGCTTGTAAATGGCTATCTTCTCCCTGTGTCTCTTCACATTATCTTTCTTCTGTGAGTGTCTGTCTCTGTGTCCAAATTTCCCCTTTTAGTAAGGACACCAGTCATATTGAATTAGGGCTCAACATAACGATGTCTTTTTAATATGACTACATCTTCCAGGATCTAATTTCCAAATAAGATCACATTCTGAGGCACTAGGGGTTAGGACTTCAACATATCATTTTGTGGTGATGTGGTGGTAGTCACTTAGTTGTGTCTGACTCTTTGCGACCCTATGAACTGTAGCCTGCCAGGCTCCTCTGTTCATAGGATTCTCCAGGCAAGAATACTGGAGTAGGTTGCCGTTTCCATCTCCAGGGGATCTTCCCGATCCAGGGATCGAACCCGGGTCTCTTACATCTCCTGCATTGACAGGCTGGTTCTTTACCACTAGCGCCACCTGGGAAGCCCCTATATCAATTGTAAGCTACATGAATTAAATATGACTTTCTTTTATTTGTCAACTATGTGCTAGGTGGGTAGGATGTCTCTGCTCTCAAATGTATTGTACTCTAACGTGCTTCTCGAGTTCTGGGCTGAATTGCAGTTCTAATTTCTGGTGTGATAAGGAAAAAAACTCATCTGATTCAACCTATTTTACTCTAGCTGTTAAGAACTTGTCAGTCCCTGAAAATAGGCTGTGTTAGTTTTTCTTCTTTTGGTGCCCACTACACTACGAGGTTTGAGATGCCCAGGCTATCTTGAGTCTCTCTACAACATTGTTATTACTGAGGGGTATTTGTTGTTTAGTTACTAAGTCATGTCTGACTCTTTTGCAACCACATGGACTGTAGTCCGCCGGGCTCCTCTGTCCATGGGATTCTCCAGGCAAGAATAGTGGTGTGGGTTGCCATTTCCCCCTCTACAGGATCTTTCTGACCCAGGGATCAAATCCACGTCTCCTGCATTGGCAGGAGGGTTATTTACCACTGAGCCACCAGGAAAGCCCCACTGAGAGGTATATAGGAAGCAAAAGACAGAGCAGGTAGAGGCTTCAATCTTTCCACAAAACCCATCTTGGGAAAATTGGGGAAGGGAAGACTCAGACAGGAACAAGTGCAGGTGTGAAGGCCGAAGAAATAGGAGCAAAAGAAGTAAAAAGGATTAAAAAAAAAGGAATTAAACAAAGGAGAAAATTCCCCAGTGGCTCAGCAGTAAAGAATCCTCCTGCAGTTCAGAAGTCACAGGAGACACAGGTTCGATCCCTGGGTCTGGAAGATCCCCTGGAGGAGGTCATGGCCATCCACTCCAGTATTCTTGCCTGGAGAATCCCATGGACAGAGGAGCCTGGCGGGCTATGGTCCCTTGGGTGGCAAAGAGTCGGACACACGCAGAGAAAAAATGAAACAAATGGAAGTGGGGGAGAAAGAGAGAAATTACTTTGGAAACTGAATGAGAAGACTGAAAATAAATCAACAGGCAACAACACTTAGGATCAATTGTGATTTTATTTGTAATTGTGTCACCCAAATGTAATTGTCAATTTATTCACTATCTTGACTTCGTTAGATAATGTACTTACGTCTTCCCCAAATATTTGCATTTGAATGAGTCTCTTCACTACTAAATATTCCTCTGAATTTCAGTCCTCAACATACCTCATATAAACGGAATCATACGGTATTTGCCTTTTTGTGTCTGTTTTATTCACTTAGCATGACGTCTTCCAGGTTCATCCATATTGCAGTATGTGTCAGAATTTCATTCCTTTTATAGTCTGCCCAATATCCCATTGTGTGTATATACTGCATTTTGCTTACCTATGAATGTGGTGATGTACATTTGAGTTGTTTCCACATTTTGGCCATTGTCATTAATGCTATGAACATTGATGTTTGGGGTGGTTTTTTGTCTTAGTGAAATAGTAACTTTTGAACTTAGGAAACAGATACAAAGTGGGCCTTTAGGATAGTTATGTTCTAGGACATTGAAGCCAACTTTACTTGAGTAAATGAGCCATCCATGGAACCCAGCTCAAATTATAACTTCCTTTAGTTTGAGCTTAGAAGCAGAGTCCTAGCTAGGAATCAAGTTTTACTTGGTCTCACTTTGCAAATATTTTTGTTTCTATTTTCTGAGGTCCTTCAAGAATGAGAGACAGGTGAGTTGAGGCAATATTTTTGAATCTCTAGCCCAACACCATTATCATATCATTCCTTTGTTATAAACCCATTGCATCCATAATGGCAGGGTCTTTCTAGAGCAAATATCTGTCCTTCTAGACAGAAAAAGAGGATTTTGGCTCCTACTGTAATGTTTATACACACTCTGTACATCTACCTCATCTTTTAAGAGCCCAAATCAGTTAGCTTATCCCCCAAATCCACAATGAAAGACAAAGTTTGTAGAAAATAATGAATCAAACCTAGGCCCACCAAATGTAAATATACTGGATTCGGCCATTGTTGTGGGGAGATGTTATTTACTGGTGTGTGGTTTTTGTTGCTGTTGGCAGCATTTCTTGGGATTTTTGTAATTTCTTCAAAAGTAGGATGGGCCACTTTTAATCTAGAGAGTATATATTGAGGTAAATTTTCAAATTTTATCTATACACAACAAATCATGGAATGATTCTATTATGGGTTGAATTATGTCTCCCTCCCCTCAACCTGCAAGCTCATATGTTCAAGTCCTAATCCCTAGTGAACATCTGACTTGTATCTAGCCAGAGCCATCAGGAGTGCCCAGTGCTTCAGGATTCTCAAACACTAGCTTGTATTAATGCATGTCTAGGGAAATTCTAAGCCTGTTCTTTCTTTTAAATTTTATTTTAATTTTCTGTGTGACAAAGTGAGAAGTATGCAAAAAGCATTTCTGTTGCACACTGACATGTGATATTTGTCTCAAGAAAAAAAGTATTTGTACAATTGAGTTGTGACCTGAGCTCATTGCTTTTTTCATGGAAGACCATTTTTTATTTGAATGAATAACTGACAGACAAATCATGGTTATTCTGACGTGAGTATTTGGCAGATATTTTCTTGACAATGAATAAGTGAGCCTGTTATTTCAAGAAAAACAAGTGACAGTACTTGTTGCCAAAAAGAAAATTCCAGTTTTCAAGAGAAAATTAAAATTTTGGAAAGCCTATATCCATCACCAAGAGCTTGTCAAAGTCTTTATACTTAAAGACCTTTTCTGATGAGATTGGTGTTGATATTAATAAATATGATTTTTAAATTTTTGTATAATGAAATGTGTCAACACTTGGAAGATCTGAAAAATTTGGTGAGCCAATGTTTTCTAAATGACCAGTTCATAGTTTTATGATGCCATGCATGAGCTAAAAATGCATTCCAAGTGTAAGACAAACCAATGAATTTTAATGTAGCAAAGAATGATAAACTCCCTGATAGGATCTCAAATTCCATATTGCAACTAACCTTTAAGGAACTACAGCCTGTATTTTGGTATAGTATCAAAGAAGAATATTCACAATTACCTAGGGTGGCTATTAAATTATTCCCTCCCTTTCTCAACTACATGTTTGAGTAAGCTGGATTTTCTTCATATATAACATTCCCTTCCTTAGAGAAGGGAAGATCCCCTAGGGGATCTTCCTGACCCAGGGATCGAACCTGGGTCTCCTGCATTGCAAGCTGATTCTTTACCATCTGAGCCACCAGGGAAGCCCCATATTTCTATCAAAACAACATATTTCAACAGCTAGAATGCAGAAGCAGATGTGAGAATTCAGCTATCTTCTACTAAGCCCGACGGTAAAGAGATTTGAAAATGTAAAATAATGCTACTCTTCTCACTAATTTTCTTGCTTTAGAAAAAAAAAGATTATTTTTCATAGAATATTTAACTTCTGTTAAATTGTAACAAGTTTGTTATTGTTATTTCAAAATTATTTATAAATAAATATTTAAAATTTTCTTAGTTTCTATTTTAATATGGTAATTATCAATAAATATAACCCACCAAGTTTATTGATATTGTAAATAATTTATGAAAGTGTAAAGAAATTCTGGGCTCCAAAAATTTGAGAACTGCTGGCCTAGGTGACATAGAGCAGTGGTTCCCAAAGTTAGTTAGGTCAAGTAACTCTTTATATCAGAACCACCTGAGTACCTTGTTATAAAATGCATATTCCTGTGTCTTGTCCCAGACTGAATCAGGTTTCTTAAAGGATCAGCCTATCTTTGTTTTCATATATTGAAATTTCCAAACAGAATAAAGCTTTAGTTTAATACAGTTAAGGTAGTCCCTTGCTGGTGTGGTCAGTATTTCCAAGATTCTAGATAATCAAAATGAACATAATATTTGTTCTACCAGAGACTCAAATCTCAAGAATTACGGCCAGACTTGTACAAATGGTGAGAGTTTTTGAGACAACATACCTTGCAGAAATAACTTGGTTATGGAAAGGAGTTGACTTACGGTAGTGGGTTGCATTTGACACAACTTCACCAGCTTGTTGTGGAACCAACATATATTCTGAAGGCTTTTCCTTCTTTCTGTTTCAGTACCAAAGCCAACCACGGTGGTGGCTGTTTGAGATGAAGCAGGGGTGAGCATGATGCAGAGAGGCTAAGTTGAACACAGAAGAGTAGATCTTGGCAACTAAGACATACAGAAGCCAAGCTCAGGAATGTGCTTTTCTGAAAAGTCACATCTGGACCCCTGGTTAACATCCTGTCTGATCTTTTTCCTTAGACAAGAGGCCAACCACAGAAAACACACAGAATATGAAGATTTGCCGACATCTTTGGTTTATAAAATATAGTAACACAAATTCAAAGCACTTTGGCCATGTTAATGAATGAATATGTGTGTGCATATGCACTCACATTCATGTGTATATGGGTGTTAGACATTTCAATATTCAACTGGGAAACATCTTCCTGTGGTCTGCTTCCTGGATAAAACCTGATCTCTTCCTCTATGAATTCTCAAAACAGGCAAGTCTGCAAGCCCTTGTAGTTGGAATAGCTCAGCAAAGGGCATGGGATAGAAGCTAGGATCTGAACGTGTGGTTTTGATACATGGTACATAATTTCTCTTGCCCTTCTATTGCATTTGTATTGTGGCAATAGGACATTTTTACCAAGTCAAGCTGCTGACATGTGATTATGTAACATTTACTTATTTCCTTTTGTCTTATTGATGAGATCTTATGCTTATTTCCCATTCTTTGCTCAACTCTACACCCTTGCCATATACTTTTCAAGTTGGTTTCCTTCTGATCAAATTTTCTCCTCTAAAATTTCTCCTGAGTTCTGCACAGCACAAAACATAAGACATTTTGTTGTTTTAATTTTTCCATAAAGCAAAAAATTTGGCTCACAACTCACTTATGTGCTGTAGAAGTATGAAATGCAGGCATGGAACATTGATTTGAGCAAAGAAGTCAAAGAAATAGTATCCAGAAAAATGAATCCATAGGTGGTAAAAATATGGGAAGGATGAATTAGACTTGTGTAAGCTTAGAATACTGGTCAGTGTGACAGGCTGCATTTGTGGGTTATTATCATATGCCTGTTTCTCTCTTAGTACTTGATCCTTTCTGTATTTGCTGGGCTGCTGACCAGAGAATGATGTGCTCTGATTGCTCACAGCTCCCTCCTGTTTTCCCACCCCTTTTACCTCTCTTCCAAGAGATCCCATGTGACCACTCCCCACTTAAGAACTGCCCCTGAGCAAGAAGACATCTTTCCTTCTTCCCTCCAGATTCAACTTTTATTTGAGGACAGTCTGCTCTGGGCTGGATATTTGGTATGCTTTATTTCACTTCATTCTCATCACAGTCCCATGAAGTAGCAATTATTAGCCCCTTTTCACAAATAAGGAAAAGTGGATGTCAGAGAACTGATTTCCTTGAGGTTACAACCACTAGTGAGTATCAGAGCAAGGGATTCGGGGTGTTGATTCCAGTGGACTGCCTTATCCCCACCCACCTCTACAACCTCCCCTGCCTTCAGTCCCTAAGTGGATGCAATGAACTAGCATAACCTAAGCAGGTAATGAATGGTGAGTGCTCAATTTGCTCTTCACATGGTTGACTTTGCATCTTAAGGAAAATGTTTTAGAGTTGGGAAGGACTCTGCTGGACTTCCAATGTTGTGGCATTAAGAGGGGGACATATTTGGGGTCAAAAGGAACCTCCCTAGGGACCTAAAATTGTAGAGGAGGGTACCAATCTGGCAATTCTTGAGTCATGTCTGGCAAATAGAAATATTGTGTTTGGCCCACATGGTGTTTTTAAAAACCTGAATCCTTGCCAACATTTAAAAACTAAGAGATTCCACATTAAAAAAACAAGAGTTGTAGCTTCTCTTGAGAAATTGGAGACTCTAACATCACTGCACCTGTACTCTCAGGTAACAACAACATTACTGCACCTATACTCAGAGCGCTGGAGCTGCCCTCTGGAGAGACCTGAGCTCTCATGTCATCACAAGCCCTACAGATCTCCTGCTCTGTTTCACTTATGTTCTAGGCTGTTGTAGGCATCTGTGTTTGAAGCCTCTGAAATAGATGAGGGTTTCTTCTGAAAATAGGAGGGACACCATCCCTGAAGGTTGAGGCTGTAAAGAGACCTCGAGTCAGAGATTCTGTCTCTTCTTTCTTCCATTTTCCTTCAAGAAAGAAAGTGATGAGTACACCAGCCCTTATATCCCAAGGCTGGGAAACTTTTGACAAAAATAACGTTCTCAAGAAATAAAAATTGTACCAGCCTTTGAGGCAGTGTTCTCATTAAGAGTCAGACTCAAAGACTTAGAGAATGAACTGACGGTTACCAGAGGGGAAGGGTGGCGGGGACAGATGCGTGCGTGCTATGTCACTTCAGTCGTGTCTATTTGCTATTCCATGGACTGTAGCCCACCAGGCTCCTTTGTCTATGGGATTCTCCAGGCAAGAATACTGGAGTGGGTTGCCATGCCCTCCTCCAGGCAGGGAAAGATAGTTAAGGGAAATTTGGGATTGACATGTATCCACGGCTATATTTAAAATAGATAATCAACAAGGACCTACTGTAAAAAATAAAAGTCAGATCTTTGTCTCAATCATTCTTAAGGTGGTAAGGGCAAGGAGAGCTGGCAGCCAGGTACATTTACCACCACAATTTAGCTAAAAGGGATTAAAATGTGTCCATTTGGGTAATGTGGACCTTACCCACCTTTAGAAGCTTCCCTTCTTCCTTCAACCTGTCCTTCCAATGCCCACTCATGGGGAAACTGACTCTGCTGATCCTTAACTAATTGTAATTAATTTCCAATCAGGGAGGCTACCTATGAAAAGCCATCGAGATTAATGTCATATTGTAATAATCATAATTGTACTTATAGCTAAAATTCATTGGACTTTTATTTTATAATCAGGCACTGTGTTAAACTCGTCCAATGCCATATCTCATTTAATCCTTACAGCAATCTTAGACTTAGTTATCACTGTTATCTCTTTTCTATAGAGGAAGGAACCCAGACCAGAGAGATTAAGAAATTTGCCAAAGGTCACACAGCTAAAACATCTTGGAGTCAGAATTCCAAGGATGTACCCCTTGGATGTATGGAGCTTCCCAGGTAAAGAATCTGCCTGCCAATGCAGGAGACACAAGAGACATGGGTTTGCTCCCTGGGTCGAGAAGATCCCTTGGAGGAGGAAATGGCAACCCTCTCCAGTATCCTTGCCTAGGAAATCCCATGGATAGAGGAACCTGGTGGGCTACAGTCCATGGGATCACAAAGAGTCGGACAACTGAGCATCTGAACACACACAGACACACCTTGGATGTACCCCTCCTGTGAGCAAAGAGAATCTTCATCCACATCTTATTAATTTTGGAAATCTGTAATTAAAAATCCACAGTAACTAAATAAGACAAGGAGTCATGCTAATTCTGTCTGCTTCCTTTTGGCAGTCAGTTCGTAATGCTTCTACTCTGCTCTGCATTTTCCTTTGCACGTGGCTGGCATAGAGCTGCTAGATTCCTAATCGTATCTTGGAAATTTCTTTGAGTATTTTTTGCCTGAAGATCTCAGATGCTGTTTCCATTCTTTGGCTTATTACCATGTGTGCCCAATTTGGTTCAGTGCTTGATCTCAGTGATCCAAGACCTCAACCCACTGCAAATCCATTTTATTTTACATGCACCACATTAGGAAGCCTTTTCAGTTGGAGTTTGATATGTGCTGGGAATTTAGCAGTGCACTGGAAAAGTTGAACCGATCTGTTGAAGTTCAGACAATGTTAATGATTTTCCCTTTAACTGGAAATGACTTAAACTTTACATACATAGAAATGTGCTTGCATGTGTCTGGATGATTTTGTCTTATAGCAGCATAAATATGGCTATTATTCTAACAGCCACCATTCTTCTGTTTCACTTGGGATTTCATGGGAAGGAGGAGCTCCATTCCCTATTTCTCAGAAGGTTACTAATAATTTTTTTTTCCTAAAAGAAAAATGTGATGTGTGCTATTTTATTTAGGAGGTAGCAAAAACAAAGGTGCAAATGTAAGTTTGAAAAAATTTGACATTCAGTGGGCAGCTCTTAAATGTCATAGAAATCAACTCAATTAGATGCTTGGCTGGAAAACAGCAAGATGCATTAATGCTGCTTAGGCTGGCTTCCTATAGTCTGAAACAACATGGCACAAAAAGTCTATTCAAAAGCATTGGTTGTAGGAAAATTGGTACCCAAAGCAGAGCTGGGCAGGGTGGGTTTGGGGGATGGAGAAAAAGAATCTTTTTGTAAATGGGCCAGAAGTTAAAAGGAAGACAGTGATAAAACCAAAATCGCACTTTTCTGTATCAAGGCACAGACTTCACCTCTGAATTACAAAGTGGATGCTCTTATTGAGTGGTCTGTAGGTCCACCATCAGTCCTTTTTGAGACCTACAAGGCATGAGCGGAGTATGAACAGTGCCAGGAGGGTCAGGGTTCAGAGTGAGTTAAAGCACATGGAAAGCACAAAGAGCACAAAATGGACTCAGTCACTTATGCACAAAACAAGAAGTACAAGGAAGGGAGATGCTCGCCAAATGTGAGCAGGTCACGGGGTAAAAGCAAAATGCTTCAACTTTTTTTTTTCCTTCACAATCACGAAGTATCTTCAGCCTCCAAAACATGTAACCAATAATTTGTTGAGGGACAAAAGCACAAGAGTTAGATATTTAGAACTCTTGCTTGATAAAAATGAATTTAAATTACACCCTGGGCTCTGAAATAAGATTTTGGGAGGGTGTCAGAGACTCTTGAAAAGAATGGAGATGGCCTTGCAGGTCAAGTTCCCCAGGAAACAGACTCTGAGTCAGAGACTTACCTTAAGCTATGCCTTTTGAGCTTCCCTGGTGGCTCAGATGGTTAAAGATCTGCCTGAAATGCAGGAGAGCCAGGTTTGATCCATTGGTAGGGAAGATCCCCTGGAGAAGGGAATGGCAACCCACTCTAGTATTCTTGGCTGGAGAATCCCATGAACAAAGGAACCTGGCTGGCTACGATCCATGGCATCACAAAGAGTCAGACACGACTGAGCAACTAACACGTTCACGTTCACCGAACAACACTTACAGAGGAATAAGGGAAGCAGAACTGGACAGAAGGAGAGGTTGACTACAATTAAATGACGACAATGACTTAAGGTGGTCCCCTGGTGGGCTCTGTGAATTGGGAGGGCCTTACAGAGTTGTCTCACTTGAGACAAGAGAGTCAGGGCTTCACAAACTTATTTCCACCAGATGATGAATGTGGCCCCATTCCCGCCTCAGGATTGGTGACTTTAGGGGAGGTGGCTCTCTCTGAAAGTGTTAGTCACTCAGTCATGTCCAACTCTTTGCGACCCCAAGGGCAGTAGCCTGCCAGGCTCCTCTGTCCTTGGGATTCTCCAGGCAAGAATATTGGAGTGGGTTACTATGCCCTCCTCTGGGGATCTTCCTTGCCCAGGGATTGAACCTGGGTCTCTTGCATTGCAAGCAGATAGATCCTTTACTGTCTGAGCCATGACTCGTGACCATAGGAGAGGTGCTCTCTCTAGCAGAGGGCAATGCCTAGAGAGGGACTCCACTGTAAGCTCTCACAGCCCAAACTCCCAACAGCCAAGAAAATGAGTTCTTCCCTAGTCCCTAAAGAGGTATCTGGCTGTGCATTATCATAGTATCCCAGTTTACAAAAGAAAGGGAAACTTAGATTCCAGAAACTATTAATATATACCAATGAACTTGCTGTTACATTTCAACCAGTTGGTTATTAAATAGATGGTCTTGGGGCCTTTAGAAAAGTAAGTGGTGACTACTAAGCACGTAGATTGGGTCATTGGGAACAAGCAAAACCAACATTAAATGCAAGAATTTATTAGTGTCAAGCATGGTGACAGCACTATGAACTCAACTTTGTCCTTTTTTTAGCATTTTAAGTCAAATGCCTGGCTTGATACATATAATAGACATCTATCAAACCTGTGTATGACCCAGAATTTGCAGGATAGCCAAAATCAATAAACAGAGAAAATAGTTTTTAAACCTGGTTCAAAAAAAACTAGCAAAATTAAATTTAATAGGGATAAATGTAAAGTAATTCACTGAGATCTGAAAAGTGCAAGAATGAACACATGATAACAGCAGCTCATAATTAAGAAGACCTAGATGGATTAGTTGGTCTTAATATTATTTAAATCAGTGATGTAACATGATTGCCAAGAAGGCTAATTCATTATTGGGATTCACTAAGAGAAATATGGTGTCCAAAACAATTGAAGTAAATTCCAAATTATCAGAGGCTCCACCAGAGAGAGAGCTCTATGAGAGACTAAATCTTGAGGTTTTTCTCTTCTTTAGAGAGAGAACTTATTAAACCATCACAGTGTAGGCAGAAGCAAGAAACCTGCCTCAGAAGGCATGGTGGCTTTGGAATTCCTGAGAGGGACCTTTCTTATCATGGTAGAATTGAGTACCTCAGAAGTGGTGTCAGACTTTAAGGTGACTCTTATGATCCTCGCCTCCCAGAATTCATAACTTTACATAGTCCCTTTCCCCTTGAATGTTGGTAGAACCTGTGACTTGCCTCTAACTGACTGTTGTGGTTGTTTACTTGCTCAATCATTTCTGACTCTTTTGTGACCCCATGGACTGTAGATCACCAGGCTCCTCTATCCATGGGATTCTCCAGGCAAGAATACTGGAGTAGGTTGCCATTTCCTTCTCCAGGGGATCTTCCCGATCTAGGGATGAAAACCGCATCTTCTGCATTGGCAGGCAGATTCTTTACCGCCAAGCCCACCTGGGAAGCCCTCTAACTGACAGAACATGGCAAAGATGAAGGGAGGTAACTTCTGTGATTATATTTGGTTATACAAAATTCCATCTTGCAAGCAGAATTGCTCTCTTTCTTCATTGCTGACTTTAGAGAACTAAGCTGCCATGTTGTCAGGGGTGCCAATGGAGAGGGCCACATGACAAGGAACTGTGGGAAGACTTTAAGAGCTAAGGGGAGCCTACAGCTGTCTGCTAGTAAGAACTTAAACTTTCAGTTTACTACCAAAAGGGAACACATTCTGCCAACAACTTGAGTGAGCTTGGAAGCAGATCCATCGCCAGTTGAGCCTCCAAATACGAACTGAGCTCTGACCAGCACCTTGACCGCAGACTGGTAGAGGACCCAGCTAAGCAATGCTCAGATCCTAACCCACAGTAACTGCATGTTATTTAAGCTGCTATGTTTGTAGTAATTTGTTACTCAGGAATAGATAACTAATACAGAAGGGAAGATACAGTAGGGAGGAGCCCTCACTGACCTCTGAGGGGAAAAGTGTCACTTCTGGGGAAATGGGTGGCATTTTAGGAAGGAAAGAGATTGTTTCTGTGTTTGTAAAGTAACAAATGCTTGATCACTAACCTGCCCATACCTGACCCAATCACTGTGGTCACAGAAGGTGGCCCTGTGATTGATCAGGCATGTGACCACCTGAACATGGAGCCTCAGGGGCAAGTAGTAGACCCTGTGGGTGCCCATTGCCTCATCCACCTCTAGTTCATTGGTAGCTGCAGAAGAGTTTCCAGCATGTTAACAGTTTTTTCACCTCAAGTTTCTGAGCCTGTCTGCTTTGTTTTTGTTTTTTTGCCTGAGGACTTACCTCGCCTTCTTGTAGAGCAACCCAGAAGTGCTAGAGACATCACATCATCTAGGACAATCCCCAAGTGGTTAATGATGAAACATTCTTGAAAATGGAGGCCATGTGCTAGGATGGAGGAGCAGAGAGAGTAAAGGGACCTCAATCTCTGACATCAGTACACCTGCCATATCAGGTCTAGACAGCTTATGTTCACCATTCTTTTATGTGGAAGAGACATATTTATTGTGTTTAAGACACTATTATATGGCTTTTATGTTGTATTCAACCAAACCTAATCCCAGCTGATACACATAAAATCAGAAAATGAATTGAAAGGCTTACTCAAAGTTATCAAGGAGGAAGACAGTTAATTATTATGAGTGATGTGTAATACTTGCACAATGCAAGTATAGTTCCATAGTACAAATAATTATGATTTGCAAGAATGCATGCACAGATATAACCATTGTTTAATAACACAAGTGTTTAAGACTATAGTAGACCTCAACAACAGAAAATTCAGAATGGGAAACTCTTAAGGACTGAATGTTTTTGTGCCACTCTCAGTTCATACATTGGTTCCCTGCCACCCACTCAATGTGATGGTATTAGGAGTGGAGCCCTTAAAAGATAATTAAGTTGAGATGAGGTTCCGAGGGTAAAGTCCTCATGATGGGATTAGTGCCTTTGTCAGAAGAGACTAGAGAGCTGGTTCTCTCCCTCACTACCATGGAAAAATACAGCAAGAAGGCACCCATCAGCAAGCCAGGATGAGGCTCTTACAGGAACTGAATCTGCCAGCACATTTATCTTAGACTTCCCACCCTCTAGAACTGTGAGAAAATAAATGTCTGCTGTTTAAGCCACCCAGTCTATGGTATTTCATTATACATAGCAGCCTGAGCCCTAAGACAAAAATACATTTCTAGTCTGAGTATCCAAGACTCATAGATATTATACAGTTTGAAGGAAATGTAATTAAGCACCTATTTTAATTCCCTCATTTGAGAAATAGGGAAACCAAAATTGTCCCCTATGGTCAATCTGTCACCAAGTTATGAAAACCTTTCTTTGAAATATGACAGATTTATCTCCTCTTCTGTATATCTACTCCTAACGCATCAAAACATCTTTCACTGATTCACTTGCGAGCTTCAATTGCCTCTTCACTGGATCTCCCTGTCTATAGTCTCCCCTTCCTTCAGTTAATTCTATACAGCTCTATGTGAGAATAATCCTCACAAAACCCTACATTTGCCCAGTGGCTACACTTTTAGAGCACTTCCACTGGTCTCCAATGGTCTAATCAATCAACTACAGCCAGTCATATGTTTTTCTAGTTCTAAATTTCACCCTTTCGTGTTTATGCCCAGAGAAAGCATTTACAACACTCTTTGCTACCTCCATGGGCTCATTCATCAGTCTTAATAAGGGACCCATCAGATTTAGTTGGGCTTCCCCCATGGCTCAGTGGTAAAGAATCTGCCAGTAATGCGGTTCACGCAGGAGATGCGAGTTCAATCCCTGGGTGGGAAGGATCCTCTGGAGTAGGAAATGGCAACCCACTCCAGTATTCTTTCCTGGAGAATCCCATGGGCAGAAGAGCCTGTAGGGTACAGTCCAAGGGGTCCCAAAGAGTCGGACACAACTGAGCACGCACACATGCACACAAACAGCAATTTCAATCTGATGATTAATCAGAACATGAAAATAGCCTTGTTATGTAATTTTGACAGTTAAATGGTACTTGTTAAAATGAGATTCTTCCTGTAATATTATATTTTATAACATCAACAATAGTGCAGCTTTTAATGTTATTTAATACAACATCTGTAAAAGCATATTCCATGGACTGATGTTAATGGGTCTTATATTTTAAAAGTTTCCTTAGTCAAACATGTTTTAACAAGTTAAACAGATATCTCAGTGTCTTTTACATATTAATATGTATTTTGACTCTCCAAAAAGAAATATGTTATGCAATGTTTCCCAAGCTACTTCAAACCATGGCTTTTTGAGGATCAGAGCTTCTGAGGAACAAATGTGGGGATGCACCAATTGATAGATTGCATAGAAACCTCACAATAAAGTGAGAGGAGTTCTCACCTTGAAGTCATTCTACCTGGGTTAGTGTTCCGCATTCCTTGCTTACTTGCTTACTTACTGTATAATCCCAAACAGTTTGTTTAGCTTTTCTTAGTCTCATTCTCCTCACCTATGAAAGGGAAGCATAGCAGCTTGTCTCCACAATAGCCACTATCAATTCCTTCCTTCCCTATGTGTATGCCAAGTTGCCTCAGTTGTGTCTGACTCTTTGCGACCCCATGGACTGTAGCCCACTAGGCCCTTTTGTCCATGGGACTCTCCAGGCAAGAATACTGAAGTGGGTTGCCGTGCCCTCCTCCAGAGGATCTTTCCAACCCAGGGATTGAACCCGCATCTCTTACGTCTCCTGTGTTGGCAAGCGGGTTCTTAACCACTGGTGCCACCTGGGAAGCCCACCTTTCCATATGCACCAGCTATTTTTCCATGAAGAAGTATAACCTGTTCCTCATTATCTTGGAATCTGGGCTGATTTCGTGACTCACTTTTGGCTAATACAATATGGTGGAAAGTACACTGGGTGACTTCCAAGGCTAGGTCATAAGAAGCCTTGCTACTTCCACCTGGTCTCTTGGAACACTCACTCTGACTGGCACCAACTACCATGTAAAAAGTCTGATTAGCCTGAAATCACTAAGCTAGCCATGGGGAGAGGCTGCATGGAGAGAGAGAGAGATATCTAGACAAAGCCAGCTGTTCCAGCTATCCAAGAACAGGCACAAGACTTGTAAATGATGAAGTCATCTTAGACATTCCAGCTTCAACAAATGCCATGTGGAAAAGAATCAAGGAACCCAACTAGTGACTAGAGCCATGTTCCCAGATTCATAGCCCCAGAAGAGCCATGACAGTCTTCTCCAGCCTTCCAGTCCACTCTAGCTAAGACTTTATTGTGGAGCATAGATGAGTCAGCCCCACCGTGCCCTGTCTGAATTATTGACTCCCAAATTTGCCAAACGAATACAATTGTTGTTTTGCAACACTAAGAGTTTATAGAGTAATTTGTTATACAGAAATAGATAGTTGGACAGGTTCAGTAAGATAAAAGTATCAAATTTAGCTTGATACTTGGTATAAAATTGGTGCTCATTAATGTTAGTTTCTTTCCTTTTTTTCCTCCCAAAGGACTTCTATCATGAGACATACATGCCCAAGATTGCCTCACTTCTAATGTAGATCCTAATGCTGAAGGAAAACAAAGGTGATGGTAAGTAAAAAGTCAGGACTCCAAATATCTAAAACACTGCAAATGTGTGTATTTAAGGGTTCAATATCCGGGTGAAGGGTTTATTTTAAGATTGACCAACCCTCAGTCATTCTAAACAAGGACTATAAATTGCCCTCCTCTCCTTTCTGTATATCTGTGATGATTTTTAAAATATGTTTGCAAATTTTTTGACTCTAACCCCATTCAGAGACTGGGTTTATGTCCCTTCTGCTTGAAAATTGGTGGGATATTGTGACTGATTTGACCCAAAGCATGACAGAATTTAATGTTATGGGACTTTCAAGGCTAGGTTGTAGTAGTCAATTTGGCTTCTACCTTATGAGCTGGAGTATTTGCTCTTGAAGCTTTCAGCAACCATTAGGCAGTCTGAGTTACTAAGAAGCTAAAACTAGCAAATGTATCAGGACTACATGGAAACTCCCAGAGACTCTGTGAAGGATGAGAAATCCCTGAGCAGTCAGCACCCAGCTATTCCTAGGTTTACTTATCATCTGACTGCAGTTACAAGAGAGGTCCAGAGCCAGAACCACCCAAAGTAGTTCTTCTCTAAATTCCTGGTGCACAGAAACCATAAGAAATAATAAAGTACCTGTTTTTTAAGCCACTAACTTTTGTGGTGATGTGGGGTAATAGCTAATCAAAACTATATTTGTTCAAGTATATTAGTAATGTGTTAGACTGTGTTAAGAATATGATCACCAGGTGCTTCCCAGTTTTCTCTTTTCTGTGTGTGATTCTATTAAATTGGGTACATTTTAAATTTTATTTTTAATTGGAGGACAATTGCTTTACAATGTTGTATTTGTCTCTGCTGTATAGGAACCTGAATAAGACATAGGGCACCACCAAGCATCAGGTTGAACTCCCTGTGTTATACAGCAACTTCTAAATTGGATACTTAAAAAAAATTATTCAAATATCTGTGCACTTAAATGATAAATTTACCAATGAACAAAATACCTCTACTTGTTAAACTAACTACAGTTGTAAAAACAGTTTCTACTTATGAAATAAAAAGTTAAAGTGAATATTTTCTACTTCAGTTTTCAAACAATCATTAATATACTTTTTATGGGTGCATCCCTTCCCCAAGTATTAAGACTTTTAGCAGAGCAGAGTATGTGAAAACAGGAAAAAACATTTTTTTAATAAATTTATTTATTTTAGTTGGGGGCTAATTACTTTACAATATTGTAGTGGTTTTTGCCATACATTGACATAAATCAGCCATGGGTTTACATGTGTTCCCCATCCTGAACCCCCCTCCCACCTCCTCCTCCCCATCCCCATCCCTCTGGGTCATCCCATCGTCCCAGCCCTGAGCATTTGTCTCATGCATCAAAACTGGAATGGTGTTCTGTTTCACATATGATAATATACATGCTTCAATGCTATTTCTCAGAACGTCCCACCCTCACCTTCTCCCTCAGAGTCCATAAGACTGTTCTATGCATCTGTGTCTCTTATTCTGTCTCGCATATAGGGTTACCATTACCATCTTTCAAATTCCATATATATGCATTAGTATACTGTATTGGTGTTTTTTCTTTCTGGCTTACTTCACTCTGTATAATGGGCTCCAGTTTCATCCATCTCAATAGAACTGATTCAAATGTATTATTTTTAATGGCTGAGTAATATTCCATTGTGTATATGTACCACAGCTTCCTTATCCATTCGTCTGCTGATGGACATCTAGGTTGCTTCCATGTCCTGGCTATTGTAAACAGTGCTGTGATGAACATTGGGGTACACACATCTCTTTCAATTCTGGTTTCCTCGGTGTGTATGCCCAGCAGTGGGATTTCTGGGTCGTATGGCAGTTCTATTCCCAGTTTTTTAAGGAATCTCCACACTGTTCTCCATAGTGGCTGTACTAGTTTGCATTCCCACCAACAGTGTAAGAGGATTCCCTTTTCTCCACACCCTCTCCAGCATTTATTGCTTGTAGACTTTTGGATAGCAGCCATTCTGACTGGCGTGAAATGGTACCTCATTGTGGTTTTGATTTGCATTTCTCTAATAATGAGTGATGTTGAGCATCTTTTCATGTGTTTGTTAGCCATCTGTATGTCTTCTTTGGAGAAATGTCAGTTTAGTTCTTCGGCCCATTTTCTGATTGGGTCGTTTATTTTTCTGGAATCGAGCTGCAGGAGTTGCTGGTATATTTTTGAGATTAATTGTTTGTCCGTTGCTTCATTTGCTATTATTTTCTGCCATTCTGAAGGCTGTTTTTTCACCTTGCTTATAGTTGCCTTTGTTGTGCAAAAGCTTTTAACTTTAATTAGGTCCCATTTGTTTATTTTTGCTTTTATTTCCAATATTCTGGGAGGTGGGTCATGGAGGATCCTGCTGTGATTTATGTCGGAGAGTGTTTTGCCTATGTTTTCCTCTAGGAGTTTTATAGTTTCTGGTCTTACGTTTAGATCTTTAATCCATTTTGAGTTTATTTTTGTGTATGGTGTTAGATAGTGTTCTAGTTTCATTCTATTACAAGTGGTTGACCAGTTTTCCCAGCATCACTTGTTAAAGAGATTGTCTTTTCTCCATTGTATATTCTTGCCTCCTTTGTCGAAGATAAGGCATCCATAGGTGTGTGGATTTATCTCTGGGCTTTCTATTTTGTTACATTGATCTATATTTCTGTCCTTGTGCCAGTACCATACTGTCTTGATGACTGTGGCTTTGTAGTAGAGCTTGAAGTCAGGCAGGTTGATTCCTCCAGTTCCATTCTTTCTCAAGATTGCTTTGGCTATTCGAGGTTTTTTATATTTCCATACAAATTGTGAAACGATTTGTTCTAGTTCTGTGAAAAATACTGTTGATAGCTTGATAGGGATTGCATTGAACCTATAGATTGCTTTGGGTAGTATACTCATTTTCACTATATTAATTCTTCCAGTCCATGAACACTGTATATTTCTCCATCTGTTTGTGTCTTCTTTGATTTCTTTCATCAGTGTTTTATAGTTTTCTATATATAAGTCTTTTGTTTCTTTAGGTAGATATATTCCTAAGTATTTTATTCTTTTCGTTGCAATGGTGAATGGTATTGTTTCCTTAATTTCTCTTTCTGTTTTCTCATTATTGGTGTATAGGAATGCAAGGGATTTCTGTGTGTTAATTTTATATCCTGCAACTTTACTATATTCATTGATTAGCTCTAGTAATTTTCTGGTGGAGTCTTTAGGGTTTTCTATGTAGAGGATCATGTCATCTGCAAACAGTGAGAGTTTTACCTCTTCTTTTCCTATCTGTATTCCTTTTATTTCTTTTTCAGCTCTGATTGCTGTGGCCAAAACTTCCAAAACTATGTTGAATAGTAGTGGTGAAAGTGGGCACCCTTGCCTTGTTCCTGACTTTAGGGGAAATGCTTTCAGTTTTTCACCATTGAGGATAATGTTTGCTGTGGGTTTGTCATATATAGCTTTTATTATGTTGAGGTATGTTCCTTCTATTCCTGCTTTCTGGAGGGTTCATACTACTTATCTTTGATTCTTATCCAGGAAAACATGAATAAAAATGCTATTTTTTACCCCTTTCTGTGCCATCTATTATCAGCACTCTGTTTGGCTAGTGAGAAGTGAATATCTTGGAGTAGAAGCAATTTCAAAGGAGGTTGGACAAGCACTTAAAGGCCAATCCAACTTAGGTCCACCTCTCATAGTATTACAATGAAGCTTGCATAATTTATTGCACTAATCACTGGTTATTTTTCCATGAGCTCCAAATCCACAGCCTTTCAAAAGTCCATTTTTAGAGAGCACAAGCACAACACAGTTTTATAGGTTATTTCTATAAACATGCAAAGAAAAGCTGTACTTATATAACCAACTCTAGAGGGAAATTCCCCAACACTTTTTATTAGACCAGCATAAGCTTTATATCAAAACCTGACTCTGACAGTATGAAAAAGGAGATTTATAGAGTTATCTTATTGATTAATATAGGTTGTTGTTCAGTCACTAAGTCATGTCTGACTCTTTGTGACCCCGTGGACTGCAGCACACCAGGCTCCTTTGTCTCCACGCTCCTTTATCTCCAAGAGTTTGCTCAAATTCATGTCCATTGAATTGGTGATGCTATCTAACCATCTCATCCTCTGCCACCTCTTTCTCCTTTTCCTTTCAATCTTTCCCAGCATCAGGGTCTTTTCCAGTGAGTTGGCTCTTTACATCTGGTGGCCAAAGTATTGGAGCTTCAGCTTCAGCATCAGTCCTTCCAATGAGTATTCAGGACTGATTTCCTTTAGGATTGACTGGTTTGAATTCCTTGCAGTCCAAGGAACTCTCAAGAGTCTTCTCCAGCACCACAATTTGAAAGCATAAATTCAAAGGAATCTCCTTACTGTTCTCCACACCCTCTCCAGCAGTTATTGTTTGTAGACTTTTTGATGCTGGCTATTCTGACCAGTATGAGATGATACCTCATTGTGGTTTCAATTTACATCTCTTTAATAATGAGTGATGCTGAGCATCTTTTCATGTGTTTGTTAGCTATCTCTATGTCTTCTTTGGAGAAATGTCTGTTTAGGTCTTGACTGGCTTGTTTTTTTTCTGGTATTGAGCTGCATGAGCTGCCTCTATGCCATACGACCCAACAATCCCACTACTGAGCATATAACCTGAGGAAACCAGAAATGAAAAATACACATGTATCCCAATGTTCATTTCAGCACTATTTACAATAGTTAGGTCAGGGAAGCACCTAGATGTCCATCAACAGATGAATGGATAAGGAAGTTGTGGTACATATACACAATGCAATATTACTCAGCTATAAAAAGGAATGTATTTGAATCAGTTCTAGTGAGCTGAATGAACCTAGAGCCTATTATACAAAGTGAAGTAACTCAGAAAGAAAAAGGAAGGCATCGTGTATTAATGCATATATATATGGAATCTAGAAAGATGGTACCAACAATCCTACGTGCAGGACAGTAAAGGAGACACAGACATAATGAACAGACTTTTGGACACAGTGGGAGAAAGAGAGAGAGGGATCATTTGAGAGAATAACCCTGAAACATATATATTATCATATACAAAATAGATAGCCAATGGGAGTTTGATGTATGAAGAAGGGAAATCAAAGCCAGTGCTCTGTAACAACCTGGAGGAATTGCCTGGGGAGGGATGTGGGAGGGGGTATTCAGGGTGCGGGACACATGTATGCCTACGATCAATTCATGTTGATGTATAGCAAAAACCATCACAATACTGTAAAGTAATTAGCCTACAATTAAAATAAATAAATTATTTTATTTAATTTTTTTATTTTAACTGGAGGCTAATTACTTTACAATATTGTGGTGGTTTTTGCCATACATTCACATGAATCAGTCATGGGTGTACATGTGTTCCCCATCCTGACCCTCCTTCCCACCTCCCTCCCCATCCCATCCCTCAGGTTCATCCCAGTGCACCAGCCCTGAGCACCCTGCCTCATGCATTGAACCCGGACTGGCGATCTATTTCACATATGATAATATACATGTTTCAATGCTGTTCTCTCAAATAATCCCACCCACGCCTTCTCTCACACAGTCCAACAGTCTGTTCTTTATATCTGTGTCTTTTTTGCTGTCTTGCATATAGGGTCATCATTACCATCTTCCTAAATTTCATATATATGTGTTAATATACTGTATCAGTGTTTCTCTTTCTGACTTACTTTGCTCTGTATAATAGGCTCCAGTTTCATCCACCTCATTAGAACTGATTCAAATACATTCTTTTTACTAGCTGAGTAATATTCCATTGTGTATGTGTACCACAGCTTTCTTATCCACTCGTCTGCTGATGGACATGTAGGTTGCTTTCATGTCCTGGCTATTGTAAACAGTGCTGCGATGAACATTGGGGTACACACGTCTCTTTCAATTCTGGTTTCCTTGGTGTGTATGCCCAGCAGTGGGATTGCTGGGTCGTATGGCAGTTCTGTTTCCAGTTTTTTGAGGAATCTGCACACAGTTCTCCATAGTCGCTGTACTAGTTTGCATTCCCACCAACAGTGTAAGAGGGTTCCTTTTTCTGCACCCACTCCAGCAAAATAAATAATTAAAAAAAAATAAAAAAGGAAGCATCAGTTCTTCGTCACTCAGCCTTTTTTATGGTCCAACTCTCACATCTGTACCCAATACTGGAAAAACCATAGCTTTGACTAGATAGACCTTTGTTGGCAAAGTGATGTCTCTGCTGTTTAATACACTGTCTAGGTTTGTCATAGCTTTCCTTCCAAGGAGCAAGCATCTTTTAATTTCATGGCTGCAGTCATTGTTGACAGTGATTTTGGAGGCCAAGAAAATAAAATCTGTCACTGCTTCCACTTTTTCCCCTTCTATTTGCCATGAAGTGATGAGACCAGATGCCATGATCTTAGTTTTCTGAATGTTGAGTTTCAAGCCAGCTTTTTCACTCTCCTCTTTCACCCTCATCAAGAGGCTCTTTAGTTCTGCCATTAGAGTGGTATCATCTGCATATCAGTAGAAGAAAACAATAGAATGGGAAAGACTAGAGATTTCTTCAAGAAAATTGGAGATATCAAGAGAACATTTCATGCAAAGATAGGCATGATAAAGGACAGAAACGATTAATGTAGAGGCAAAATCCCAAATAAAACATTATCAAATAGAACATTGTATTGTGTAATAAAGATAATGCATCATGACCAAATTGGGTTATCCCAGCAATGAAAGATTGCATTAAATAAAAATCTAATAAAAATTTCACATTAGCATATTAAATAAAATGTTTTATAATCATCTGAATATATGCAAAAAGTTCAGCAAAATTAAAAATACTCCTGATTTTACAATTATTAAACTAAGAACATAAAGGAACCCCATTAATCCAAAGGATATCTAAAAAATTTTGAGCAAAATTCATACTTAATGTAAGAATGTTGAAAGCATATCCTTAAAGAGCAGGTACAACACAAGGGCCTCTGCCATCAGCACTTCTATGTTTAAAATTGTCATAATGAGCACAGTAAGGAAAGATATTAAAGATATAAGAACTCCAAAAGAAGAAACAGAAAACTGCTATTTGTCAAAGCTGAGATTATTATCTGTATAGAAAACCTAATTTATTAGAGTTTATAGACAAATTAGGAAGATGCAGAAAGAAAAATTAGTATTCAACAGCAAACTGCTCTCTACAGTAATTTGTTAGTGGATACACAATGCGAAAGATATAAATTGTCATATCAAAACATAAAATGAGGGCAGTAAGGCAGTAAAATGTTAGAGTTTTTATATGGTGAGTTGTTAAGTTGTTATCACCTTGAAATATATTGTTATATTTATTGGATGTTTTGTATAAGCCATGTGGAAACCAAAAAGAAAAAAACATACAGTAGATACACAAAAGATAAAGAGGGGAATCAAAGCATATCATCACAGGAAAACATCAGTTCACAAAGGCAGACATGAAGAAAGGAAGAAGATGATAAGGGAATTACAAAGCCACCAGAAAACAATGAATAAAATGGCATCAGTAAGTCCTTATTTATCAATAAATCACTTTAAATAAAAATAGATTACATTTTCCAAATAAAAGGCAGAATGACTGAATGGGGAAAAAAAATAAGACCGAACTTTATACTGCCTATAAGAGAATCACTTCAACTTTAAGGACACACATATGCTGAAATTAAAGAGATAGAAAAGGATATTCTGTACAAACAGAAACCACAGGGAAGCAGGAGTAGCTATACTTACATCAGACAGAAGAGATTTTCTCAAAAACTCTAATGAGAGACAAAGAAGGTCGTCATATAATGACAAAGTGATCAATTCACCAAGAAGATATAACAATTATAAATATATATATATGACCCAACATAGAAGCACCTTAATATATTAAGCAAATATCAACACATCTGAAGAGAGAATTTGACAGTAATGCAATAGCTGTTGTTCAGTCACTAAGTCATATCTGACTTTTTGTGACCCCATGGACTGCAGCATGCCAGGTTCCCTGTCCTTCACTATCTCCAGAGTTTGCTTAAACTCATGCCCATTGCGTCAGTTATGCCATCCAACTATCTCATCCTCTGTCACAGCAAGGAACTTCAATACCCTATTTTCACCAATGAATGGTTCATCCAGAGAGAAAATCAATACAAAAACACTGAACCTGAACTATACTTGGGCTAGAGATCTAGCAGACATATACAGAACCTTTCAACCAATAACATCAGAATACACATTCTTCTCAAGAGCATATGAAACATTCTCCATCATAGATCATATGTTCTGTCATAAAACAAAGTCTTAGCAAATTTAAGAAGATTGAAATAATACCAAGTATCTTTTCTGACCATAATGGTATGAAACTAGAAATCAGTAACAGGAGGAAAACGAGAATTCCCAAAGATGTGGACATTAAACAACATACTCTTGAACAACCAATGGATCAAAGAAGGAATCAAAATGGAAATTAAAAAAATATTTTGAAACAAATGAACATGAAAACAGAACATACCAAAACTTGTGAGATGTAGTAAAAAGCAGTTTTAAGAGGGAATTTTATAGTGATAAACATGTATTAACATAGGTGAAAAAATATTTCAAATAAATAACTACACACATCAAAAAACTAGGAAAAGAGCAAACTAAGCCAAAAGTGAGCCAAAAGAAGGAAATAATAAAGATAATAGCAGAAATAAACACTAGAAAAGCAATTTTAAAAGATTAACAAAAGTAAGCTATTTTTAAAAAGATAAACAAAATTGACAAACCTTTTAGTTGGACTAAGAAAAAAAGAGCGAGGGACTCATGCATAAAATCATAAATGAAAGAGGAGACATTGTTGAATAAACGTATGTATCTATTATTAACCAAATCACATACTTTTAGGTCATTAATTTGTTGTCACAAATTTGTATTAGATTAAGAATTATTTTAGAAATGGAAGCAGAAGCAATATAGCAAGAAGTCATCTCCTGTCATGGAGAAGGCAATGGCACCCCACTCCAGTACTCTCGCCTGAAAAATCCCATGGATGGAGGAGCCTGGTAGGCTGCAGTCCATGGGGTCACGAAGAGTCTGACAGGACTGAGCGACTTCACTTTCACTTTTCACTTTCATGCATTGGAGAAGGAAATGGCAACCCACTCCAGTGTTCTTGCCTGGAGAATCCCAGGGACGGGGGAGCCTGTTGGGATGCCGTTTATGGGGTCGCACAGAGTCGGACACAACTGAAGCGACTTAGCAGCAGCAGCAGCAGCATCTCCTGTCAAGTCAGTTGGAATCACTGGTTGGGCTGAAGACTGAGAAAAGGGCAATTATCTCTGTGAAAAGAAATCTTAATCTCGCATTCCTTAACAATCCCCTAGACTATCCCCTGAAACAGTTACTCAAGCCCAGTCCTAATACCCACATCTCTTGCTACCAAACTTAGACAAACCCATACCAGAATCCCAAACTACAAATCCCATTTGAGGACAACTCATTCTGATAAATCTGCAACTTTTAAAACCCTATAATTCTCACCGCTGACCATTCTCCTTATCGATAATAACACTTTTATTTTCACAATCAGGTCAAGTTTGCTTAAAGTTTCTGCCTTGTAGATTTCCTCATTCAAGCCCTTAATTCTGACACTGTTAAATTTTTAGCTAATTCTTGAAGCTCTCTCTTCCTGAAATCATGTACCTGTTTTTCTCCTATTTCTATGTAGAAGGTGTATCATCTTCTGCAGGTCCATTAACAGAGTTTCTTAAGACTCAGTTTGTCTAAGGCCCACTTTACCTCTCTTTCTTTAACACTTTCTGTGAGGCAAACTCATTCACAAACACAGATGATTGTTAAAATGATGTAACACCATCTGAAACCTCTCCTCTGAGATTCAGACCAGAATATCCAAAGTCCTCCTTAACATCTTCCCTTTCAAGTTTCAAAGATACCTTAAATTCAACAGGTTCAAGTCTGACCTTATGCTTTCTCTCAAATATCTGACTCTCTTTTAGTGTTCTTTCCTTTATCCAGTGGTTGCATGTATGCTAAGTCGCTTCAGCCATGTCCAACTCTTTGTGACCCTGTGGACTATAGCCTGCTAGAGCTCCTCTGTCCATGGGATTCTCCAGGCAAGAATACTAGAGCGAGTTGCCGTGACCTCCTACAGGGGATCTTCCTGACCCAGGGATCAAACGTGCATGTCAGTAGCTCCACCAAATTGAACATGATAGAAATTCAGGAATTTCCTTTGGTACCTGCATCTCTCTTACTCTTTATAGCCAATCCATCAACAAGCCCTTTCAAGATTCTCTTCTATACCCATCTACTTCCATCCATCCCCTCTGCTACCACCTTAGTCTTAAGCTACACTCATTTCCTGCCTAGACTATTAAGTATTCTCTTGAAAGATCTCTTTGAACCCAGTCTGTCAACCTCCAATCCATTCAGCACAATCCATATACAGTAATCACAAAATGACAATAAGGATATGCAGTGTCTCTCCAAATAATCTTCATTGGCTACTCATTTTTCTGAGTGTAAGGATATACAACTGAAAATGACAAGATTTTTAAGGATGATCTGACACTTCATGCTTCCAGTCACTCTCCCCTCACTCCTTGTAGTTTAGCCACACTAACCTTATTTCTGTGCCTTGAATGTGCCTTAATATCTTTGACACAGGGCCCGTTAAGAGCTCTATCTGAACATTGTCTAGAATATCATTTTCTTCTTTTGCATACTTCAGAGCAAGGAGATCAAACCATCAATCCCTAAAGAAAATCAACCCTAAATAACCATTGGAAGGACTGATGCTGAAGCTGAAGTTGAAGATCCAATATTTTGGCCACCTGATGCGAAGAGCCGACTTATTGGAAAAGATCCTGATGCTGGGAAAGATTGAGGACAGGAGGAGAAGGAGGTGACAGAGGATGAGATGGTTGGATGGCATCACTGACTCAATGGACATGAGTTTGAAAAAACTCCGGGAGATGGTGAAGGACAGGGAAGCCTGGTGTGCTGCAGTCCATGGGCTTGCAAAGAGTTGGACACAACTGAGCAACTGAACAACAACATACTTCAGAAGTCAGGCCAAATTTTACTTCCTGAGGGAGGCCAGGTAGAAATGTATTTCTACTCCATGTCAGAGTACAGGGCAAAAGAGGGCTCCAGGGCAGGAAAACAAGGCATTTGTAGGACCTTTTTTTATCAGCTCTTCTCTACATTTGTTTTATATGTTGGCAGCTCTATATGTCTACTTTTCAAATGTACCTGCATTTCCTCATACCCCCACAGGTCATAGCTGCATACTTGAGAAACAGAGGTCTGCGGCCTACATCATGGCCAAACTCTGAGCTATAAAGGGGGAAAAAATATCTGTCCCTTTATTGTCTCCATTGATCCTGGAATCAAGGAGTTGTGTTCCTTATAGGCACTAAGGAGTGGAAACAAAGGAGTTTCCCTTTTCAGCTCTTGTGGACACAGACCTTCAGCTATTCAAGGTTGGTTCTAAATTTAGAATTGCTAAAGTTGGGGTGTTCACTTAGTCTTACAAATACATTATTCTCCTGAGTCTAATATTTGGAGTCTACGTATTTTTTCCCATTCAAAAAATGCTACAGACTATGACTGGTCTACAGCTTGGGAATTCTAATAGTAACTTTAAAAAATTCCTAAATCATTCTGACTTTGACTCTCTTCACTCAAAGCTATGACAAATGTATTTTACTTTAGTAAAGCAAGCAGAAACATTACTTTGTCAACAAAGGTCCATCTATCCAAGGGTATGGTTTTTCCAGTAGTCATGTATGGATGTGAGAGTTGGACTGTAAAGAAAGCTGAGCACCGAAGAATTGATGCTTTTGAACTGTGGTGTTGGAGAAGACTCTTGAGAGTCCCTTGGACTGCAAGAAGGTCCAACCAGTCCATCCTAAAGGAGATCAGTCCTGGGTGTTCATTGGAAGGACTGATGTTGAAGCTGAAACTCCAATATTTTGGCCACCTCATGCAAAGAGTTGACTCATTGGAAAAGACCCTGATGCTGGTAAGGATTGGGGGCAGGAGGAGAAGGGGACAACAGAGGATGAGATGGCTGGATGGCATCACCGACTCGATGGACATGAGTTTGGGTAAACTCCGGGAGTTGGTGATGGACAGGGAGGCCTGGCGTGCCGCGATTCATGGGGTCGCAAAGAGTCAGACACGACTGAGTGACTGAACTGAACTGACTGAAAGCTTAATTACCATTTCCCCCATGCTATTTTGTCTTCCATGTCTCCTGGTTTCTCCCAAGAATTTAATATTGAAACTGCCATTTATATGAACACATTTTGCTAATTATGCTCCAATTTAGATGAATTACATGAGCCACATTGCTAGGTTGTGACTACACAGTCCGGTGTTCCTGAACTGCCCAAAACAGGAAAATAAAATTGTAACAATCTTCTCCAGAAATGGGAGAATGGGGAAAACTCCTTAGATGTGGTTAAATATTATGTTTCAGTTGTTTAGGGTTTTCCTCACTTTTCCTCCAGCTTTCTTGAGATACAATTGAGCATATTATGTAAGTTTAATGTGTATAATGTGGTGATTTTATATAATGTATATATTGCAAAATGATAACCACAATAAGATTACTTAACACATCCATCACCTCACAAAGTTACAACTTTTGTTATGTAGTGAGAACTTTTAAAATGTATTTGATTAGCCAATTCCAGATATACTATGTATTAATATGGTGGTTTAGTTGCTAAATCACGTCTGACTCTTGTGACTCTATCGACTGTAGCCCACCAGGCTCCCCTATCCATGGGATTCTCCAGGCAAGAATACTGGAGTGGGTTGCCATTTCCTCTCTAGGGGATCTTCCTGACCCAGGGATCAAACCTGCTTCTCTTGCATCTCCTGCATTGGCAGGCAGATTCTTTACCACCAGAGAAGCCACTTCCAAATGTACTATTTAATAATATAATATTATTATAGTCATTCTGTCCATTATATTTCTAGAAATTAACCACCTTATAACTGGAAGTTTGTACCATTTGACCATCTCTACCAATTATCCCCACCCTCAACTGCTTGCTTTTAGCAATCACCAATCTCTTCTCTGTTTCTATGAGTTCACCCCTTTTAGATTCCACATATATATGCGATCAGGAAGTATTTGCCTTTCTTTGTCTGACTTTCTTCACTTGTCATAATGCCCTTAAGTTTCATCCATGTTGTTACAAATGGCAGATATTTTTTGTGGCTGAATGTTCCATTGTGTACACATAATATTGTGTGTATAATTTATCCACTTATCCACCGATGGACATTTAAGTTGTTTCCATGTCTTAGCTATTACAAATAATGCTGCAGTGAACATGGACTGCAGATATCTCTTCAAGATAATGATTTCATTTCCTTTGGATATATACTCAGAAGTGAAATTACTGGATTATATGATAGTTCTGTTTTTAATTGCTACTTTTCATAGTGACGGTAACCAACTTATATTGTCAACAGTAGTGCAAAAAGTTTTCCTTTACAACTCACAAGCACTTGTTATCACTTGTCTTTTATAACAGCCATTCTAACTAGTGTGAGATGATATCTCATTGTGTTTCTCATTTGCATTTCCTTAATGATTGGTGACGTTGAGCACTTTTTCATGTACCTGTTGGCTGTTTGAATATCTTCTTTGGAAAAATGTCATTTCAGGTCCTTTTGCCCATTTTTAAATTGTTTTTTTGCTTTGTCATTGTTTTGCTATTGAGTTGTATGAGTTCCTTATGTATTGGGGGATTAATATTCTTTTCTCAGATATGTGGTTTGCAAAAGTTCTCTCATTCCATAGATTATCTTTTTATTTTGTTGAGTATTCTATTGTTGGGCTTCCCAGGTGGCACTAGTGGTAAAGAACTTGCCTTCCAATGCAACAGATGTAAGAGTTGCAGGTTCAATCACTGGGTCAGGAAAACCTCCTGGAGGAGGGCATGACAACTCACTACAGTATTCTTGCTTGGACAATCCCATGGACAGAGGAGCCTTGGCAGGCTACAGTCCACAGGGTTGCACAGAGTTGGACACAAATGAAACGACTTAGCATGCACATTCTTTTGTTGTGCAGAGTCTTTTAGTTTAATGTAGTTCCACATGTTTATTTTTGCTTATGTTGCTTGTGCATTAGGTGTTATGCACATAAAATCATTGCCAAGATCAATGTCAAGAAGCTTTTTTTCTATGTTTTCTTCTATGAGTTTTGTGGTTTCAGGCTGTACATGTAAGTCTTAATTTAACCTACTTCAGTTTAATTTCTCTGAGTAGAGAATGATAGGGGTCCAATTTCATTCTTTTATGTGTGGCTGTCCAGTCTTCCCAACACCACTTATTGAAGGGACTACTTTTTCTCCATTGAGTATTATTGGCTCCCTTGTCAAATTTTAGCTGACTGTATACACATAGGTTTATTTCTGGGCTTGCTATTTGGTTCTATCGCTCTATATATCTGTTTATGTAACAATACTATGAAGTAAAGTGAAAGTCGCTTAGTTGTGTCTGACTCTTTGCAACCCCATGGACTATACAGCCCATGGAATTCTCCGGGCCAGAATACTGGAGTGGGTAGCCTTTCCCTTCTCCAGGGGATCTGCCCAACCCAGGGATCAAACCCAGGTCTCTCACATTGCAGGCGGATTCTTTACCAGCTGAGCAACAAGAGAAGCCCAAAAATGCTGGAATGGGTAGCCTATCCCTTCTCCAGGGGATCTTCCCAATCCAGGAATTGAACTGGGGTCTCCTGCATTGCAGACAGATTCTTTACCAGCTGAGCTATCAGGGAAGCCAGAACAGTACTATACTGTTTTGATTATTGTAACTTTGCAATATAGTTTGAATTCAGAAAGCATGATGCCTCCAGCTTTATTATTTCTTAGGATTGCCGTTTTGTACTTCTGTAAAAAATGGCATTGGAATCTTGACAGGGACTCTATTGAGTCTACAGATTCACTTTGCAGACTATGGACATTTTAACAATATTAATTTCTCTGATCAGTGAACATGGGGTATCTTTCCATTTATTTGTGTCTTCTTCAATTTCTTTCATCAATTTCTTATACGTTCCAGTATAAAGATTTTTAACCTCCTTGTTTAAATTTATTCCTATACTACTGTAAGTGGGAATTTTTAATTTTTTTTGGATAATTCATTGTTAGTAAGTAGAAATGCACCTAATATTTCTATATTGAGTCTATCTTCTGCAATTTTACAAAATTCATTGATTAGTTTCAAGTTTTTTTGTGGAGTCTTTATGATTTTCCATATATAAGATGATGTTATTTACAAACAGAGGCAGAGGACCTCCCTGGTGGTCCAGTGTTTAAGACTTCACCTTCCTATTCAGGGGATGCAGGTTTGATCCCTGGTTGGGAAGCTAGGATCCCACATGCCTCACAGCCAAAATATCAAAACATAAAAGAGAAGTAATATTGTAAGAAATTCCATGAAGACTTTTAAAAATATAATTTTATTTATTTATTTATTTATTTTTGGCTGTGCTAGGTCTTCATTGCTGTGTGGGCTTTTCTCTAATTGCAGTAAGTGGGGGTTACTCTTCATCGCAGTGCACAGGCTTCTCATTGCAGTGGCTTCTCTTATTGAAGAGCATGGGCTGTATAGCACTCAGGCTTCAGTAGCTCAGTAGTTGTGGTGCCTGGGCTCTAGAGCACAAGCTCAATAGTTGTGGCACATGGGCTTAGTTGCTCTGTGGCATCTTTCCAGATCAGGAATTGAAACTGTGTCTCCTGCTTTGGCAAATGGATTCTTTATTACTGAGCCACCAGGGAAGCCCCAATAAAAATTTTTTTTAAACAGACAATTTTACTTCTTCCTTGCTGATTGGGATACCTTAAAAAAATTTTTTTTCTTGACTGATTTCTCTATCTAGGACTTCCATTAGTATGTTGAATGAGAGAGGTCAGAGTGGGAACCCTTGTCATGATCACTTAACTAGAGGAAATCTTTTCAGTCTTTCAGTGTTGAATGTTCAGTTCAGTTCAGTTCAGTCGCTCAGCCGTGTCTGACTCTTTGCGACCCCATGGACTGCAGCACGCCAGGCCTCCCTGTCCATCACCAACTCCCGGAGCCAACCAAACTCATGTCCATTGATTTAGTGATGCCATCCAGCCATCTCATCCTCTGTCATCCCCTTCTCCTCCTGCCCTCAATCTTTCCCAGCATCAGGGGCTTTTCAGATGAGTCAGTTCTTCGCATCAGGTGGCCAAAGTATTGGAGTTTCAGCTTCAACATCAGTCCTTCCAATGAACACCCAGGACTGATCTCCTTTAGGACGGACTGGTCAGATCTCCTTGAAGTCCAAGGGACTCTCAAGAATCTTCTCCAACACCACAGTTCAAAAGCATCAATTCTTCAGCACTCAGCTTTCTTCACAGTCCAACTCTCACATCCATACATAACTACTGGAAAAGCCATAGCCTTGACTAGACAGACCTTTGTTGGCAAAGAAATGTCTCTGCTTTTTAATATGCTGTCTAGGTTGGTCATAACTTTTCTTCCAAGGAGCAAGTGTCTTTTAATTTCATGGCGGCAGTCACCATCTGCAGTGATTTTGGAGCCCCCCCCCCAAAAAAAAAATCTGTTACTGTTTCCCCATCTATTTGAATGTGATGTTACCTGTGGGCTTTATGGATATGGCCTTTATTGTATAGAGGTATGGCCTTCTATGCCTAATTTTTGAGACTTTTTATCATGAATGGATATTGACTTTTGTCAAATACTTTTTCTGCATTTATTGAGATGATCATGTGATTTTTAGCTTTCATTCTGGTAAAGTGATCTATCACATTTATTGATTTACACAGTTTGAACCCTCCTTGCATTCCAGTGATAAATCCCACTTGATAATGGTATATGATTTTATTAATGTGCTGTTGAATTTGAATTGCTAGTATTTTGTTGATCCTTTTTGCATCTATGTTCAACAGAAGTATTGCCTGTCAATTTCTTTTCTTGAAGTGTCCTTATCTGCCTTTACTGTTAGGGTAATGCTCGCCTTATAAATGTGTTTGGGAGTTTTCCCTCCTCTTCATTTTTGGGAAGAATTTGAAAAGAATTGGTATTAATTCATCCTTATGTTTGACAGAATTAACCAGTGAAATTATTTGACATAGTCTTTCCTTTGTTAATAAGTTTTTTAACTGATGCAAACCCCTTACTCATTACTAATCTGTTCATATTTTCTATTTCTTCATGATTCAGTCTCAGTGGGTTGCATGTTTCTGGGTATGTATCCATTTCTTCTAGATTATCCAATTTGTTCATGTTTAAGTTTTCATAATAGCCTCTTATGATCCTTTTTATTTCAATAAGTTCTATTGTCTCCTCTTTCTTTTATAATTTGATTTATTTGGGTCTTTCTCTGTCTTGGTTAGTCTAGCTAAAGATTTGTCAATTTGGGTTATCTTTTCAAAGAACCAAATCTTGGTTTTGTTCATCTTTTCTGTTGTTGTCTTATTCTCCATTTCATTTATTTCTGCTATACTCTTTATTATATCCTTTCTTCTGCTAATTTGGGCTTAGTTTGCTCTTCTTTCTCTGGTTCCTTGGATGTAAAGTCAGGTTGTTTATTTAAGGTTTTTCTTTTTTTGGTATTTTTATTTCTACAAAATTCCTTCTTATAACTGCTGTCATCGCTTCCCATGTTTTGGTATGTTGTGTTTTCATTTTTGTTTTTAGTTTGTCTCAAGATACTTTTAATTTCTATTTTCATTATTCTTTGATCTACTGGTTGTTTAGGTATGTGTTTTCTGGTTTCCATATATTTGTGATTTTTTTTCAGCTTTCCTTCTGTCATTGATTTCTAGTTTCATAGCACGTGGTTGGACATTATACATAGTATGATTTCAATCTTCTTGAATTTGTTGAGACTCATTTTGTGGGCTAACATATGATATATCCTAGAACATATTTCATGGGTTCTTGTGAAAAATGTATTATGCTGCTGTTCATTGGAATGCTTTGTGTATGTCTGTTAGGTTGTTTAGTCTGTAGTGTTGTTCAAATCCACTGTTTACTCATTAATATTTTCTCTAGATAATTGACCAATTGATAAGAGTGGGATATTAAAGTCCTAAACCATTATTGTATTTCTGTTTATTTATCGTTTAGTTCTGTTATTATTAGCTTTGTATGTTTGGTGGTGGTTTAGTTGCTAAGTCATGTCTGACTCTTAACACTCCATGGATTGTAGCCCACCAGGCTCCTCTGTCCATGGGATTCTCCAGGCAAGAATACTGGAGTGGGTTGCCATTTCCTTCTCCAGGGGATCTTTCCGACTCAGGGATTGAACCCAGGTCTTCTGCGTTGCAGGCAGATTCTTTACCAACTGAACTGTTAGGGAAGCCCCATATATATGTTTAAGTGCTCCAAATATTCTCTATGGATTAACTCCTTTATCATTATGTAATGACCTTCTTTTTCTCTTTTGAACACTTTCAATTTTCTGATGCAAATATAACTACTCCTGGTTTCTTTTGGTTGCTATTTGCTTGAAATATCTTTTTCCATCCCTTCATTCTCAGTCTGTATGTATTCTTAAAGCTGAAGTGAGTGTCTTATAAGCAGCATATCATCATATCTTGTTTTTTTAATTCATTCAGCCATTCTATGTCTTTTGAATGCAGAATTTAATCTATTTATATTTAATTATTGATAAGTAAGGACTTATTTGCTATTAAAAATTTTTTTTCTGACTGTTTTGTAAATCCATTGTTCCTTGCTTACCTTCTTACTGTTTTCCTTTGCAGTTTGATGACTTTTTGTAGTGGTACACTTTGACTCCTTTATCATAATCTTTTCTGTACTATTATAGATTTATTCTTTGGGTTACCATTAAGCTTACATATAATATATACATGTCTGAATCATCTATCCATTGTTGAGAATCAGGTAGTAAATTCCACAACAATTATTGTATTTTAAATTAAAAAACAACTTTAATAGCATCCAGAAACTTTATACTTTGACTTATCACTTCCTTACAGTTTAAGTTATTGATATTATAATGTATAGCTATTCAATTATATGTATCAATAGCAAATTATTGTAGTTGTGGGTATTTTTAATACATTATTTTTTTACTTTTAGAGTCATAAGTGAATTATACACCACTACTATACTTTTAGAGAATCTGACTATACATTTGCCATTACCAGTGAGTTTTACACATTCCTATTTTTTGTGATGTTAATTAGTATCCTTTTCCCTCAGTATTATTGAGATATAGTTGGCATACAGCACTATATAAGTTTAAGGTGTACAACACAATGATTTAACTTACATACATCATGAAATGAATATCACAGGAGGTTTAGTGAACATCCTTCATCTCATATAGATACAATGTTTAAAAATAGAAAAAATATGTTTTTCCTTTCAAATGAAAACTATTAGGATTTATTCTCTTAAACAACTTTCATTTATAACATACAGCACTGTTAATGTCTCTAGTACTTATTTATCTTATAACTGTAAATTTGTACTTTTTGACCACCTTCATCTAATTCCCCCTGCCCCTAACCTCTGCTTCTGATAGCCACAATTCTGATATTTTTCTAGGAGTTTGTTTGTTTCTGTTTGTTTTTGAAATATAATTTACCTATAACACTATGTTAGTTCCTTTGTACACAACACAGAGATTTGATATTTCTATAGATTTCAAAATGATCACCATAAGTCCGGTTGTCATGTGTTTCCACACAAAGATACTACATAATTATTGACTATATTCCACAATGTTCATTTTATACCTATGACTCATTTATTTTGTAATGGAAACTTTGTACATCTTTAACTCAATCATTTATTTCTCTTTTCCCTGTCCTCTCTAGCAACCACCAGTTTGCTCTCTGTATCTATCACTGTTTCTGTTAGGTTATTATTATTCCTTTGTTTTGTTTTTAAGATTCCACATATAAGTGAAATCATACAGTATTTGTCTTTCTCTGACTAATTTCACTTAGCATAATACCCTTTGGCTCCATCCATGTTGTTGTAAATGGCAAGATTTCATTCTTTTTTTATGGCTGAGTAGTATTCCATTTTATTTATATGTGTATATATATATATATTTATACATGTATAGATGTATATACATATATATATACACATACATACACATACATCTTCTTGATCCATATACCTGTCAATGAGCACTTCCATATCTTGGCTATTATAAATAATGCTCAATGAACATAGGGGTGCATATATCTTTTTTGAAATAGTGTTTTCATTTTCCTCAGAGAAATACCTAGAAGTAGAATTGCTGGACCGTATAATAGCTCCAATGTTACTTTTTTGAGAAAAGTCCATATCGCTTTTTCATAGTAGCTGCACCAATTTATATTGCCACCAACAGTACATGATGGTTCCTTTCTCTCCATAGCCTTGCCAGGATTTGTTGTTTGTTGTTTTTTTGAAAATAGCCATTCTGACAGGCATGAGATTATATTTCACTGTGATTTTGATTTGCATTTCCCCAATGATTAATGATGTTGAGCTTTTAATGTGCTTGTTGGTCATGTGTATGTCTTCTTTGGAAAAATGTCTATTCAGGTCCTCTGTCCATTTTTTTAAACAAGCTATTTACTTTTTGATGTTGAGTTGTATGAGTTCTTGTATATTTTGAATATTAACTCTTTGTCAATATCATTTGCAATATCTTTCCCCATCAAGTATGCAAACTTTTCCTTCTGTTGATTGTTCTTTTCATTGTGCAAAAGCTTTTTAGTCTGATGTAAAAGAAACGTTTGTCTGTTTTCACTTTTGTTTCCTTTGTCTGAGGAGACATATCCAAAAAATATTTCTGAGACCTATGTCAAAGGGCATACTTCCTATGTTTCATTACAGAAGTACTATGATTTAAGGTCTTATGTTTACACATTTAATCCATTTTAAGTTTATTTTTGTATATAGTGTGATAAAGTAGTCTAGTTTGACTGTCCTGTATGTAGCTGTCCAGTTTTCCCACTTACTGAAGAGGCTGTACTTTTCCTGTTTTATATTCTGCCTCCTTTGTCATATTTAATTAAACCCATATAAGTATGGGTTTATATCTGGGCTCTCTATTCAGTTCCATTAGTCTATGTATTTGTTTTTGTGCCTGTACCATACTGTTTTGATTACTGTAGCTTTGTAGCATAGTTTGAAATCAGTGTGATACCTTCTGTTTTCTTCTTTGTTCTCAAAATTATTTTAGCTATTCAGAATATTTTGTGTATTCACACAAATTTTGGCAATTTTGGTTCTAGTTCTGTGAAAAATGCAATTGGTATTTGATAAAGATTGCATTGAATCTCTTGATTGCCTTGGGTAGTATGGTCATTTTAACAATATTAATTCTTTCAGTCTATGAGCATGGTATTTCTTTCCATATGTTTGTGTCATCTTCATTTTCTTTCATCAATGTCTTACAGTTTTCTGAATATAGATTTTTAACCTCCTTGGATTTATTCCTAGGTATTCTATTCTTTTTGATGCAGTTATAAATGGGATTGTTTTCTTAATTTTCTTTCTGATAGTTCATTGTTAGTGTATAGAAATGTAACAGATTTTCTATATATTAATTTTGTATTCTGCAAGTTTGCTGAATTCGTTGATAAATTTTTTTCTAGTTAATTCATTTTTTATTTATTTTTAATTGGAGGACAATTGCTTTACAATTTTGTTTTGGTTTCTGCTGTACAACATCATGAGTTGATCATAACTATATATATACCCCCTCCCTCTAGAGCATGCTTCCCACGCCCCAATCCCATTCCACCCCTCTAGGTTGTCACAATGTGTCAGGCTGAGCTCCCTGTGTTATATGGCAGCTTCACACTAGCTATCTATCTTACACGTGGTAGTGTATATATATATCAATGCTACTTTCTCAATTTGTCCCACTCTCTCCTTCCCTTGCTGTGTCCACAAGTCTCTTCTCTGTGTCTGTGTCTCCATTCCTTTCCTGCAAATACGTTCATCAGTACCATTTTTCTAGATTCCATATATATGTGTTAATATACTATATTGGGTTTTCTCTTTCTGACTTACTTTATTCTGTATAACAAGCTCTAAGTTCATCCACCTCACTACAACTGACTCAAATTCATTCTTTTTTATGGCTGAATAATATTCCATTTTATATATGTGCTACAACATTTTTATCCATTCATCTGTTGATGGACATCTAGGTTACTTCTATGTCCTGGCTATTGTAAATAGTGCTGCAATGAACATTGGGGTACATGTATCTTTTAAAATTGTGGTTTTTCAGTGTATATGCCCAGTAGTGGGATTGCTGAGTCATATGGTAGTTTTATTTCGTTTTTTAAAAAATCTCTGTACTGTTCTCCTTAGTAGCTGTATCAATTTACATTTCCACCAACAGTGCAAGAGGGTTCCCTTTTCTCCACATCCTCTCCAGCATTTATTGTTTGTAGATATTTTTGATGATGGCCATTCTGACAAGAAGAAAAGACAGCCCTCAGAACGGGAGAAAATAATAGCAAATGAAGCAACCAAGAAAGGATTAATCTCCAAAATATATAAGCAGTTCATGGAGCTCAATATCAGAAACACAAACAACCCAATCAAAAAATGGGCAGAAGACCTAAACAGACATTTCTCCAAAGACATACAGATGGCCAATAAACACATGAATAGATGCTCAACATCACTCATTGCTGCTGCTGCTGCTGCTAAGTCACTTCAGTCGTGTCCGACTCTGTGTGACCCCATAGACGGCAGCCCACCAGACTCCCCCGTCCCTGGGATTCTCCAGGCAAGAATACTGGAGTGGGTTGCCATTTCCTAGAGAAATGCAAATCAAAACAACAATGAGGTATCACCTCACGCCAATCTGAATGGCCATCATCTAGTAGCTTTTTGGTTGCATCTTTAAGATTTTCTATGTACAGGACCATGTCATCTGCAAACAGACATTTTTACTTCTTCCTCTCCTTTTTGGATTTCTTTTATTTCTTTTTCTTATCTGAATGCTGTAGCTAGAACTTTCAATACTATGTTGAATAAAAGTGATGAGATTGGGCATCATGTCTTTTTCCTTATCTTAGAGGAAATGCCATCAGTTTTTCAATGTTGAGTATGATATTCACTGGGGGCTTATCATATATGGCCTGTATTATGTTGAGGTTTTAAAAGAGGTGAACTATTTACTGTGGATATGGATGATTTTACTACTTTGAGTGGTTGGGGTACTACCTTTACTGCATATTTTACTTTACCAATGTGATTTTTCCTTCCATACTTTTCCTATTTCTAGTCATGACCTTTACTTTTCTGCTTAGAGAACTATCTTTAACATTTCTTGTAAAGTGGATTTCATGGTTTCTGCTTTTGCTTGTCTCTAAAATTTTGTTCTCTCCTTCAAATCTGAATGAGAGCCTCACCAGGTAGAGTATTCTTGGTTTTAGATTTTTCCTTTTCATCATTTTAAATATATCTTGCATCTCCTTCTGGTCTGCAGAATTTCTGCCGAAAATAAGTTCATAGCCTTATGGGTTTCCTTTGTACATAACTTGTTGCTTTTCCCTTGCTGCTTTTAATGTTCTCTCCATCTTTGATTTTTGTCCTTTTGATTATACTGTGTCATGGTGTGGTCCTCTTTGTGTTGACCCTGTTTGGGACTCTCTGTACAAACTGGACCTGGATATCTGTTTCCTTTGCTAGGTTAGGAAAATTTTCAGCTATTATGCCTTATAAAATGTTCTCTCTCCCTTCTCATTTTGAACCCCTATATCGCAAATGTTAGGATGCTTGATGTTGTCCCAGAGTTTTCTTAAACAGTCCTCATGTTTAAAATTCTTTTTATCTATTCAGCTTCAGTGGTTTCTGCTGCTATGTCTCCCAGTCTGTTGGTCCATTTCTGTCTCATCTAATCTATCATTGATTTCTCTGGTGTATTTTTTTTTAATCTCAGTTATTCATTCTTCAGTTCTGTTTGTTTCTTCCTTATGTTTTCTAGCTCTTTGTTTAAAATGTCTAACTTCTTACTCCAATCTTCTGGACTTCTCCTGAGTTCTTTGAGCCTCTCTGTGATTATTACCTTTAACTCTTTATTGGGTAGATTGCTTGTCTCCCTTTCATTTAGTTCTTTTTTTGTTTTTTATCTTGTTTCTTCATTTGGAACATATTTCTCTGTCACCTCATTTTGCCTAATTTTCTGTTTTTATTCCTATATATTTTGTAAATTGGTTATGTTTCCCAGTCTTCGAGAAGTGGCCTTATGTAGGAAATGTCCTGTGGGGCTCAGCAGTGCACTCCCATCTGGTCAGTAGAGCTGTATGCTCTAGGAGTGCCTTCTATGTGAGCTGTATGGGTACTTTTGTTATAGTGGACTGACTACTATGGGTTCAGTGGTGGATGAGACTGGCCCCCAATCTGGTTGGTTTTCATACCCTGCCTTGTATGGAGACTACTGGCCACTTGTGGGTGGGTCTGGGTCCTGACATGGCTGACTGCACAGCCAGGGAAGTCCTCGTCCTATTTTCGGCTCACTGATGGGTGAGGCTGGGGCCCAGGGCATCCTGAGGCTGGTGCCCACCCAGCTGTGGATGAGGCTTGGTCCTGTGGCTAGTGCTAGCCCACTGATGGGAGGCAACATGTCCTGAGGTCTCTGGCTATGGAGCTAGGGGTCTCAGAGCTGGCACTGGCCTGTTGGTGGGTGGTGTCAGGACCCACGAGTACCTGGGGCTAGTGCTGATCAATTGTTGGGAAGAGCCAGGTCCTAGGGTCTCTGGCTGCAGGGCCCTACGTTTCTGGAGTTGTTGCCAGCTGGAAGGTAAAGGGGTCTGCGCTGAGGAGATCCTGGAAGGAATACCAGCCCACTGCTGGGTAGGGCCAATTCTTGGACCCTCTAACAGTCAAAGCCAGTTCCAGGGCAGCCAGAGTTTCAGGGGGTCCTAGTGGGAGGGGCCATGTCCTTGTCCAACTAGCTGTCTGGCCTGGGGCACCCCAGGACTGGTGTTGACTGATTGGTGGGCCAGGGTAGGTTCTGGCATTAATAAGCTAGAGGGAGGATTACAAACTGGTGCTTACCAGCACCAGTGTCCATGGTGGGATGAGCTCCCCAAAATGTCTGTTGTCAGCATCTATGTCCCCAGGGTAAATTTCAATTGCTTCCTGCCTCTCCTGGAGGCTCTCTGAGATCAACAAGTGGATCTGACCCAGGCTTCTTTCAAATTACTGCTTCTACCCTAGATTTCAGAGCATGTGAGATTTTGTGTGGGCCCTCTATTTCCCATAACCCTCTGGGTCTTCTGAAAGCAAGCCTTGCTGGCTTTCAAAGCCAAACATTCTGGGAGCTTATCTTCCTGGTGCAGGACCCCCAGGCTAGGGAACTTATGTGGGGCTCAGAGCCCTGGTTCCTTGCAGAGAGCATCTGCAATTGTAATTATCCTTCCATTTGTGAGTTACCTACTGGGGGGTATAGGTCTTGACTGTACTGCATTTTTGCCCCTCCTATCCATCTAGTTGTTATTCCTTCTTTATATCTTTAACTGTAGAAGATCTTTTCTGCTAGCCTTCAGTTTGCCTTTATGGACAGTTACTCTGCAAATACTTGTAAGCTTGATGTCCTTGTGGGAGGTGAGCTCACCATCTTGGCCACTCCCCTCATCCCCAGCCATGATTTATTTATATAGACTTTCTGCTCCTTTATCTTTCTCTTCTTCTGGGATTCCTGTAATGTGTGTATGTGTGTGTGTGTGTGTGTGTGTGTGTGTGTGTGTATTCATAAGTCTTGTAGGCTTTCTTCACTCTTTTTCATTCTTTTTTCTTTTTGTTCCTCTGACTGGATAATTTCATATGACTATATTCTAGTTCATGGATTCTTCTGCTCAGTCAGTTCTGCTGTTTTCCTAATTTTTTGTAGTTGTCTGTGTATTCTTGTAGTTCACTGAACTCTTTTGAGAAGATTATTCTGAATCCTTTGTTAGATAGCTCATAGATCTCCATTTCTTTACAATCAGTTATTGGCGCTTTATTAGATTTCTTTGGTGTTGTCATGGTTACCTGATATTTTATGATCCCTGATTCCTTGCATCTCTATGCACACATTTGCAAAAGTGGTCTCCTCTTGCAGACTTTACAGATTCTCTTCACAGGGATAGTCATTCACCAAACATCTCAGCATGGAGTTCTGGACAAGTCAGCTGGTAGCATCCTTGGGCAAGCAATTTTTGCTCTTTGGATCTCTCATTGAGTCAGGCCACTGCTTGTTCTTTGAGGTCAGGGGTAATGCTGTTTGTTGGGCTCTGCAGTTCGGTGAGCCTGGTCCACATTCCAACAGGGCCACTAGGCTCCTTGATTGGGCAGAGCTATTGACTATGCTCAATCCTTAGGTAGGGCCACTAACTGGGCTCTGCAATCACTTCCTGATAGACAAAGTAACTGACTGTGTTCCCTAGCAGAGTGGTTCCCATGGTTGGATTCCTTGATTGGGCAGGGATACAGGCTTCGTTCTGCAATCATATCTTGTGGCGATGAATCTCAGGTTGTGTGACACTTGACTATATGCTCCTGCTAGCTGAACTCTGTTTAGGTAGGGCTACAGGCAGGACTTTTTAGTTGGATAGGGTATGCTCTGTGATTGGACAGGGAAGCAGGTTGTGCCCGAAGTTAGGTGGGCCATAGGCTGGTCTTCATGGGTCTTCAGAGCCAGGTGGGCCACTGGCTCTGCTCTGTTGGTGATCAAGGTCACTGGCTGGGTTCTTTGGTCAGGAGGGACCTGCAGTTGTATCCTACAGTTGGGTAGGGCTAGATACTTTGCTCCATGGTTGGGTGGAGTCACTGTCCAAGTTGGAAGGGACTGCAAGCTATGCTCTGTGGTTGGACAGGATCACTGGCTGAGCTCCTTGCCTGACTGAGGCTGTGGACTGCATTCAGCAATCCATCAAGGCCATAGAATGGGCTCTGCTGTGAGAAAGGCTGTAGGCTGGGCTCTATGGCTGGGTGGTACTGTAGGCTGGGTTCTGAGGCTGTCCAGCATCACTATTAAGGCTCCCTGATTATTTAAGGTCAGAGGCTATACTTCACTGTTGGGCAGGACTGCTGGCTTTATTTGTGCCCAAGTGTGGCTGTCAGATGGGCTCGGCAGCTGCCCAGTTCTCTGGTCTGGCTTTCTGGTTGGGTGAGACCAGAGGCTATACTGAGCAGTTGGGCAGGGCTTCAGATTTGCTTCTCTGCCTGTGTGACTATGTAGTATATGCTCTACAGCCCATTCAGCCCATTGGCTGGTGATCCAAATCAGAAAGAACTGCCCATCAGGTCCCTGCCCAAAGGGGGCCATTGACTTGGCTCTGCAGATGAGTAGAGCCAGTGGCTGAACTTACTGATTGAGTGCTGCTGTCAGGAAAAACTACATTGCTGTCTTGATATATCACTGTCTTTTCCCTTCTTAATGAGAACATTCTGTTAATAAAAATTTCATCATCTCAAGAGTCTTGGCAGGGTATAAATGGAATGAAAGTTTTAGTGTCCACCCAGTGTAGCCTCCCAAAATCCATGGATCATTCTACTTGTGGTGGTAAATGAGTTGCTTGGTTCACTGCTTTAATGGCTCCTTAAGCATAAATCCGGCTACCCTTGTGGCTCAGTGGTAAAGAATCCTCCTGCCAATGCAGAAGATGCAAGTTCAATTCCTGGATGGGAAGATCCCCTGAGAAGGAAATGGCAACCACTTCAGTATTCTTGCCTGGACAATCCCACGGACAGAGGAGCCTGGCGGGCTACAGTCTATAGGGTTGCAAAGAATTGGGCACAACTGAAGCAACTTAGCATGCAGGCAGACATACATATATGTTACATATGTAAATTATATCTCTTTGTTACATACCTCTTAATTCTCTTCCTTTTGAAGGAATTCGTAGGTCTTCTACATATGTGTGTATGTGTGTATACATATATATGAGCATCTATAGCATTTAAAGCATTGTATGAAAGATGAAATATAGTGGTTGCAAGAAGCAGAACTTTCTTTGGCACAGTTGATGATTAAGACCCATTCATGACCCATGGACTTTATTTACATCATGGTGCCTGTGTCATTCTCCAATGAAAGGACCAGACTGGAGTGAACTGCAAGCTCACTTGTGTACAGATGCTGAAGTAATTAGGCCAGATTTTCTCACAAGCTCACATAGGTATTTCTGCAACACAGCATTGCAAAACATGCTGCCTTGTGTGTAGAAGGGGATTATCTGCTTCTTTGGATTGATGGAAGCTATTTTAGAGAGGGATCATGAGCAAGTTTTCTGCTTTCTGAAATCTAGAACTCAAATCCATAGGCCATACTCATACTCAGTCTGGAAAGACATTACTGAATTGGAGATTTGAAACTTGCCCAATTAACATGTAAAAATTCCAAGAGCTTTGCATAAGGGAAGAGGAAATCATGGATGTCAAATTCGGAAGACTAGCTTTTCTGCTTGCCAGGCAATCATACACAGGTAAGAGTAATATAAAAACATTTTCCTTGAAAGGTAAGCTACTGTTTCCAATGCCAAGGTGGAAAACAAGACTAGAATTGTTGTGGCAAATAAAGAAATATAGCTAATAACAGCACCACTAAAACTAGAGATCATGCCAAGCTACAGGTTATCGGGATGACTTTATATAAAGGCCAGAAAGGGTGTATCATTACTTTACATTCAAGTTCTGAGCACAATGTTTCAAAACTAGAAATAACGTCCTTTGCAGATTTAAATTTCAACTTGACAGTGAAGTCACTTTGTTTTCCTGCTGATCCACCCAGAACCAGCCAAAGAAAGAATCAGTAAAATTGTTCATAGAGTTTTTGATAAATAAAGCAGAAGAGAGATTGGCTTTTGAGGCTTTTCTGAGTGATTTTTGTAAATTCTTCTTGAATTTGGAAGATGAATCTGCACTCCTTCAGGCTCTGAAGGTCAGGATAGACCAGCTATGACTTTTCCAGGAAATGAGTAATTGGAAGACCAGGGGACTCATTTCTGGAGGTCTGGGGGAACGTTTCATCCAGAGCCTGTAGGTGGGGTTTTTCCCCACAAAAGTCTTCAGGGAGTTCCAGAGGCGTGTGTAGACTTGTAGTAGGAAGAGCCAAGCTAACACACGATTTCCCTAGAGATTCTGCCAGTTCTCTCAGTTCTCGCCCTGGTTTTCCCCACCCAGGCTGGTCTTTCCCATTCCTTTTTATTCTTTTTTTCTCTTATTTTCAGCTCATTGTCTAACCATCCTTCCCCACAAACTCCAAATCTTAATACTCATGCAAAAACCTGAGAATTCTTTGATAAGCATCACTTAGAATTCTTTTTTCCTGGACGATAGCGAAGTAGACTGCTGTCAAATGCTGTCTGTAAGACTCACACCTAAGCCACAGCCATGGAGAGCTCATAAGAATCATTGTTGGGAGAGAGATGCATCCGTAATTCTTTAGAAATTTGTGTTCCGTTTAGAGAGATGTTTTTTATTCTAGTGTTAAAATGCAGTTATGCTGCTTCGTTTCCTTCATTCATTTATTCAACAAAAGTGTATCATACACCTGCTATATTCCAAGCATGGTGTAGGAGGAGATTCTGATGGAGGACACTGCCACTGCCCAGAGATTCTTATAGTTTAGTGAAGAAGATAAGAAAAACAGTAATTACAGTACAGTGCTGAAAAGACAGAGAGATGTGTATTCGGTCAGTATGCCGTGGTAGTTAAAGAAGCTGGTGGCTTCCTTATGGAGCCACCAGGAGCTGGTGCCTCAGTCCATAAAGAATTTGCCTGCAATGCAGGAGATGTGTGTTTGATCCCTGGGTCTGGAAGATCCCCTGGAGAAGGATATGGCTACCTACTCCAGTATTCTTACCTGGGGAATTCCATGGACAGAGGAGCCTGGCGGTTTACAGTCCATCGGGTCGCAAGAGTCAGACAGGACTTAGCGACTAAAGCACCACCACCACCAGGAGCTGGGGGCTCAATCCCTGAAGTCCTGAATGATGAATAGTGGTTAACAAGGAGACTTTGTGTGTTCATGTGTCTGTACACACATACATGCACATGCACACACATGCACACCCATGCTCTCCCATAGCATCCTGAACTTCTTCGTAGCTTTCCTTCCAGTTGCTCAGTATTTCTCTTTACCACTCGACTGTGATACTCAGTATTCACTATATCATTTTCAAGCTAAGTTTGCTAGTGTTGCTAAGTTTTAGGAAGTCTCGAGTTATCATTAAAAGCCATTTTCTAAAGCTTATTACATAGCAATATGACTGGTAGGCAGAAGAGTGAAGCAGGCCAAACTTTTCTTTGGTATTCTCTTTTGTCTCTATGTTACCCCAGTTTTTCTTCTCCCTTCCCCACCTGCTTTTTTCCCAACTTTCAAGAAAGAATCAGTAGAATCAATACTTCCTTGTGGTTATATTTCATTGCTTACTTCTCACAAGGACATGTGCATTTCAGTAAATGTTGGTGTTTTCATTCAGAAATCTGAATCTGTACTGGAATGTATTTGGAAATTAGGAAGAAGATGGGAAGGAATTTTCTAGTGCCCTCAGGGTCACCCTAGTAAGAAAACACCTCTCCTACCCATCCCATCTATACCTTCAAGGAATGATCTCAACACTTAATGACACTAAAGGCTAAAGCTGAAACCACACACATTCAACTGTAGGTCAAATTTTGTTAAGGTGAATTCTAAGGGCCACACACATTCTTTAGCTCTATTGGAATGTAGTTATACTTAGTGTTAGGCAAACTGAATAAACTCAGTACTGTTTTAGAAACAGATGATGTAATGGGACAGATAATTTCAAAATTCTCCAACTCAAATTCTGTGAATTCTATAAAAAATCTTAGTCTTTTTAGTGCTCCCTTGAAGCTGTGACAAGTTGAGATATTAGTTAACTTCCTGGCATGATGCTTTTTTGAAAGAACCACCCTAGTTCTATTCTGTGTTTTATGAATGACAGACAAGTTGGATAATATTAGGAAAATATTACGACGTAGTTAATAGTAATTATCAGATAAGATCTGTGGGATTTTTTACTCTGTTGATTTGTAAGGAGAAGAATCCCAGGGAAGTGACTGTTGAGCTTCCTGAAATGCCTTTTCACAAGCCTCTTTTGGCCTTATGGAATGCTTAACTCCAAACTCTTCATTATTGCTAAATGCTAAATTCTGTAACTCAGCCAGAACTCCTGCTGCCTAAATTGATCCCATTAACCAGATAGTTGCTAGATGTCCACTTCAACCTGAAACGACTCTCCCAGAGAATAAAATGGGGCATTTTGATATGAAAAAACCCATCCCTTGCATAAATTCCTTATGTAAGCAATGGGGTATATCCCTGAAAATAGTGTAAAACAGCTTGTTCTTATGAACAGTGGTTTGATGCACACCTTTTGAAATGTGGGTAGGTTACAAAGAGCACAGTGGGTGCAATGACACTAATGCACATGGGACTGTCAACTGGGAAGATGAGAGTTTTCCTGAACCTACACATCCTCTGGAAGGCATCCAGATGGATAGAAGCTTAGTAACTTCTCCTTCTAGCATCAAGAGGCATATGATCACTTTGCTGAAATATGTGACACAAGAGCCGCCCTTGAATATTATATGTGAAGAAAGCCACCTCTCTTTTGTTCCCAGTAGGATGTAAGGGGAAAGCTCCTCAAAAGAGCAATATTAGACCTGCATAAACACTGAACAGCTAAAGATGCAAAACCTTAGGTAAGAACCTCTCAGGACTCTAGAGAAGGAGAATAGAGATGGGGAAGAGAATGGACTAAAGGAGGCTTAAGAAAAGGTGCTTACATTTCTATGGGTGGGTAATCATATGTAGCAGTTAAGTGATTGAAGAGCAACATTTTACAGTACATTGGACCTAGGGAAATTAGGGGTCACATCAACAGATAGGGAAAACTACAGCAATAAAAATAAAACTGGGACACTTGTTTACAGCTTTTTTTAAATACAGGAGAACTCAACCTATGATGGCTCTACATTACAGAAATAATAGGCTATTGAGAAACAAAATTACAAAACGGAAAGAATCGTAGAAAGAAATTTGGTTACTAAATGCTGGATAATTAAATTGGAGTATTCTGACTCTGAAGAAAATCTGGAGTCATTTTGGGTAGATAGTTACATTGGTGGACTCCAATGAAGCACACCTCCTAGTATTCATGCCCTTGTGTAGGTCTCTTAAAAACTAACTTGGGTTTGGCCATCTGACTGGCTTTGGCCAATGGAACATCAGTAAGCAGGGTGACACAGGAGCTTGATAAAGCCTTCACATTGGGATTTGTCCTTTTGGAACACTCCAGCTTGAAAACATTGTTGTAAAGACACTTGAGCTAGACTATGGAATGAGCAAAGGACTCAAGGAGAGAGACTCTTGAGATTGAAAGCCCACTTTCCATGTTACTGACTTAGCCAAACCCCCAGATGAGTGTAGCTACCTGAGTAACTTCAGCTATACTACAGAGAGCAAAAGAACCTCCCAGTTGCTGCCAGTCAACCCACAGAATTACAAGAACAATGAATTATTGTTGCTAAGACACTATTGTTATAGTTTATTATGCAGCACTAGATACTTGAAACAAATAGTCATGTAAACACCCTAATTTTATCAAAGAGGAAGCTGGAATGGAAAGCGACCAAACCAAAGAATTTGCCCAAAGTCCTGCAACTAATTAGTGGCAGTGAAAGTGAAAGTGAAGTCATGTCCAACTCTTTTTCGACCCCGTGGACTGTAGCCTACCCGGCTTCTCTGTCCACGGGATTTTCCAGGCAAGAGTACCGGAGTGGATTGCCATTTCCTTCTCCAGGGATCTTCCCGACCCAGGAATCAAACCTGGGTCTCCTGCATGCAGGCAGATGCTTTATGCAGAACTGATACTAAAATTCAAATCTTTTGATAGCTGATTGTTTCCTTCACTACATGACTCAAAATACTACTGTTAACATGCAACACTTACTAAAGAATATCTGTGTCCCAGGCACCATGTGAAGCATTTAAAATTCACTGAGGCAGGTATTATCATTAGCACCATTTTTACAAGCCAGGAAACCAAAGCCCAGAGAATAATTTATCTGAAGTCACACAGCAAGTAAATGATAGAGCTGGGCTTCTAATCCTGCACTCTGACTTCAGAGATATTTATCTCTAAGCACTGTATTATAAGAATAATGAGATATAGGTTAATTAACCATGAGTGAAATGAACAGCCTACACAACAACCGATTTAATTCATCTCTGTCTTCCTGATCACTCATTCGAATTGAAAAAGAATTGATTTCCAGCAGCTACAATTGTTGAGAATTAAGTCAGCTGGCTCTTGGTCAAGTTCAGAAGGTGTGTGTAGATTTAGTCTGCCACTTTTGGGCTTTGGAAACCGGCATTAACACCTTGTCACTATTTAAATGTTTGGCAAAATTATCCTCTTCTGTAGGTTCACATATAACTTAAGCCCATGGCTTTTTGCAATAAAAGTATCCATATGGTATTTTCTCAGTTACATTTGAATGATTGATATGTTGTTTAGCAAGAACTGTTTGCTTCATAAGGAGCCTTAAAAATGTGGGTCTTTTATGTCTGAAAAAGTGTTTTTGACAAATTAAGAGTAAGTCATTTAAGTATACCTCTTCTATGAAGCCTTACTTAACAAATCCCATCCTTAATGACTCACTCCTTTTTCATTCTTTTTTTCAATATATATTAAAGCATATTGAATACAAGATACAAAGGACACAAAAATGAACAAAATAGAGTCTGGCTTTAAGGGGTTCAAAACAAAGGCAATATAAGTCATTAAGTTTTATAACAAAGGTATGGATTAAGTCCTCTTCATCTTCATTAAGCCAATTTTGATTAAGTGCTGACATTGTGATAGATAGAGAGTTAGGTGCCAGATGAACAAACCAAATAGTTCCTGTCTTCAAGATCCCACAGTCCAGCAGGGGAGGCAGTTCACAATCTGGTAAACACTCTGAGAAAAGTGATCTGAACAAAATGAGGAGGTTGCAGAGGATGGTCTGAGGACAGAGAGCTGGAGAGGGGGTATTTCTCAAGAGACAATGGTGAGGGAAGATTCCTGATATGATAACATTTAAACAACCAGACATATGAGGGAAGGAGAGGAGAGGAAATGCATTACAGAGAAAACTGAAAGTACAAAGGTGCGAGATGGGACAAAGCTTAGCACGTACAAGGAATTAACTAACCAGTAGGCCAGTATGATGGCAGTGTGATGATCCCAGGTACTGGGTGGTATTAAGAGATGGGAAAAGCAGGAGCCTCATCATGCAGGCCTTGAAAACCATGGTAAAGATTCTACTCTCAGTGGAATGAATAGCCGTTAGTGGAATGAATAGCCGTTCAGAGGGAGATGGTGTCAGGCTGAAGTCAAGGGCTCCGGAGATACGTTGTCTAGGTTCATTTCTCACGTCAACCACTTCAAAGATGTATTATCTTGGATAAGCAGCTTAACCTTTCTGTGCCTTACCTTGCTCATCTATAAAATAAGAATAAGAATAATATTTATTGTTGGGAAGATTTAATGAGTCAGTAGACATAAAAGGCTTAGAAATGTACTTGACATTAAGCATTTAATTTGTGTTAGCAACAGAGAAAGGAAGAGGCAGGATCCAATTTACATTTTTTTAAAAGATGACTTTTTCTGCAGTGTGATATTGGAAAGAGGGATGATGAGAAAGAGGAAACCGTTTTTTGCTATTTATATAAGCTGGAAACAGTGAGGGCTTTGGACTCTCATGCTCTTATATAAGACCATATTGCCTCTCCACACATCTGAGTTCACTGGACAGGTAGTTGAAAAGAGATTTGCTGGGCATGGTTAGAAATGGAGCTTGATTGGCAGTAGAACAAATCAGATTCACGTCCACTAGAACAGTAAGTGAAAAAAAGATTTTTTTCAGAGGTAGTAGTCATTTGGGTAGACAGGATAGGTATCTAGGATCAGAGTGATCCAGCAGGGGACTAACTGACTTTCCCATAGACACGCTGAGAGAATTTGGTAGAAACCAATTTAGTTCAACAAAAAATTCTGAGTGTCTAGTGTGTATATGCCAGGAGTCCTGATGGACACGCAGTTGGCTCAATGGGTTCTGGCATTCCCCTGATATTCAGAAAATCATCTCCTCTCAGGTGGGTCACAGAAGTTTGTCCTTAGGGCACTTTCTTAAAAGTTGTGAAGTTATCTTATTCATGTTTTTAAAAATAATGGTTTTATTGAGATCTAATTCACATACCATAAAGTTCAACATTTTAAAGCATGCAATTCAGTGCTTTTTATGATAATATGGAATTATGCGGTATATGTGGCATTTTACATCTGGCTTCTTTGACTTAGTATAATATTTCAAGGTTCATTCATGTTGCAGCATATTTCAGTAGTTTATTCCTTTCTGTGGCTAAATAATATTACATTGTGTGGGTATGCCAGCTTCCCAAGTGGCTCAGTGGTTAAGAATCTACCTGCCAATGCAGGAGATGTGGGTTCGAGCCCTGGGTTGGGAAGATCCCCTGGAGAAGGAAATGATGACCCACTCCAGTATTCATGCTTGGAAAATCTCATGGACAGAGGACCTAGTGAGCTACAGTGCATAGGGTTGCAAAAGAGTCAGACATGACATAGCAACTAAACAACAACAATAAAATGGGTATGCCACATTTTGTTTATCTGTTCTTCAGTTGATGGATATTCAGGTTTCTTTTTTCTATTTTTGTCTTTATGAATAGTGTTGCTATGAACATTCATGTTTAAGCTTTTGTGAGGACATAGGCTTTCAATTCTCTTCAGGATATATACCTCAGAGTAAAACTTCTGGGTCATATGGTAACTGTATATTTAATTATTTGAGGAACAACAAAATTATATCCCAAAGGGGCTGCACCACTTTATGTATTTATTTTTAATTGACAAAACATTCTACATTAGTTTCAAGCATATAACATGGTGATTCAACATTTACATGCATTATGAGATGATCATAGCAATAAGTGTAATTACCATCTGTCACCATTTAAGTTATTACAATATTATTGACTATATGGCCTATTCTGTATATTATGCATACACATGACTTATTTATTTTATAACTGGAAGTTTGTGCTTCTTAATCTCCTTTGCTTATTTCACCTATCCCTGCAACCTCCTCTCTGACAACCAGCAGTTTCTTCTCTGTATCTGTGAACGTGTTTTTGTTTTCTTTTGTTTGTTCCTTGGTTTTGTTTTCCAGATTTGACATGTAAGTAAAATCACATGGTATTTCTCTTTCTGTGTCTGTCTTATTTCACTTGGCATAATACCCTTTAGGTCCATCCACGTTGTCAGAAATGACAAAATTTCATTTTTCATGATTAATATTCCATTGTGTGTATATATGTATATATAATGTTATATATATATATATATATATATATAGATAACACATATATTCTTTATCCTTTCATCTATCAGTGAACACTGAGATTACTTCCATATCTTGACTAATGCTACTACAATGAACATTGGGGTATGTATATCTTTTTGAATTAGTGGTTTTGTTTTCTTTGGGTAAATATTCAGAAATGAAATTGCTGGATCATATAACAGTTCTACTTTTAATTTTTTAGGAATTTCCATATCATTTTCCACAGTGGATGTACCAATTTACATTCCCACCAACAGTGTACAAGAGTACTTTTTTATACACACCCTTACCAACACACTATTTTTTATCTTTTGGATAATAGCCATTCTGACACAGGTGTGAGGTTATATCTCATTGTGGTTTGATTTGCATTTCCCTGATGATTAATGATGTTGAGTCTTTTTGGATGTGCTCATTGGCGATCTGTATGTCTTCTTTGGGAAAATATCTATTTAGGCCCTCTGTGCATTTTTTAATCAGATTTTTCATTTTCGTAGTATAGTTATATGAGTCCTTTATAAATCTTGGATATTAACTCCTTATTGGATATATGATTTGTAGATATCTTCTCCCACTCAGTAGATTGCCTTTTGTTTCTGGTTTCCTTTGCTGTGCAAAAGCTTTTTTATCAATACTTTTATGTAATCCACTTGTTTATTTTTGCTTTTGTTGTCTTTGCATGAGGATACATACAAAACAGAACTGACATTGTACACTTTCTTCTAGAAATTTTATGGTTTCAGGTCTTACATTCAAGTCTTTAATCCATTTTGAGTTTACTTTTGTATATGGTGTAAGAGAGTGGTCCAGTTCTATTATTTTGTATGTAGCTGTTCAACTTTCCCAACATCATTTATTGAATAGATTGTTTTTCCCTATTGTATATTCTTGCACCTTCATTATATATTAATTGACTATGTGTATAGGTATATTTCTGGGCTCTCTATTCTGTTCCATTAATCTATGTGTCTATTTTTTGTCTCAATATCATGCTGTTTTAATTACTATAGCTTTGTGGTATAATTTGAAGTTAGTACATGATGCCTCAGTTTTGTTCTTTTTTCTCACAGTTTATTTGGTCATTCAGGATTTTTTGTCCACTTCTGTGAAAAATGCTATTGGCATTTGATAGGGTTTGCATTGAATCTGTATATTGCTTTGAATAGTATGGACATTGTAGCAATATTAATTATTCCAATCCACGAGCACAGTATATATTTCCATTTATTTGTGTTGCCTTCAATTTTTTTCATATGCATTTCGCAGTTTTCTAAGTACTGGTGTTTTACCTCCTTGGCTAAATTTATTCTTAGAAATTTTATTCTCTTTGTTGCAATTGTAAATGAAATTGGGATACATCTAAAGCCGTGGATAGAAAGAAATGTATAGCTCCAACATCTATATTTTAAAATAGAAGGATCTCAGATCAATAACCTAACCTTCTACCTTGCTGCTACTGCTCCTAAGTTGCTTCAGTCATGTCTGACTCTGTGCGACCCCATAGACAGCAGCCCACCAGGCTCCGCCGTCCCTGGGATTCTCCAGGCAAGAATATTGGAGTGGGTTGCCATTTCCTTCTCCAGTGCATGAAAGGGAAAAGTGAAAGTGAAGTCGCTCAGTCGTGTCCGACTCTTAGCGACCCCATGAACTGTAGTCTACCAGGTTCCTCCGTCCATGGGATTTTCCAGGCAAGAGTACTGGAGTGGGGTGCCATTGCCTTCTCCGAACCTTCTGCCTTAAGGACCTAGAAAAAGAAGAGGAAACTAAACCCAAAGAAAGCATAAGGAAGGTAATAATAAAGATCAGAGCTGACTTGCATGAAAAAGAGAATACAAAACTAGTAGAGAAAATCAGCAAGACTGAACACTGACTCTTTAAAAAGATCAACAAAATGGGCAAACTTAACTAGACTAACCAAGATAAAAAGAGAGATTCAAATACTAAAGGTGGCATGAAAGAGAGAACGTTGCTACCAACCTTACAGAAATAAAAAAGAATTATAAAGAAATACTATACCAAGAAATTAGATAGCATAGATGAAATGGAAAAATTCCTAGAAAGACACTACCTACCAATAATGATTCAAGAAGAAATAGAAAATTTGAATAGAGGTAAACATTTAAAGAGATTAAATTAATAATTTACAAACTTCTCACAAAGGAAAGCCCAATCACAGATAGATTTACTGATGACTTCTACTAGTATTTGAGCTTATAGGACCCAACAGATGAGATAAAACTATCAGCTTTGTTATTGCTAAAGCTGTTTGAAGAATGAAACTTAAATAGGTGACTCCCAGGTGGCTTGGGGTTAAGAATCTACCTGCCAATGCAGGAGCTGCAGGAGACACCAGTTTAATCCTTGAGTGGGGAAGATCCCCTGGAGGAGGAAATGGCAACTCACTCCAGTATTCTTGCCTGTACAATCCCATGGACAGAGGAGCCTGGTGGGCTACAGTCGATGGGGTAACAAACAGTCAGATATGACTGAGGAACTGAGCATATGCAGACTAGGCTTCTTGATACTTCATCAAGGCATTTAGGAGAAATGCTTGCCTGTCATAGGCCTCTCCCATGGAAACTCAGTTTTCTGCAGTCAGATACCAGAAGGAGGAAGGAACAGAGTTGCACTTGCCCAGTTATTTCTCCCAATCTCATCCACAAGATGTGCTGGTCAGAGGACAGAACTGTGATCGCAGGTAACCAGAAGCCACACTGTAGACAATTTGATTATATGTAAACCAAGCTGCCCTTTAAAAATAGTGATGCATTGCACTGGAAAGCTTTCTTAGAATTGGTGTGATATAGTAGAAAGAACCCCAATTTAGGCATTAGGAGATCTAAAGGCCCAACACAGTTCTGTCCCAATGTGTGACCATGAACATTACATTTCATACCTCTGAGCCAGTATTTACTTCATCCAAAATTCTATCAATAGAAAAACTTTGTGAGAACAGCTTAAAAACATAATAAAACAAAACTTTTCACTGATAGAAAAGTGAAAAACAATCTTTCTTAAATTATTTCCTTCCTCTGGATTTACTTTCCTAAGCTTACCAACCTAAGCTATTAATTTCCATTAGTGTATATTTAAAGTGGAATTCATAGGGTCTTTGGTATTTTTCCTTCCTTGCTCCACTCCCTTTCTTACACCCTGCTATTCTTTCTTCTTCCCATGTTTTTTTTTTTTAACTTGAGGAAACTTTTCATGATGTCTCTTAGATTTACCTCATATTTACATATTGCAGTCTCCTTCAACCTACACATTCTCTAGTCAAGCAACAAGAAAAAAGAGAGAGAAGGGGGAAGTAGGAAGGAATAAGGAAAGGAAGAACAGAAAGGAGGAAGGAAAAAAGAAAAAATTTAAGTTATTTTGCATTGCTTTTTCCATTTTTTAAAAGTATAAAGCACAAATGTCATTGTACATATTTCTTTATTTGCTTAATTATTTATTCAAATCTCTCATGTCATCTAAGCTGTAAGTTCCATGAGGTCAGAAACTACAATGGTTTGTCCAGTTTTTATACTATCTATACTTTGCCTGGTGCTGAGCATAAAAGTGGGTAGTTTAAAAAAGTAATCATTTTAAAGAAACCCAAACAGTATAGATTTCTCATAATAAAAAAGTGATGATTTTTCTCAATTGTAAGGAAATAATTTTTTTTCACATTTTCTTCTAGGTGAGCATGCAACATTTCCCCTCTGGTCCTAATGTGGCCAGTTAATTTAGTCAATCCAGTAACATAATCAATGAATTCAGCTAAAAGAAATATAAAACCATTGTTTGGCTGCACGTTAAATTGATTGCCCAAAGTAATTGGGCACCTTAATTCAATAGCACCATGGAACACAGCTCAGGGCTTGATGAAAATGCTTTACCCAGGCACATTGACACAATCAGCTCTGGTTACACATTGCTTGTGAGTCTGTCTATTCAGAGCATTGTGAAATGAAAATGTCTCCTGCTATATCAATAAACAAGAATTGTCACAGCCATCAGTGATTTCTGGCCTCCAAACAAAAATGAGAGCTCCCAAAATGGTGATCCAGCAGATGCTGCCACCCACGACGGGTGATTGCTGAAGAGCTGGGGGAATGCAGGAAGCAAGGTGAAACAGGAAACAGGATTTGGCCCCAGATAGCTGAGATGTATATGAAAGGAATGAATTCAGTGAGCCCAGAGGTTTGCATCTTTCCATACAAAGAAGGCTAAATTCCTTAACTTGATATCTGATTTTTTATGTTCAGACTACCTGCTCCCTTTGTTGCAAATTTGTATATAGCCTTTGGAGAAGGCAATGGCAACCCACTCCAGTATTCTTGCTTGGAAAATCCTGTGGACTGAGGAGCCTGGGAGGCTGCAGTCTATGGAGTCGTTAAGAGTCGGACACGACTGAGCGACTTCACTTTCACTTTTCACTTTCATGCATTGGAGAAGGAAATGGCAACCCACTCCAGTATTCTTGCCTGGAGAATCCCAGGGACAGCGGAGCCTGGTGGGCTGCCATGTGTGGGGTTGCACAGAGTCGGACACGACTGAAGTGACTTAGCAGCAGCATATAGCCTTAGTCCCCCTCCTGTCTCCTTGGAGCAGTTTTCTCAGAGCTACTGAGATCCTGTCTCCCAGGCTTGGAGTCCTAAACATTCCCACCAAATAAAGTAACCCTCTACTTTTGGGTTGTGACTATATTTTTAGTCGACAGCATCCATGGTCGTTTGAAATAGAAGGAACTATTTGGATTGCCTTAACCTGGCAAAGACGAAAAAGGTATGTCTTGTTGGTATCCATCTTTCCCAAGCCTTAGAGTTTATTCCTCTGGGATGTTCAGCATTTGTTAAACTTGAGAAAATTCCAAAGATAATAGAAAACAAAACTCTATTGTTACCTCCTTTTTGTCTCCATTTGTGTGTTAACTTCCTATGAAGCTCTTGCTCACAGAAGGCTTGACACATGTGTTTTCCCACATAATGACAAGTAAGGGAAGGTTTTTTTCTCCTAATTTTTGCTGGGGTCAAACAGCAGTACTTCATCCTCTGGAAGTTCCCTAAGATTGGCAGTTACTATAGGCTGGGATTTTTCAGTCCTGGCAATATTTCCACATCTGTTCTATTCATAGGGCTATTGCGAACAAAGAAAAATTTCCCCTACAACTCCAAGAAAATAATTTTGGACCATTCCTTCCCTTGCTGATCCTTCTTTTTGAAGTACAAACAGTGCCTTACATAATGCTGCAAACATTTGGTCCAAGCTGAAGAACTCTTAGATAAAGCCACATTTTCAAACCTGTGAATGCATTTCACACCAAACCAATGCATCTCAAAGACTTCTGCAGGCTTCACTAAGCCCCTTTGAAAGATTTTCACCAGGAAGGAGGTGAATGGTTATGTGAGGGCGTGATGACAACTACGGCAGAGAGAAGAGATGGAGTATGGTGTGTGTGTGCATGCACGTGCACACACATTTGTGTAGTTGGGTATCAGGTGCCAAATAGGCACTAGTTCTTCTTCTGATCCTTATTTTTATTATTTTACTAGTCACATGTGAGACAATGTCTTCTTTCTGAAAGAATACAATAAAGCTGAAAGATTTGGATCATGTCAAGGGTGGTTTTGGCCTCAGATTACAGTGATTGCTAGGTTAACTCCTTAACCCACCTCTTTCTTCTTTGTTAATAACTAAGTATCTGCCAATATAATAGGGAAAATATGCAAGCAAATATGTTAAGTATTCTCCATGACAGCTGAGGACATCTGGGTGCTCCATCAAAATTTGACCTCAAACTCTTGGGAGTTTGACCTGAAAACAGAAAAATGTAAAGTTTAGATTAGATGAATAACTGTATACTTGTTTCTAAAAAGTCCCAGACTTGACAAACAATTGTTGCAAACACAGTATAATCATCAGATTCTATTTTATTTGTTTCTCACACAAGAGAAAGATGTTTTAAGCAATAGTTTCTTTTTTTTTTAAGGTTCTTTCATCACAAAAGAAAACCTGGAAACTACTTATTTATTAGCTTTCAACCTACAGTGAAATCATAGCTAGGGGGCAGGGGATGGAAGGTTAACTTACTTTTCCATTAAAATGAGATTTTAAAATAGTTAAGTGATTAACACAAAGTGATTGGTTTAATTTTTAATCTCTCCCTTCCATTTTTATAAATGATTCATCATGCTATTTCAGCAGTAAATATTAACCTTTAATTAAATGAATGTAACTTTTCAGTCAATAAAATGGATAAAGCAAGAAAATAAGTAATTCAACTTTCCATGGTCAGTTCCATTACCAGATTAGAGTGGATTTAAAAGTATGTCTATTAACACTTGAGTGATAATATTAATAGGAAATATAATCTTTTCTATAGTGTTAATCATAATGGAAGCCAAACTGGATTTCACTTGTTCCAGTTTTCCACATTGCACATAGCAAATGTGGTGGTTCTTTTAAAATTTATGGTAATTAAATTCCATCCTCAAGTTAGCTAATCTTGCCCTGCATTCCATTAATGCTCTTGGGTGTGGAAAGAAGTGAGTCCTATTAAACACAGAAGTCCAGCAGGGAGATAAAAATAATATTCTTAAACTCCCTTTTATTTTGAGAGCCTCAGTGGTGCTGGGCTGGGCTACTTCAGATTAAGAAAAAAGCCTTTCACTGTCTTCCTTCATTTATTTATTTTTTAAAAAGCTGTTATCCCCAGATATGTGAAGATTAAAAGTATACTTATAAATCACACGGGTCAAAAGAATTCTCAAGAGAAGTAAAAAATATTAACTAAATGAAAATGAAGACACAATTTGTCAAAATTTGTGGGATGTGGCAAAAGCAGTGCATCTTTTCTAATAAATGCATTGAATGCATATGTTAGAAAAGAAAAAATCAATAATCTAAGTTTCTACCTTAGGAAACTAGAAAAACAGAGCAAATTAAATCCAAAGTAAGCAGAGGAAAAGAAATAATAAGAATTAGCACAGAAATCAGTGAAAAATGAAAGCAAGAATTCAATTAGAAAAATCAAGGAAACCAAAACTTGGTTCTTTGAAAAGATAAATAAAATTGATAAGTGTCTAGCCAGGTTAAGGAAAAAAGCAGACACAAATTACTAATGTCAGAAATGAAAGAGAGGACATTATTACAGATCCTATCAACATTGAAAGCTTGATAAAAGAATAATATGAACAATTCTATGCCCACAAACTTGATAACCTAGATGACATGGACTAATTCCCTGAAAGACATAATTAACCAAACCTCACACAAGAAGAAATACACAATCTGATAGCTCTATTAAGGAAATTTAATCAGTAATTAATAATCTTCCAAATCAGAAAGTACCAGGTCTATATATGGACTCACTGGTGAATTTTGCCAAACATTTGGGAAGAAATTATGGCAATCCTCCACAATCTCTTTCAGAAAATGAAACTGAAGCATTACTTCCTAACTCATTCTATGAGGCTACCATTGCCCTAAGGTCAAAACCAGAAAAAAATTACAAGAAAAGAAAACTGTAGGCCAATATCTCTTATGATCAGAGATGCAAAAATCCTCAATAAATATTAGCAAATCAAATCCAACAATGTATAAAAAATTTATTCCCCATGATCAAGTGGGATTCATGCCAAGTATACAAGACTGCTTCAACATTCAAAAATCAATTAATGTAATCTATCACATTAACAGATTAAAAAAGAAAAATCAAATAGTCACATTAATTGATTCAGGAAAAGCATTTGACACAATCCGACAACAATGCATGATGAAAACTCAGTAAACTATGAATAGAAGGTAAGTTTCTCAAACTAATAAAGAGTAGAGCTAACATAATAGTTAATGGTGAAAAACTAGAAGCTTTCCACTAAGATCAGGTACAAGGCAAGGATGTCTCTCCCCTCCACTCCTTTTCAACATCATACTGAAAAGTCTACTTAATGCAATAAGACAAGAAAGGGAAACAAAATATATATAAATTGGGAAGGAAAAATAAAACTGTCTTTGTTCACAAATGACATGATTTTCTAAGTAGAAAATTCTAAAGAATCAACAACAACAAAACCTTTGTAAGAGCAACTATAGCCAGCTTGCAGGATACAAAGTTAATATACAAAAGCCTGCAACTTTCTTGTATGCCAGAAATGAGCAAGTGAAATTTGAAATTAAAAACACAGTACCATTTATATTGACACACTCAAAAATGAAATACTTAAGTGTAAATTTAACAAAATATGTACAGGATCTATATAAGGAAGACTACAAATCTCTGATGAACAAAATCAAAGAACTAAATAAAAGGAAGTGCTTAAGCAACAGAGGGAGATTTCATGTATATTCAGAGGAAACTATTCATGGATAGGAAAACTCAATGTTGCCAAGGTGTCAGTTATTCCCAATGTGGTCATAGGTTCAGTGCAACCAAGATGTCCTTTTGTAGGCAACTGGGTAAATAAATTATGACACATTCAGACAATGGAACATTATTTGTCACTAAAAAGTAATGAGCTATCAAGCCATTAAAAAAAATATGGGAACCTTAAATGCATGTTGCTAATTGAAAGAAGTCAACCTGAAAAGGCTACATACTGTATGATTCCAACTACATGACATTCTGGAAATGATAAAAATTATGGAGACAGTAAAAATATCAGTGGTTGCCAGGCTTTGGGGTGGGAAAGGAATGATTAGGAGAAGCAGAGAACATTTCTAGGGCAGTGAAAATACTCTGTGTGATACTACAATGATAGAGAGGTGTCATTGTAGATTTGTCCAAATGTATAATGCCAAGAATAAACCGTAATGGAAACCATGCACTTTGGGTGATTCTGATGTTCAGTGTAGGTTCATCAGTGGTAACAAAGGTACCCCTGTGGTGGGGGATGTTGATAATGGGGGAGGCTATTCATGTGGGAAGGGGGCAAAGGGCATATGGAAAATCTCTATACCTTCACTTCAGTTTTGCTGTAAACTTGAAGTTACTCCAAAAGTATTAATTTACAAAGATTAAAATTTTTTAAGTCATTATGTTTATTTACTCAGTGACAGTGCTGTGTAGGCTGCACCCATCTTCTAGCTTTCCCAGAGCTGCCTACCAACTCTCCACCAACCCCAATCAGATTCTGGTGCCTCATTCTCTCTTTCTTTGTCTTTTTCTGTCTCTGTCTTTCTCTGTGTGTGTGTGCATGTGATTTTGTAGTGGAAACAGTGTTCTGTTGGCTATCAAGAATAACTCTTTTTTCTCTGTTGTTTAAGAAACTTACACAGTCACAAACACCAGCAGATCATCTGTAAATGCTACCATTGCAGTCATGCCAAGGAAGGAGGCAGCAGAAACTTGAACTCATTTTGAGGGACCAAGTTATTTTTACTTAACCAGTCAGATATTCTTCAAGATGTAATCCTCACTCATCTATAGCAAAATCACCTGGGGGTTCTGGTTAAAATGGCAGAAGTACCAGCTATGGCAGAAGTGGCAGAAGTACCTGCTATGGAACACAGGAATCTACATTTTAACGAGATCCTCAAGAGATTCTAATGTACCTGAACATTTAAAAATTAGCACTCTCAAAGGTTAGTATGTTACTCATAGTCAATTACCAACAGCACATGTTGTCCTAAGAAGTATACCTTTAGTATTTCAAACTTAATATGTGGTGATGTTACACCTTAAGCACTAACTATATGCTTTAGAGTTGGATAATAAGTTAATAAGATGAGTCTTTTAGATATAATTAATGAAAAAATATGTAAGCTAATAGTCTTTTAAACAAACAATGCAAAATGAATTACATCTTGCTATGGGTTAAATTGTGCCCTCCAAAAATTCATATGTTGAAGCCCTCCTCTCAATGTAATAGTATTTGGAGATAGAATTTGGAGATAGGGTCATTGGAAGATCATTAGGTAGGGTCATGAGGGTAGGACCCTCATGATAGGATTAGTGCCCTTAAAAGAAGAGACACCAGAGAGCTTTTCCTCTTTCTCTGCCATGAGAAGACAAACTAGCAAGTCAAGCAAGAAGACAGCCATCTACATATCAGTTAGAGGATCCTTACCAGAACTTGAACATGCTGGCACTTTGATGTTGGATTTCCAACCTCCAGAACTGTAAGAACATAAACTTATGTTGTTCAAGCTTCTCAATCCATGGTGTTTTTTTATGACAGCTTGAGCAGACCAAAATATATCTTTAACAACATACTGACTTTCCTTGACTTCTGAGACTCTCACTATGTTTTCCACTCCCTGAACTCTTTACTTAAGGAGATTGTACCACACCACATGTCCTATATCATTTCCTGGTTCTCTGTGACTATTTACCATCCTCTGAAACTCTGTCTGAGAAAACCCAGATTTAGTATATTTTATTTCATCCATTCATCTTGTTATCCATTCATTTTAAAACAATTTATTGAGGCTTTGTTATGGGCTAGGCTCTATGTTAAGTGGTGGTAAACAGTTGAATCAAATTTATGTGTCTCCTGCCTTAATGGACCTCTCAGCCTCATTGGAAGATAGTAAATTAATAAACAGGCATGTAACTGTAAATCACAAAGTAAGAAGAAGGAGGCCAGGAAGGTGTCACTGTGGCACTGATGTTTTAGCTGATTTCTGAAGGGAGAGGATGAATCATCTATGCAGACAACCAATGTGAAGCATAACAGCTAGAAGGACAAGTACATAAAAATTTCTAAAGGGAAAAAGACCTTAAACTGAAAGACAGTGTGATGGAACACTATCTTGTTCCGCTTAGGTCCCCCTTCATTGAAGTACTTACTGTCCCAGCTGCTGGAAGGGCTAAGGGTAAACAACTTTCAATGTTGGCACCTTCAGGTGCCATGCCAATAAGGTCACGTCTTTCCCAAGATGGATCATATCCAGTGATCAATGCATGTGGAGAGTATAAGGCTTGGCTATCTCATTTCAAAGGGGGACAACCCCAAAGACCATTTCTAGCCCCAGGGCTCCATGTAGGATCAGTCTAATCTGTCACATTGCAGCTCAGTTTCTCTACATGCCCACTCCTCTTTCTTCCCTTCCTTTCATAGGAGTTGGTCTCAGGGGTGCTCCCTAATAAACATCTTTCTCATTAGATTCTATCAGAATCTACTTGCTGGGGAATTCAAAATACAATAGCCACTGTGGCCAGATCAGAGTGACTTAAGGTGAATCAAGAACAAACATTAAGGGTCAGATGATACCAGACTTGGTATAAGTTTGGTTTTTTTCTCAGTGTACTGGAGACATTGGAAGTTTTAAAATAAAGGCATACCGAAATGCCCCATTCGAATTACTAGAAAAGCATCAGAAAAAAACTAAATCATGAGACATTTAACAAAATAACTGATTAATACTTTTCAAAAGTATCAAGATCATGAAAGATAAGGAAAGAGTGAAGAAGTTTTTATAGATGGAAGAGATAAAGCAGAAAAAACAACTAAATGCAATGTGATACTGGATATAAGATCCTTAAAGAGAATAAGGACAGTGGAGAAACTACTGAAGTTAAAATAACACATGGAGTTAATAGTATTGTACTGAAGTGAATTTACTGGTTTTAATAAGTGTACTACAGTTATATAAAACAGTATATTAGAGAAAGTTGGATGAGGGGTAAAAGGGAACACTCACACTATTTCTTCAACTTTACTATAAGCCAAAAATTAGTTTAAATTAAAATATTAAAACAAATATTATTGAGGCTGCTGTGTGGAAAATGGGTTGTAGAGAAAGCTTAAGTGAAAAAAGGTAGATGTATCACTATAGTACTGATGATGGTGGTGGGTTTGAGTATAGCAGTTAGTGGAGGGGAACTTAAAGGGAAAAAAGGGAGTCAACCATATCAACCACACCTCACTTTCTCTACTGCAGACAACTTGTCAGTTCAGTTTAGTTCAGTTCAGTTGCTCAGTCATGTCCGACTCTTTGCGACCCCATGAACTGCAGCACGCCAGGCCTCTCTGTCCATCACCAACTCCCGGAGTCTATCCAAACCCATGTCAATCGAGTCGGTGATGCCATCCAACCATCTCATCCTCTGTCGTCCCCTTCTCCTCCCGCCCCCAATCCTACCCAGCATCAGGGTCTTTTCCAATGAGTCAACTCTTCGCATGAGGTGGCCAAAGTATTGGAGTTTCAGCTTCAACATCAGTCCTTCCAATGAACACCCAGGATTGATCTCTTTTAGGATAGATTGATTGGATCTCCTTGCAGTCCATGGGACTCTCAAGAGTATTCTCCAACACCACATTTCAAAAGCATCAATTCTTCGGCGCTCAGCTTTCTTCACCGTCCAACTCTCACATCCATACATGACCACTGGAAAAACCATAGCCTTGACTAGACGGACTTTTATTGGCAAAGTAATGTCTCTGCTTTTAAATATGCTATCTAGGTTGGTCATAACCTTCCTTCCAAGGAGTAAGCGTCTTTTAATTTCATGGCTGCAATCACCATCTGCAGTGATTTTGGAGCCCCCAAAAATAAAGTCTGACACTGTTTCCACTGTTTCCCCATCTATTTCAGAAGCAGGCTTAAGCTGGGAGAGAAATACAGTTTAATGCTAAATCAAATTTGGAGTTTTGACTCAAACTAGACTGGACAATCTGACTTGTGGAGACTGTCACATAAAGTATATTGAGTTCTGTCCAGTTTTGGTCAAGAGGCTTGGGCTACTGGAGGTTTTCATGCCTAGGAAGTATAGACAAGACCATTAAAGGAACTACATAAAAATTTTAATGAAATACATTTTACATGTAAAAGAAAATATTTAATGCATGCTGCTGCTGCTGCTGCTGCTGCTGCTAAGTCACTTCAGTCGTGTCCGACTCTGTGCGACCCCATAGACGGCAGCCCCCCAGGCTCCTCCGTCCATGGGATTCTCCAGCCAAGAGTACCGGAGTGGGGTGCCATTGCCTTCTACGATCTAATGCATATATATACTTAAATGATAATTTAATAACAAATTTCTGTTTACACAGTACCTATCTGAAAAGTTAACCTTGGTTCTCAAACCTTGGTATCAATCAGAATTCCCTGGAAATCTAATAGAACACAGAGACCAAGCTCCTAGAAGTAGCATAGAACTCAGGTTTTTCTGGGTTTTTTTTGGTTTTGTTTTTACAAAATTCCCCAAGTGGTTCTACTGAACTGGAACATTACTTATACTTTTGAAGGCTTCTGTATACCTCTCACCAGTCATGTTCCATTCTTTCTTTCAGAATCAACTATTGTCTTCAATTTTGTTAATCATTCCCTTATTGTTCTTTATCAGTTCAGTCAGTTCAGTCGCTCAGTCGTGTCTGACTCTTTGCAACCCCATGAACCACAGCATGCCAGGCCTCCCTGTCCATCTCCAACTCCCAGAATCCACCCAAACCCATGTCCGTCGAGTCGATGATGCCATCCAACCATCTCATCCTCTGTCATCCCCTTCTCCTCCTGCCCTCAATCTTTCCCAGCATCAGGGTCTTTTCCAATGAGTCAGCCCTTTGCATCAGGTGGCCAAAGTATTGGAGTTTCAGCTTCAACATCAGTGCTTCGAATGAACACCCAGGACTGATCTCCTTTAGGATGGACTGGTTGGATCTCCTTGCAGTCCAAGGGACTCTCAAGAGTCTTCTCCAACACCACAGTTCAAAAGCATCAATTCTTCGGTGCTCAGCTTTCTTTATAGTCCAACTCTCACATCCATACATTACTACTGGAAAAACCATAGCCTTGACTAGATGGATCTTGGTTGGCAAAGTAATGTCTCTGCTTTTTAATATGCTGTCTAGGTTGGTCATAACGTTCCTTCCAAGAAGTAAGTGTCTTTTAATTTCATGGCTGCAATCATCATCTGCAGTGATTTTTGAGCCCAGAAAAATAAATTCAGCCACTGTTTCCACTGTTTGCCCCTCTATTTACCATGAAGTGATGGGACTGGATGCCATGATCTTAGTTTTCTGAATGTTGAGCTTTAAGCCAACATTTTCACTCTCCTCTTTCACTTTCTTCAAGAGGCTCTTTAGTTCTTCTTCACTTTCTACCATAAGGGTGGTGTCATCTGCATATCTGAGGTTATTGATATTTCTCCCTAAAATTTGATTCCAGCTTGTGCTTCCTCCAGCCCAGTGTTTCTCATGATGTGCTCTGCATATAAGTTAAATAAGCAGGGTGACAATATACAGCCTTGATGTACTCCTTTTCCTATTTGGAACCATTCTGTTGTTCCATGTCCAATTCTAACTGTTGCTTCCTGACCTGCATATAGGTTTCTCAAGAGGCAGGTCAGGTGGTCTGGTATACCCATCTCTTTCAGAATTTTCCACAGTTTATTGTGATCCACACAGAAAAACGCTTTGGCATAGTCAATAAAGCAGAGGTAGATGTTTTTCTGGAACTCTCTTGCTTTTTCAATAATCCAGCGGATTTTGGCTGGATTCCTCTGCCTTTTCTAAAACCAGCTTGAACATCTGGAAGTTCACAGTTCACATATTGCTGAAGCCTGGCTTGGAGAATTTTGAGCATTACTTTACTAGCGTGTGATATGAGTGCAATTGTGTGGTAGTATGAGCATTCTTTGACATTGCCTTTCTTTGGGATTGGAATGAAAACTGATCTTTTCTAGTCCTGTGGCCACTGCTGAGTTTTCCATATTTGCTGGCATATTGAGTGCAGCACTTTCACAGTGCCATCTTTCAGGATTTGAAGTAGCTCAACTGGAATTCCATCACCTCCACTAGCTGTGTTCATAGTGATGCTTCCTAAAGCCCACCTGACTTCACATTCCAGGATATCTGGCTCTAGGTGAGTGATCACACCATCGTGGTTATCTGGTTCGTGAAGAGCTTTTTTTTACAATTCTTCTGTGTATTCTTGCCACCTCTTCTTAATATCTTCCGCTTCTGTTAGGTCCCTACCATTTCTGTCCTTTATTGAGCCCATCTTTGCATAAAATGTTCCCTTGGTATCTCTAATTTTCTTGAAGAAATCTCTAATATTTCCCTTTCTATTGTTTTCCTCTATTTCTTTGCATTGATCGCTGAGGAAGGCTTTCTTATCTCTCCTTGCTATTCTTTGGACCTCTGCATTCAAATGGGTATATCTTTCCTTTTCCCCTTTACTTTTCACTTCCCGTCTTTTCACAGCTATTTGTAAGGCCTCCTCAGACAGCCATTTTGCTTTTTTGCATTTCTTTTCCATGGGGATGGTCTTGATTCCTGTCTTCTGTACAATGTCACAAATCTCCATCCATAGTTCCTCAGGTACTCTATCTATCAGATCCAATCCCTTAAATCTATTTCTCACTTCCACTGTTTAGTCATAAGGGATTTGATTTAGGTCATACCTGAATGGTTTAGTGGTTTTCTCTACTTTCTTCAATTTCAGTCTGAATTTGGCAATAAGGAGTTCATGATCTGAGCCACAGTCAGTTCCCAGTCTTGTTTTTGCTGACTGTATAGAGCTTCTCCATCTTTGACTCCAAAGGATATAATCAATCTGATTTTCATGTTGGCCATCTGGTGATGTCCACGTGTAGAGTCTTTCTTGTGTTGTTGGAAGAGGGTGTTTGCTATTATCAGTGCGTTCTCTTGACAGAACTCTTTTAGCCTTTGTCCTGCTTCATTGTGTACTCCAAGGCCAAATTTGCCTGTTACTCCAGGTGTTTCTTGACTTCCTACTTTTGCATTCCAGCCCCCTATAATGAAAAGAACATCTTTTTTGAGTGTTAGTTCTAGAAGGTCTTCTAGGTCTTCATAGAAATGTTCAACGTCAGCTTCTTCGGCGTTACTGGTCGGGGCATAGACTTGGATTACTGTGATATTGAATGGTTTGCCTTGGAAATGAACAGAGATCCTTCTGTTGTTTTTGAGATTGCATCCAAGTACTGCATTTCGGACTCTTTTGTTGACTATGATGGCTACTCCATTTCTTCTAAGGGATAGCTTTTCATTTATACCCACTTAGGTATCCCTAAAACATACTTTGTTTAGTTTGCCTGTTTTCAAGCTTTATGTAACTATAAACACAGTATATATCTTCTTCTGAGACTTGCTTTTTATTTGGCACATTATGTTCTTGGGATTCATCTATATTGATGCATATAGCTATCATTTATTTGTGGCCATTGATGGATAGCATTCCATTTTATGAATATGTCACCATCTACCTTCCTTGTGTTGAATATTTAAGTTGTCTCAAGATTGCTTGGGAAGTGTTAGGACCTGATGAAAGGTAGCATCTCTGCCTTCCTTTGCTCCTCTGCTATCCTCTCCTCACCTGCAGTTTTGGCTCCTTGCCCTCACTCAGGGCTTCCCCGATGGCTCAAGTGGTAAAGAATCTGCTTGCAGTGCAGGAGACACAGGAGATAGGAGTTCAATCCCTGGGTCAGGAAGATTTCCCGAAGGAGGAAATGGCAACCCACTCCAGTGTTATTGCCTAGAGAATCCCATGGAGGAAGAAGCATGGCGGGCTACAGTCCACAGGGTTGCAATGAGTCAGATGGGACTGAGCGACTGAGCACCCATGCACGGTTGCCCTCACCAAGGAATAACAAGGAGCCACTTCCACCTGGGGATCAATGGAAGTTCAGTGGAAATCCTGGACTATCACCCTTACCCGGAGTAATGAGGTGATACTCTTTCACTCAGTGGCGTGGTATCAGAAAGTAAATGTTTATATTCATCTGAGCACTTCTCATTGATACTTTATTATGTGTTTACCTAGTTTATTAATATCTTTCCCCAATACTAGAATGTAAGCTCTATGAAGGTAAGAACTTTATATTGTTCACTGACTGGAGCTAGATGGTCTAAGATGATTTTACTCATATGTCTGGCAGTTGGTGTTGGGTATTGGCTGAGCCACATATCTCCAAGTGATCCTTCATCCTCCAGTGGGCAACCCCAGGCTTCTTTATGGGATGAAGCATTCCAAGAAGGGAAGAGACAAAGCACAGGGACTTTCTAAGTCTCTGCTTGTGTCTCATTTGATTTCCCATAACTGAAAGCAAGTCACATGATCAAGCCCAGAGCTGATGTTGAAGGAATCTACAAAAAGGCATAGATTGGAGGCCATTATTGTAGAAACATGGAATTTACCTAAACTCAGTGGTATTTGGAGCCTCAATCTGATTGTACACATCTCTTTACAACTTCAGTTGTGAAGTCACATCAGTGACTTCAGGCTTATAGCCTGAAATTGGCCATGATGGAAATATTTACAGCACAGAATTCAGCAAATGATACAAATCAGGGCTTCCCCCACCCTCATCCCCTTTCCGGAGGCAGGTTGTTAAACATTTACTAGTACTCTACTACGTAGAAAACTCTAGAAACAGCATTAGGCAAGTCTGTGAGAGTCTATGGCTCTGCTTTTAGGAAGCAATCTCTCACCAAATGCTTCTCTTGAGACTCCAAAATTGACTTCACAGGAGGAAACTCCTATCCTTCCCTACAAGGGTTGGGGTGGGGAGAAAATGCCACATTTCTCTTCTTCTCTGTAAATTCCCTTCAACAATCACACTAGCGACTATCCAGCTTTCTCATATGTGTTCTGGAGATGTGTGATAGGGTGGATAATTGAAGGACCAGTTGATCTACATCTTAGCAAATCTTGAGGGCTGTGCTTAGTGGAGGACTTGTCCTCAGCTTTGAAAAAAATAGTTCCATATTATGCATCTTGTTACAGAAATGTTTCCTGAGCTTCATACGTATATATGATTTTTGTCTATATAAATAATCCATACTGAAGGATATGCAGTCCTTCCATCCTACAGATCCTAAATCGTATCCTTAATACAAGCCAGAGCATCAGAGAATCGTAAATCTACACATGGGCACTATGCCATTGGCCTACACAGATACATACATCATTAAAAAAATTAAAACTAAGAGTTTAGCATCCTGTTTCCTCTTAGAACATGTAGAAGGATATTGCTTACTACTTCACTTTGAGCCTCTTGCATGGTTACCCACAGGAAATGATGCCCTGCTGCTCAGTGCTAGTTGCTTCTGCTGAGCACTAGGAAGGTTTAATCTTACAAACACTGTAAGACTTGTAACAGATCATTTTTCATTTTGTTTTGGTTATTTAAAAGCACAGAAATATTTTCTCTCTAGCAATTGTTCAAGGCACAAAGATTTGCATTTCCTGCCAACTGACCCTCCCAGACTTATGCTTTTTTCCTTCCCTACTTTTTCCCCCTTCACTTCAATTTCTTCCTTTATTTTATTTTTTCAATCTTGTTTTTATTGTCCAGAGCTTTATAAATGGCAATGACTTTTTTTTCTTGGAACAAAGAGGATATAAATAAAAAATTCATAAAATAGCCTCATTAGGTATTGTACTTACAAAGAGCCTTCTCCTAGAGTGTGATCCATGGATCATCAGCAAAAGCATCACTTGAAAGCAGATTAGAAATGCAAAATCTCAGGCCTCACTTCAGATCTACTGGATTAGAATCTGTATTTAACACAATCTCCAGGTAATTTATGTGGACATTGAAGTTAGAGAAGAGCTGTGCTAGTGCACATCCTCTCTTTGGTACCTTGGAATCCTCAAGATTAGACTGCAGCGTCTTCGTATCTTTGTATGCATGAAATTCCATGAATGTATGTTTGTTCTTTTTAGGAATCTCTATCCTCTCAGAGTAAGGACCACACCAAATCCTTTTGTTGTTGTTCAGTCGCTCAGTCCTGTCCAACTCTTTGCAACCCCATGGACAGCAGCACACCAGGCTTCCCTGTCCATCACAGTCTCCCAGAATTTGCTCAAACTGATGTCAAGTGATGCCAAGTCCTTAGGACAACATTCTTAAGAATTCTTAAGAGTCCAAAACAAAATGCTGAAAATGTTCTACAGTCTGTTGGTTAGGTGGCACAGGTTGCTTTGCTCCAGGAGTGTACTGCTCCGGCCATAAAACTTTTTCTTACTATACCTTTCAAGTAGACTGTCCCTAAAACCACACAGACTTAAAATAATAACAGAAGACAAAAGAAATTACTAATACAAAGTACAGACACAAAACAAAAGATTAATTTTAAAATGGGAAGCAATGAGGTAGAATGATACAGGAAAGCTGTTCCAGATAAGAGAGACTTGTAAAACAGAAATTTCACGCAGTACAAATTTGATGAGAATTGACATTAAATTCACTCCTGAATCCCCACTCCATAAATTACAATTTCTAAGTGATGTATCAGAATGACACGATGCTGCTTTTATTTTTTTTAAGTGGTGGAAATACTAATCCTATGACTCTTGTAAGATCCAATTTTGGGAGTTATGAGACAAGAGTAAATTTCTTATCACAAATCATCACTGTTTTCATGATATTTAAGGTCATTCTACCTTTAAAAATACAGGTACAGCATCAATTTCAGTGTTAATTTTCTTTGAACACCCATAGCTTCTGTTCCTGTCTTATGCAGGCACATTGCTTCTTCTTATCTTTGGAACTACTTTAGACCTGTAGAATGGAAGAATGAATAAAATCCCCCTAACCTGTTTGGGGCTTCCCTGGTGGCTCAGCTGATAAAGAATCCACCTGGAATGTGGGAGACCTGGGTTTGATCCCTGGGTTGGGAAGATCCCCTGGAGAAGGGAACGGCTACCCACTCCAGTATTCTGTCCTGGAGAATTCCATGAACTGTATAGTCTATGGGGTTGCAAAGAGTCGGACACGACTGAGCGACTTTCACTCACCCTCTTTTAGGTTTTAGGCAGAGATCTCTAATAGACTCATCTGCTGTGAAGCACACTTCTGGCCAAATCACCAGAAGAACGATCCTGGGGCTCAGAATTTTATTCCTGTGAGCAGCATCTTATCGTATCTAAACTGAAGGAGTCATACATTCATGAAGCCAACAAATAACTTCAACATATAAAATCAAAAGTTGATCTCAGTCCCAGGTTTAAATTTAACTCTTCTTCCTTGCCTTCCATAAATATTTGTTATGCATCTATTATGTACCAGGTACTGCATTAAGTGCTGAGGCTAGAGGAACAAATTAAGACAGTCCCTGGCCAAATATTCATAGTCTCAGCTACTATTTTAAGAGATTCTTTATAATGAAAAATGAAAGACCAAGTTACATTTTCTGGGAGTGAATGAATTTTTTATTGAAGCCCTTCATTCCAAAAAAAGGATCCAGATTTTCCGTAGGCCTTTGAGGAAGAGTCTGACACTTAAGGAAACAGTCTTTGTCACCATGGTGACATGATCAGTTAGCAGGCCATCCCATGCATGTCCACCAAGATATGGAAGTGTAACACTGAGAAGAATACCAGCCTCCCCAAAAAGGATGTGGAAGAGCAACTAAAGTAAGAGAACAGTATTGGGAACATGTGGCAGAAGACTATTACATGCAGATAGTACTAATTTTAGTGACCTATTACTTATGGGAAGCCCCATCCTAAGGTTCTAATTTCAGAAGCCTGAAATACACACCCATTATACTGACCTAAACCATACTTAGTAAAGATAAAGTTATCACAGAGGCCTGTATTATGAGTCAATGTGTAACTGGAAAGTGAATTGTGAAACCATTATGTGTCTCATCCTTTTGAGAAGAAACTCTAGGTATGTAGTGAGCTGGGGGCTGACCTGATGACGACTCAGTGAAGATTTCCATTTGAGTCCACAGGAGGCTCTAAGGAAGAATGGATTGGAGAGCTAGAACCATGCAGGGTTGCTGAGATTCAAAATCAAATCATGGGAGTTGTGGTATAGTTCCAGAAGTTAGAGCAGTAATGTAAGACCTAAGGATGAGGATCTAGGATGATGATCAGAAAAGTAGCTGTTGGGGTCATAGCTGGCTATTATGACTTGCAGTAGTCAGGAATTATATGGTCAAGAACATACTTAGACTGGATGCTTACTGGGATATTTCACCCTGATGTGGATGAATTGTGTCCCGCACAAATTTATATGTTGCTGTTTGTGACCCCCAATATGACTGTATTTAGAGTAAGGAGGTAATTAAGGTTAAATGAGTTCACAAGGGTGAGGCTCTGATCTGATAGGATTAGTGTCCTTATAAGAAAAGACACCAGAGAGCTCACACTCTCTTTACCATGTGAGGACACAGCAAGATGGCAGACATCTCCAAGTCAGGAAGAGAACCCTCACTGGGAACTGAGTTTAATAGTACACTTCCCAGCCTCTAGAACCTGAGAAGTGTCTGTTTAACCCACTCCATCTGTCACATTTTGTCATAGCACCCCAAGCTAATGCAGACCCTATTACAGACAATAAAAATGCATATTTACAAGCAACAATAATATAAAGAATGTGGTAGTAGAGGAAGAGCAGACACTGATCAGCCGAATAGAATGGAAAATCTAGAAGTAGATAGGATTATAGATAACATAAAAGATAAACTTAGAAGAATTTCACAGAATTCAGCAAAAAATTATAAATATATTAACAAGTTAAGTAAAAACATACAGTTGAATATTTTTAAGTATCTGGTGGAGAGATGACTTTAAAAACTTTAAAGCATTAGGAGGAAGCACAAAAGAAAAGATAGATTCAACCAGATAAACATCAAGATCATCACTTTGACAAACAAATTAAATAACAAGCTACATATTGAGGAGAATGCTTCAGGTAATAATTTTCAGGGATATTAGCTTTAAAACAAAAGAGTAGAAATTGGTCAAAACATAAAACATGAAGATATCAATAAAAAAGACAGAAAAAGAAAAAAAAATTTGCACAAAAATGAACTACTTTAGTAAATACACATAAGGTGAATTGTTTCATCTTGATTACACTTGAAGATATGCAGATAAAAATCAAATAGAATGTCTACACAAAACCCTGCACACAGATGTTTATAGTAACCTCATTCATAATTGCCCAAGCTTGGAAGCAACCAAGATGTCCTTCAGTAGGTTAATGGGTAAATAAACTGGTTCATCCAGGCAATGGGATATTAGTGCTAAAAAGAAATGAGTGATCAAGCCATGAAAAGACATAGTGGAGTCTTAAATGCATATTAGTGAGTGAAAGAAGCCAAACTGAACAGGCTACATACAGTATGATTGCAACTATATGACATTCTGGGGCTTCCCTGGTGTCTCATACAATAAAGAATCTGGCTGCAGTGTGGGAGATCTGGGTTTGATCCCTGGGTTCGGAAGATCCCCTGGAGAAGGGAATGGTACCCACTTCAGTATTGTTGCCTGGAGAATTCCATGGACAGAGGAGCCTGGCGGGCTACAGCCCATGGATTTGCAAAGAGTCAGACACGACTGAGCGACCAACACTTGCACAGTATCAGTATATGACTGCGACTATATGATGTTCTGGAAAAGGCAAAGCTACGGTGATAGTAAGATCAGTGGTTGCCCAGGATTGAGAAGGGTGAGCGATGAATAGGCAGAGCACAAAGGACTTTTAGGGCAGTGAAAGTACTCTGTATGATACTCTAACGGTAGAAAGATGTCATTATACATTTGTCCAATCAAATGGACAACATCAAGAGAAAATCTTAATGTAAACTACGGATTCAGGGTGATGGTATCTCACTGTAGGTTTATCAACTGTAACAAGTGTACAATCTATAGGAAGATGTTGATAATGGCAGAGGCTATGCATGTGTGGGGGCAGAGGGTACATGGAAAAATTTTCTCTTCATTTTGCTGAGAACCTACAATTGCTCTAAAAAATAAACCTTTTAAGTTTAAAAAAAGATTGAATAGAAGATAACATAGGAAACTAAATGACATGAAGTTTTATCTACTAAATGAGCCCCAAAGTACTAGGATTGAAATAATCAAGTACTGAACAAGTGCTGAGGAGAATGTGGGAGCTCCAGAACACACTTGATGAGGAAAGGTCATTTGATTACAGTACTTTCAGAAAGCAATTTGACTAGAGAAGTCATTTGCCATAAAAGTGCTCTTATGTCATGAGATTTTATCTTAACAATCCAAAAAGACACTAAATGCTTTACAAGTAAGGATATTTTTGATACAAGTTACATAAGGTTGAAAAATAGGGAACAATATAGCTATTTAATGGTAGAGGCACACAAAGAAATTATGGTATGGTCACTTGATTGAATATCTCAGGCACTAAGAATTATAATATTGACAATTTGACAACTCTATGGTAAGATATTCAGAAGGTGAATCAAAAGCCCTCAGTTGCACATATACCGTTATTGAAACTATGTAAAAAGGTGCAACCATGAACAAAGGCTGGAAGGCCGTACACAGAATTGTAAAGCATTATTGTTACAGGATGGTAAGATTTTTGCATGCCCCTCCCATCATTTTGCCAAGCTTTCTGCAATGCTTTTACATTGTCTTTAAGTGAAAAGCAGAAAATATGACACAATCTGCCTCACTGATATAATGTGGTAAGTATTCTAGTCTATAAAAAGAAGAAACCATCAGAAAATGAAGAATGGAAAAATAGTTGCAGTAAGAAATTCTTACTGACAAAAATAATTTAGGGGAATATGAACACTTAGATGCCACAGAATATGTGTTAAAATATGTTGGCATGTATAGGTCCAGAATTTGTATTCACAAAATGGTCCTGACATTATTCCTCTCTAATAAGAACAATTGCTTTACTGTTTTCTTTATTTTCCCTCTGAGTATGGAATGAGCTAAACTCTGGATGAAATGAAATACTGCAATGCCTAGCACATAGTAGGCAGCCAATAAATATTAATTTCCTTCCTTCCTATGAAATATAAGATAACTCTGAAATAAAAGTAGCTTTATGGCCTTAAAGAAACAATAGGTCAGGAATCAAAGCCAACCTCATCAAACATTCCCTATTATAGTAAACTCTTTTAGTTTTAACATTTAAAAGAAAAAAAAACAAATTCTAATCATTGCAATGGTTTTCCTGAATTTCAGTTTTAAGAGAAAGAAATATATTACAATTTTTAAGAGACTATCAGGTATTTTAGTAATGATGCTGAGATACTGCAGATTCAATCCAATATTACACCTTCTCTCCACTGGGTACATCATCTAAGAAAGAACCAGCGTAATTTAGTGTTACTATTTTATTTCTTTTAGTGGAAATAGTGGGGATTGGACCTATCTGGAATTTTTAATAGACATTACAGGAAACCTGGGGCTTTCTGGGCAGCATTTATGAATTTTAAAGGGACAGAAATAATCCATTTTTCTGGGGAAACACTCATGTAGAATGGACTCTTCTTAATGATGTGTTAATGAGGTGGCTGCAAAGGCCTGATGCTGCTGGCCCAAGTGAGAGGGGCTGTGGCCTCCTGGCATCCTTGGCCCCCTTTATTCAGGAGAATGCTCCTGCCTGCTGCCTTACTTATTCTTCGTCCCCTCCCTCTGCATTGGGGGACTAACCTCTCTGTGTGTAGATACTAGACTGTGTGTAGATACTCGATTTCTCTCTCTGAGGACCAATCAACCCAAGCTGGGCTGTGACTTCCTACCTGGTCTTAGCATTTATTATTATGCATCTAGAATATCATCCATTCGCTTTGCACAGTTAAAATACCTGTGATTTTTAATGACCAAAACTAGACACATTTGGATTTTGCAAACCATGTGTCATTAAAAGATTGATTTGTTATTCGGGACTGGACCTTTTTGTCTTCTAATCACCCTGAATCTTAATCTCGGGTTAGTATTTGAGCACAGAGAGCAGCACTTCCATCTGGTCTGCTCTGAAATGTTGCACATACTGAAAAGGTGGATTTGGGGGAGGGGTAACTTTTTTTGCTAAATTTTCACTTGACTTAATTTCAAATTGCAAGAATAATGTGACTATCTCTCCTCCATCCTTTACACAGATTCACCAATTGTTCACATTTTGCTCCACCTGTCATTTTGTCCCCTCTTTCTGTGTGTATGTGCATAATTTCTTGAACTACAAACTCTCAAATGAAAGCAAATTGGCAACATCAAGTCCCTTTACCAAATACTTGATGTACATTTCCTAAGATCAAGGGCATTCTCTCAATTAACCACAGTCAAAATCGGGAAAGTACAACAATCAAAATCGGGAAATTTAACATTGATGCAATGCTGTTATGTACTCCACACCTCAAGTTCACAATTGTTTCAATAATGACCTTTATAGCTACTTAATTTCTTCCTAATCCAGTATGCAATTCAGAATCATGCATTGCATTTGGTTGGCATGTCTTCCCCATCTCCTTCAATTAGAACAACTCCTTAACGTTTTTTAAATCACCATGCGGAGTGCAAGCCAGTTATTTTGTAGAAGTTCCTCAATTTTGGTTTGTCTGATTTTTCCTTATGATTGGATTCATGTCAGAATTTTTGGTAACAATACTATTTAAATAACGTTGTCCCATTTCTAGCACCTCATATATATCAGGAGGCATGTGACAATGTTTATCTCAATTTTGGTCATATTAAACTTTGATCATTTGGCAAAGCTGGTGTCTTCCAGGTTTGTCAACTGTAAAGTCACTACTTTTCCCATTGGAATGAATATGACATTTATGGAGAGATGCTTTGAAGCTATGTAAATAGTTTCCTCCTCATAAAAGTTTCAACAAATTGGGATATTTTTAAGTGGCCATCACATGAACCCAACCTAAATTTTTATCAACAGAGGAATGGATAAAGAAGATGTGGTCCACATAAACAATGGAATATTACTAAGCCATATAAAGAGAACAAAATTATGCTATTTGCAGCCACAGGGATGGACCTAGAGATTTATCATATTAACTGAAGTCAGACAAAGACAAATATCATATGATAACATTCATATGTGGAATCTACTTTTTAAAAATCATATAAATGAACTTATTTATAAAACAAAATCAGAATCACAGACTTCTAAAACAAACTTGTGATTACCAAAAGGGAAACACGGGGAGGGGAAGGAAAATTAGGACCTTGGGATTTACATACACACAGTTCAGTTCAGTTCACTTCAGTTCAGTCGCTCAGTCATGTCCAACTCTTTGCAACCCCATGAATCACAGCACACCAGGCCTCCCTGTCCACAACCAACTCCCAGAGTCCACCCAAGCCCGTGTCCATCGAGTCAATGATGCCATCCAACCATCTCATCCTCTGTCGTCCCCTTCTCCTCCTGCCTGCAATCTTTCTCAGCATCAGAGTCTTTTCAAATGAGTCAGCTCTTCGCATCAGGTGGCCAAAATATTGCAGTTTCAGCTTCAACATCAGTCCTTCCATTGAACACCCAGGACTGATCTCCTTTAGGATGGACTGGTTGGATCTCCTTGCAGTCCAAGGGACTCCCAAGAGTCTTCTCCAACACCACAGTTCAAAAGCATCAATTCTTCGGTGCTCAGCTTTCTTTATAGTCCAACTCTCACATCCATACCTGACTACTGGAAAAACCATAGCCTTGACTAGATGGACTTTTGTTGGCAAAGTAATGTCTCTGCTTTTTAATATGCTGTCTAGGTTGGTCACAAACGTTCCTTCCAAGGAGTAAGGGTCTTTTAATTTCATGGCTGCAATCACCATCTGCAGTGATTTTGGAGCCCCCAAAATAAAGTCAGCCACTGTTTCCACTGTTTGCCCATCTATCTGCCATGAAGCGATGGGATTGGATGCCATGATCTTAGTTTTCTGAATGTTGGGCTTTAAGCCAACTTTTTCACTCTTCTCTTTCAATTTCATCAAGAGGCTCTTTAGTTCTTCTTCACTTTCTGCCATAAGGGTGCTGTCATCTGCATATCTGAGGTTATTGATATTTCTCCCAGCAATCTTGATTCCAGCCTGTGCTTCCTCCAGCCCAGTGTTTCTCATGATGTACTATGCATATAAGTTAAATAAGCAGGGTGACAATATACAGCCTTGACGTACTCTTTTTCCTATTTAGAACCAGTCTGTTGTTCCATGTCCACTTCTAACTGTTGCTTCCTGACCTGCATACAGGTTTCTCAAGAGACAGGTCAAGTGGTCTGGTATACCCATCTCTTTCAGAATTTTCCACAGTTTATTGTGATCCACACAGTCAAAGGCTTTGGTATAGTCAATAAAGCAGAAATGGATGGTTTTCTGGAACTCTCTTGCTTTTTCGATGATCCAGCAGATGTTGGCAATTTGATCTTTGGTTCCCCTGCCTTTTCTAAAACCAGCTTGAACATCTGGAAGTTCACGGTTCACATATTGCTGAAGCCTGGCTCGGAGAATTTTGAGCATTACTTTACCAGCGTGTGAGATGAGTGCAATTGTGCAGTAGTTTGAGCATTCTTTGGCATTGCCTTTCTTTGGGATTGGAATGAAAACTGACCTTTTCTAGTCCTGTGGCCACTGCTGAGTTTTCCAAATTTCCTGGCATATCGAGTGCAGCACTTTCACAGCACCATCTTTCAGGATTTGAAATAGCTCAACTGTAATTCCATCACCTCCACTAGCTTTGCTCATAGTGATGCTTCCTAAGGCCCACTTGACTTTACATTCCAGGATGTCTGGCTCTAGGTGAGTGATCAAACCATCGTGATTATCTGGTTCATGAAGGTCTTTTTTGTAGAGTTCTTTTGTGTATTCTTGCCACCTCTTCTTAATATCTTCTGCTTCTGTTAGGTCTATACCATTTCTCTCCTTTATTGTGCCCATGTTTGCATGAAATGTTCCCTTGGTATCTCTAATTTTCTTGAAGAGATCTCTAGTCTTTCCCATTCTATTGTTTTCCTCTATTTCTTTGCATTGATCACTGAGGAAGGCTTTCTTATCTCTCCTTGCTATTCTTTGGAACTCTGCATTCAAATGGGTATATTTTTCCTTTTCCCCTTTGCTTTTCAGTTCCCTTCTTTTCACTGTTTGTAAGGCTTCCTCAGACAGCCATTTTGCTTTTTTGCATTTCTTTTTCTTGGGGATGGTCTTGATCCTTGTCTCCTGTACAATGTCATGGACCTCTGTCCATAGTTCATCAGGCACTCTGTCTATCAGATCCAATCCCTTAAATCTATTTCTCACTTCCACTGTATAATCCTAAGGGATTTGATTTTAGTCATACCTGAATGGTCTAGTGGTTTTCTCCACTTTCTTCAATTTCAGTCTGAATTTGGCAATAAGGAGTTCATGATCTGAGCCACAGTCAGCTGCCGGTCTTGTTCTTGCTGACTGTATAGAGCTTCTCCATCTTTGGCTGCAAAGAATATAATCAATCTGATTTCGGTGTTGACCATTTGGTGATGTCCTATGTAGAGTCTTCTCTTTTGTTGTTGGAAGAGGGTGTTTGCTATGACCAGTGTGTTCTCTTCGCAGAACTCTTTTAGCCTTTGCCCTGCTTCATTGTGTACTCCAAGGCCAAATTTGCCTGTTACTCCAGGTGTTTCTCAACTTCCTACTTTTGCATTCCAGTCCCCTATAATGAAAAGAACATCTTTTTTGGGTGTTAGTTCTAAAATGTCTTGTAGGTCTTCATAAAACTGTTCAACTTCAGCTTCTTTGGCTTTACCTTGCTTCTATCACTAGTCACATCCACAACTGGGTGTTGTTTTTGCTTTGGCTCCATCCCTTCATTCTTTCTGGAGTTATTTCTCCACTGATCTCCAGTAGCAGATTGGGCACCTACCGACGTGGGGAGTTTATCTTTCAGTGGCCTATCTTTTTGCCTTTTCACACACGTAGTACTATATGTAAAATAGATAACCAACAAGGACTTACTGTATAGCACAGGAAACTCTACTCAATATTATGTAATAACTGATATGGGTAAAGAATTTGAAAAAGAATGAATATATATATATATATATATATATATATATATATATATGTATAACTGAATCACTTTGCTGTTCACTTGAAACTAACACAACATTGTTAATAAGCTATACTCCAGTAACATTTTTTTTAAATTGGCCATTACAATGGGAGCCCAATTTTTAAAATTAGGGATGACTATTTCTATACTCCCTCTACAACTTCATACCTCCTCACACTTTGCTTCACTCTTCCCCTTTCCCCTCCTGCATCTAACCTCTCAACCTATATCCTCACTCTTTTCCTTCTACTCACTACCTCTAACTGTTTTGGCACTTGTGAGTCTGTGCCTGCTGCCTAACTTGTATGGGTCATCAGTCGTGCCTGTCACTCCCAAATCTAGTACATGTTAGGCACAATGCCTTGTAATATTTAGTGACCATTTTTTACTGTAAAAATTTTAAACATAGAAAGATGTTGAGAGAATGATTCAATGAACATCCATATACTCTCCTTCCAGACTCAATAAATGCAAATATTTTTCCATATTTGTTTCATCTTTTTCTTTTGCTTGACATTATGACACTTCAATCCTAAATTCTGCACATATCTCCTTAAAATGACAAATTTCGAATTTATCAAACCTAAGAAAATTAACAATAATTTTAACATATCTTTTAGTATTCCATCCATATTTATAGTTGTTTTAAAGTTTATCTCCCAAATTCTTTGATACTGCTGGTTTTAAGAGGCAGAGTCTAATTACCCTTCCCATAAGTGTGGGCTGCACTTAGTGACTCATTTCTAATGTATAGAATAAAGCAAAAGTATCTCTGTGTAACTTCAGAGACTAAGTCTTTCTGTGCTCACTTTTTTTCTTAGATCATTCATTCTAGGGCAAGTTAGCTTCCATGCTGTGGGGATACTGAAGCAGCTTGTGCTCAACATAACTTATTATTAGAGAAATGCTTTGTGGCACTTGTGGTGAAGAACCTATCTGCCAATGCAGGAGACTTAAGAGACACAGGTTTGATCCCTGGCCCTGGAAGATCCCTTGGAAGAGGGAATGGCAATCCACTCCAGTATCTTTGCCTGGAGAATTCCATAGATAGAGGAGGCTGGCTGGTTACAGTCCATAGGGTTGCAAAGAGTTGGATATGACTGAACAACTGACACTTTCACTTCCAGGACAACTGTCCTATTCTGCATTTTGGATTTACCTGATTTCCTCTTAAGTTCATTTAATTTGTTCCTCCCTTCACTGTTTTCCTTGTAGACTGTAAGTTAGGTTAAGGATTGATTAGAATCGAGTTCAACAGATTTGACAAGAAGACTTTATAAGAATTCATAATACTGTGTACTTCATATTACATCACACAAAGGGGCAGACACTGTCAGGTTGGCTCTCTATTGATTATCCTAAGTTTGATCGCTTAGTTAAGTGATTTACTTTACTGCTGGGTCTTCCCATTGTAAAATCACATTTTTCTTTTCGTAATTAATAAGAAATCTGTGATGGATACTTTGGCATTGTGAAGATATCCTGCTCTCTAGCAAATTTTCACTTAATGACATTTTAGCATGTATTGATGATCTTTGCTTGACTCAGTTATTCTTGGAGAACATACAAAATGTTGACTTGTTAATTATGTCCTTTCTTCTGCACTTTATTAGCTGATATTCTTCTGCATAGAAGAGCTCTCTTCCCTTCCTCTCTCCCTCCCTTCCTCTCTCTGTCCTTCCCCTTCTCTCTTTGAATATCACTATGGTCTTATACATTTTTTAAAAGTTTCTGTTAAAATAAAATATAGCAATTTTATAATTCATGATCAAATTGTCAAATTACACTATTCTAAACTGTATTCAAATGACACTGATAGTATTAGCAGTAAGCCAATTAAGTAAAATTAAAAAAATTTCTTTGCAGTTCTTTTCATCATTATAATGTATGCTGCTAAATATATAACTTATTGGAGTCAGAGAAATGTGTTCAAAAGTCACTTGAAATAATTTGTAATTCTTGATTTCTCTGGTTATACTATCAATTTGACTTATAGCAAAGTTCATCTGTTTCCTATGGTCAATGTTAGGATTTTCTTTTTCTCCTTTTTTGATATAATTTTATTTTTGAATATGCAGAATATTAATACATATTTCAAAAGTGAGAACTACATAGAAATGTATCCTTAGAGAAGTCTCAGTCCCATCTTGATACCTTTCTCCCATTTATTTATACCTCCATAATAGCAATTTTTATTACTTTCTGATTGTCCATCCTGTGTTTTTTGCAAAAAACAAGTATATATATTAATAGTTACATATTGTTTGTGTATATCTTATATATTGTATATATATGCTGCAATATATACAGTGTAAATAATGTGTGTGTATACAAACACACTGTTTTATACATGTGCATGTGTGTGTGGGATGTACATATGCATACCTGTTAATGTACACCTCTTAACAGACTTTGAAGTGTACATTATAATATTTTTGACTGTAGATATGATGCTATACAGCAGATCTTCTCTTTCCCTTCATACACAAAATGTAGCAGACCATATAGACTGTTTTATATCTTAATTTTTTTTAACTTGGTACCTCTTAGAAATTACTCCATAACAATTCATAGGGTTTGTCCTAAATTCTTTCTTTATCACTGTATAGTACTCCGTTGTGTGGCTAGGTTATTCAACCAGTCCATATTAACAAGACATGCATTGTTTTCAGCTTTTGGTTGTTACGGATAATATGTGACTAATAAACATATATGTATATATGTATATATATATATAAAATTTAGTGTTGCAGAAGTATATCTTCAGTATTGCTTAGTAAAAGAGTATGTGCATATTTAATTTCATGAGATATTGCCAAATTCCCCACAAAAGGGCTTGTACCATTTGTACTGTCCACCATCAATGAAGAGAGCATATGTTTCTGCAAAGCCTTGAACAGGGTGTTTTGTCAAGTATTTCACTTTTGCCAGTTTAATAAACCTAAAATATGTTTGACTATAGTAGTAATTTATATTCCTATTCTGGTTGATTTTAAGCACATTTCCATGTGTTTAAGGGTCATCTCACTTTCTTTTCCTGCAGTTTCTCTGTCATTTTTCTCATTTTTCTATTGGACTTTTGGTACTTTTCTCTCAATTTAAAAATATATATTTATGTTTCGATGTCTATTTTATTGTGATAAGAACATTTGCAGAAGATCTAACCTTTTAACAGATTTTGAAGTGTACGTTATATTATTCTTGACTTAGATATGAGGTTGTACAGCAGATCTTTAGAGCTTATTTATCTTAACTGAAATATTATGCCGATTGACTAGTAAGTCATTTCTCTCTTTCCGCAACCCCTTTGATCTTATGGATTTGGCTATTTTAGGTACCTCAGATAAGTGGAATCATGCAATATTTGTCTTTCTGTGCCTGGTTTATTTTGTTTAACACAAGGTTCATCTGTGTTGCCACAAACTGCAAAATTTCCTTCTTTTTAAAAGCTGAATAGTATTCCATTGTATATACAGACCATATTTTTTTAAATCCACTCAGCTGTTGATTGACATTTAAGTTTGTCCACATCTCAGCTACTGTAAACAATGCTCCAATAAACACAGGAGTGCTAATATCTCTTTGAGATCCTAATTTCGTTTCCTTTGGATAAATACCCAGAAATGAGATTGCTGAATCTTATGGTAGTTATATTTTTAATTTTTTGAGGAACCTCCATACTATTTTCCAAAGAGGCTACACTATTTTGCATTCCCACCAACAGTATGCAAGGGTTCCAATTTCTCCACACACTTGCCAACATTTGTTGTCTTTTGGTTTTTGATAATAGCCATCCTGACAGTTGTGAGATGATATCTTATTGTGGTTTTGATTTACATTCCCCTGATTATTAGTGATGCTGTGCATTTTTTCATATACCTATTGGCCATTTGTATGTCTTCATTGGGAAATAGTCCTTAGGCCATTTTTTTCGCTTGTGTTAGTCACTTTTTTATAATTGAGTTGAAGTACCTTATATATTTTGGATATTAACTCCTTATTGGGCTTCCCTGATAGCTCAGTTGGTAAAGAATCTGCCTGCAATGCAGGAGACCCCAGTTCCATCCTTGGGTCGGGAATATCTGCTGGGGAAGGGATAGGCTACCCACTCCAGTATTCTTGGGCTTCCCTTGTGGCTCAGCTGGTAAAGAATCCACCTGCAATGCAGGAGACCCTGGTTCAATTCCTGTGTTGGGAAGATCAGCTGGAGAAGGGATAGGCTACCCACTCCAGTATTCTTGGGCTTCCCTTGTGGCTCAGCTGGTAAAGAATCCACCTGCAATGTGGGAGACCTGGATTCCATCCCTGGGTTGGGAAGATCCCTTGGAGAAAGGAAAGGCTACCCACTCCAGTATTCTGTCCTGGAGAATTCCATGGACTGTATAGTCCATGGGGCCACAAAGAGTCAGACACGACTGAGTGACTTTCACTCCTTATCAGATATATGGTTTGTAAATATTTTTGCCCTTTCTGTAGGTTGGCTTTTCACTCTGTTAATTAAACGTTTCCCTTGCTTTGAAGGTTTTTCACTTAATGCAATCTCACTTGTCTGTTATTTTTATTTATTTATTTATTTGGTGCTTTTGATGTCATACTCATGAAATCACTGTCAAGGCCAATGTCATGAAGCTTTCTACCTATGTTTTATTCTAGGAGTTCTACAGTTTTGAATCTTATATTTAAATCTTTAATATATTTTGAGTTGATTTTTGTGTGTGGTGTAAGATACATGGTCAATCTTATTCTTTTGCATGTGGTTATTCAATTTTCTCAGCACCATTTGTTGAAGAGACTATCATTTCTCCATTGTGTATTCTTGGTGCCTTTGTCAAAGATCAGTTGAATGTATATGTGTGGATTTATTTCTGGCTCTTTATTCTTTTCCATTAGCTGATATGACTGTCTTTATGCCACAATCATACATTCTGTTTTGGTTGCTATAGGTTTGCAATATATTTTGAAATCAGGGAGCCTGATGCCTCCATCTTTGTTCTTCTTGCTCAAGATTGATTTGGCTATTCATGGTCTTTTGTGGTTGCATATGAATTCTAGAATTGTTTTTATCTATTTCTGTAAAAAATTCCATTGGATTTTTGGTAGGTATTGCATTAAATCTGTAGGTAACTTTGGGTCATATGGACTTTTTAACAATGCCAATTCTTCCATCCTATGAACATGGGCTGTCTTTCCATTTGCTTGTTTCTTAATTGCTTTTATCAATGTTTTGTAGTTTTTAATATACAGATCTTTTACTTCCTCAATTAAGTTTATTTCTAAGTACTTTATTCTTTTTTGATTCTATTGTAAATGGATGGTTTTCTAATTTCTTTCTCAGACAATTCATTGTTGGTATATGAAAACCCAACTGATTTTTGTGTGTTGATTTTGTATCCTGCACCTTTCCTGAATTCATTTACTAGATGTAACAGTTTTTATGGAGTCTCTAGAGTATTCTGTGTATAAGATCACACCATCTACCAGCAGAGGCAATTTTTTTTCTTCCTTTCTGATTTGGATGCTTTTATTTCTTCCTCTTGACTAATTGATCTGGCTAGGACTTCCAATACTATGTTGAATAGAAGTGGCAAGAGTGTGCATCCTTGTTCTCCTTTCAATTTTTAATGGATCTTTATGTGTCAGGAAGATTAGCTGTTCTTCTGTGGTATAAGATGCAAGTATTTTTCATTTTACCTTGTCTTCTTTTAACTTATGAAGCTTTTTTAAAGACAATTTTATTTTTATGTAGTAGGATTTATCAGTCTTTTCATTGCTTCTTGATTTTAAGTCATAGCTAGAAAAGTTTTCCCAAGTCTATGTTATGGAGTAATTCACCCATACTTTATTTTAGTATTTAAGTTGTTTTTCATGTATTTTTGTTTATATGTAAAATTACATTTTAAACTTTATTCTCAAAGTTTCTGTCTAAATGAACTTCCCTTTAATAATTGTCTGATTCTCTGTCTTGAGTTCCCCAGAAGCAGACTCTAAGTTAAGGCTTCATGTACACGTGATTTATTTTAAAAGTGCTCACAGAAGAAACTAGAAAAGAAGTGAGGGAAGCAGGACAGAGAAGGGAAAGATGCAACTTCAGGCAAGATCTCATGGAGGACAGATTCAGCCTGATCCCTCAGGGAGCTTCCATGCAAATTACACCTCCAAGTTGTCCTGACATGAGGCAATTCATATTCCTATATCCATTAGACACTGGCTAAATAAATTATGTTCCAGGCAAAGACAGCTATCATCAGAAGAGTTTGAGATGAAACCTTTGGAGGCAAAGCATACCAAAACCAGCAAAGGAATGCATAGAAACAGTAAGAAAGACCTGAAAGGATTTGAGTGAATACTAATGAAGCTTTCACCACAGCTTTGCAAAACCTAAAAAGCAGAAGGCTGTGGGAGGAGCACTGCTAGTAGTGGGAGGGAATGAGAGAAAAAGCCAAAGACAGAGTCACTTCTTTTCTCTGCACCCTGTTATTGCTGCACGCCTGGAGCTCAGATAGCAGATACTTGATTAATTATCTCTGTTTACACTGAAGTCTTGGCTTTGTAGAAACACTTGGATCAGAAGGAAATTTCCAACATCTCATTGATTATGTGAAACAGAGACTACCTTAGATAAGCAATTCCGAAGTCTCCTTCCCAATAAAAAGTTTTTCCCAACAAGAGCCTGTCTTCATATTTCTCCCCAAGAGTCCATGTAGATTGACTGTTTAAACATTATAAGAATTAGGACCATATGTAAAAAGCCATGAATCTGCCCCTCCAACCAAGGGAATAGGTGTCCCCCTAAGCCTGATCACTCCACCACCACACTCTCTCATTCTTTCTTTGAGGGCACAGAATACCCCCTGCCCAAATTCCATCTTAAACTCTGAAAACAGGCTGTCCAGTTGTTAGGACTCTGAGTTTCCAGTGATGCGGCCTAGGTTGCATCCTGGCTGGGGAACTAAGGTCCCCAAAATGTTGTAGCAAGGCCAAAAAAATATTTTAAAAAGTCAAGTAAAATGAAACTCTGCAGACAGCTGACCCTGACTGGAGACCTCCACCATCTGAAAGACCCTATAAGCACATGCCTACATTTTCAGTTAGTTGGACCCATGAGATCTCCTATTCTATCATTGGAAGCCCCTTCCCAAAATGAAAGCTCTTCCAGCACCTTCTTCTCTTATATGCTCTCATTCAAATCTTGTTTAGTGGTTGAGAGACCAAGATTTGAAGTCAAATCTTGGAAAACCAACTCAGTCACTTTTTAGGTACATGACTTTAGAATAGTTTCTAAGTGCCCTCAACCTCAATTTATTCACATGAAAAAGAGAGATATTTACTTACATTGCAGAATTAGTATAATTATTAAATGAAATAAAAACATAAAGCCCTTGGCATTGTACCTGACAATACAGTATTATTATCATTCATTATTCATATTGCACTTGGATGTTTCTTACACTGTTTATTTCCCTCTAACCATTTCCTCAGAGACTCTTATTCTATTATACATAACCTTTATTTTCTCAACCACTTCACAGAGCAGTATCTCCTGGTTATCCTTAGAGGACAACAACTCTTCTAAAACTTATTCCATGAAGGCTGATTCTTCTATATTCATATATCACAGGCTGTGACTTGATTCTATCTCCCAGCATCCCAGTACAAGTGGCAGATAATTACTCCTCCATCCTGAGGCAAGAACCTTTCCTTTGTTAAGGTTTGTATCATCTGTATATACTTCCTTTCTAATGCTTTTTGAAACTTTCACCTATATCCCTTTACTCATTTAAGGGCCTGGACACCAGCTTGCTGTTTTCTCCTCATCATGTCCCATCTTCGTGCTGGATAGTTTCTATATCCATGTGACGCCGTCCAGCCTCCCAGCCTCATTGTTGTTTTTTTTAAAACATCCTAAACACCAGCAGTCTTTACCTGTCACTACTTCAGTGATCCAATTCTGATGTCCATACCCAATCCAGCTCTACCTCTGAACTCCCATATTCTAATGTACCGTTCTGGATCTTATCCTTCTGTCCTCCCTGTCTTTTCTTTCCCTTACTTCAGTTCTTCAACCCCACTCACAGAGACCTCAAAGTCATTTTATTCCTAGTCCTTTAACCCTACTTGGCTTCACTTTCTTACCCATCCAGTCTTGGCTCCACTGCACTCAAGCACTGTACTCTTGCACTCAAAACCAAGCCCATTATCTTTCTACCATTATAGTCTTCAACTTTTGATCAATGTTACTTTCTTTCTTTGCTGCTCCCACATATAGGCTGCTGAATGCTAGTGCTAAACATCACATCCTTGAATGAATTAAGACCACCACATATTTATGGTATCCAACATCTCCTAGACCTTTAGCACCCCTTATTAATTTGTTAACTTGTCTCTTACTAGCTTCTGCTCCAATTTCTCTGAATGGATGCCCCACTAACCTCAAGTACCGCATCTCTTTAGCCCAGATGAACTTACCTCCTATTTCACCTATAATATCAAGGCTCTCAGATATTGAATTTCCATAATCCCCCCATACCTATGAGTCATTTTTATTTGCACTTATCTTCTGGTTTGATCATTCCTTTTAAAGAAGAGTAGGCTGTGAAAGCTGTTCTTCCTCCTGCTCAAGGCAACTTCCTCCATATCCCCTTTATCTCCTACAGATCCAAGATCTCATCCCAATCACTACTCCCTTTTTCTTCTCTATTTTCAACTTCTCCTTCTTCGAGGTACTTTACTGTGGCCTCTAAATCTTCCATTAATATTATATCATCCTCTTATCATCACTAGCCCTATCTTTCTCCTTCTTTTCACAGTCAAAATACTAAAAAAACAATATTCCAAATTAACGCAGCCCCCTCTTTCTCTCTTCCTGTATATGCATCAACCCACAGTAGCCAGATTTCGGCCTCCACGGTCCAAACAGACTGACCTGGCTGAGGTCACCTGGCCTCATGACTGTCAAATCAATTTACTACTTTTCAGACTTATGTCATAAGTTCTCTGCAACTTGAGACACTGCTTGTATTAAATCTGTCTCCTCCCTTGGCTTCTATGGTAACACTCTTTTCTTGTTCACTTACTTTCTCCACTATCCTCTTTAATAAAATTATTTTCACAGGCTTTTCTTCCCTTACACTTTCTTAATATTAGTGAATCCAAAGATTTTTCTCTCTTCTCCTGCTATATATTCTTCCCAAAATATTTCGTCAACAGCCATGGCTTCAGCTATCATCTTCATACATACTCATATCCCAAATATGTATCTCTATTTATGCCTCTCTCTTAAGCTCTAGAACATATGTCTGATTCCTTATAGATAAGAATCTTGAATTTCCCACAAGTACCCCAAACTCACTGTGCTCAAAATCAAACTCATGCTTTATCTTAAAATCTGTTTTTCTATACAATCTCTACCAAAATTCTAATGATCTTTTTTTTTTGTATAAATGAAAAAGCCAGTTCCCAAATTCACATGATATTCTAAGGAGCCCCAAAGAACCAAAATAATCTTAAAAAAAAGAAGAAAAAATGGGAAAACTGACAATTCCCGATTTCAAACCTTAACACAAAGCTATAGTAATCAAAACAGAGTGATATGTATAGATTAATGGAGTAGAATTGAGAGTTCAGAAAAAAACCATGCATCTATGGCCAATTGATTTTCAACAAGGGTTTCAAGACCATTTAAAGGAAACATAATTATCTCTTTAACAGATGATACTGGGATAATTGGATATCCACATGAAGAAGAATTAAGCTGGACCCCTGATCTTACACACCATACAAAAGTTAGCTGGAAATGCATGAAAGACCTCAATATGAGAGTTAAAACCATACAACTCTTAGAAGAAAATATAGGAATAAATATTTATGACTCTGGATTTGCACAGTGGATTCTTAGATACAATAGCAAAAGCATAAGCAATAAAATAAAAAATAGGTAATTATGTATTTATTTGGCTGCTTTAGGACTGTTAATTCTAGCATGTATAGAAGGTCTGTCTTCCCTAGAAGAAAAATCTCTCGGGGGATACCAAACAATTAATTGTTTCTGGAGAAGAATGATTCTTTTCCTTGAGTAAAGGAGATTCAGCTTTTTAAAATTAATGAAAATTTGGGCCTCATATTTGCTGAGAAATCAAAGTTCCTCTCAATAGCCATCAAGGGCAATCACACTGAAAAGAAAAGAGTAGGGGATATGGGAAGGAATAAAGGAGGTATGGATGGGATGTAAAGAAGTCTGAGAAGAGAGTGGAAGGGAGATTCTGAGCAAGGAGAAAGGTTAGAGAGTAGGTCCACTGTTGGGAGATGCAGAGAGAGCTGGCTGAAAGTATGACATCCCAGCATCCATTTTGGATGTGAGACTTAGCCTGCCACCTAACTGCATAGGTTTTGAGAAAGAAAAATATTATACAGAAAGCTCCTGGGCTTTCCAGATTAGTAGCTAAAACAATGGTACCATCTAAATTCTATGCCTGGCACAGATCAGATGAAGAAATCCCAAATTCATATTCACCTACTAGTTTGTAAATATCCACCCAGAATCTAGATCAATTACCTCAATCTGGCTAATAATATCTGGATTCAGTTTCTGCTGTATATGTCCAGCAGCAGAGCCCTTTCTGTAGAAATCATGCATAGAGATTTTGTTGTCTGCTTCTCAAAGCTCTAAGATGAAAAAAAATCACTTCTTTCGCATAACTACATCTGGCCATTATTTCCTTACTTGCAAAATGAATGGGTCAGTAAGAGTGTGTGCTGATGGTTGTATTGTTCATACTTTGAGTGGGGTAGACAGAATGGCCATCAAACCCAATGCCCTATATTCTAACAGGATCACTCCAAATTGGATGGAAGCAAGTTGTGTAGCTGAGTTGTGTAACTTCTGTTTCTATCAGAGATAATTTCCTTCCCTTTAAGCACAAGGTTATCAGTTTTAAACCCAAGTTGATGGTGAAGTGTCCTCTGTTCTCTTTCCATCTATATCCAGCTCCTTTGGTCCAGGTTTCCCCAGTTTCTCAGCTCAGCTGAATGGTTCCCTTATTTTCTCTTCTCCATCCCCTTTGTCTGTAATCAAAGCAGGCATCCTTCCCTCCTCCAACCTGATCCTTGCTGCTGTTCTTCATATTACATGCTCATTATTTCAGCTGTATTTTCAATGCTCCCTCATTACCCCTCTTATGTGTCCACCCACATCTCCACCTACAGTGTCTATAATGTACTTTCTATCACTGTAGCTTAATAAAAGGGAAATTATGCTAATTTTATTCAAATTTTTAAAAGGTAAAACCTGTACCATTATTATTCTGCCCCTCTTTCCCTTTTATTTATTCATTTCAAAAGAAAAAGTATCTAATCATCTGAGAAAATTGTACTTGCACAATGTTAACCACTACTATATTTTTCCTTCTAATTAAGGAGATTTTTTCCCAGTCCAGTTTGGATGGAGTAGATAAGCTGGCCTTCTGAATAGATCAGGCTCTGATGGAATTAGAGGCTGGATCCAGGAAACTTTGGTGTCAGTTAACAACTTTTGTGCCTGGGAAATAACCTGGAAGGTCTGCTGAATGTGCTGTATTGGGGCATAATTTCTGCAGACATGAGTCAAAGGTTTTGTATATAATTAGGATCATAGAGTCAAAAAGGCTGCTTCTACATTAAATACAGTCTTCAACAGGCAAGAGAACTTTGCTTGCAAATGCCTAGAGGTAGACAAGTTGATGTTAGTGTCTAGAAGAATTTCTTTGAAGGTACAGATGAGCTTTGTTGAGAAGACAGTTGGATGAGAATATGGAGAAGGAAGAGAGAGTCTCCAAGGACAGGAGGCTTCCAAGGAAAAGGAGTTAACCAAGCACTGCTTAGGGCTAAGTTTGGGAAAGGAGAGAGAGCCAATGGCTGGAACCTCAAAGAGACTTAGAGGAGAAGTGGTTCAGTTTGAGAGTATCCACATGAGATACTGTGTGTTGTCGAAACTGATTTCTCCCTGCGGCCCCACAAAATTTTTCACGAAAGTGAAAGAGAAAGTGAAAGTTGCTCAGTCATGTCTGACTCTTTGCACCCCATGGACTATACAGTCCACGGAATTCTCCAGGCCAGAATACTGGAGTGGGTAGCTGTTCCTTTCTCCAGGGGATCTTCCCAAGCCAGGGATCGAACCCAGGTCTCCTGCATTGCAGGTGGATTCTTTACCAGCATAAAACCTAGGAAATATTTAGTATGATTGGCTTTCTTGTAGAGTTTGGTTAAGAGGCCAACATTGCATCAAGTCCAACTCAGAGAAAAAAACACAGTGAAGGCTTGTGGATGAGAGGTACAGGATTATAAAAAAAAATTCTTTTTCCTTCCTAGGAGGTGAGTTTTATCACTGTCAAGAGTGACTTTTAAGAGTCTCAGTATGTGGATAATGTCATGTTGGGAGCTACATAATTGAATCAGATTACCATAGATTGTGTGTACACATTGCCAGAACAAACAGGTGATTGTATTCCTCTCTGAGAAAAAGTTAACCATATCAACTACCTAATCGATTACATGATTGAAAACACACCCATATTTTAACTGAAATTTTTACATTTTCACAAGTTACATGAAATGTTTATGTCCTGCTCCATCAATCACCTTTGTTCTCCTAAATGCATTTAGATCTGAGACTGTCTAATCCAAATCTTTCATTTTCCAAATGAAAAAAATAAACATTGATATATTTACCTAGAAAAAAAGCAGTTTGCTTTTGGTGAAGCAGGGTTAGACTTTGAGGTCCTTTGATTCATATCTCTTCTTAATTTCTGCAAATATATGCAGTTGGTATTGGGTAGAAAACAAATTCACAAATGGGATTTAAATGAACTGAAACCCACAAACCAGGAGTAAAATAGAGAAGGACAGATAAAGAACAGGAGGGAGGAAGAAATATTTGGAAAATTTTGCATGTTTCTACCCCCATTCCAGTCAAAAAGAGTAAGCCATGGAGTAGGCATTGTAGGCAGGGTTAGAAATTTTCTTCTCTCTGCCTGTCTCAGATACTGCTTACCTCTCATGATGGAAGCATTAGCCCACCGAATATGATCATACCTTTAAAGATATATATATCAGGATCACAAAAAGCAGAGCAACTACCTCTTTTGATCATAAAAAAAAGAACAATGACATACTCTAACTGTTGGAGGAAAGGCTGTCTGTGTTGTTAGACTTAATGAGTCCGTTCCATTGTAGCATCTTTGTAGGAAATGAATAAAGGAATAATAACTTTCATAGACACAAGCTATCGAACACTCAGAAGAGTTCAGAAAACCATACAATGTACATCTATATACCCAGCACTCAGAATTTAGATTTAAAAGTTATTTTGCCATACTGACTATAGAATTTTTTTAATTTTTATTTTTTTATTATTTTTTACAGAACTTTTTGTTAAGATGAAGTTAAGGATACTGTTCAAGTTTCATCACTAAACCTTTCCTCCTATCTCCCTCACTCTCTAGAGATAATTACTATCCTTGAATTGGCATATAACATTTTTGTGATGTTCCAGACATTCACTACCTACCTACATATCCATAAACTATGCTTATATGTACATTTGATACATATGATTATGAATTGAATTGTGTTCCCCAAAACCCATGTGTTGACATCTTAACCCCTAATACCTCAGAGCATGATCTTTTTTGGAAATAGTGTTGCTGAAGATATAATTAGGTAAGATGAGGTCACATTAAAGTAGGATGAGTCCCTAACCCAACACTTTTCCTTACAAAAAGTGAAAATTTGAACACAGATATACATTTTCCAGCTTTGTGGAGATACAACTGACATATAACATTGTGTAAGTTTCAGGTGCACCATATGAAGATTTCATACGCTCATATATTGCAAAATGTTTATCACAATAAGGATAGTTAACACATTCTTCACCTCACATGATTACTATTTTGTTGCTGCTGTTGTTATGGAAAGAATGTTTAAGATTTACTCTCCACAAATTTCAAGTATATGATACAGTATTGTTAACTATAGTCACCATACTGTACATTAGATCCCCAGAATTTATGACTTTTATAACTGGGAGTTTTTACCCTTTGACCAATATCTCGTCATTTCCCCACCCTGCCTCCCCTCAGTTGTTGGCAAACACCATTCTATACTCTGGTTCTATGAGTTTGGTTTTTTTAGATTTCACATGTGAGATCTTACAGTACTTGTCTGTCTCTGAAATTTCATGTAACATAATGCCCACAAGGTACATTTATGCTGTCACAAAAGTTTTGAGGTTTCTTTCTTTTTTATAGCTAGATAATATTCCATTTTGGGTGTCTTTGTGTGTATGTATATATATGCCATATACTTTTCATCCATTCATCCATTGATGGATACAGGTTGTTTCATATCTTGGCTATTGTGAATTATGTTACAGTGAACACAGGAGTGCAGATGTCTCGTGAGATCCTAATTTCCATTCTTTTGGATATATACCCAGAAGTGGAATTGCTGGATGATATGGTAGTTCTATTATTGATTTTTTGAAAAACTTCTGTACTGTTTTATGCAATGGCTGTGCCAGTTTACATTCTTACAGTATATAAATGTTCCCTTTTCTCCACATCCATGTCAAAACTTATCTCTTGCCTGTTTGATAATGGTCATTGTGATAGGTGTAAGGTAATATCTCATTGTGATTTTGATTTGCATTTCCCTGATGATTGGTTATGCTGAGCAGCCTTTTCATATATTCCTTGGTCATTTGTATATCTACTTTGGAAAAATGTCTACTGGTTCCTTTGCCTATTTTTAAATCAGATTGTTTTTTTAATTTTTTTGTTCTTGAGTTGCATGAGTTCCATGTATATTTTGGATACTAATCCCTTAGTAGATATATGGTTTGCAAACATTTTCTCCCTTTTACATAGGTCGCCTTTTCACTCTGTTGATTGTTTTGCTGTGCAGAAGCTTTTTAGTTCAATATAGTCTTACTGTTTATTTTTGCTTTTGTTGCTTGTGCTTTTGATGTTATATCCAAAAAATAATTGCCAAGACCAATGTCAAAGGGCTCTTTGTCTATGTTTTCTGTAGGAGTCTTATAGTTTCAGGTCATATGTTTAAGTCTTCAGTCCATTTCAAATAGATTTTGCATATGATATAATATAAGGATTCAATTTCATTCTTTCATATGTGAATATCCAGTTTTTCCAGTACCATTTATTGAAGAGGCTGTCTTTTCCACATTGTATGTTTTGGCACCCTTGTCAAAGATCAGTTGGCCATATATGTGTTGGTTTATTTCTGGGTTTTCTAATCTATTCCATTGGTCTCTGGGTCTATTTTTGTACCAGTACCACACATACTGTTTTGGCTACTATCGCTTTGTAATATAATCTAAAATCAAAAGTGTGATGCCTCCGATTTTGTTCTTTCTCATGATTGCTTTGGCCATTCGAGGTCTTTTGTGGTTGCATATGAATTTTAGGACTTTTATTTTTTCTATTTCTGTGGAAAATAGCATTGGAACTTTCACGGAGATTGCATTGAATCTGTCAGAGAAGGCAATGGCACCCCACTTTAGTAATTTTGCCTGGAAACTTCCATGGACGGAGGAGCCTGGTAGGCTGCAGTCCATGGGGTCGCTAAGAGTCGGACACAACTGAGGGACTTCACTTTCACTTTTCACTTTGATGCATTGGAGAAGGAAATGGCAATCCACTCCAGTGTTCTTGCCTGGAGAATCCCAGGGATGAGGGAGCCTGGTGGGCTGCCGTCTATGGGCTCACACATAGTCAGACACGACTGAAGCGACTTAGCAGCAGCAGCATTGAATCTGTAGATCACTTTGGGTAGTGTAGCTATTTTAACAATATCAACTTTCTAATCCATTAGCATGGGATATATTTCCATTTCTTTGTGCCTTCCTCAATTTCTTTCATCAAAGTTTTAGTTTTCAGTATAAAGATCTTTCACCTCATTCAATTTATTCCCAAGTATTTTACTGTTTTCAATGAAATTGTAAATGAGGTTGTTTTCTTAATTTCTTTTTCAAATAGGTCATTGTTAGTGTATAGAAACACGAATGACCTTTATTTGTTGACTTTGTATCCAGAAACTGAATTACTGAATTCATTTATTAGTTCTAATGGGTTTTTAGTGTTTTCTCTATATAAGATTATGACATCTACAAATTTAACTTCTTCCTTTCTGATGGATGCCTTTTTTTCTTGCATAATTGCTCTGGCTAGGGCTTTCAGTACTATGTTGACTATAAGTGGCGAGAGTGGGCATTCTTGTTTCTGACCATAGAAGAAAAGCTTTCAAGTTTTCACCATTTAGTATGATGCTAGGTGTGGGTTTCTCATATATGGCCTTTATTTTTTTGAAGACCTTATTGTTAGGAGCTGCCTGGGACTTGAGTCTAGTTATAGGTCAAGAAATAAAAAAGGGTTTGGGAAGAGGCTACTGAAGAGACTCAGCAGTGTCTTGTGAGGCAAGTACTTCAGTAAAGGCCGTTACAGTTTCTTAGACAATGAAAAGTTAATCTCCTTAGCTGGAGATGGAAAGGCTACTTCCTTTGGCAAAGAAAGCTCAGTTAAATTTAGTGGTTCAGTGTCTCCAGCCTCGTCAAGTCATCCTGTACACCCTCATTCCAATTTTCAGGAATTCCTTCCCAATTAATGTCTTCATTTTAGCAGTAGACACCCTGGTAGGCTGTGAATTCAATGCATTCTAAAGATGCTCAGAGAGCTACAAGAGAACACAGATAAACCCAAACTAACTCAAGTCTGTTGGAAACTAATAATTCAGGGACTAACAAGGTAGGCTGGCAGGCTGGAGACTCAGGGAAGAGTCACAGTTGGAGGCCAAATGCAGTCTGCTTGCAGAATTCCTTCTTGCTAGGGAAAGTCAGTCTTTGTTCTATTAAGGTCTCAACTGACTGGATGATGCCCAATTATGGAGAGTAATCTGCTTTACTAAAAGTCCACTGGTTTAAACGTTAAGTTCATCCAAAAAATACTTTCACAAGAACATCCAGAATAATGTTTGACCAAATATCTGAGCACCATAGTCCAGCCAAGCTGACACATATAATTAACTATCACATTGGTCTCTTTAGCTTCCAACAGATTGAGGTAATTTGGGTTTATCTGTGTTCTCTTGCAGGTCTCTGAGCATCTTTAGAAAAGTTATTTTGAATATTTTGTCAGGCAATTCCTGGATCTCCATTGTTTGAGATCAGTTACTTGAAGTTTACTATGTTCCCTTGGTAGTCATGTTTCCCTGATTCTCTGTGATCCCCATAGCTTGGTGGAGGTCTGAGCATTTAAAGAAGCAGTCATTTTCTCCAGACTTTCTAGACTGATTTCATGGCAGGAAGACTGTCACCTGTAGGTAGGGCATGCTGGAGCATGCTGTGATCCCAGGTCTAACGGTACTGGGCCCAAGTACAGAGGCATGAGTTAGCACTGGGTCTGGGGGAATGTGAGGGCTAATCAGCTCAGACTTTTAGAGTCCACTGCATCAACAACTTCCCTGATAGCTCAGCTGGTAAAGAATTTGCCTGCAATGCAAGAGACCCTGGTTTGATTCCTGGGTCAGGAAGATCCCCTGGAGAAGGGATAGGCTACCCACTCCAGTATCCTTGGGCTTCCCTGGTGGCTCAGATAGTAAAGAATCTGCCTGCAATACGGGAGACCTAGGTTCGATCCCTGGGTTGGGAAGATTCCGTGGAGAAGGGAATGGCAACCCACTCCAGTATTCTTGCCTGTAGAGTTCCATGGACACAGGAGCCCGGCAGGCTACAGTCCATGAGATTACAAAGAGTCAGACACGACTGAGTGACTTTCACTTTTACTTGGCAAGCCCTGCAAGGGATCCATAGAGCCTTCAAGGGCTGCTGGGGTCCTTATCAGAGCCTCCAGGTTCAGCAGCTAGGGACCACGGCAAGCAGTGGAAGTAGCCAGAGCTGGTGGTACGCACATGCTTGGCTGAAGGTGCCAGCTGTAGGTGCCTGTAAGTGCGAAGGGTCAGTTTCAAACACAAAGGTAGTAATGAGTACCAGGGCAGGCAGCACTGGAAGCTGCAGGGGTCCTGGTTGTTAGTGTGCACTACTATGGCTGCTGGGTCTTGCCAAAGGTGTACAGCAGTGGAGGCTGCTGATGGGGTTTGTGCCAAAGGCATGCAGGTGCACGAGTGGAGGGACTAGCTACAGGTAACACAGTGTTGCACGTCAATGATAAAAGATAGGGCCTGATCCCAGTCCGCAAGCTGCTGCAGGGACCCTGGCTGTTGGCATGCTCTCCCATGGCTGTGAGTCTCCCTCTAGATGTGTAGCACAGAAGTGGAGGCCAGAGAAGGGTATCGGGTTCGGGGGCAGGTGGGTGTACAGCTGGAGGGTCTAGCCTTGGATAGGTGTATAGCAGTGTGGGTCAGCCCCAAAGGTCAAGACTGATGTCTTTCTCTAGTACAGCTGCAGAGTTCCTGGACTCTGGAAGACGCAGGGAGCAGGAGGAAGGAGGGGCGTGGGGAGGGTGAGGGGGGAGGGACACGGGACTCAGGCAGGGGGCATCAAGGAATGCAAAAAGCCACGGGGGCAAAGTGAGTGTAATCAACAGGGGATCTCTTGCAGCTGTGCTGGCCCTTAGTTTTTTTTTTCAGTGGCAAAAGCTCCTGGGTTTGTCTACAGAGCAGGTCACTGGGAGCCACAGTTGCTCCCACTGTGACTAGGACCGGTAGTCCTTGCTTTTATTTCTTGTTCCTTGCTGTCTTTGTGCATCTCTGCTTTGTCAGTCTCTGGGATGGTTGAAACTGAAGTGGAAACTTTGTGCAGTGCCCTGAAGGGCTGGGAAAGCTGCTTGTTCACGCCACTCTTCCTTTCCCTGGGAGAACTCTTTTTAGCTGGGAATTTCCTCTGGGTGCTGAACAGTGCCAGTGGGCTGTGGGATAGGATCATGCAGGCAAAATGAAGCTGTCTTCCTTCCCTTTTTGTGTGGTTATTTTCACATTTTTTTGGTTCCACTCTGTTGCTGAAGTAGACTTCAGAGCACTCGAAGGGCTGCTTTTTGTTGTTTGGTTTTTGTTCATGGATAGCTAATTACTGATCTTGATGAGCAGATGGAGTTTGGGGTCTCCTACGCTACCATCTTGATGATGTCACCTGGTTTTTGCTTTTATCTTTACTAGTTTTAGTTCTGCTTTGGGTTACTCCAATATTTTTAAAAAGTTTTGATTTGGATGTATCTAGTTATTCTTTTAATATATTTTATTATTGTGAAATTGTAATTTTTAATTTCTTTTATTATTTTTAAGTACTGTGAAATAAAACATACATATAGAAAATTCCATTAAAATGTATAGTTTGACAAATAATTGTAAAGCACTACCCAGGTCCTGTTTGAGTCTCATAAAACGGAATTACGGTATGTGAATTCTTTTGTGAAATTTCTTTCTCTCAGCATATAAGAAGAAATATGGAATTTTGCATATTTACTTTGTTGATTTTGAAATTACTTAATAAGATTCCATTGTATGAACATCCTACAAAAATCCTTTACATTGATAAATCAATTTTTTTTTCAAATTGTGCTATTACAAAAACTGCATGACTACTCTTGGAAATATAACCTGGTACACAAGTGTTTGAGATTAAGGTATATATTTTCAAACTTATTAGAGAATGCCAAACATTTTGTCAAAGTAATCACACAAATTTACACTCCCATAAGCAGTGTATGGAACTTTCTATTTTAGTACAACCTCACCAATGCTTGATGTTGTCAGACTTCATAAATTTTTCAGCTATAGAGCTTCTGCATTGGTATTCCATTATGGTTTTCCCTGATTACTAATGATAAGCTCCTTTTCTTATGTTATTTGGCCATTTGTATTTGCTTTCTTGTAAAGAAAATAAAAACATTTTCTCGGTGGTTTGATTTTTGTTCATTTGCAGGAGTTATATGTTCTGAATACGAATCTTTTTTATTATATCCCTTTCTTGCTGTATTGTACTGGCTAGGACATCCAATACTGTATCAAATACAAGTGGCGAGAATGGGCACCCTTATCTGGTTCTTGATCTTAAGGATATATTATTCAACGTTTCACTCTTTAGTATGAGATTACCTGTGTTCTATAGATGCTCTTTAGCACCCTGACGGCATTCCTCCCTAGTCCTAGTCTGCTAGGTGCTGTGATCTAAAAGATTTGTGTCTTTCCAAAATTCTTAGTTAAAATCCTAATTGCCAAAGATGATGCTATTAGGATGTGGGCCTTTTGGAGGTGCTTCAGTCATGAGGTAGAGCTCTCTTGAATGGAAATAGTGCTTTCCAAAAGAGACTCTTCAGAGAACCCTCGTCCCTTTCACTGTGTGAGAACACAATGAGAAAACACCAGCTATGAACCAGCATGAGAGCCCTCCTCCCCCAGTTATACTGGTGCCTTGATCTTGGACTTCCTAGCCTCCAGAAATGTTGCTTATAAGCCACCCAGTCTTTAGTATTTTGTTACAGCAGCCAGAATGGACTGCGACACCAAGATTTCTTTTTTAAAAATCATGAATGGGTATTGAATTTTGTCCAACACCCTTCCTGATATGATCATGTGATTTTTCTTCTTTAGCCTGTTGATATAGTGGATTACAATGATTGCCATACATAAGATAAGTCCTACTTGATGTCCTGGCTATTATAAACAGTGCTGCGATGAACATTGGGGTACACGTGTCTCTTTCAAGTCTGGTTTCCTCAGTGTGCATGCCCAGCAGTGGGATTGCAAAGAACCTTTCCCAGCTGTGATCAGAAGATTTGACTACCAAGAATGGTTAGAGAGATGCGATATTGCTAGCCTTGAAGATGAAGGGAGGGGCCATGACCCAGGGAATGTGGGTAGCACTTGAAAACTGAGACAGACAAGGAAACAGCATATCTCTTAAAGTTTCCAAAAAGTAACACAACCAATGCCTTGGTTTTAGCTCAGTGAGATCCATGTTGGATTTCTAACCTAAGGAACTATAAAGTAATATATGTTGCTTAAACAATTACATTTGCAGTAATTTGTTACAGCAGCAATAGAACACTAACATAGCTATGATGTAGCAATTCTTTTTAGATATTTCTGGATTCAGTTTTAAAATATTTTCTTGAGATTTTTTTGTGCTTAAGTTAATGAGAGATAAGGGTCTGTAGTTTCTTTTTGAACTGATTTGTCTGGTTTTAATATCAGGGTAATACTCACCACATTAAATGTATTACGAGGCATTTCTTCCTCTTCTATTTTCTGGAAGAGATTATGTAAAACTTGGTGTTAATTCTTTAATTATTTGGTAGAGTTCTTCAGTGGAAACATTTGAACCAAGAGATTTCTTTGAGGGGAAATTTTCAAATTACGAATTCAATTTCCTTAACTGTTGTAGAGTCACTCAGATGATCCATTTCACATTGGCTGAGTTTGGATCATTTATGGTTTTTGAGAAATTGGTCTATTTCATCTAAGTTGTTGAATTTATGTGTATAAAGTTGTTTGTAATAGTCTCTTATCCTTATTAATGACTGCAGGTGATAGTCAATTTTATTTCTATTGTGGATGATTGGGTCTTCTCTTTTTATTTTTGTATCTCTTAGAGTTTGTCAATTTTATTGATCTTTCAAAGAAACATCTTTTTGTTTCATTGATTTTCTCATTTGTTTTCTTGTTTTTCATTTCATTGAGTTCTGCTATCTGTATTATTTTCTTTCTTCCACTTGTTGTGCTTAATTTTGCTCTTCTTTTTGTACTCTTGCCTGGAAAATCCCACAGAAGGAGGAGCTTGGTAGGCTGCAGTCCATGGGGTCTCTAGGAGTCGGACACAACTGAGTGACTTCACTTTCACTTTTCACTTTCATGCATTGGAGAAGTAAATGGCAACCCACTCCAGTGATCTTGCCTGGAGACTCCCAGGGACGGGGGAGCCTGGTGGGCTGCTGTCCCTGGGGTCTCACAGAGTCGGACACGACTGAAGCGACTTAGCAGCAGCAGCAGCTCTTCTTTTTCTAGTTTCCTGAGGTACAGACTTACTGACTTGAGACTTTTCTTCCTTTCTAATTCAAGTATTAATGCTATAAATTTCCCTCTCAGCACTACTTTAGTTGCATCATACATATTTTGATATGTCATATTTTCATTTAATTAAATTTCATTTGAGATTTCCTCTTTAACCCATGAGTTATTAGAAAGTGTTTTGTTTAATTTCAAAGTGTTTGGAGATTTTCCTGATATCTTTCTATTATTGATTTTTAGCGTGATTCCATTATGATCAGAGAAAATACATTGTATAATTTCAACTTAAAATTTTGTTGAAGCTTGTTTTATGAGTTGGAATATGGTTTATGTTGAGGAATATTTCATAGGCACTTGAAAATAATGTGTGTTCTACTGCTGTGGGATGAAATATTCTATAAATGTGAATTAGATCCTGTTGGTCAATGGTATTATTGAGTTCTATATCCTTGCTGATTTTCATCTAGTTGTTTTATAGTTGTTAAGAGAGGGATTTTGATTGGAAATAAAAGCAAAAACAAATAAATGGGACCTAATTAAAATTTAAAGCTTTTGCACAGCAAAGGAAACTATAAGCAAGGTGAAAAGACAGCCTTCAGAATGGGAGAAAATAATAGCAAACGAAGCAACTGACAAACAATTAATCTCAAAAATATACAAGCAGCTCCTGCAGCTGAATTCCAGAAAAATAAACGACCCAATCAAAAAATGGGCCAAAGAACTAAACAGACATTTCTCCAAAGAAGACATACAGATGGCTAACAAACACATGAAAAGATGCTCAACATCACTCATTATTAGAGAAATGCAAATCAAAACCACAATGAGGTACCATTTCACACCAGTCAGAATGGCTGCTATCCAAAAGTCTACAAGCAATAAATGCTGGAGAGGGTGTGGAGAAAAGGGAACCCTCTTACACTGTTGGTGGGAATGCAAACTAGTACAGCCACTACGGAGAACAGTGTGGAGATTCCTGAAAAAACTGGGAATAGAATTGCCATATGACCCAGCAATACCACTGCTGGGCATACACACCGAGGAAACCAGAATTGAAAGAGACGCATGTACCCCAATGTTCATCACAGCACTGTTTACAATAGCCAGGACATGGAAGCAACCTAGATGTCCATCAGCAGATGAATGGATAAGGAAGCTGTGGTACATATACACAATGGAATATTACTCAGCCATTAAAAAAATACATTTGAATCAGTTCTATTGAGATGGATGAAACTGGAGCCCATTATACAGAGTGAAGTAAGCCAGAAAGAAAAACACCAATACAGTATACTAATGCATATATATGGAATTTGAAAGATGGTAATGATAACCCTATATGCGAGACAGAATAAGAGACACAGATGCATAGAACAGTCTTATGGACTCTGAGGGAGAAGGTGAGGGTGGGACGTTCTGGGACAATAGCATTGAAGCATGTATATTATCATATGTGAAACAGAACACCATTCCATGTTCGTTGCATGAGACAAATGCTCAGGGCTGGGGCAATGGGATGACCCAGAGGGATGGGATGGGGAGGGAGGTGGGAGGGGGGTTCAGGATGGGGAACACATGTAAACCCATGGCTGATTCATGTCAATGTATGGCAAAACCCACTACAATATTGTAAAGTAATTAGCCCCCAACTAAAATAAATAAATTTATTAAAAATAAATAAATAAATAAGACATTAAAAAAAAAGAGAGGGATTTTGAAGTTTGTAGCTATAATTGTGGTTTTGTCTGTTTAGCCCTTCAGTTCTACCAATGTTTGCTTCATACATTGAAGTAAATATCTCTTATATACTCATAGGATTGGTTATTTGTTCCTTATCTTTGATTTCTTACACAGTCTTATCAGAGGTCTATATTTGTCTTTTCAAAGGAGACTTTTTTGATTTTGTTGATTTTTATATTTTTTCTATTTCATTCATTTTTTCTTAGTTTTAATTTTTCCCATTTTATAATTTATTTTTGTTTATTTTACTGAGATCAGTTTCAGACCTCTTTTTTAATATATGCATTTAAAGGTCTAAATGTTACTTTGCATGAGTACATGCTCAGTCCCTTTAGTCATGTCTGACTCTTTGTGACCCTTTAAACTGTAGCCCACCATGTTCCTCTGTCCACGGGATTCTCTAGGCAAGAATGCTGGAGTGGGTTGTCGTGCCTTCCTCCAGAGGTCTTCCCAATCCAGGGATTGAACCTGTGTCTCCTGCATCTCCTGCTTTGAAAGCAGATTCTTTACTGTTGAGCCACTGGGGAAGCCCCAAATGTTACTTTACATATAGCTTTATGTGCATCTTAGTTTTTTCTGGTTTTTAAATAAAGTTCTATTGGCATCTAAGTTTTAATGTGCAAAATTTCAGTTATTATTCAGTTTTAAATATCTTCTAATTTCCATTATGATTTCTTTATTGACCAATAGCTACTGTGAACTATATTTGTTAGTTTCCAAGCAATTTTTTAAAAGATTATGTGTAGTTATCTTCCTGAAAATGATTCCTAAATTAATTGCTTTATGGTCAGAAAGCTGACACTGCTATGAATTTCTGCTCCTCCACCATCTTCTTTCTCTGTTAATGGAGTTACAGTTAACCACCCCTATAATAAATTTTGGACCCATTCAGAACATCACACTCACATATATAGCCGATCAATCATCAGACATAAATCTTAAATCTGGACCCTGCACATCGACCCACCTACACTGACTTAGTTCATTTCCTTAGTATCTTACAACACACCTTCTTCTTTCAATATCTTGCTTTCTCTCACCTTCCCACCAGAGTGGGACCAGTCCCTACCCAACTCTGGTTCATGCTAGTTTAACTCAGACCACTCCTGGGATGTATCCAGAACACTGATAATCTCAGATCAAAGTTTTTTCAGGCCCAATTGAAGCACCAAATGATGGACTAAGGGTTCAGTGGCATCTTGCTCTGTCACTTATAAGCTGAATAATCCTGAGCAAGTTCCTTAAACTCTAAGCCTGTTTCCTCATCAGCAAAAATGTAGTAATAATGTTTACATTATAGGGTTGTTACAAGAATTAAATCATAAGTAAATGTAAGTCAGGTGTTTATCACATAGTAGATGCTCAATAAATTGTAGCCAGTAACACTAGTCATTGAAATAATAGTAGACCCAGACTTACCCCAGTTTTCACCAATTTCCATCTAGGAGAAGGTAGCAAGATTCAGCTAAGGATAATCTTTCTTCAAAAAGTTGCCTATTTGACAATAAAGACAATAATTCTACCTCTAGGGATACTGAGTCATGGTATTTACCTGACTCTGAAGCACTAAGTATTCAAAGTAATGTAGACTTATCTTAGGTGAACATTAATTGCCATGTCACTCAACTTCCAAAAGTAAACCTCAAAAAGGAAAGGGTAACTTATAAAGAAAGTAGGAGGTAAATAACTGCTTGAACATCAAATACTTTCTACAACACCATAGTTTTATTAATTAATTGCAAATGGATCAAAAACACCACATGGAGTAAATTCCTTTTAATACATAGTGGTATAATAATTAAAGGACAGAGTCTTTGCAAAATTCGTTTGTTGTTCTGCCAAAATCTAAAGTGGGATGCAGTATCTGGATGCTCTAAAATACATCCATCTCACCCAATATGCTCTTTAGAAAGTGCTATATCTTTGTGCCTTTTCCCCTTAAATGTTTAAAGGAAAAGTGACTAAAACACAAAAGTAAGCAAGGAAATAAGTATATCTGATAAAAATGCCTTGAAATTCCAATATAAAAAAATTAATTTTTAGTAATATCTCACACTATGACTATTAAGCACTTCCTATGTGGTGAATCTCATGCTAAGCAATTTAAATCCATATTTCAATTAATTCTCACAACATCCTTGAGAAACAAGTGTTCCAATTATATCTACTTTTAAGATGTAGAAATTGAGGTTCTAAGAGATTAGGTAAAATTGTAAAAGCCACATCTTGAACCTAGGTCAGCAAAACATCAGCTCTTAATCACTAGAGCTTTTATTAGATGTGATTGTTTCAGTCTGATGGAGCAATTATCTCCTACCAACTTCTGTGTAGAAAGGCTAAATGAGATTAGTTCTTATCTACCTATGAAAATTCCCTAGGCCACAGGCTGATGTTCTTGTTTAAACCATGCAGTTGGGAACACCTGCCTTGGTGCCTCCCACACCTCCCCAAGTCTTCTGACCCCTCCCTTTCCCCTAGGCCAAGTCAATAAATGAGAAACTTGCTAAATTTATCGAATTATTTAAAAAACTGATTCATTTAACCATTTACAACATTTATGGAAACCCAAATTGGCTGGGATGTTTATAGCAGCTTTTGGAGATTTTTGTGCAGTTTAGGTTACCAGCATAAAGATTTCACTGAATCTAGTTTTTCTGCAGCTGTTTTGCACCTGCCTTTTATCATGGATAGCTAAAGTTCAATGAATTCTAGATTTTTCAATACTTTGGATATATGACCTTTTAAACTGAGAATTACTTGTGTATTTCAAATTACAAGTGTTGCTCATGTCTGAAATACCAAGGATTTCAGAACCAAGGTAGAAGGATTTGCTCATCCAACATATTTTTAATTCAGCTCATAGTATTTTGCAATTATTTTAATTCAGACTTGTTAAACAGACTTGATAAAAATGAATATTTTGCATGAATTTTGGCAGTATCAAGAACTGGGAAGTGTCTCAGATTTCACTCCACTTATTTAAAAACTCAGTCTGACACAGTTCCATGGGTGCCAACATAAGACAGGAGACTCCTAGGTCAGAAGTGAAATGAAATTTATTACTCAAAGAAACAGCAGAAGCTAGATTATCAGCACATTGGTGCAGGATCCCTGAGCCCCAGTTCCCAAAAGCAATGGGTAGAGGGCCGGGTGACATCCCCCGCACGCCCACACAGAGCTGTATTACAAGAGAAGAATTCTGAGCTTAGGGAACCTGAATCTTTTGAAATGGAAAGTAAACATTCTTGTCCTTTGCATAGGAGGGAGACCCTATTCACTATACAAATATCCTTGAAATGACAATCCAGAACAAAGACAGTCTTGTCTTGCTTACAAGATGCTTATCTTGCTTACAAGATGTACAGAAACATGATAGAGACTTGGATAACTGTCTCCCAAACAGCAGATGAAAAGGGCTCAATTTCTAAAATGTGAATCACCCAAGAAAATGAGCTTCAACTGAGACTGACAAATTTATGGTAAAATCCCTGTGGTAAACTGGCTGCAGCAAATTAAAAGTGAAACCCAAGCTTAAACTACATCAACTGAAATTAAGCTTTAGAAAATCTTCAGTGGTTGGTGAACTGTCTCCTTTGACATAGATTGCTACAAATTTTATACTAATAAGCAGAAATAATTTTTTAGTGAATCAATACTACTGCAATTGGCAATTTGTCATGTTGGCCATTCTACAAGTTGAACTGATTTTTGGCAAATAGATCTTTATTTGAATTGGTGTGCTTCTTAGTTCCACATTTAAGGTCCTATTCTCTATTGGTCTCAATTATAACTAGCTATAAGCTAAGGTGCTAACTAAGAATATAGTTTTTTTTTTCCTTTCTCAATAATGTCTGTATTTTAACAGAGAACTTGAGAAATTGGCAAATTTGACAAATTGACAAAATGACTCTGGCAACTCCTAGAGTAATGAAATCTATGTTGTCAAATTTTCTAGCTTTTGTCATATACCGGAGTAGATATTTGGACACATGCTAGCTTCCCCAAATCTCACAAATCAGAACACATGTGTTAGCTTTTTCATTCTGAGTGGAGTCTCTAATTCACTGACTTTTTAATCTCAATCCAAAATCTCCATTCTGTTATTACTTCACTCTGTCCAGTTTCACTCCCTCACTTCATTATTCTATACATTCTCTTACAAAGTTTCTGATCTCCTTTACTCCTCTCTCCTTTACTCCAAATGGCCAGCACTAGAACATCCCAAACATTTGCCTATTTTGTGCTGTGTCCATGCAGCTGAGCTTGGCTAGAGAATTCCAACACTAGACAAATCAATATGCCTATAAATTGATGAATACCAACTGCAAGTGAGCACTTAATAACACCCGGTAGTCTTACCAAAACTCATACATTTTTTCCCCTAAAGCTGCTTTCCCACTACCCACAATAATGTTTTACACTTTACCCCTTTCCACATTTCCTATGCCTCCTTCTCCTCCCTAAAAAGACTGTATTATGATTTTCATGGCCCCTAGACACTTTTGCCTTCATGAGTCTCTTCCTCCAGTTAAAAAAAAAACCTAAAAATTATGCTTTACCACTGAGTTGGTATAGGTTAATTCATTATTATATATTCATTGTTGTCATATTCATTTGTTTCCTCCTGATTTCAAAAGAAATTAAAACATTTTCGAGGGCACCTAAAATACTGTGAACCCTAGGTGGGCACTGTGACTGTTCCTGTGGGTCAGCTCTGCTCCCCTGCATCTCTTTATCTGGTGGCTTTGCTTTTAGCTTTATTTAGAAAATAGGTCAAAAATTCTTCATCTTGCCATATAGAGCTTGCAAATGAAACCTGGGTAGGTGATCTGAAGTTGGAATCATCTCTATACAGCAGGGGTTCTCAACCTTGGCACTGTTGGAAATTTGTGTGGTATGATTCTTTGTTGTGAGGGACTGTAGGATATTTAATAACATCCATTGTCTCTGTCCTCTAAATACCAGTAGCACTTCTCCAATCATAGCAACTAAAACGTCTTCAGACATTGCCAGAAGTTCCCTGAGAAGCAAAATAGCCCCTAGTTGAGAACGACAACTCTACAGATAAAAATTGAAACCATGGCAGTGGATGAGTTCTCTTTGGGAAAGTGTTTACAATAAGAAGAGGATAATAGCAGAGAAGAAGAGTAAGTCCCAACCTACGAGGGACTAGCAAAAGAAAAGGAACCACAAGAAAATACTGCCTTGCTCCTAATCTGGAGTAGACCTGGAGGATTCACTTAGAAATTTTCAAATGTCTGCAACCTCTTAATGAACTAGCCAAACAAGAGATTTGTAAAACCACCTACCTGGACCTTTTCAGAGATGGGAAAGTCCCCCCGCCTACCCGCCCTTCGCCATCAGAATGATTCACTGCATTTCTGTCTAAAGATGAAGAGTTGAAATGGACAACCTCTGAGAATTTGCCTAAGCCCCTGAGGTTCTGTGAAATAGTCTTCCTTGTTATAAACAGGGCCCGAATACTACAAAACCAGAAACTTTCTTGATTTTTTTTTAAACTCAAGGTCAAATCTGTGACCTCTGTAGGCCATATGGAGTTGTGGCAGATGCAGCATTCCTTTCCAAATCCTGTTTCCTCGTGGGTGTTTCTCCTCAATAAACCTTTTGCCCTCCTAACTTTATTTCAGCATCTGCTTCTCAGAGAATCCAAACTAACACAAGAGTATAGTTTATTTCTTCTTTCCAATGTGGAAAATATCTAAAGTGTATAGTATCCTCAGTTTCCACATTAGTTCTGCTCCATAATCCTGGTTTTGTAAATGAACACGTGCTAAAGAGAATGCATACAAACTACAGCCTTTGAACTGAAGACCTGGAGCCGAAGTATGCTTTCAAAATGGGGAAGTGTGGCCCTTCATTTCCTTATTTTACTACTCACTATGTTATTTTTTCTCACCTGAAGAGTGCTTAACTTCACTTCTGCTTGATTCTTCTCATGAGATGACTAAACTCACTGCTGACATTCAAGGAAGACTCTGCTTGCAGTGGCTGAACAGACCCTGTAGGTCCCTCAAGGGACTTAATACCTTTTGATTTGAGTAGGAGTAATTCATCAGTAGTGTCACAAACACAACGGTCTGTGCTCGGTATACTTATATGTGACCCTACACACTGTGGACAGGGTGGACTCATGAAGCTCGTCTGTGGCTTGAGCTGAAAATTGGCCAAGGCCACAGCAGGGCAGTGTATTCTGCTAGGTTTTGCATAGTCAAGAGTCTTTCAACAGGTTACCTTTAAATCCTTGAAATACCCGGGAATCTTGTGGTTACTAATCTTATAGTTATAAATACCAACAAGTATGTTAATCAAAGGGCATTCTCTCCGGTAAACTGTCTGCCTTGGGGTTCATTGGTGTTTGTTTAAATTGTGCTTCTAATGTAGTAGAAATGGAATTCTACCCCATATTATGCTGTTCTTATGGCCCTGCGTTCTCACTCAGTATAATCACCTCCCCTTGAGTAGCAGGCAGAACTGGTGAATTGCTTCTAACCCACAGAATATTGCAAAGATAATGAGCTAGCTCTCCTGTGATTACCTTCCAATTTACATGGAAGCCTCTGGGCAGACTAGTTCTCCACTCTCCTAATGACCTTGAGAAAGAAAGCTGCCATGAGTTCTACAGTCACAAGGAAATTACTGCTTCCAACAACCTAAGGGAACCTAGAAGGATATCCTTCCCCAGTCAAGCCTCTGATGACAATACTGCCTAGCTGACACCTTGATTGTAGCTTTGTGAGACCCTGAGCAGAGAGCCCAGATGAGTGGTGACCAGGCTCCTGACTTATGGAAGTTTTAAGATAATAAATGCCTATTGTTTTAAATTTCTAAATCTGTGGTCATTTGTTCTACAGCAACAGAAAATTAATACAAACTGCTTATTTTAAATTTTAAATTGCTTTTTCTCTTTCGTACCTCTGTCAGAGTTTATTGGAGGTTGTAAATCTTATTTTTTTGTTTGTTCCAGAGTAAGCATTTAACATTTTTATGGAAGGAAATAAATAGTATTTTAATACTTTTTTCCCTCAAACTAGTAACAAAGACTGCAAAATAATCAAACCCTTTACTCTGTGTTTTAGTCAAGTCCAGGAGTTGATTAATCAGAATAAAGTTGACCTTATTTCATATTTCACATTGACATTCAGTTTGGTCTCTGTCTCTTAAATGTTTCATTTGCATTCTATGATGAAAAACAAAAGAAAAAGAATCCAACCCGACCCCTCAAAAAATCTAACCAATATAAAACAGGCTTTGCCTGATGGCTGATTTCAGTTCAAGCCATCAAACATTTGGATAGTATATTTTCACTGAATTGCCTATTAAATTATGTTTCTTAAAGGAAAAGGGGACAACTTGAATGTTTCAAACATTTAAAGTGACTGTACTAGTGATTATTATGTAAGTAACGGAATTTGGTGTTTTAGTGACACAGAGAAGAAAATTAACTGTGGAGAGAAAAGTTTTTGTGCTAGCTTTATAGTTTATATCCCTCAGGGAAGGCTAGCAGAAGTTATTTTACACATAAAATCATTTTCTAGAGTGACCTTTGGTATATTTATTTTATTATTCTGGATAATGTATAATAAACACATTTCAGTATTTCTTTACCTCATGTAAAGCCCTTTTGTCATTTGAAAGGAAAATTATTATCCAAATTTCATTTGAAAAAGTGAGTATGATCTTCCAGCAAGTAACAGAAAGGGAGGTAATGGAAGATGTAGGTCAAACGAAAGATGTTTGATATGAATTATAGATGTTTTACAGTATCTTTTAAGTCAATAAGGGCAAATATCTTACCTCCTTAATCTGTCTTCTTTCCTTTCTTTTTTTTCTGTAGAAAATAGATGGCTTACTACATTCACTTAGAAAAAGTATCCCAACATGCCTGTAACTGTGAAATCCCTGGGGAGTGAGTTAGTGTATATCAGTTGACATTGTCTTTTTATAGCTCTTGAGACACTTTCTTCCTTATAAAGGGAAGCATATATGCTGTAGAAAACTTTTTTAAAATGAGAGAAAATTGCAGAGCAAAGAAATATAGTGTCAGAGAATGGCTTAGAATACAAAGTATTTTAGAAAAATTCTAAGGTGGTAGAGTAGGGGAAGCTTAGAACAGGAGGAAATACTGCTACAGACCTCTAAAATGCAAGAGGTTTGAAGATTTTGGAGAGAATCCAGAAGAGAGAAGATATTAAAGCTAGGGAAAATAGCGCATGTGGCTTTTTTTTTTAAGTTAAAAGAATAATGATTTCCCCCTTCCCAAGAAGAAATGAACAGATTGTTTCTAACATGTAGGTCCATCAACTGTATTATCCCTTTCATACAGTCTAGGAATCCCTTCAAAGACCATTCAATTTAAAGTTCCTTTAATAAACACATGTCGTAATTTGTGGCCAGTCAGATCTTTTGAATACCTAAATTTGGGGATCGGCCCACCTCATGCATCTGGTTTTCCCTACCTAGAATTCCAAAAGTCACTCTTCCAGCCTTCCTGAAAACTAGGGCATAAACACCTCAGCCAATGAATACACTCAAACCAGTGAAGTGCACTTAATGAGATTTCAGTTTAAAAGAGACACACATGAGGAAGTGGACAGGGTCGAGACCACTCTCTGAAGATGATGGCAGAGGCAATGGCTTTCAGGGACAATAATGACAGCAGTTCAGCATTCATTGCCCCATGATCAGTGGGGAAATCCGTGGGGTCTGTGCCCAGTGGCAGCAATGATGGATCCCTTCCTGGATTCCCATTCTGAAGTGACATTTGAGTGTTGCCCATATATCTTCAAGTCTGAGTCTCCAATCTCTCAGAGGGTCTAATGAGGCTTCTCAAAGCTGTTAGATACATTTTCTGCTTAACCAGCTATAGTGAGTTTTAATGGTATAACCAAGACGTCGGAGTGATATGGATCCCTTTTTAAATAGGATAGCTCTGAAATCCTCCAATACAAGGGGACTCATCCACAAAGAGCTTTTCTAAAATGGGTGCAATTTTACTTAACCCAGAGTCAGAAGAAATGGCACCCTAGGGAAGTTCTCTGCGACTCAGCAATATACTAAAAATATGGGAAATTAAAACACCCATAAATGAGTACACTAGGCTAAGATAAATGGAATGCTAAATTTTGTTTTATTAGATGGAGGGAAATCTATTTTAAAAATGGACGGGACTGTGTGCTCAGTCATGCCCGACTCTTTGTGACCCCATGGACTGTAGCCCACCAGGCTCCTATCCATGGAATTTTCCAGGCAAGAACATTGGAGTGGGTTGCCATTTCCTCCTCCAGGGGATCTTCCGGACCCAGGGATCGAAGCCAGGTCTCTTGCGTCTCTTGCATTGCCAGGTGGGTTCTTTTACCACTAGTGCCACCTGGGAAGCCCCAAATAACCACATATAATCCAGCGGGAGTAAGAAATGATGGTGGTATAAATAAAACTAGAATTGTATAGTGTTGATAATTGCTGAATCTGTGTGATGGCTATTCTATTTACTCTATGTGTTTGTGATTTTCCTTAATAAAAATGTAAAAATAAAAATAATTATAAATTACTGAGTTAACATTAGTTGGGAAAAATACCTGCTTCCCTATTTATCTTGAGAATAGAGAAGCAACACTAAATATTCCTTAGAAATTTTGATATCAGTGTTGCCAAGCAATAGAACCAAGTGAGAAAAATTCATAATATAAGAGATAAAGACAGACTTATAGTTCGTGTGTCTGCTTTTTCAGCCATTTTTGTCCTCGGTGTCCAAGGAATAGCTCATTCAGTCAATCCACAAATATTTTTTATTAGCATCTGCCACATACTGGCATTGTTCTCGGTACTTAGGATATATCAAGAAATAAAATAAAGATACTTACATTTACCTAAACATTTTCCTTTAAGTATTACACAAAATCTCAACCAAAGCTTTTTATCCATATCTCCAGTCTATAATTACCTAGTTTTTAAATTCTAAGACTGTCTCCTGTTTCTGTAGTATAGAACCATAAGTTTTTTTATAGTTGAAAAGGAACTTAGATTGCATCATAAAGTACTACTTCTCACTTTATTATAATTGATATAATACTTTGCCTTTGTAGAGTCTTTTATAAGTTACAACATGCCTTCCTGAGACCCAGAGAGGACAAGAGACTCGCCAAGTCTATACTGTCTGTGAGTAGCTGAACAAATACCTCCCAATAGGCATGCTGGTACTTTTTTTTCTGCTATACTAAAATTTTTCTGCTTAAATTTCATTGGTTGTGGTTGACTGCAGAGACTTTCACCTAAAAGACTTTCACCTAAAAGTCCTACTTTAAATCCTGAGCCTGTTTCTCTCTCTCAACTCCATTGCTCTCTGTCCCTCTTCCTTCTCCTCCCTCACTGGCTCTAACCCAGAGCTACAAGTGACTAAGACAGGCTTTTCTCTTTGGCACTGACATCCTCCTATGTTGCCATTCCTTAACCATTGTTCAGCTAGGCTCTCCTAATTTAGAGCCTTTAATCTCCTTTGATAACATCATCTCTTCATTATTCTAAATAACTTGTCATGACATTTTCGTCCATCTCCAGTTATTTACACGTTTTAGATGTCTAGGTACTCAACAATGAACAAGAATGGGGTCCCCAGGACTGACAATTCTACTGTTGTACTGAGTGACTTGCAAGTTTTCTCCTACTTCTTAGCTCAATAGAATATGTCCCCAAGTGATACAGCCCCTAAGGGCATTCTGTTTCTGTCTTCACTTGTCTGTTCATCACATCACTAGTGTCTAAGTTCCCTTAGAAAATATTGGAGGATCAGACCTTATCAAAAGTGCTTGCAACAACCTACGTAACTGAATCACGTTGCTGTATACCTGAAACTAACAAAACATGGTAAAAGAACTATATGTCAATTTTTTAAAAAATTAAAAAAATAGGGATTATGAGGCTTGCTCATAAACACTATCTCGGGTGAGAAGAAAAAGAAGGGAGCCAGGTCAGTGCAGTTGCTAAGAATTTCATATTTAATTCTCTCAATATAAAGTGTTTGGGTAATATCTATTGCTGTTTAACAAACAACACCAAAACAGAGTAGCTTTAAAAAATGTATTATGATCTCTCATGGCCCTGTAGGTTGACTGAGTTCATTTAGGTGATGTTGGGTTCTCCCAGGTGGTTGCAGTCAGTTGCAGTCAGTCATCTGAAGGCTCCCCTCGACTGGATGTCCAACATGGCTTCTTTAGTCACATGTCTGGCTTATCAGCTGAGAAGCCTGAAATAGCTAGGGGCTTACCAGGCATTTTTCTCTCTCTACACAGGTTCTTCAGGTGGCAGCTTGAGCTTCCTCAAAGCAAAGCGATCTCAGGGTAGTCAGACTTCTTATGTGACAGTAGTCTTCTCCTAGAGCTGGTGTTCTAGGAGACACAAGTGGGAGCTACAAGACTCGCTTTGACTTGGAAAGGAAGGGTCTACACAAAGATGTGAATACAGGAGTATTCACATCTGCAGTTCATTGCAGGGGGGCGGGGGGGCTCTTCGGTAACTAGCTACTACATGAAGGGAAGTGGGATCTGTAACTAAAAGTCAGTTTTGCTGTTAGTCCATCTAGCTGGCAGGGCTCCATTTTTTTAAAACAAATATAATTGCCTAAAATACAGCCCTCATTTTTTGGTTAAGCATAGCAGACCCAGAGTTCCTCTTAATTAAACAAAAGAGGAAAAAAATCTTTGAACTTAGATGACTTGTATCTTTCTAAACTGTATTTAACCTCCCATTTATTGGAGCATGTGATAATCACTCAGACTTTGTTCTGTCGATGGCTGGAGGCAGACTTGCCACCATCCTAGAGCTGACAAGCCAAAACAGGTGAGTCCATCTTGTATGATTCACCTTGGTAGGAGCAATTACTACCCCACTCTGGGATGGTAGACTACCCACTCCCTTTCACAACAGACAGGCTCACCCACAGCCTGAAGCATACCTTGTATCCTTTCAGAAATGGTGCATTGAACATGTGCGGAGAGACAGGCAAACGCTTTTCTTTCCAATGAGAGAGACATTTTGTGAAGTCTTTGGCAGCATGCTGGCTGGCAAAGTCATCTGGCTGGCACACTTCTCCTGCATCGAGTTATGGCACTGCCACCTCTACTCTGGAGAGTTTCGAAATTTCAATTTGCACACCCTGTAAGTTGTGAGTCACTCGGCTTGCAAAGGAGGAGGAGGAGGAGGCAGCCATCTGCTAGTCATGAGCAGATGACAAATACTCTTAACTGCGAATTTCCATCCTCATTTCACAATATTTAAGTAAACACATTTTGTAACCATTTTTTTTCAGAGTTCCTTAGTGCTTAAAATGGAATTCTTTTTGGTAAACAATATAAAAAAGCCACCTTCTCTCCTCTAAACAATTATATTACCAAAGTGACACTGAAGGCAACCATGGCAAAATTCTGTCTGTTGAAGGACCAGAGCACAAAGAATACACATCTGAATCGAATGGTTAAGTCTCCTATCATTTCAGACCCACTGGGGTGTTTCCAAGTCTGTGAGCTCCATCATACGCAGCTCCATGGTGACCTCTACTGTCTGACTGCAAGAATCCTGTCAAAGACAAAGAGTTTCCAGGTAGCATCTATCTACCATTTCTGCATACTATGTTATGGGGAGGAAGGAAATTGAAAAAGGAAAAGATAGATGCTCTCCTCCTAAATTGTAAGAGACATCTTACACCCATAAGATTACTTGGAACTGATGCAAGATCTAATTTTGTGTTAGCCTCAAGCTGTGCAACATGGCTCAAAGTGGGACTTCATTTCTTCCCCACCTTTATCTGAAGAAACTAACGATAACAGGGGAAGAACTAGTAAAAATGGAAATAGAAAGTGCAGATTCGGGAGAAAAGTGAATGCAAATGTGCTAGACCTAAAGGTCAATGTCTAAAGGAGTTTCAATTTTGGCTCTGAGCGACCAAAAAGCTAGAAGAAAAAAAAAGTATGATGAATGATCGCCTAGAGCTTACTATCATGATAAAGAAAGACTATCACATCTCAAGCAGAATCATTTTTCTTGGCATTCAATTCTGAATGAAATTCCCATGAGGATTTTGTGGCATATCCCAGGTGGTACAAGGGCTGGTATGCTCCTTACATTTTGTACTTCTGCTGCAGGAGCAGACTTAGTAGGGTTGTTTTTCTTAAATTTTGTGAGAAAAAAAAAAAGGATGTGCCATTGAGAAAGTGAAATACATCCTGCTGACAAGCGGAGAAAGTGAGAAATGGACCTGCTGGCAGCCAGGTCTCAACTCCTATAAACAGAGCTGGGACAAGGTCACCCCATGATTGTATTTGGAACAAGATAAGATAAAACCACTGGGTAATCACAAAAAGTGACTTAAACATTCTCCTTCTCTGACTAACACGAGTGACTGATGTTCCTTTGCCAAGTGACAATTCCAGCTTTGTTTATCCTATATGAAGACTATACTTTCAGGGATCATTTCTAGAGTTCATTTCTCCTGTAGGAAAACCATTGAGATGCCAAAACACTGAATCACCTCTGCTGTTGCAAATGTTCAATCCAGAATGACCCCTTATTCCCTGATTTCTCTTGGAAATCACTTGGAGTAAACCCAAATTTTTTCAGAGGTCCCTGGCCACCTCCCTTTCCAAGACATCCCGCAGTTCCTCTGGTACATGTTCTTTTTTGCTGCAACGAGCTCAGCAGTGACTAGTTTGTTCCTAGAGGTCTTTGGTTGGTGAAATTTACAAGCATTAACCAACTACACAGTGAAAGTGGTTCTAATAGGGCCTAACTGAATATAACCTATTTCTGTTCTCTTTCCTGTATAAGGACTGAGTACCGAGTGTCTAATGGAGGAGAGGAATGATGTTTCCCTTACACAACATCCTCTAAATGTTCCTTTGCTGGTCCTGGCTTTCAGTATTAGATCACTTGCACATAATTGAATATCAGATTCTCTCTAGAGGTCAAGGAGAATGAGCTGGTATTCCATTCTTGGTTGAGAGCAGATCCTTATTCTTTGTGTAATCCCTGATGAGTCCCTGATCAATGAGGTATTTTCCCATTTTAGCAGATACTGTCATTTTTCTGCCCAGGAGTCCTCTTATTCCTTCTACTTTTCCTATGAATTCCTCTCCCAGCCTCACTGTCCTTTGGTTTCTAACTGCCCTTACCAAACCTGAAACCACCCTTCAGACACAGAGAACAGGAAATACCTAGGAGTTTACATTGCTGCCATCCTCTAACCCAAGGCCCTTGACAAAAGACTGGCTGCAACAGGAAAGCCCAACTCCCTTCAAGTTGCATCAACTCTTTGGTATAATTTACTTTCCAGAGCTCCCTGCAGCTGAGCTGAGACTGGCCTCTGCCTTGCTGAGTTTTTTTCCCATCCTTCTCTTGCTTCCCCACTGCCTTACTGATCTTGCTGTGGTTACTTCTTAATAAATCACAAGCACAGTATCTTCATCTCAGGCTCTGCTTCTGTAGGACTCATCTGACACTCATCTAGCTCTCACTAGATCTTTACAAAATAGAAATCATATCATAATTCTTCAGATAAAGAAAGAAAGGATTGAGACTAGCCCAGGTTAAACAGCAGGTTAAAAGTGAGCTAGACCTAAAATTTTCATCTCTGTGATCTGCCGAGTTAGTTCTTTCTGTTACTATGTCTCATTGCTTCTCTTTTGGAGCCCTGTATCTGGCTTTATATCCTGTTTGTGGACACAGGTTCTGTTGTCCTGTGTCCCATGCATGGGCTTCCCATGCAACAGAACCTGCCTGCTAATGCAGGAGATGTAAGAGATGCAGGTTTGATTCCTGGGTTGGGAAGATCCCCTGGAGGAGGGCATGGCAGCTCACTCCAGTATTCTTGCCTGGAGAATCCCATGGACAGAGGAGCCTTGTGGGCCACAGTCCACGGAGTCACAGAGTCAGACACGACTGAAGTAATTTAGCATGCACATCCATGGGTAGAGGAAAAGTTCTGTTGCATGGTGCAGAAAGCAAAGACCCAAATGTCTTCTGACAAGGGTCTGATGTATAATTGAATGTTTCTGATGTCTTCTGGGGCAGTTTTCCTGTCCACTGTACGTATGTAGACACTTCTCTTCCCTGACTTCTGGACAGATCACTCCCTGCTGTTTATGGTTGATATTCCTCCCTCCCCCACCATGTGCCACGTCTACCAGTCTTAATGAAACAAATATTACAGTTATAGTCCCAGGAGAATGCATGATTTTCATCAATTCCATCAAACAGAAAGGTCACTACTGAGTGCTGGGTGTACCTTTCCACCTGTCACCCAGAAAAATGACAGTCATCATATCATGGAGATACCTTTTCAAATCAAGGTTTGCATATGCAAAGAATAATCCTTGCTACTCCAAGGGGCTTCCCAGGTGGCACTAGTGGTAAAGCACCTGCCTGCCAGTGCAGGAGACATAAGAGACTCAGGACACAGTTTCAATCCCTGGATCGAAAAGATACCTTGGAGGAGGGCATGGCAACCCACTCCAGTATTCTTGTCTGGAGAATCCCATGGACAGAAGAGCCTGGTAGGCTACAGTCCATGGGGTCACAAAGAGTCAGACATGACTGAAGCGACTTAGCAGGCATGGACGCACACACTGCTGAGGTGGCTCTTCGTCCTGGACTTCCTCACAGAAAGAACTGAAGGGAAGGAGTGATAGCTGGTAGCATCTACATCCCACATTCCATTGCCACATCACCCAGGAGGGCCAGTTGCTGAAGGAAGGTGGGAGGCAGTAAAGTTCATAGAATCTTAGGGTTAGAAGAAAGTTTAAAGCACAAATACGTCTTATTCAGATGTCCCCTCAGCGGCAAACGAGTCACAGGGTTGTGTGGCTATAATTAAACGTTTTTCATTTCCAGGGAACTTCGCCAGGAGATTTTCCTCCCCCTGTGCTAAGAAGTCCCCTTTGCTAACTGCTGGGTCAAGTCTGATGAAGCAGGAAGGTAAAAGAACACAGTGTGTGTGTGTGTGTGTGTTCACACATACCAGGATGGGATGGGTTGGAAAACATAAATAAGAGTCTGAAGCATTTCTGCTTTCCTGAGCTCTAATCTTAACCACCACACTTCACTGCCTCTCCAGGATTTTCATCAAAAGAGCCTATGTATTTACAAAAGAATTCAGGGTTGGTCTTATGGGGGGAGGGGCAGAAGAGTGAGCATTCTGGATAGTGGAATTTTAGAGCCATCATGATCTGCACTGGAGAAGGAAATGGCAACCTAGTCCAATATTCTTGCCTGAGAAAACCCATGGACACAGGAGCATGGCAAGCTATAGTCCCTGGGGTCACAAAGAGTCAGACATGACTTTGTGATTAAACAAACAAGTTCAGTTCAGTTGATCAGCCATGTCCGACTGTTAGCCACCCCATGGGCTGCAGTACACCAGGCCCCCCTTTTCATCACCAACTCCTGGAGTCCACTCAAACTCATGTCCATCAAGTCAGTGATGCCATCCAACCATGTCATCCTCTGTCGTCCCCTTCTCCTCCTGCCCTCAATCTTTCCCAGCATCAGGGTCTTTTCAAATGAGTCAGCTCTTCTCATCAGGTGGCCAAAGTACTGGAGTTTCAGCTTCAACATCAGTCCTTCCAATGAACATTCAGGACTGATTTCCTTTAGAATGGACTGGTTGGATCTCCTTGCAGTCCAAGGGACTCTCAAGAGTCTTCTCCAACACCACAGTTCAAAAGCATCAATTCTTCGGTGCTCAGCTTTCTTTATAGTCCAACTCTCACACCCATACATGACTACTGGAAAAACCATAGCCTTGACTAGTTGGACCTTTGTTGGCAAAGTAATGTCTCTGCTTTCAATATGCTGTCTAGGTTGGTCATAACTTTCCTTCCAAGGAGTAAGCATCTTTTTATTTCATGGCTGCAGTCACAATCTGCAGTGATTTTGGAGCCCAGAAAAATAAAGTCTGCCACTGTTTTCACTGTTTCTCCATTTATTTGCCATGAAGCTATGGGACCAGATGCCATGATCTTAGTTTTCTGAATGTTGAGCTTTAAGCCAACTTTTTCACTCTCCTCTTTCACTTTCTTCAAGAGGCTCTTTAGTTCTTCTTCACTTTCTGCCATAATGGTGGTGTTATCTGCATATCTGAGGTTATTGATATTTCTCCCAGCAATCTTGATTCCAGCTTGTGCTTCATCCAGCCCAGCGTTTCTCGTGATATACTCTGCATATAAGTTAAATAAGCAGGGTGACAATATACAGCCTTGACATACTCCTTTTCCTATTTGGAACCAGTCTGTTGTTCCATGTCCAGTTCTAACTGTTGCTTCCTGACCTACATACAGGTTTCTCAAGAGACAGGTCAGGTGGTCTGGGATTCCCATCTCTTTCAAAATTTTGCACAGTTTATTGTGATGCACACAGTCAAAAGTTTGGCAAAGTCAATAAAGCAGAAATAGATGTTTTTCTGGAACTCTCTTGCTTTTTTTGGTGATCCAGAATATGTTGGCAATTTGATCTCTGGTTCCCCTGCCTTTTCTAAATGCAGCTTGAACATCTGGAAATTCACGGTTCACATATTGCTGAAGCCTGGCTTGGAGAATTTTGAGCATTACTTTACTAGTGTGTGAGATGAGTGCAATTGTGCGGTAGTTTGAGTATTCTTTGGCATTGCCTTTCTTTGGGATTGGAATGAAAACTGACCTTTTCCAGTCCTGTGGCCACTGCTGCGTTTTCCAGATTTGATGGCATATTGAGTGCAGCACTTTCATAGTGTCATCTTTCAGGATTTGAAATAGCTCAACTGGAATTCCATCACCTCCACTAGCTTTGTTCGTAGTGATGCTTCCTAAGGCCCACTTGACTTCACATTCCAGGATGTCTGGCTCTAGGTGAGTGATCACACCATCGTGATTGTCTGGGTCATGAAGATCTTTTTTGTACAGTTCTTCTGTGTATTCTTGCCACTTCTCCTTAATTTCTTCTGCTTCTGTTAGGTCCATACCATTTCTGTCCTTTATTGAGCCCATCTTTGCATGAAGTGTTCCCTTGCTATCTCTAATTTTCTTGAAGAGATCTATAGTCTTTCCCATTCTATTGTTTTCCTCTATTTCTTTGCACTGATCACTGAGGAAGGCTTTCTTATCTCTCCTTGCTGTTCTAACAAACAAACAAGCAAACAAACAAAATGGTCTGTATACCAGTGCCTGAAATCTCATCATAAGCTTCAATCTTTCAGGTTAGGGTTTTGCTTCCAGGAAGTTCTGATTAAAATGAGGGAGGCAACATACAAACCCCAATTCATTGTCACCTCAGAGCCCTACGAGAATTTGTTTACCAGGTCAGCAAACACAAAGCTAGATCTAAGGAAACAATAGTTACTTGAGTCTAGGGGTAGAAGATTTGTATTTGGGGTAAGGTCCTGGTCAGAAAGTGGAGAAAGGGGACAGCATGAGAGGTCAAGAGCTAGACAGAGGGCAGAGGGCAACAACATTAGACTTGTTGTATGGCGGAATCTTTATAGTGCCTCCTCTCCAGACAGCAAGTATATAGCTGTAGTGTGCATGTGTGTTCAGTGGCTCAGTCATGTCTGACTCTTTGAGACCCCCTGGACTGTAGCCCACCTGGCTCCTCTGTCCATGGAATTTTTCAGGCAGGAATACTGGAGTGGGTTGCCATTTCCTCCTCCAGGGGATCTTCTGGACCCAGGGATTGAGCCTGCCTGTCTTGAGTCTCCTGCACTGGGAGATGAATTCTTTACCACTATGCCACCTGGGAAGCCCATCTACAAGTGAAAACTTTAAGAGTAAACAGGAAAATAAGAAGCAGTCTGCAGAAGCTTACTTGTTCATACACCTAAGAACCATGTGGAGGAATTCCTTTGTGGTCCAGTGGTTAAGAATCTGCCTGCTAATGCAGGAGACACAGGTTCGATCCCTGTTCCAGGAAGACCCCACATACCATGGAGCAATTAAGCCACAACTATTGAACCCTTCTGCTGCAACCACTGAAGCCCACACTCTAGAGCCCGTGCTCTGCAACAAGAGAAGCCTCTGCGGTGAGAAGCCCATGTACCCGACCAAAGAGTAGTCCCTACTCGCTGCAACTAGAGAAAGCCCCTGTGCAGCAACAAAGACCCGGCATAGACAAAAATAAAAACAAATACATAAAAAAAGAATCATGTGGAGAAAATGAGTCTTTGCTAATGTAGACAGCAAGGGATTTAAGAGTTTAGGTTAGATGACGTGTGTGTGGGGGGGGGTGGGTGTGGGGGGGGGGGGGGGGGGGGGGGGGGGGTGGGGGGGGGGGGGGGGGGGGGGGACTACAAAGTTACAACAAACCAATGAGGTAAAGACTATTATCATACCCATGTTAAATATTAAGAATCAGAGGCATAGAAAGATTAAGGAACGTGGCCAATACCTCACAGCTAACAAGTAGCAGAACCAGCATTTGAACTGACACTTTCAGAGCAGGAACTGTTTCTTTACAAATCTGCAAGTATTATAGGTGTAAACCACTAGCTAATAACAATAAAAACAATAGTTATTCTTACATGGTATTATATAGCGCTAGGCATTTCATTCACTTCCTTAGTAACATGCTAGCAAAGAGCTTAGCATAACAAGGCCCACAAATCTAGGGTGTATGTGGGAATGTGTATCTTACTTACTGAACTTACTAAGGGTGTGACCTTGGGCAAGCTAAGTGACCTGTGCTTCTATTTCCTAATCTCTAAAATGAAGATAATCTTGGTACTTATTTCCTATGGTTATAATGTATTAAGTTAATATTTGCAAAGCCCTCAAGATAGGGCCTGGAATGTAGTCAAGGCTATGCATGTTTGTTAAATAAAGAAATGCTCAAAACATAATTGAGAGTGACATGTATGGTCAGCTCATATCTATACATCTCTTTCTATGCTAAGAAGAAGGAGTGGACGTGGAAGCTGATTACAGGCAGCCCTGTAGGTCATGGGTTGGCTAGAAAATCAGCTTCACCATGCTCACCCTTCCTCTCCCCACAGACTGGGCAGTGGCCTCTTCTCATTTGATCCCCTCAGAGCCATGTACCAGAGACAGCTGCCCTACTCTCTCCTGTTCTCCAAACTGTACAAAATCAGCCACTGTCAGCCCAACTTTTGTCTCAGGGGCTGACTGTCCCCTGTTCTGAATTGGGAGCTATAACAAACCCCATTTATCAATCCCCTTGGGAATAAGCCCTGGGCAGACAGGACAGGTAGCAGAGTGGGTGTGTTGAAAATGACTGTGGTAGTGTATTCAATTAGTTAGGGGTCAGGAAAGGGTGAAAGAAAACTAAACCACAAAGCATGCTACCACCAGATAGGGGCAACTGAGCAATTGTCAGGGAGACAAGAAAACAGGGGAGACAAGGAGGGGCCAGAGGAAAACCACTCCCAAATGTTTCCCAGCCCCCCTTCCACACATGCATATCCTTCATACAGTGGTCTCTGTTAAGTCAAATCCATCCAGAACAGATGAAACACCCAGATTCCTTGGAGAATCATCAGTTGAGATCATGTCCATGTCAGAACTCGCCAAGAATATTCCTACAAAGTGCAGCTCTCAAAAGCCTCTTCCAGTATAAGTTCCCCAACATACCCACTTGGACCATAAAGAAAGCTGAATGTTGAAGAATTGATGCTTTTGAATTGTGGTGCTGGAGAAGACTTTTGAGAGTCACTGGGACAGCAAGGAGATCAAGCCAGTCAATCCTGAAGAAAATCCACCCTGAATATTCACTGGAAGGACTGATGCTGAAGCTGAAACCCCAATATTTTGGCCACCTGATGTGAAGAGCCAACTCACTGGAAAAGACCCTGATGCTGGGAAAGGTTGAAAGCAAGAGGAAAAGGGGATGACAGAGGACAAGATGGTTGGATGGCATCATCGACTCAATGGACGTGAGTTTGAGCAAACTCCAGGAGATGGTGAAGGACAGGGAAACCTGGTGTGCTGCAGTCCATGGGGTCACAAAGAGTCAGACACAACTTAGCAACTGAACAACAGCAACAACAACAAACCCACCATGCAGGTAATGGAAGGGAAAGTAAAGACTCAGACAAAATAGTCTTTACAAGAAAATTTTAGCCCCCGCCCATACACATACCCTGTCATCACCAAAACTCAACTGAAAGCATAGATGCATAGAAAAAAAAAGCATAGAAAGCATCAAAAGATGCTTCTCCAGGCAATTTCCTGGTGGTCCAGTGGTTAGGACTTGGCAGTGATGCCAGGGCTGGGTTTGATCAATCCCTGGTCAGGGAACTAAGATTCTGCAAGCTGTGCAGCCAAAAAAAAATATATTTTTTACTTTTGTGTAGGTTTTGTTATTTAAAGCATCCACTATTTTTTATCCCAAAGGAGAGTTGTTGTTCAGTTGCTAAGTCATGTTCGACTCTTTGCGACCCCATGGACTGCAGCATGCCAGGCTTCCCTGTCTTCACCATCTCTCAGAGTTTGCTCAAACTCATGTCCATTGAGTCGGTGATGCTATGCAACCATCTCATCCTCTTGTCATCCCCTTCTCTTGCCTTCGATCTTTCCCAGCATCAGGGTCTTTTCCAGTGAGTCAGTTCTTTGCATCAGATGGGCAAAGTATTGGGGCTTCAGCTTCACCAACAGTCCTTCCAATGAATAGTCAGGGTTGATTTCCTTTAGGATTAACGGATTTGATCTCCTTGCTGTCCAAGGGACTCTCAAGAGTCTTCTCCAGCACCAGTTTGAAAGCATCAATTCTTTGGCGCTCAGCCTTCTTTATGGTCCAACTCTCACATCCATACATGACTAGTGGAAAAACCATAGCTTCGACTATACGGACTTTGGTTGGCAAAGTGATGCCTCTGCTTTTTAATACACTATCTAGGTGTGTCACAGCTTTCTTTCCAAGGAGCAGGCATCTTTTAATTTTGTAGAAATGGACAACTAACCTAGCCCAGTGTTCATTAAACATTTATGGAATGATGGGAATTCCCTGTTGGTCCAGTGGTTAGGACTTGGCAGTGATGCCATGGCTGAGTTCAGTCCCTGATCGCGGAACTGAAATCCCACTTGGTCAAAGAAACAGAAATAAAACATGCTTCTCCAGCTGCTCATCATCGCTGCTGCCCCTTCAGATGAGCTCTAGTGAACTGAACTTCCATCTCCCCATCCAGAGCTCCCTCCTTGAGCTTTATACCCCACAGTTCAAGGGGAAACTTCTTGCTGCCCAGGGACTGCCTTCCACGTTGGAACTGCTTTCACTGAACCATTGTGGTTCTGTGTCAGAACTTTCCATTAGACCCAGTCTCAGGGAGGTGCTCTGATCCATTCTACTTTTCCCCATCCTATCTCAACCAGTCCCTTCTTGCTCCATAAGATGATGGCTAATTACTAAATGAAACAATTCAGGGAAAATCTGATACGACCTGTTGGGTTTCCCTTCCAGAGGCCCTGCATGGAAAACTGGGGCCTCTGGAGATGACATCCCTTTATCTCAAGGGATAGCTCAAAGGATAACTGGAACGGATTTCTGCAATCCCTGTCCTATTGCTGGTGTCCAAGTTTTGGTCTCTATTCACATGCAGACTCCTGTTTGTTTCCTCAGAACAGGGATTAGGTCCAGCTTTGGTAACTTTTCTGATTTGTTCTCTGGTTTCTCCTAAGGCTGGACTTACAGAAGGTATCTTCCTTATTGATACTAGAGTGAATAACATGACTTGGTTTGTTTGTTGTTTGCCTTTCATATCAAGATAGCCGTTACGTTCCATACTGTCAGAGAATGAACTGGGTACCCTTTTTATTCCAGCTATTATATCTGATGGTAATAGAATCCAATGGTTCTTTCCATCCTACTCAACTTTGAATCTTGTCTTGAACACTACCTGAGTGACTTCACTTCTATAAACTTCATTTTCCTCATCCATTAAATGGGAATTTGAAATATCTGTATGATTGGATGAGTGGGGATTAAACAGCTTACCTGCTACACGGTAGTTGTTCAATAATTAAGTTTCTTATCCTCAACCTTTCATGTCATGCTTATTGACATTCTATAATGCTTGATACATAAGGAATCTAGAGATGATTATGAAGGTTTGTTAGAAACTCGCCAAAGTCATGCCATGTGAGCAGTACGATACCCTGCTCCTAACAGAGAATGTGTCTACATCGATTTCAAGAACATGACTACTGTTCTGTTCCCCAATGAGGGCATTGTCCAGAGCCAGAGACTGGAACCAGAGTATTTCTCTGCTCTGACTTCCAGGAAAAGTGAACAACATCAGGACTAATTAGTTGGAGCCAAGGAAAAGGTCTTTGGGATCCACCTGCACAAGAGTCATCTTGAAAAAGAAATACTTGTTTCTGTAATATCTTCTGCTTTATAAATGCCCTTTCAAATACTTATCATTTGACTGAGGAAAACCTTTCAGCTTTCGATATTTTTTCTTCAGGCTTCTGACCTCTCACCTACTTTGAATGATTCACTCAGGCTATTCATTGCCTAGGAATGTTGGCTTTGGCAAAGAACCGCAAGTCTCTTAAAATAAACACAACTGGGCTTTCATCTCACAGCAATCACTGCTGGCTGCATATTTTCACACACACTGTACAGCAGGATATGTTAAATTAAAATCATAATCTCTCAAGTGAAATCCAGGCCCTGTTTGAGCCACGCGAGAATTACTCATGCATTTACTTCCAATGAAGTGTGTGAGTAAGAGCTTCAGCCATTAAGTCTCCCAGGTAATGGTCTCATCCCCTCAGAATTACCCTAACCCACAGTAGGTTAAACCCATCCAGAAGACTGTCATTTGGAAAGAAAGAAGTCAATGCCAACCCCTTTTAAATATGTAGGTCCTGGAGAGGTGAGTTTGAATTACCTTGTCAGCACATCTTACCTTTTAAGCACATTTCAAATTTTAACTTAAATCTTGCTAAGTCAATATACCCAATCCATATGGATTAACAATATCTTCAGCATTACGTTCCATGTTTTGAGTAGTTCAAAGAAGTGTATGACACTTAGCCTTCGAGAGCTTAAAATCTTCTGGAATATCAAACATGCAAAAAAAAAAATAGTAGTAGAGGCCAGGGGCAGAGGTAGTAAAGTGGAGGAAGCAAAGGCCTTTCTCAGAGTGAGGTCTGGGGCCTGACTTCCTCCAGAGGTAAGATTGCAGGGTAAACCCTTAACTTATATAGTGTTTCAGTTTCCTTACCTATAAAATGAGGGATATTATACGAACCTCATTGATCTCACAGAGTAGTTGCAATGATTAAAGAAGATAAAACTGAAGCATACAATACCACGTAAGACTTGTGGTAAAACAAGTAGAACAACTTAAGAAATAAGTCTGAAAAGTTTATTTGTCTTCCAGGGTTGCCTTTAAATGGTAGTAAACAGATAAGCCATCAGGCTATAAACTTCTTGAGAACCAAAATCATTCCTTTTTTATTTTAAATGTAGTTTATACTTTGCTTAGTGTCTGGCACATAGTAAGTACTTAATATATTTCTGTTGAATGAATGAATTCTCAAGTACAGTTAAATTAAATTTATTTAAATTAAACTTTACAAGAGTAACAAGAGGTCTTACCTTTCAGGCCTCCCAAAGTTTCTTCTCATTTATATTACTTAGAGAATTAAAAAGAGGTAAAATTCTGATGCCTCTACCTTTGCCCTGCCAGCTTTCTTGAAATATTACTAATAGGATATCCCTGGATACCATTAAAACAGGCTTTTCTGAGTCTATCCGGAACATAGTTGCAAAAAAGAGTTTTCTTTAACCCCAAAAATCTCCAGTGGGTGTAGATTTATGAAAGGCCCTTTGAGCTTCAGTTTAGCACACTGGGTAAACAAGACTGAAAATGCATCAGACTTCAAGCTGCTGAAGGTATGCATCCCACAGTATACAACCTAGATGAGAAAGTAGTCTCAGTCTACAAAGGTGTTCATCCCCCAGCTCATGGGCCCATGTGTAGGCACTCTGTAGAGAGACAGGCATTTGCCCACCATGCATGAGATTCACTGTCTTGCTTAAGAAAACAACATCAAAATATTTATAGGGTTAAAACTGCTATTTTTCCTTCTCCTAAGTGGAATGTGCTTTTACTTCCTCTGGGCTATTAAAAAGGGAAACAGATATACACTGTTTAGGAAATGACAAACTTTAAAGAAACAGGAAACATAAAATACCTTAGAACTGAATGATTTTCCCAAAAGGAAGCATTACCTTCATCAAATGAAACACAAAGCAACAAGACCTTTCCCCACTGACTGGGCAAGCTCAAATGTAGGTTCCCCTGGGGGTAACATCACATTATGATCATCTTGCCAGACGAGAGAGTTCACAGCATGAATCGGCATTGGTGAGACACACTCTAGTAGGAACAGAGGTTCAGAGACACAGGTTTATCTCCCCCACTTCCCTACTTATATGTATCTTGCACCTGTCTCTATACATACAGAGTTGATATTGCTCTTGCTTATTGGATTTTGGGACTTATGTCCCTGTGTGTGTGTTTGTGTGTTTCTCATTTTTGCAATAAGGCTATGAGATCAGGGGCTTTGTTCTCCTTCCTCTAAATTTCCATAATACTATTCTACACCTAATACTATTCACAAAAGGACTACAAGATAGACCTAGAGGAATCATCATATCAATCAGAATCCCAACAGGAAATCGAATCCAACTCACAAGATTCAAATGAAGATACTTTAATGAAGTGACCACGTACTGGGCTACGAGAACATATAAGAGGTGTTGAGGTACCCAGAGATTAGCACAGCAGGAATCCCTTACCATCTGTATGGCTGAGGAGAATGCAGGAAAGAAATAGAACCCTGAGGGAGTTGGCACATGGAGGAGGGAGGGGTTATTGAGTGGGAGCTGTGGTCATGAAGGAACTCAGCCACCGTCGGAGAAGGGAGGGTGCGAGAGGAATACCTCTGTATGTTCTCCCTCTGTCCTCCTGTCTCATGCCTGTACCTTCCATTGACTTGACCCAACTGGAGCTTAGGGATAAAAGAGTCCAGTGATTTAGTCCATGGGGAGTCTCTTCTCAGATCACAAAGCAGGGCAGAGAAGTGTAGAGAATACAATGGGGGCCAGGAAAAGGGGGCTGTTAACAGAGAATAACCCTCACACCAGTAAAGACTTCAGTATTTTCTGTGCTCAGCCACACCCACCACAGTGTTCTGAATGTAGTAGAGTGCAAGAACTATTCTAGGGCAGTCATCAAACATAAGCAAGAAAAAAACGAGTCCATGGAATACTGGTATCTGTGTGTTTTTGGTTGTTGCTTTTACTCTCCAGAGATTTAAGCATAATTATCTTAAATTCCTTTAAATCACTCCACTATTTGCAGAACAGCTTGAAGACATATCCAAGCTTGTTTGTATAATGCTACTAGAATATTACTGTTCTCTCCTATGAATCCCTGAACTCCTTCAACATCCCATTGCCAGGGAAACTCTATGGGCATTTATAAAGAGTCATCTTATATAATTACTGTACTTATCCTCCCTCAGTAGCATTAGATTAGATTAGAAGACACTTACTAAGAGCCTCCAAAGTATCTGATACTTCCCCAGTAACATATGACAATGAAATAATTGTCAACCTGCTGACATCTCCCATCACACTGTGGGCTCCCTGCAGGCAGGACTTTATCTGCATTGATCACCATTGTGCATAATGTCTGCCACATAGCATGATAAGTGTTCAAAATATTTTGTGACTAATTGGGATAAATGAATCATTTGCCCTCTCTCCCAGAGCATAAGTCCTCTTGAGGTCAAGAATCCAGCTATTCTAAACAGGTTCCCTTTACTCACCTCAGGTCACCAACTCAAACTTTTCAATAAAGAAATGAGAATTTTTGTAAAACTATCACAGAAGTGCTCAAATACCCATCTATTTGTTTCACAAATATTGATGGAACACCTACAATATGTGAGGTTTATGCTAGGTGCTGAAAATAGAATAGTGAACAAAAACAGATAAGATCTCTGCCCTCATGGAGCATGCATAGTGTTTTATAAGAGATAGATATTAATAAGATAACCATGCAAATAAAAATGATAAATGCAAAATTAACTATTAAATTGGCAAAATTTAGACAGATAATGCCAAGTGTAGGTGTGGATGTACAGATGTAGGAATCCTATGCCCAAATGGGAGTGTAGATTGGTATAGTTATTTTGGAAAAACCTAAAAGTATATGAACAAAGTAACTGTACTTATGCTAGATGGTCTAGCAATTCCATATATGTTGTTAAATGGGGACATAAGGATATGATAGGTAGATGTATACATATTCTTTGCAATATTGCTTGCAGTAATGGACAGTTACGTGCAAACTAGTCTCTAACTAGAAGAAAAGATAGGAAACACATATTAAATATTCTATGGAGATGCCCAGTAGTTAAAAACAAAAGACTATATCAGAGGTTAGCAAAATATGGCCCATGTGTCAAATGTGGTCCATCTCCTGGTGTGTGTGTTTTTTTTTTTGTAACTAAAATTTTATTGGAATATGGCCATGTCCATTTATTTAGTATCATCTATGGCTGTTTTCACATTACAACAGCAGAACTGGGTTACAGCAGTGACCATATGACCTGCAAGGCTGAAAGTATTGAATATCTGACACTTTGTTGAAAATGTTTGCTGATTTCTGAACTAGATGCGCATGTAGAGACTTGAACATATCTTTAAAATATACTGCTGGATTTAAAAAGAAAGGAACAGAATGATACATGTCATTGGTTCTCAAGACTGGCTGCACATTGGGATCACCTGGTATAGTTTATAAGTTGGCAGATTCTTTACCATCTGAGCCAAGAATAGTGGAGTGGGTAGCCTATCCCTTCTCACCAGGGCTTCCCCAGTTGCTCAGTCGATAAAGAATCTGACTGTAATGCAGGAGACCCAGGTTTGATCGCTGAGTTGGGAAGATCCTCTGGGGAAGGAAAGGGCAACCCATTCCAGTATTCTTGTCTGGGAAATCCCATGGACAGAGGAACCTGGTGGGCTACAGTCCATAGGGTCAAAAGGGTTGGACATGACTTAGTGACAAAACCACTGTGCTGTGCTTTGCTGTGCTGTGCTTAGTCACTCAGTCATGCCCGACTCTTTGCAACCCCATCATCTGTAGCCACTACTACCACATATATACATGTATGCATGTATACATGCAAATATACATACAAGAAAGGGGCTTTACATGAACTAATGATGTTAATATGCAATGAACTGAGAAATATGATAATTCACCCTCTTCAACTGAAGTTCAAAAGGAAATATTAACAATTGCATCTGTTAAATGATGCATATATTTAACTGTCTGTTGAACAGCCCCTCATGGGTATCCCCTCACGGCAAATTTGATTCATTTAGCCCAAAATTGACCTCATGGTCTTTCTCCTAATATCTGCACCTAAATAAGCACTTCTAGAATGCTTCTAAAGTGTAAAGACCTTTGAAAATCTGCTCCTCTATAAAAGTAAAAGGAATACTGGCAAAAAAAATCAAAATACATTATTTCAGAACATTGGAAATTAACCCATGGCTTGAAACAATTTTAGGACTATCTATTCCCAAAAACGTCTGAATCTCAGTAAGAATAGTGAGCTTTATGGTATCTTAACTTGATTTATACCCATCTCCATCTCTCTAGCTTTGCAGCTGTCTTTGAAATCCAAGGCCTCAAAATCACAGTAGCTATGAACAACACTGGGCTTCCCTGGTAGCTCAGCTGATAAAGAACATGCCTGCAATGCAGGAGACCCCAGTTTAATTCCTGAGTTGGGAAGATCCCCTGGAGAAGTGATAGTCTACCCACTCCAGTATTTTGAGGCTTCCCTGGTGGCTCAGTCAGTAAAGAAACTGCCTGCAATGTGGGAGACCTGGGTTCGATCCCTGGGTTGGGAAGATCCCCTGGAGGAGCACATGGCAACCCACTCCAGTATTCTTGCCTGGAGAATCTCTATGTACAGAGGAGCCTGGTGAGCTACAGTCCACGGGATTGCAAAGAGTTGGACACAACTAAGCACATAGACTCACAAATGAAAAACAGTAGCCTATCAGCAACTAAAAGGGACAGAACAGATTTGGAGTCCTATCAAAAGATACATTCCCAGAGAACTATCGCTATTTGACCTGGCTGGCAGCTCCCTGGAAAAGCCTCATTCTTTTTCTCTTTGACTACTTTAAATATGCTATCCTACAGCTTTCTGGGGGCTTTCCTGGTGGCTCAGTGGTAAAGAGTCATCCTGCCAAGTAGGAGATGCAGGTTCGATCCCTGGGTTGGGAAGATCCCTTGGAAGAGGAAATAGCAACCCACTCCAGTATTATTGCCTGGCAAATCCCATGGACAGAGGAGCCTGGTGGGCTACAGTCCATAGGGTCGCAAAGCAGTCAGACGTGACGTAGTGCCTAAACAACAACAACAACAGGTTTCTGGCTTCCAGGGCTCCTTTTTTTCTTTTTTTATTTGGTCTGTTGAGATTGTTTGTTACAGCAGCTGGCCTATACTGACTAATACACTCTGTCATAAATCAGGTATAGTAGCTCATTCATATTTTTCCTCAAAAAGGGGTCTCTTCTATAAAGACCATCTGGTAAATGAAGAAAACTAAGAGAAAATGGAAGATGTTGCACAAGGAATAATCTCTGGTTCTTGTAATGACCTTTATTTTCGAACTTTCCAACACCTTTTGCACTAAAGGAAAATACATTCAAGTGAGAGATACATGGACTCTTCTATTTGGTTTAGTTTTTTCAAAAAAATTTTATTGGGGGATAATTGCTTTACAATATTGTGCTGGTTTCTGCCATATATTAACCTGAATCAGCTACAGGTATACATATGTCCCCTCCCTCTTGAAACTCCTTCCAATCTCCTACCTCATTCCACCCCTCATTCCAAGTTGTCACAGAGCACTGGACTGAGCTCCCTGTATCACACAACATATTCACACTGGCTATCTATTTTATAGATGGTAATGTATATGTTTCTATGCTACTCTTCCTATTTGATTTAAAGACAGCTTTTATTAGGGAAAAAAGGTAGTAGTCAAAATGATCTATAACCAAAATGGACTGTTTTGTAAGCAATAAGTTTCCCATCATGTGGAGGAAATTGAGCAGAGACTGGTGTCACTGGGCTTTGGATAAGAAATCCAGATATCAACACTTCCACCTCTGAGACTTGTTTTACTGAAACCCAGTTTGGTGGAATCTTTCCCATCCCAAGGGATCACCTTCCAGGGTTTCTTACTGAGAATCCCTCATATATAAGTTACTTATTTTTTTGCTGCTCTCAAGATGCTTTTTTTGTATTTGTCTTTCAACTGTCTGATAGCAATGTGTCCAGGTGTGGATCTCTTTGAGTTTATCTCAGTTACAGTGTGTTGAGCTTTATGGATGTGTAGATTAATGTTTATAAATCAGATTGGTAAGTTTTTGGCCATTATTTCTTCAAATATTTCTTCTGCCTTTTTCTGTCTCTATTTTTAGAAAGTTTGTCAAAAACAATCAGGAGCAATTATTTAGCAGCACGGTTTCCCAAGGCAGTGATACAAATTGGGGAAAACAAAGGTGTAGTCAATAACTTAAAAGGAAAATGTGAGAAACTAAATATCAATAGGTATATTTGCAAACCTCTGATGTATTTCTGGGAATCTAGAAAGCCACATGCATATGCAGGGCTGAATCCATGCCCAAGAAAGAATTGCTGCTAAGTTGCTTCAGTCATGTCCGACTCTGTGCGACCCCATAGAAGGCAGCCCACCAGGCTCCGCTGTCCCTAGGATTCTCCAGGCAAGAATACTGTAGTGGGTTGCCATTTCCTTCTCCAGTGCATGAAAGGGAAAAGTGAAAGTGAAGTCGCTCAGTCGTGTCCGACTCTTAGCGACCCCATGGACTGTAGCCTGCCAGGCTCCTCCGTCCATGGGATTTTCCAGGCAAGAGTACTGGAATGGGGTGCCATTGCCTTCTCCGAGAAAGAATTGAGAAGGCCCTAATTTCTCACCTTTGTTGACCTTGAGGCTCTATGAAAACAAAAAGTAAAGAATGAGGCATAGTTTTAAAATGCTAGTTGTGCTCTGATACCTACACAGAGCACTTTGGCAAGTGGTGGAAGATTTATGTGCTCAGGTATTTAAGGAAATCTCTGTCCTTAAACACATAATCTCAGCTGACTACTAAGATAACTTAGCAGAGATTTCAGTCACAGTACACAGGAAAAAATATAGACTTTATAGAATTGATCTAAACAAACATACAGGAAAAACAATGAATTTTGGGGAGGGAAGTTTCCAGAATTTCCCCGTTATAGTATTTAAAATGTCTAGTTTTTGACAAAAAAATTATGAAACACACCAAGAAACAGAAAAGCATGGCTCATACATAGGGGGAAAAAGCAGCCAATAGAAACCACACCCGAGGAAGCCCAAATGTTGGACTTACACTTCACAAAGGCTTTAAATCAGCTATTATAAATATGTTCAAAAAACTAAAGGAAGCCATGTCTATAGAGCAAAAGGAATGTATGAAAGTAATGTCTCTTCACATAAAGAATACAAATAAAAGAGACAGAAATTACAGTAAAAGAACCACAGAGAAATACCAGAGTTCCAAACTATAATTACTGAAATGAAAAATTTGCTAAAGTAAATTTAGCAAATTGGAACTATCAGAAGAAGAAAATGAGTGAACTTGAGGGAAGATCAATTGATATTATCCAGTCTGAGGAACAGAAAGGAAAAAGAATGAAAAATGGACAGAGTCTCAGGGACATGTGAAGGATCATCAAATGTACAGACATACATTATTGGGAGCCTCAAAAAAAGAAAAAGCAGAAAGACTATTTGAAGAAATAATGGCCCCAAACTTACTAATTTGACAGAAAAACAACCCACACATCCATAAAGCTCAACAAACTTCAAGTAAGATAAATTCAAAGAGATCCACACCTAGAATACTTTATCATCAGTCAAAAGACAAATACAAAGAGAGTCTTGAAAGCAACACAAAAGAATCATCTTGTCATGTACAAAAGATCCTCAATAAGATTAATCACTAATTTCTTATCAGAAACCCTGGAAGCTAGAAGACAGTAGGATAATACACCCAAAGTACTCAAAGAAAAAACTTCCGACCAAGAACTCTAGATCCAGCAAAATCATCTTTCAAAAATGAAGGAGAAATGACGACACTTGCAACAAACAAAAATTGACAGAAATGCCGGCAGCCTTGCCCTATAACAGCTACAAGAGCTTCTTAAAGGAGCTCTTTCAGCTTTAATGAAAGGATACTAGACTATCTGGCCTTACATTTAAGTCTTTGATCCATTTTGAGTTTATTTTTGTGTATGGTGTTAGGGAGTGTTCTAATTTAATTCTTTTACATGTAACTGTCCAGTTTTCCCAGCATCACTTACTGGAAAGTCTGTCTTTTCTCCATTGTGTATTCTTGCCTCCTTTGTCATAGACTAGGTGACCATAGGTGCATGGGTTTATGTCTGGACTTTCTATACTGATCCATTGATCTATATTTCTGTTTTTGTGCCAGTGCCATACTGTTTTTATGACTGTAGGTTTGTAATAGAGTCTGAAGTCAGGAAGCCTGATTCCTCCAGCTCCATTTGGGTATTCATGGTCTTTTGTGTTTCCTTACAAACTGTAAAGTTTTTGTTCTAATTCTTTGGAAAATGCCATTGGTAATTTTATAGGGATTGGATTCAGTCTGTAGATTGCTTTGGGTAGTATAGTCATTTTCACAATATTGATTCTTACAATCCAAGAACATGGTATCTCTTAGAAGAAAACAGAGGTAAACAAAAATCACAGTAAGATCTTTTTGATCCACCTCCTAGAGTAATGAAAATAAAAAGAAAATAAACAAATGGGACCTAATTAAACTTAAAAGCTTTTGCACAGCAAAGGAAACCATAAACAAAACAAAGAGGCAGCCCTCAGAATGGGAGAAAATATTTACAAATGAAGCAACCAAAAAGGGATTTATCCCATGAACCTATGGACACCTTATTTTTGACAAAAGAGATGAGAATATACAATGGAGAAAAGACAATCTCTTTAACAAGTGGTGCTGGGAAAACTGGTCAACCGCTTGTAAAAGAATGAAACTAGAACACTTTCTAACACCATACACAAAAATAAACTCAAAATGGGTTAAAGATCTAAATGTGAGACCAGAAACCATAAAACTCCTAGAGGAAAACATAGGCAAAACACTCTCTGATGTAAATCATAGCAGGATACTCTATGACCCACCTCCCAGAGTAATGGAAATAAAAGCAAAAATAAACAAATGGGACCTAATTAAACTTAAAAGCTTTTGCACAACAAAGGAAACTACAAACAAGGTGAAAAGACAGCCTTCAGAATGGGAGAAAATAATAGCAAATGAAACAACTGACAAAGAATTAATCTCAAAAATATACAAGCTGCTCATGCAGCTCAATTCCAGGAAAATAACCAACCCAATCAAAAAATGGGCCAAAGAACTAAACAGACATTTCTCCAAAGAAGACATACAGATGGCTAACAAACACATGAAGAGATGCTCAACCTCACTCATTATCAGAGAAATGCAAATCAAAACCACAATGAGGTACCATGTCACGCCAGTCAGAATGGGTGCTATCAAAAAGTCTACAAACAATAACTGCTGGAGAGGGTGTGGAGAAAAGGGAACCCTCTTACACTGTTGGTAGAAATGCAAACTAGTACAGCCACTATGGAGAACAGTGTGGAAATTCCTTAAAAAACTGGAAATAGAACTACCATACAACCCAGCAATCCCACTGCTGGGCAGAATTGAAAGAGACACGTGTACCCCAATGTTCATTGCGGCAGTGTTTATAATAGCCAGGACATGGAAGCAACCTAGATGTCCATCAGCAGACGAATGGATAAGAAAGCAGTGGTACATATACACAGTGGAACATATACACAGTGGAATATTACTCAGCTATGAAAAAGAATGCATTTGAATCATGGATGAAATTGGAGCCTATTATACAGAGTGAAATAAATCAGAAAGAAAAACACCAATACAGTATATTAACACATATATATGGAATTTAGAAAGATGGTAACAATGACCCTATATGCGAGACAGCAAAAGAGACACAGATGTAAAGAACAGACTTTTGGACTCTGTGGGAGAAGGCAAGGGTGGGATGATTTGAGAGAATAGCACTGAAACATGTATATTATCATATGTGAAATAGATCACCAGTCCAGGTTTGATGCATGAGGCAAGGTGCTCAGGGCTGGTGCACTGGAATGACCCAGAGGGATGGGATGGTGAGGGAGGTGGAAGGGGGGTTCAGGATGGGGAACACATGTGCACCCATGGCTGATTCATGTGAATGTATGGCAAAACCCACCACAATATTGTAAGGTAATCAGCCTCCAACTAAAATAAATAAATAGAAAAAAAAAAACCAAAACAAAAAGGGATTTATCTCCAAAACATACAAATAATCCATGCAGCTCAATGTAAAAAGAAAAAACAAACCCAATCAAAGAATAGGCAGAAGATACAAATGGACATTTCCCCAAAGAAGATATACAGATGGCTAAAAAGCACGTGAAAAATGCTCAACATCACTAATTATTAGAGAAATGCAAATCAAAACTACAATGAGATATCACCTCACACTGGTCAGAATGGCCATTGTCACAAAATCTACAAACAATAAATGCTGGAGAGGGTGTGGAGAAAAGGGAACCCTCTTATACTGTTGGTGGGAATATAAACTGGTACAATCACTATGGAGAAGAGTAAGGAGGTTCCTTAAAAAACTAAAAGTAAAACTACCATATGATCCTGCAATCCTATTCCTGGGCATATATCTGAAGAAACCCATAATTCAAAAAAATACATGCATCCCAATGTTTACTGCGGCACTATTTACAATAGCCAGGATTTGTAAGCAACCTAAACGTCCATCGACAGAGGAATGGATAAAGATGTGGTACCTACATACAATGGAATATTACTGAGTCATAAAAAAGAACAAAATCATGCCATTTTCAGCAACATGGATACACCTAGAGATTGTCATACAGAGTGAAGTAAGTCAGACAGGGAAAGATAAATAATAATATCTCATGATATCACTTATGTGCATAATCTAAAGAAGAGGCTACAAATGAATTTATCAACAAAACAGAATAGAGTTACAGATGTAGAAAGCAAACTTATGGGGAGTGGAGGGATAAATTGGGAAGATTGGGATATACACACTACTATATATAAAATAGGTAACTAATAAAGATCTACTGTTTAGCATAGGGAGCTCTATTTAAGACTCCATAGTCACCTATACAGGGAAAGAATCTGAAAAAGAGTGGGGAGATATATATATATATAACTGAAACACTTTCCTGTATACCTGAAACTAACAAAACATTGTAAATCAACTATACTCCAGTAAAACATTTTTTAAAAAAGAAAGAATGCTAGGTATCAGTTTAAATTGACAAGAAGAAATAAACAGCACTGGAAAGAGTGATTGCATAGGTAAATACAAAAGACAATAACAATGTATTTTTGTTTTTCCTATTTCTTCTTAATCTGACTTGAAAGACAACTGCATAAAGCAATAATTTAAAAATTGTGTTGATGGGATCATAACATATAAAGATATAATTTGCGTATCAATAATTACACAAATAAGGAGGAGGAAGTAGAGGTATATTGGAGCAATTTTTGTATATTATTTAAATTAAGTTGGCATTATTCCAAATTAGATTTTTTAAAGTGTTAATTGTCTTGACCAGGGCAATTACTAAGAAAATAACTATAAATATATAGAGACTAAACAAAGGAATTGAAACATACTAGAAAATACTGATTTAACACCCAAAAGGGAGTAGTGGGGGAATAAAGAAACATAAAATACAGAAGATATATAAATAACAAATAAGAACAAGGCAAAGATGTCCCTTATAAGCCATTCTTTTCAACATCATACTGGAAGTCATAGCTAATGCAATAAGAAAAGAACATAAAAGGTATACAGACTGGGAAGGAAGAAATAAAACTGTCCTTGTTCACAGATGACATTATTGTCTATGTAGAAAATTTTAAATACCCACACAAAAATTCCTGGAACTAATAAGAGATTATAGCAAAGTAGCAGCAAGGTAAATATAAAAAAGTCAATCACTTTCCTATATGTTAGCAATAAACAATTAGAATTTAAAATGAAACAAAATATCATGTATATTAGCACCAAAAAAGGGATATAAATACTTAGGTACAAGTCTAACAAAATATATACAAGATCTGTGTGAATGAGGCTGCAAAACTCTGATGAATTAAATCAAAGAAAAGCTTAATAATTGGGAAAAGTGAAAGTGTTAGTCGTTCAGTTGGGTCTGACTCTTTGCAACCTCATGGACTGTAGCCCGCCAGGCTTCTCTGTCTATGGAATTCTCCAGGTAAGAATACTGGAGCAGGAAGCCAATTCCCTTCTCTAGGTAATATTTCCTACCCAGGGATAGAACCCAGGTCTCCTGCATTGCACAGGGATTCTTTATCATCTGAGCCAGATATTCCATATTCATGGATAGGAACACTCAATATTGTCAAGATGTCAGTTCTTCCCAATTTGACCTATTGATACAGTGCAACCTCAATCAAATTCTAGCAAGATCATTTTGTGGATATCTACCAACTTATTCTGAAGTTAATGAGGAGAAGCAAAAGATTCAAAATAGCCAATTCATTACTGAAGTAAAAGGAGAACTGACACTGCCCAACTTTAATCAAGACAGCGTAGACTGGTGAGAAAATATTCATATAGATCAATGGAATTGAATAGAGAGCCCATAAAGAGACTCATATAAATAAAATCAACCGATCTTTGACAATATGTTTAATGACCATTTGATTATCCACCTTTGTGAATTCTTATTCAAATATTTTTCCCATTTTTACTGATATATTTTCCTTGTAATTAACTAGATCTGAGTCTCTGTGGCTTGCCCATTCACTCTTATTGATGTCTTTTGATGAGAAGAAATTCTTAAAATAGCCTAATTTATTAATTGTTGTGGTCCAGTTTATCAGTTTTCTCCTTCACGGTCGGTGCTTTTGTGTCCTATTTAGGACATCAACTGTCTTACTGACTTCCCTCAGCCTAATCCCCTATCACTCCCGTCTTTGCTACTCATGCTTAGTATAGTTCCCAGCATTCACCATCCTGATTCATGCCTCTGCACCTTTAGTTATGACATTCTCCCTGCCATGACCACTCTTTCCATCTTCATTTCCCCACTGGATGTGAAATACAGAAACCTTACATAATCTATTAGTCACCAGGAAGGTTTCTTATGACTCAGGTGAGCTAAATACCCTTGTGTGTTCAGTCACTTCAGTTGTGTCCAACTCTTTGCAACCCATGGACTGTATCCCACCAGGCTCCTCTGTCCATGGGATTTTCCAGGCAAGAATACTGGAATGGGTTGTCATGCCCTCCTCCAGGGGATCTTCCAGATCCAGGGATTGAAACTGCGTCTCCTGTGGTTCCTTCACTGTGGGCAGATTCTTTACCATCTGAGCCATCAGGGAAGCTCTAAATACTGCATATCTATATGGGGTATATAGATACATATATCACACAAACCACATGCTATTGAAAGAATCTGCTTATGGTTCCACACCTTGTTTATCTTTGATTCCCCAGTATCAAGCACAGTACCTGATACATTGTGGTGGTTTAATCCATCCATGTTGAGTGAACCTGAACTGCAGTAGTACAAGTATTAACTTGCTCAGAAATGCCTACAACTGGGGTTGAGGATCAAGTGTGTTGAAGTAGTATACACACTGCCAGCTGTGGTTGGTGAATTTATGTCAATCCATACAACCACTCACTCCAGAGTCTTAGAGAAGACATAAAGCTTAAAAGTTTAGGACTTGTACACAGGGTCTCAGCTTATAGACTCAAAGCTCCCTTTGTCATGCACTTACTTCTAAAATCAAATAAATAAATTTAAAAAGGCAACTGAATGTCCCCTGTCTCTTCTTTTCTTAAGCTAGCAGCAGACTGTATGACACATCCTTCAAATAACTGTGGTGTTCCGAGGAAGTATTTTTAAAAACAAAGCCTTGCCAACAAGAGCACTCAGGGATCTTGTTGTTTATTTTTGAGCATTAAAAAAGAAGTCAAAATTGGAGTGGTCAGTGAATGTAGACTCATACCACCCCAGCTTATTGGCCCTTTTAAAATAGAGACATGCATGTCTCACAGTCTGCATTGGAAAAATCTTTTATACTACAAGCCGTTAAAGCTTCAAAATATCCAAAATGATTTTAAAAACATCATCCCAAACAATTTAGTTGGTGCTTAAAAATCTTTTTTAATTTCTGTGGCTAATAAAGAAAAATAACATAATGATAACTTAGCTCGATTATTAGTCTTTGTTATTGTAATTGGTAACTTACAACAATTAAGTAATCATCTACCTCAGAAACTAGAATCCAGAAAAGGGCAAAGGCTTTTGGTCAGGTTTCCTCTGTTTGCATTCCCATCATGTACATTCTATGCCCTTTTGTGCCCTGCTATGTATCCCAGGGGGCCCTGTGAACTGTATTATCCAAGCCTCCTTGCCAGTAGACTTCTGGGTGGGCGATTACAAAGGAAGCACTAATGGAGGATTTAAAAGTGCTAAGAGGAGTTAAGTTATTTATTCCCCTGCTTTCTCTGTTCATTAGTGCCACATTTCTTACATGGTTGTATCCCTGTGAGACTATGGCTAGTGCTGGGAAGCTTCCCCCTCTGCCTCATTCCATGATTTTTTTCCATTGACCTTCAGTCCTAGGAGTGATAATGATTTTCCACTGACACTAGTCTCTAAATGCCTCAACATTCTTTGTAGAATTTCTTGACCAAGCCCAACCTTTGTAAGTAGTCCCTTCATCAAAGTATTTTGTTTGATCTATCTTGTTGAATACAGTTACCTTCTAGGATCCCAGATGACACAAGATAAATTTAGTGTATTTGTGATGTACACTTCATATCACAATTGAAGTAAAGCTTTCTTATCCCCCATGGCAAGCTCTGGACTAAAGGAGAAAATAGCAAAACCATTGTTTGCGACTCATTAACAGAGATTGAAAATTCATCAAGGAGTTACCAGTGAAGCTCAAGAACAGAAAATACCATTTTGCAGACATTTTAAGACCCCATTCTACCACAAGAGATCCATGAAAATAAAAGGGAAAAATTTTAAATCAAGGGACAAAAGACATTTAAATGACATCCAGTGTCTATATAAAGACCTGGAGACCTGATTCTATCACTTATTTAACCTCAATAACGTCTCCTACCACACTTGTTATTGATCGAATGAATTCAATTCATGGTTCTTTTATAGAACCACAAGCATGCTAGAGATTGAGCATTGCAATTAGCCCTATTCCATTAGTGCTTGAGTTGAGTCTATGTAAACACCAATCAGGAGGTGAACTCAGGAGAGCTAAAACAAGGCTGGAAGCTAAAGATGAAGAACATTCAGATTTCTGGCAGATTTGAAATAAATATAAAGCTAGGTAGAAAGAATGGTCACAGTGTAGAATAGGTCTAGATGGGACACAGGGTCTGAGTAATGGATACCACTATCCAGGCAAGAAATTCATGAGGTAACTTTGAAGGCACTGGATACCAAACCTGTGCCTCATCCCATCTGGTTTTCTACATTTCCATTGTCAAGAAAAAAGCAAACCATTGAAGATGGTCCAAAGGTACCAGCTGCAGTAGAATGCAAATGTTAAGAGAAGGGTAGTTTCTGATAAATAGATTATAAGAATCATTTGTAACCCAAAAAGAGCATTGAAGATTGGCTCATTTAAAAAGCAACTGAATTATGCTTTTAGATTTTTTTTTTAGTTTATTTTTCAACCCAGTGCTACACTGGGTCAAGGTTAAAGGTTCTGGAGTAGATACAAGCTTCATGTATCCTAAAATCATACTATCTTTTAAGTGATACATGACAAATTCAAAAATTACAGAAAAATGTTGTTTGAAAACCACTTCACATTTCTGCTTCCAGCCAAAATGGAGTAAAATTCATGCAAGGAAACTGCTGGCAAAAGAACTGTCTAAAAGGATTACAGTAAACAATACCTGGTGCTCACACAAAACTGGGAATTTTGCCGCTACAACGAGTCAAACTGGAAAGCCTAATGATTCATAAGGTATTGGGAAGGGTACACAGAAATATCTTCCATCAGTGGTAGGCAATAATTAGCCTTAGACTGAATACAACTTCGCTTCTGCCTAAAAAGTCTTAAAAGCAAGACCCGAAAGGCTCTATTTTTCATTAACTTAACTGAATCCTAGAAAAAAAAAGCATCAATAATATGTATAGGAATAAAAATTATCTACCTCCAAAATGTAAAAATTCATCACATCTGGAATTCAATCGAAATTATCAGTCTAAAAACATTGCTGATGTAAACACTTTAAATGGGTGAATTGAATGGTGAGTTAATTGTATCTGAATAAAGCTATGAAAAATATTACAAAGCAGGCAAATTAGCATGAAATAAGACCTACAATGAAGAGAAAAATCAATCAGTTAAAACCAATCTGGAACTGACATAGATGTTAGAGTTAGCAGATAAGGGCATTTAAAAGAGTTATAACAATATTGCTGTCGTTGTTGTTTAGTTGCTAAGTCAGGCCTAACTCTTTTGCAACCCCATGGACTATAGCCTACTGGGCTCCTCTGTCCATGGGATTTCCCAGGCAAGAATATTGGAGTGGGTTCTTTCCAAAAAGCTAGAGAGAAACATATGTAAGATACAAGCTTCTGGATGTGGCAACTATAATGAGATGAAAAGTACATTCAAGGGGAATAATAACAAAATAGATATAACAGAAAAAAAGATTGGTGAAACTGAACTTACACGGCAAAAAAAAAAACTGTCCAAAGTGAAAAAAATCAAATTAATGGGAGAAATAAACTCAGGATCATATGTAGAACAATTCAAAGCACTTTAATATACATGTAGTTGGATTCCTGTAAGAAGAGAAGAGTATAGGGGAAAAAATCTGAGGCAATAATAACAAATAATTCTGCAAATTTGATGAAAATTATAAACCCACAGGTCTAAGAACCTCAAAAACCTTAACATCATCAGTGTGAAGAAAACTATACTAATGCACATAATAATAAACTTTCTCAAAACTAGCAATAAACTCTTAAAAACTGCCAGAGAAAAAAGGCACATTACATACAAAGGAACAAAGAGAAAGATGACAACAGATTTCCTGTTGCAAACAATGCAAGTAAGGAAAATTGAGTAATATTTTTAAAGCACTAAAGAAAACAGAACTATCAGCCTGGAATTCTATAACTGCTAAAAATATCTTTGAAAAAATTTTGAAATAAAGAAATTTTTAGATTCAAAATTCATCCTCAGGAGACTTTCACTACAAGAAATGTTAAAGGAAGTCCTCAAGGCAAAAAGAAAATGCCACTAGATGGAAATATGGTTCTACACAATAAAGAACACAAGAAATAGTAATAACTGATAAATACATAATATTATTTAAATTTTTTCAAAAGACTATTTAAACAAAAATAATGACAAAGGAGTGCAGAGCTTATATATATAAGTAAAATACATGAAAACAATATCACAAAGACCAAGAGGGCAGAAATGAAAACACATTATTGTAAGCCTTTATAACATGTATGCAGTGAATAAAGTCATTTGAAGGCAGAATGTAATAACTTAAATCCTAAAGCAACTACTAAGTAATAAGCCAAAAATGAAAATAAAATGAAATCATTAAAAAAAAATCAATCCAAAAGAAGGTAAAGAAAAAGGAAGCAGGGGAACAAAACTCAGATAGGACAAATAGAAAACAAGTTGGCAGATTAAAATCTAACCATATTAATGATTAGATAACATGTAAAACCTCAAGAATACCTCAGTAAAAAAGCAGTTTGCCAGACTGCATAAAAAAGGTGATACTCAACTGTGTTATTGCTATAAAGACCCAAATATGTTAAACATAAAAAGCTAATAGAATTGCAAAAAGGAAGAGGCAAACCCACAATCATAGTTGGAGATTTAAATACTCCCAAATAACTGATAGAATGAATAGAAAGTCAGAAAGAAAATATATTTGATCAGTACTTTCAGTCATCTTGACCTAATTTACATTTATAGACTTCTTTACCCAATTATAGCAAAATACACATTCTTTTTGATTGTACATGGAATATTTACTAAGATAGACCATAGTCTGGGCCATAAAACAAGCAATAAATTTTAAATGACTCAAGTCATAAAAAGTATGTCCACTGACCACAGTGGAATTTCCTTTAAAATCAATAATGAAATAATCTCTGGAAAATCCCTAAAATTTTGGAAACTGAATAACACACATCTGGATAACCCATAGGTCAAAGTAGAAATTAAAAGAGAAAGTAGAAAGTATTTTGAACTGAATAAAAATTAAAGCACAACACATCAAAATTTGTGAGATGTCAATTCAGCAGTAATTAGGGGAAGCTTATAGCACTAAACACCAATATTAGAGAAGAAAGAAAGGTCTTAAATCAGTCACACTAGTGTCTACTGTAAACAACTGGAAAAAAAGAGAAAATTAAATCAAAATTAAGCAGAAAAACTAATAATAAATATCAGAGAGGGAGAATTCCCTGGCAGTCCAGTGAACTCCACACTCCCAGTACTGGGGGCTTGGGTTCCATCCCTGCTCCAGGAATTAAAATCCACAACCCACATATATATATTTGACTGGGCCACATGGCTTGTGGGTTTTAGTTATATATATTATATATCTCAGAGAGGATATATATATCCATATATATATATATATATCAGAAAAGAAATTAAGGAAACAGAAAAATAACAGAAAAAAATCAATGAAACCAAAACATATTTCCATGAATAGATCAATAAAATTGATTAAACTCCAGCCAAACTGATTAGGAAAAAAGATAGAGAAGGCACAATTACCAGTATTCACAATGAAAGAGGAGATATCACTAGATATTCTACAGATATTAAAAAGATAATAATAATTTTATTTTATTATATTCAACAACTTGGATGAAACTGAAAAACTACTTAAAAGACACAAAGTATGAAGGCTCACTCAAGAAGAAATAATGTAAATTTCCCTATATCTATTTTTTTTAATTTATTTATTTCAATTGGAGGCTAATTACTTTACAATGTTGTAGTGGTTTTAAATATTTTTCCCCAAATATTTAATATTTTTAAGGCTGTTGTGGTACTGTTTTTTATTTCAATTTTTGATTGCTTGTTCCTAGTATTGTATATCAAAGATACTTTGAGTTCTGCATGTTGATCTTTTATTCTACAATCTTGCTAAGTTCATCTATTAGGTTTAATAGACTTTTTGTAAGTTACATAAGGTTTTCTACATATATGATCATGTTGCAAATAAAGACAGCTTTACCTCTCCTTTTCCTTTCCAATCTGGATGCTTTTATTTCTTTACTTTGCCTTATTGTTGTGGCTAGAATCTCTATTATACAGTTGAATAAAAGTGATGTAAATGGACATCCCTGTCTTGTTTCTAATCTTAAAGAGAAAGCATTAACTTTTTGACTATTAAGTATGGTGTAGCTGTTATTTTTTTGTAGATGCCCTTCATCAGGTTGAGGAATTTTCCTTCTATTCCTAATTTGCTGTTTTCTTTTATTTTTAAACATTAAGAATGGGTGTTAGCTTGTGCCAAATATTTTTTCTAGGACTATTCAGGTGATCATATTCTTTTAGTTTGTTAATATGATTAATTGCATTATTGCTTTTTAAAACATTAAGCCAACTTTGCATTTCTTTGACAAAACCCACTTTGTATATACCATCTATTTTTTGGATTTGATTTGCTAAAATTTTGTAAATTTTTGCATGTAGATTCATGAGAAATATTGTTTTGTAGTTTTCTTGTGATGTCTGTCTGGTTTTGGTAACTGTATAACCAAACTGTGTAACAGTATAACTGTGGCCTTATAGAATAAGCTGGGAAGCATTACATTGTTATCAATTTTAAGAAAGTGTTTGTCTGGAATTAGGATTATTTCTTCATTTAATGTTTGGTAGAATTTACCAGTGAAGCTGTCTGGGCCTGGAGTTTCCTATATGGGAAGCTTTTTAATTGTAATTTCTTTAATAGATATAGGGATGGGAGAAAATTATAGCAAACGAAGCAGAAAGACCTACTCATAAAAAATATAAGATATTGATAAGAGAAATTAAAGAAGACCTAAATAAAGGGACCAAATACTGGTCAATTTATGGATTGGAAGTCCAAATATTGTTATGATGTCAATTCTTCCCTAATTAAAGCATAGATTCAATATAATCTCACTGCAAATTTCTGCAGCCTTTTTGTAAAAATTGATAATATGATTTTAAATTTCATGTGGATATGAAAAGAACCTAAAATCAACAAGTTAATAAAGAGAACAAAAAACTTTGAAAATGTGTACTGTTTTACTTCAAGACTTATTATAAAGCTACAGTAATCAATACAGTGTAGTATATGTGTAAAGTAATGCAAATAGGAACAGAATAAAGAGAAAAGAAATAGATCTGAGACAGGAAAGACAGGGTCAGGCCCAAGGATAACCTCCCCACGCATAGGCATTAGGCAGAAAGCAAATCCACCTCCTTGCTTGGCACATAAGGAGGCCATGATACAAGAAGGAATGGCATCTAAAACAGAAACTTTGTAGCATCTGAGCAACAAACTGTGACCTTGAAAACTGTGGAACACTTGCAAATAAAAATTCATAAATTGCTGATGATGGGATAAAAGACAAAGCAGCCCACCCCAGCCTCCCCATTTTTGTGGTCAAGAGGATTTCACAGCCCAACACAGAAGGGGTGTCAAGTGGTCCTCTAATGGCCTTGATCACATTGTAATATCATTATAGAAACATTAACATTGCAGATTTGACACACACCCCTCACCATGGGTTTCACTTAGGTGCTCATGGCAAAGATTCAAAGTGGAGCCTGGTGTAAGTCCAAATAAGGAATTACAGATGACATAATCCTAGGGGAAGGAAAAGAGGAGTCATCCTAATCTAAATTCTGGACGATTACCCCTATATTAACAACCTAAACTGCCCCCATAGTATGCTCCTCACTCCCAAGGAAACTCACACTCTTCTCTAAGTGTGTAACTTTTGCTTCTGCCCTAAGTAAACTGCTTCGTTGTGTGCTCTCCCACATGTACTGTGCTTCTAATAAACCTTGTGTCTGCTTTGCAATCTTGGTGTCTTGCTGAATTCTTTCTTCAAATAAGACAAGGACAAAGGTCCTTTCACTTGCCAAAATCAGACCCACACATACATGGGTACAAAAGCAATTCCGTGGAGAAAGAATTATCTTTTCAACAAATGAAGCTGGAATAATTGGATATCATATGCAAAAACAAAAAAGAACTTCAACCTGTATTTCATATCATATAAAAATTAATTCAAAGTGAATCATAGACCTAAATGTAAAACCTAAAACTATAAAATTTCTAGAAAAACCTTAGAAAGGCTCCATCATGACCTTGGATTAGGGAAAGTTGTCTTACATATGACACCAAATGGACAATCCATAAAAGAAAAAAATCTGACGTGTGTAACATTTATCAAAGTTAAAAATCCCACTCTGATAAAGACACTATTAAAGAGAATGAAAAGACAAAATGCATACAGAGAAAAAATCATACACATGATACCATATATATCATGTGCATGCTATACACACACACACACATCATGTCATGGGTGTGTACATATGTCAGAACTTAACAAATGATGCATTTTAAATGTGCTGTGCTGTACTTAGTCGCTCAGTCATGTCCAACTCTTTGTGACCTCATGGACTGTAGCCTGCCAGGCTCCTCTGTCCATGGGTATTCTCCAGGCAAGGATACTGGAGCGGGTTGCTATGCCCTCTTCCAGGGGATCTTCCCAACCCAGGGATTGAACCCAGGTCTCCCGCATTGCAGGTGGATTCTTTACCATCTGAGCCACCAGGGAAGCCCAAGAATACTGGAGTGGGTAGCCTATCCCTTCTCCAAGGGATCTTCGTGGCCCAGGAATCAAATGGGTCTCCTGCATTGCAGGCAGATTCTTTACGAGCTGAGCTACCAGAGAAGCCCTCATCTTAAATAAGTGCACTTAACTGCATAGCCATAAGGCCACAGTAAAGCTATTAAAGTAAAAAATAAAAGGATAAACAAAACTCATTGCTCTATAACATCTCTCTGCCAATAGAGTGGATGTTGTGGGTGCTAAAATATATTCTTCTTATGATAACTTTATAGCACAAGTTGTAAGCTCCCTGAAGGTAGGGCCAATGTTTCATACACTGGTATTATTTTATTTTAAAGCTATTTTTCAGAGTATATTGATCAGAGTTCTGGCAGAAATTGGTGACATACTCAAATTGGGTAACTTAAGGAGACTTTAATTAAAGGGACCTTCTACCAAGATGAAGTCAGAGTTTTTGGATCTCACATGGATAGTACATTATGAGGGGCAGGTTACAATGAAGTTTTTTTTTTATCAAGCCTAGGCCTCCTGAGAGGATGAGGGGAAGATGTGTTTAGCAGAACCTGGACTCAGAAAGGGCTGTGAATTTTGGTAGGGGATACAGCCAGCCCCAACAAGCTTATAGTAGTAGTAGTAGTGTTACTCATTCAGTTGTGTCCGACTCTTTGTTACCTCACAGACAGTAGCTCACCAGGCTCCTCTGTCCATGGGATTCTCCAAGCAAGAATACTGAAGTGGCTTGATATTCCCTTCTCCAGAGGATCTTCCCTAGCCAGGGATCGAACCCGGGTCTTCTGTATTGCAGGCAGTTTCTTTACTGTCTGAGCTATAGGGAAGTCCCCAGCAAGATTATAGTGAGAGTAAATAACTGAAGTCACCATTCCAATCTCCTGCTGATGCTTCCCACTGGACAAATCTAACAGAAATCAGAGTACAAGGAAGACTATATGGTCTAAACAGGTGAGTCTCCTGAGACAGAGACAAGAGTGAAAGACATGTCTGGAGGAGCAAATAGAGATATGCAGTACACAGGACATCTAGAACCATGCTGGATGTCTGCTTGTTGCAGGGAAAAGCCAATTCTGATTCCATGTTGACTCACTCTTTGTTGCTTTTGTTATTGTAATCATTCGTAATGGTCGGCCTCAGAGAATCCAGCCCCTCTGCCTGACTGTTAAACTATAGTGCCTTTGTTCAGAACCTTGTCCACCAGTAGATGGCAGGAGTTCAGTTCAGTCGGTCAGTCATGTCTGACTCTTTGCGACCCCATGAACCGCAGCATGCCAGGCCTCCCTGTCCATCACCAACTCCCCGAGTCCACCCAAACCCATGTCCATCGAGTCGGTGATGCCATCCAGCCATCTCATCCTCTGTCGTCCCCTTCTCCTCCTGCCCTCAATCTTTCCCAGCATCAGGGTCTTTTCAAATGAGTCAGCTCTTCACATCAGGTGGCCAAAGTATTGGAGTATCAGCTTCAACATCAGTCCTTCCAATGAACACCCAGGACTGATCTCCTTTAGGATGGACTGGTTGGATTTCCTTGCAGTCCAAGGGACTCTCAAGAGTCTTCTCCAACACCACAGTTCAAAAGCATCAATTCTTCGGTGCTCAGCTTTCTTTATAGTCCAACAATAGAAAACAATAGAACAATAGATGGCAGGAAGGAAGAAATTAACACATTCCCTGCCTGAGGTTTGCCATTCTAGGAGATATTTGCAAGATTTATGGCCTTTTTACTTTGTTTCTTCACCTCCCCAATCTCTGATCTATAAAAGAACCCGGCATCCAGACCCTGATAAGATGGTTATTTTGAGACATTAGTCTGCCATCTTCTCAGTCAGCCAGATCTCCTGAATAAAATCATATTCCTTGCCTCAACACCTCATCTCGAAATCATTGGCTTGTTTTGTGGTGAGCAGAGAGAGCTTGTACTCAGCAACGTGTTCACTTCACAAGTTCTTTTTATCTGATTGATAAATTTCTGATTTTTAAAACTTGACAAAGCCATCATATTCTGCTTTAGAAGTATGACTATGCATTGGCATTTGAAAGCACTTCTTTTTCAGAACCATCTGCAAATTCAGTTGACAGTTATTTTCTCACTATTGCCTCCTCTGCCCTTCTAGTTTCATTACAATTATGCCAAATAAAAAATTTCCAAAATTATTGCTTGATTTTTCTTTTAAAGTATTTCTTACAACAGAGATTAAGTAAAATCTAACCTTTAGAGTTCCAATTTTTTTTAAAGTGTCCCTCTAAAAGTTTCCATATTCAAACAAACTTAGGAAGCTCTAAATTAAACAAAGCTAAGCCAATTTATGCTAAAAAATTTCCTAGTGCTTTTAATATGTATCTGTGCTTGATGGCTATCCTGGAATAGGTAAAATACACAGTACTTCCCAAGCTTATTTGACCAGGTTTTTTTTATCTTGAGAAATTAGTGTTCTATGGATCTGTCTGGAAAACAGAGGAATGACATGAACAATGAAGTCAATGGTGCTCCAAGACTTCCTCCATTCATAGACAAACAAAAGAGCGGAGCAATCGCAAAGGTCCTTATAAAGGTCCTGTGAAATGTGGATAAGGATGTAGGGGATGATCTTGAAAATATTGGAGGCAGGTTCCTGGAGAAGTACTGGGTCAACTCTCCGTAAAATAAATTCACAATTTCAACTATGGAACTTTATATTCTAGGCCTAATCCAGAGTGAAGCTCGTTTTGTTTCTTTGATTAATCCTTGAAAAAGGACACATGAGATGCACCTTTGACAACAGTGGTCAGAAGAGAGCAAAAGTAAGAAGAGAATTATTTTATTTCCTGTGAGAGGTAGGTCCCAAACTGCTAAAATCCAGAGTATTTTTTGATAGTCTCTCCATCCACCCTATCAGACATTTGTACCTACATGAAGTCTTTGTTAGACAACACTTAGTATTCCATCAGTTGACAAGAATTAACTCAGGAGGTTTTCTTTAAATTATTATTGGAGTATAATTGCTTTACAATGTTGTGTTAGTTTCTGCTGTGCAATGAAGTATATCAACTATATGTATACATATATCCCCTCCTTCTGGAACCTCCCTCCCACCTCCCCATCCCACCCATCTAGGTCATCAGAGAACACCAGGGTGGCTTCCCTGTGCTATACAATAGCTTCCCACTAGCTATTTTACACACAGCAGTGTATTTATGTCAGTCCTGCTCTCCCAGTTCATTCCACCTTCCCCTTGCCCCACTGTGCCCACATGTCTTTTCTCTACATCTGTATTTCTATTCCAGCCCTGCAAACAGGCTCATTTGTGCCATATTCCTAGATTCCATGCATGTGTGCATGCTCAGTCGCTTCAGTTGTCTGACTTTTGTGACCCTATGGACAGTAACCCACCCAGCACCTCTGTACATAGGATGCTCTAGGAAAGAATACTGGAGTGGATTGCCATGCCCTCTTCCAAGGGATCTTTCCTACTGAGAGATTGAACTCAGTTCCTTCCTAGTTCTTGCTTTTTTAGGCTAACCTGCTGCTTGCTGCTGCTGCTGCTAAGTCACTTCAGTCGTGTCCGACTCTGTGAGACCCCATAGATGGCAGCCCACCAGGCTCCGCCGTCCCTGGGATTCTCCAGGCAAGAACACTGGAGTGGGTTGCCATTTCCTTCTCCAGTGCATGAAAGGGAAAAGGGAAAGTGAAGTCGCTCAGTCATGTACCTATTCTCCTCAAATTGTAAAATCATAAAACATTAAAGTTGGATGGGACATTGGAAGATATCCAGCCTAAGACTCTCATTTGGGAGATAGGAAACTCAGGTTTAGGGAAATTAAGTGACTTAAATAGGGCAGAATGAGTTCTCCTGACTCCCAGTCCGGTGCTCTTTCCACACAGTGACTTGAAATCAAAGAGAATCAAGTGTAAGTAGAGAACCAAAAGCGTGATCATGAAACACTAACTTGAAAATCTGTATGCAGATGTACATGGTCTTGCCAACTCTTTCATATTCTTGAGGGTTTCCCTTGGCTGCATGTGTGCTCAGTCATGTCCGACTCTTTGAGACCCCATGGATATACAGTCCATGGAATTATCCAGGCCAGAATACTGGAATGAGTAGCTTTTCCCTTCTCCAGGGGATCTTCCCAACCCAGGGATCGAACCCAGGTCTCCTGTATTGCAGGTGGATTCTTTACCAGTTGAGCCACAAGGGAAGCCCAGGGTTTCCCTTAAGTACGTCCTAATGAAGACATCTTAGGAACAGGAATGGTATTCACAAGAAAGGTAAAAATCTATTTACTGATTTTTCTTGTTGATTTAAAGAATACTTAAGTTTTTAGCAATTTTAGATAGCAATTCCTGTCTCCTAGCAATGCATTGTGTGCTGATCCTAGAAATGGTTCCTTTAGCACTTAGCTTTAGGGTAAAAATGATGGACTGGCCAGTGAAAAAAGTGCTGCCTTCTCCATTATATCAGTACACATTTATCCAGTTGTGTGCAATGGAGGAAACAGCAGTAGCTTTGATCACTGTTGCTCTATAGTACTAAGCAGGGGGAACAAAAATTCAGTGTTCTAAATCCTGGATCACAGATAGAAGGGAGGGAAGCACAAGATGAACTGAAAATAGGTCACTCAAGTGTTAAAAGTGACTTCTGCCTCCAGGCCTTTTCCCCTGATCTTCTATCCTGTGTCCTACTCCTCTGGAGGCAGGAGTTCTGTGTGTATATTCACATGTGTGTGTATTATACCCCTCTGTTCCCAACATAGCCTTGCCCTGTCTGTAACCAATCATGCCAATCTGAAGAGAACATAGTGTCAGAGCCCTCAATTTTTAAGTAGAAAGTGTTTGACAACAATATTCTTTTCTGGCTCAGTAACTCCTAGGCTCTCTCAATTTTTTAAATTAATTTATTTATTTTAATTGTAGGCTAATTACAATATTGTGGTGGGTTTTGCCATACATTGACATGAATCAGTCACAAGTATACATGAGTCCCCGCCCCCCACATCCCAAACCCACCCCTCCTCCCTCCCCATCCCATCCTTCTAGGCTTTCCCACTGCACTGGCTTTGAGTGCCCTGTTTGATGCATCGAACTTGGACTGGTCATCTATTTCACATATGGTAATATACATGTTTCAATGCTATTCTCTCAAGTCATCCCACCCTCTTCTCCCACAGAGTCCAAAAGTCTGTTCTTTATATCTGTGTCTCTTTTGCTGTCTTGTATATAGGGTTGTCATTACCATCTTTCTAAATTCCATACATATGCATTAATATTAATGCATATATTAATGCATTAAGTATATTAAGTATATTAATGCATATATCACTGAAAATGGTGACTGCAGCCATGAAATTAAAAGACGCTCGCTCCTTGGAAAAAAAGCTATGACCAACCTAGACAGCATATTAAAAAGCAGAGACATTTCTTTGCCAACAAAGGTCCATCTAGTCAAGGCTATGGTTTTTCCAGTAGTCATGTATGGATGTGAGAGTTGGACTATAAAGAAAGCTGAGCGCCAAAGAATTGCTGCTTTTGAACTGTGGTGTTGGAGAAGATTCTTGAGAGTCCCTTGGACTGCAAGGAGATCCAACCAGTCCATCCTAAAGGTGATCAGTCCTTGGTGTTTATTGGAAGAACTGATGTTGAAGCTGAAACTCCAATACTTTGGCCACCTGATGCGAAGAGCTGACTCATTTGAAAAGACCCTGATGCTGGGAGAGATTGAAGGTTGGAAGAGAAGGGGACGACAGAGGATGAGATGGTTGGATGGCATCATCAACTCGATGGACATGAGGTTGAGTGGACGCCGGGAGTTGGAGATGGACAGGGAGGCCTGGTGTGCTGCAGTCCATGGGGTTGCAAAGAGTCAGACATGACTGAGCGACTGAACTGAACTGAACTGAACTGATACTGTATTGATGTTTTTCTTTCTGACTTACTTCACTCTGTATAATAGGCTCCAGTTTCAACTACCTCATTAGAACTGACTCAGATGAGTTCTTTTTAATAGCTGAGTAATATTCCATTGTGTATGTGTACCACAACTCTCTTATTCATTCATCTTCCAATGGACATCTAGATTGGTTCCATGTCCTAGCTATTGTAAACAGTGCTGTGATGAACATTGGAGTACATGTGTCTCTTTCAATTCTGGTTTCCTCAGTGTGTATATCCAGCAGTGGGATGGCTGGGTTGTATGGCAGTTCTATTTCCAGGTTTTTAAGAAATCTCCACACTCTTCTCCATAGTGGCTGTACTAGTTTGCATTCCCACCCACAGTGTAAGAGGGTCCCCTTTTCTCCACACCCTCTCCAGCATTTATTGTTTGTAGACTTTTTGAAAGCAGCCATTCTGACTGGTGTGATATGGTACCTCATTGTGGTTTTGATTTGCATTTCTCTGATGAGTGAGGTTGAGCATCTTTCCATGTGTTTGCTAGCCATCTGTATGTCTTCTTTGAAGAAATGTCTGTTTAGTTCTTTGGCCCATTTTTTGATTGGGTCATTTATTTTTCTGGTATTGAGCTGCATGAGCTGCTTGTATATTTTTGAGATTAATTCTTTGTCAGATGCTTCATTAGCTATTATTTTCTCCCATTCTGAAGGCTGCCTTTTCACCTTGCTTATAGTTTCCTTCATTGCACAAAAGCTTTTAAGTTTAATTAGGTCCCATTTGTTTATTTTTGCTGTAATTTATGTCAGAGAGTGTTCTGCCTATGTTTTCCTCTAGGAGTTTTATAGTTTATGGTCTTATATTTAGATGTCTCTCAGTTTTAACAGTGATCAGAGCAATGTAAACAACCCCCAGTGGTTGTAGAAGTCTGAAAAGGCATGTGAAAGGAGTTACTTTCTACCCCAATCATGTCCTATGCCTTTGGCTACAAGGGCTTAAAAAGAAAGTACAGAACTTCACAATGTTATAGCACATTCATCCTCTGATGTGATTCTCCCAAGCACCATATGAGATGAGATTGGACATTGACAATTGAGACTATTAAGGCTTAGAGAAATAAGGTGACTTACCTAAGGTCACCCAGATGGTTAGTAGCTGAGCTGACTGCAGGACCCCATAGTTTCTCCACGTGCCTAACTTCAGGGTCCTAAAAACAAGGTATTGACCAAAAAGTCAAGGCCTCAAAATTCACTGATTTTCTCCAAGGCTATTACATACACATGACACTGTGTGGCTATTGGGATGAAAGTAAAGGAGAACCCCATGATCATTTTTCCTTTGTTATGCCTGCCATTTCTGCAGCTAAGAAGAACATCTTGGGAGAACCATTTTATAACCACTCTGCAAACTGGCTCTTGGCATTTCTAGAAAGAATTATTCACCAAAGAAAACTTTAGCTATTATCATTTATAATTGAGGAAGAAATAGAGATTCTAATCACCACCATGTGGCATGTTCACAGATTGTGTGGGGGCCTTTGGGAAAAGCATACCTGCTAAGCCTTGATAGAGCAGTAAACAGAAAGCTCAAACTGTGCTCTACAATCTCTCTGTGGGATATGACCTGTAATCTTCATTATAAAAAGAGAAAACATTGTTTTTTTTCTGCCTTTCAGTAGGTAATTCACTCTTAGTCAAAGATATTGTGGATAAAAATGTCCTGTACTTTTGAAATTCACAATCTGCTGGACAATAGTCTCACAGTGTTATGAACATCAGAGTGAGAACAAGAAGTCCTTGTGCCTCCCTCTACTGCCCTCTCCTCTCCCCTCCTCTCCCTCCCTGAAAAGCACCTCCCTGCTTTCTCCACCTGTCCTTCCCTCTGCCTTCAGCTCCCAGGGCCGCTTTTGTGTTAACTCCCATTGCCTTCACAAATAATTTGTCACTCACAAATAATGACTAGTGTCACAGATGAAACCTTAGGCCCTTTGATCTGCTGAACTCCCACTTGAAAAATGTGGTGATTTAAAAAATCCTCCTGTCTGCTAAATTTTCACCAAGGGAATAAGATGCAAAATCATGTTCTTTCTCACAGAAATGTTACTAGCCTGTGGGTGTCAACAGAGGAAGTCTGCTGCATCCCACAGTGACTGGAGTGCACACCTCCCTCCTCGTGAGCAAAGAACAAGCTGCCCAGCAAATCCTCACCCACCAGAACTGTATAGTTGCCTCCCCCTATTTGTTTGGTGGGTTTTTATTTGGGGGCATTTGTGCTGGAGCTGTGGGTAAAAGAAAACAAGTTGAGTTAGCTACCATCTTTCACCACAGAGTGAACCTGACTCAGAGAAATTAGCAAGTCTGAGGTAGTCTCAACCCCTCAAACACAAATGCCAGCCTAACGCCAAGTCAGGTTATTGGTGTTCACCAAAGTGGTGGTTGTACAAAGAACAATGATTATTAGCAGCTTGTCGGTCAAAACACTCACCTAAGGGGGCGGTGAAACTCATCCAAACGTGCTTTATCTTCACACAGATTTATCCTGAATAGGTGTCCTATGTCAACTTTGAATTTTTCAAGATTAACTTTTGGTTTACTCAAAGATAACTTTTAAAGTCCCTGTACTTTCTAGTATTACATCTTGATATTCATAACTTATTAATCAAGTTGGCCCAATTCAACATCATTTTTAAGATGTGCCTTCACAAAATTAATTAAATGCCTAAATAGTTTAAAACTGACTTTGTAGATTTAGTTTATTCTACTTTTAATTTTTTTGCTATCCGTTATTGAGACCTTCCATTTGGACTCTCAAGTCACTATATTTTATGCCGAATTCATCAGAATCTTTTGAAGCAGAATAGAATTATGTTGTAAACTTTTGTACCTTATTGCTGGATTTGAGTGGAGCAAATTCTGTCATATCTTCTTTGGCCGAAGGGCATAACTCACACATTTTTAAATAGCCTCTCTTAGGAATTCTACACGGCTCTCCTGGTTTTTGTTTGATCTGTAGTCTTTTAGGCTCTTGGCTTGACCACCCTCCACCCACACCCACGCATCATTGGCTAACAGCATCCACACCAATGCCTTGTCTTGTCCCTAAGTTTTTGACCCTCCTTTAGTATTAGTTTGCTCAGTCATGTCTGACTCTTTGTGACCCCATGGACTGTAGCCTGCCAGGTTCCTCTGTCCATGGATTTTCCAGGCAAGAATACTGGAGTGGGTTGCCATTTCCTTCTCCAGGGGATCTTCCTGACCAAGGGATTGAAACCCAGGTCACCCACATTGACTGGTAGATTCTTCACTGTATGAGCACAAGCGCGTTATGCTAACACCCCTTCCTAGACCAAGTTCCTGTTGCTGGGGATCCCGACCTCTTGCATGTTGCTCTTCTTTCCCTTTCTTTATTGCCTCTCACTGTCTTTACCCACCCATCAAGTCTCATTCAGATCCCACACTGCCTTCACACAGTCCAGGGTGATCTTCTCTCTTCCCAACATGTGCCAAACCATTGCTGATTACTATTCAATTTATATTACCTTGCCACCTCATATTATTGCTAGATAATTTTTCCCTGCTTTTTTTTTTCCCTGTATTTTTCTTACCTAGTTTAGAAAACTTTAGAAGGGTTACAAGCTGTGTTTCAGTCATTTATATCTCGGCTTCTGGCCTAGCATTGGTACCTTGGGCATTGACGACAGGCTGAGTAAGACAAGAGGGCATGTGTAAATTCTGCTCCTGCCCAACTATGTATGATGGTCAAGGACACTAAGCCAATGTATTAATTTTAAACAAACCCATGGCACTTGAGACCATTGGGACAACATTTTTATCAGGGGATAGCATGTCACTCTGCTTCTCAGATTTCGGGATGCTGATTTACTGACTTCAGCCAGCTAGTAAATTCCAGACAGCGTATTGGTACTGATTTTCCATCTGAAATCACAATCGCCTGTACGTTGTTGCAACACTTCTGTCTGAAACTCTCCTCCTGTGTGCTTTACTCCTATGGGAAGGAAAGAAAATGCTGAATAAATATTTCAGCATGCCACCACTTATGGACAATGAGTATGTGTGGAGAGGCACGGAAATGAGAGAAGCAGCTCACAATTATAGGTTTAGTTTTGTCAGGGACACTAATGGGACAAACAGGACCATATTTTTTATCAAAACTAAGTTTGCTGTCCTAAGAAATATGCAGTAGGAAGAGCAAAAGAGTATTCAATAGTTCCGTCCTACCTGAGGAAGAAAATAGAGAAAAAACATTCTCACGAAACAAATGAACCACAATGTACAACAAATTCCCCAGAATGAGATGTCTCTGATTTACTGCAGGAAAAGAGTGGGGTCTCTCATTTCAACTATGGGTCTGGCGGGCGTGGTTTTATTTGAAAGCAGTTGCCCTATCCCCACCCAGCCTCAAAAGAATGACTCATGCACCTGCCCCCAGGGCCAAATGTTTTATACAAATTTATTTCTACATCACCATGGCAACAGTCAAATATATGCTCTCCACTTTGGGGGTGGGTTAGACTGAATAATACTGCCATTTTTTTTTTTTTTGGGTATCTGATTTGACTAGTTATAGATTATGAAATAATAATCACAGGAAAGAGGCCATTTGGTACAAGAGAGCTGTCCACCATAGCATGAAGCAGAAGCAAAAAAGAAAAGAAGGAGACCAAAACAACACATTTTTTTTGGTTTACCAAAAATAAATAGATAATAATTCTTTTAACTTTGTTTAACAAATCGTATGTCTACTCCTGTGAAATTAGCCACACATAACACTGAACCACCTAAGGAAGATGGGAAAATAGAGATAATGATAGTTACTGAGGTTTTACTATGAGGTGCCCTAATCCTCACAGCTTCACTTATTTTTATTCCTGTTTTACAGATGCAGAATCTGAGACATCGGAGATGAGATTAACGGTTATTCAACAGGTAAGTTACAGAGCAAGGATCTCATACTCTGGAAGTCTGATCCAAGGGACCCACGTCAACAAAACACTACAATCTGATGACCAAAGGTTAATGAGGAGAGAGGAAGATCCTCAGTGTCATCTGGTTGTGTTAATTTGTTGGTTTTTATGCCAACTAAAGTCAGATTATATCAAGGCTTTGAAGACTAAAATAGGGTGGATTTCTAATTTGTCAGTAGTTAAATGATAAACAAGCAAAAAAACTGAGGAAGTGGTAGAGTTAGTAGAGTAGAGGGTCCCAGCTGGTAGGATGGGACATATTCCACTCACAGATGCATGGAGAAAGTTTCTGTTTGCTGCCAATCAACCTAAATTCTCCTTATGCTCCCTCCTTATGCTCGGTGTTACGTTCCACAGCAAGGACTCACCCATTTTGACCAGGCATCTTACAAACTCATAGCTCTCTCTATCTCACAAGGGGAACTTCTGCTGGGGACGGATCGGGACCAACTCCACCGCCATGAATGGAAACACAAACCACCAGAACTTATCCTACCAACAGAGAGCCATCAGGGACCACCCATGACACCATAATGCACGCTGAAGTAACGTCTCATTTGCCGGACACCCCACTCGCTGCTTGATATTGCTGGACTCAGAAAGGGCTAATAGCTTGGGTCAGAGCCATTATTTGAGAAGATTAAAAAGGGAGACAATGACCACATTCATTTAATGCTCACAACTAAGAGATTCTGGTTGGACATAAATTCAAATGCAAATGAGGATCTAAATGGCAATCACTTATTTTTAGGCATTGATAATAATTTAAGCATTTTGTCAATTGTTGTACTCAGCAGGTTTTTTAGGACCTAGTCAGGTCGTTAAAGGTAACATTGAAGTCAGTAACTATGGGGCTTAATGCTTTATGCTGGGTTCATAATGCAAAATGGCTATCCACAGAAAGGCAGGGGCACTATCCTATTACTGTGAGAACCTGTCATGGAGAGGCTCAGCAACCTGTGATGTCAGGAAATTATCTCATCATCACAGTGCACACCCTACAGACTGGACTGTCCAAGCTCATTACCCACCTCTGCGCTGACTGCCTCTGGGATCGGTAAGTTACTTTATTCTCTGTCCCTCAGTTTCAATTACTCAAAATAGGGATAGTAATAGCTCCTACCTTGTAATGATGGTTCTGAGGATCAAGGACACTAAACTGACACGGGTGCTTCCTGGACACCCTGCCACATGTTTCAAATCTTAGTTTTTTGAACTTTGTCATTCAGTTGAGCATAATTTATTTCCATCTAAGCTCAGTCTGACCCCTGAATATGCTTTTGTTTGGAAAGTCAGTTTATCTGCTAAAACTGGGAGTTTGTGCTATGGGCTCAGTCATTCAGTTGTGTTCCAGCTCTTTGCTCTTCTTGGGACGGTAGCCTGGGGAGGGATTCTCTGTCCATGGGATTTTCCAGGCAAGAATACTGGAGTGGGTTGCTATTTCCTTCTCCAGGGGATCTTCCCAACTCAGGGATTGAACCCGCGTCTCCTGCATCTTCTGCATTGGCAGGCAGATTCTTACATTGTGACACCTGTGAAGCCTATGAACTGAGGGAGGACACTGTATAAAAAAGTTTGTCTTTCAAATTTTATCAATTTGTCTTCTTTTGCTCATGTCAGTTTTTCTAAAAGTATTTCAGCCAAAGGGGCCTCCCAGATATCGTGAGCCCTAACGGGCAATGCAAGAGATGTAAGGAGATGTGGATTTTGATCCCTGGATTGGGAAGATTCCCTGGAGAAGAAAATGGCAACCCACTCCAGTATTCTTGCCTGGGAAAATCCCATGGACAGAGGAACCTGGCAGGCTACAGTCCATGGGGTCACAAAGAGTCAGACACAGCTGAGCACACACATAATACATTAACAGTGCAACAGTCAAGCTCAGTTTCTTTTTAAAATCCTGTTAATTAGGATCATAGTCCCAACCAAGCACCTGGATCAAGTTCAAAGGGCAGGGAGCAGGGCACAGCAGAGGGGTCAAAACGAATTTCATAAAAAACAAACCATAAAGTTTCGTTGCTGTTGAATCCACTCTAATGCTTGCATGGCCAGCTCTATACGGAATGGGACCCAATCCCATTTGTTAACTAACAATACACTTAGTGAGAGGGGTGCAAGCTGCCTTCAACATTCCCACTTTTCTTCCAGAATTCCTACAAAGAATGGATTCTAATGATTAACGGTTCTGGGGGACTGTGTGGGAGGGAGCATGTGTACCTGCCTGCAGTTTCATTTATCAATAGCATAAAGATTTGTTTCTACTTAGTGGCATATTTACTTATTTTACTTGCAGGGCCACGTTGCGAGGTACTCATGAGGACAGTGACTGGGGCCAATCATATGTCCCCCCAATTGGCTCCTTGCTTGACTGCCACTTCTCTCCAATTTCCCACTCTTTGGCAAAGTGGCAAATTATTAACACATTAAGAATGTTGCTATCATTATGCTTTAAGGGTATTTTGAGAATTTCTTATATTCCATTCTCCCTTCCCACCAAGATCAATGAGGCATCCTGGAATATTTCGAAATTAGGTTTTGTCTAGATGTATTAGAAAAGGGAAAAGGCAGGCCACAGAAATGCTATTTGACCAGAGCCATTCTCCTGATTTTAGGAAAGTCTTCCTTTTGAATTTTCAGCTAAATACCCAATGTAACAGGCATGTCTATTCCACTAGCTTGAAATGTTTCTTGAAGAATGGCCTAAAATGCTAAAACTAGTGGATTATGTGATGATCCAGTTCAGTTACAGGAGTTCTTGGGTGATGGGACTTCTAGTAACTTTGCTTTTTACTGGGCTTTGCTTCCCAGCTCCTATAACACTGGAAGAGGCTGGAACACAATGATGTTACTGTTTCTAGGTACGGGTGATGGTTAGATGTTCTGCATTCCAGTCGTGGCTAGACTCAAATGCCTTGGAGCTGGTTAGATGACAAGGCCAGAGTCCCTAGGGTACATCAACAAATCAGTCTATGCATTTATTGTGCTGTGTAGGAAAGGCAGGAGATTTTTAGAATTCCCACATTTTCCACAAGAAGCCAGAAATTCAGGAGTGTTTGTACAATATATCCTGATTTTTAATGTTGGCAAATTACTAAAATGTTTTTCAAAGGACAGCATGGCATGAACAAGAGGTAAATTCACAATCTCTGACCATAGAAGACAACCTGGAACATTTGCACTTGACCTCTTGAAAGGTTGGTGACCTTGGAGCAATAATGAATATTATTTTAGTTGTCCCATGTTATATTTGTATGGTACCTAAAAGGCCTTGGCTATTGTTACATCCATTATCTATTTCATCCTACAATATCACTGATTTAAGGACTAGTACTATTTCAGTCCCCAGATGAGAAAACTAGTCTCAAAGAGTCTGAGTTTAACTTACCCAAGATCCCAAAGCAAGTCCCACCTTGGGGATCTGTCACGGGGCAAGTCATGCCCCTCCTCAGCATGAGGCTTACTGCTCCTTGCACCTAAGTCCTGGAATTCCACTGAGCCACTTCAGACTAGGAGTATTACTACATTCAAATCCCATGTGGGTAGGATGTTGACCACTCCAGATACAAAATTTTATTTTAAGTCTTTCTTCCTTTAGTTGAAAGAGTGTTACAGTTTTGTGTGTTTACTGTTTTGCCAACAAATATCTATAAATCTAGTCAGTCAAAAAGCTACTGTTGAAGCAAATTGGCATGCTATGCATTCAAATGTCTGAAACTTGGCAAAATTTTGGCATACAGAGTGCTATGAGAAGCTGCCAACACTAGTGGCAGGAATAAGAGAAAGGTAAAGCATGGAGCACTACTGGATTTTTGTTTTACCATGACAGTTACGTGAGAACTGAGGACTGGTAAAGGGGGTGGAAAATTCTGTGTGGAATTTTACCAGAAGCCAAGGTCCATTTTTTTTTTAATTACTTATAACAGTAAATAGTTACCAAGGCAACTGTCACCAAGTTACTACATCCGTGGTGGAAATTACAATACACACACACACACACACACACACACATCTCTTTCAATGAAAGGCCCCTGATTCATTTCTCCAATCCTTTTCTATCATCATCACAGTATCTGCAGCAGCTTTGATATCATCATTTCTTCAGTGAACATAGGATTTGAAAAAGTGTGTGTACTGTGTGTATGTGTGTGTGTGTGTGAGAGAGAGAGAGAGAAATGGATGCGAGCCAGTTAGAAAAGGGAGTCAAATATTTTGATCAATTACTGCAGCGCAGGCTTAGTCACATTAGTTTAGGACTGCTGATATTATTTTAATAGGATCACTATTAGATGGGGGGAAAGTGATTAAAGGACTGAGCAGCCCTCTGCCATAAAGCAGTGGGGGTGCAATGGTTACTCACGAAGGGATCTAGCACCAGACTGCCAGATTTGATTCGAATTTTTTAATTACTAGCTAGGTTTCCTTTTCTTTTTTCTTCTTCCTTTCTTTTTTTTTTTTTTTTTGCCTTTCTGGTCATGCCACGAGGCTTATGGGATCTTAGTCTCCGACCAGGGATTTTACCAGGGCCTCATGCAGTGAAAGCATGGGGTCCTAAAAACTCTAGGCCCACGATAGGAATTCCCTAGCTAGGTTTTCTGCATGCATTGCTCTTTTAAACTGATAAGTTTTTAGTTCCCTATTATTAAATTGGGAGTAATAGTAGACTCTACATCATAGGGTTGTTGTGAGGATTTAAACAAGTTCTAAATAGATTAAAAAAATTATATTGAACAGTGGATGGTCACATAATTAGAACTCAACCAATATCAACTTTAATGCTATCATCTCTCATATGAAAACATGGTAACTCAAAATGCTGAACCATTGGTGTTTATCATCAAGGATGGGACGTCACCACTAGTCTGGAAATTCAAAAGTGATGATGTTTCTGTTTTTGTTAGGGGTTTTGGCTTGGTTTGTCCAATGATTGGAAAGCACTGCCAACACTCAGTGGGTTAGTTTTAGGGTTGAGGTTATGATACTAGATGTTCTACAATTAACTGGGTCTGCACAAATGGTGAACTGCCTCACATTCATACACAGCTTTATGTATTCCCGTCTTCATGTAGGTAAAAAAAAAGAAAAAAAAACTTTGTATTATCTGAAAATGAAGCCTTAATTCCATTTTACATATAAATGCAAAATATTTTTTTTGCACAGCTTAAATATTACTAAATTTCCAGGACACAACTATCATGTAAACCAAGTGAAGTTCAAACTTCTTGTTGCCTCAGAACCTTCCCTAAGAAAATAGTGTTCAGACCCTTCCGAAGAATAGTTCTCATTTTGCAAAATTAGATGACCAACAACAATTTGAGGCAATCAGCCTACCTGTGTCAGCCAGTATCAGTAGCTATCAGAATCACAGGGGATCCTATGTGTACTTAGGAGGATTACCCAGCTCCATCGTGGTGATTCTCCAAGGAGCTACTTCTGAGCAATTACCTATTGGATTGATTCAGCAGGGTTTTTTTTTTATCAATTTTTTGTTTTTTTAGTGTCCTTATTATAAATTAGTGTGTCCTTTTATATCTCTTCGATATGACTATTTGGAATATCAGATTCTTTTTTTTAGGTTATGCATATAAGATGTTATGCATGCATGCATGCTAAGTCATTTCAGTCGTGTCCAACTCTTTGTGACCCCATGGACTGTAGCTGACCAGGCTCCTCTGTCCATGGGATCTCCAGGCAAGAATACTGGAGTGGGTTGCTATGCCCTCCTCCAGGGGATCTTTCTGACCCAGGGATCAAACCCGCATCTCTTGTGTCTCCTGCATTGTTAGGCAAGTCTTTACCACTAGTGCCACCTGAGAAGCCCCTAGATGTTATATTATCTAATGAATTTTGTTTCGTTGGTGAAAGTAAAGGGAGTAAAAGTATTTGTTATGAAAGGTGGATGTTGGTCCATAAGTGATGGAAGAAACAGTGGAGATGACAGAAGATAGAATCACTAAACTTGAGGACAGATCAATTGAATTTATTCAGATTTTTTCAAACACACATCTGACAAAGGGCTTGTATCTAGAATCAAAGAAAACGTTCAAAATGCAACAGTAAACAAACAATCCAATCAGAATATAGGCAAAAGACATAAACAGGCATTTAGCCAAAGAGGATACTTAGATGGAAAATTAAACACATGAAAAGATATCCAATATCATTACCCATTAGAGAAATGCAAATTAAAACCACAATGAGATATTACTGCTGCTGCTGCTAAGGCGTTTCAGTTGTGTCCGATGCTGTGCGACACCATAGACAGCAGCCCACCAGGCTCCCCCATCCCTGAGAATCTCCAGGTAAGAACACTGGAGTGGGTTGCCATTTCCTTCTCCAGTGCATGAAAGGTGAAAGTGAAGTCGCTCAGTCGTGTCTGACTCTTAGTGACCCCATGGACTGCAGCCTACCAGGCTCCTCTGTCCATGGGATTTTCCAGGTAAGAGTACTGGAGTTGGGTGCCATTGCCTTCTCTGGAGATATTATTACACACCTATTAGAAGAACTAAAATAAAAAAATATTGATAACCTCAAAATGGTAAATGTACAACTATCTCAAAATTTGAAGTTATGGAGAGGAAAGATGGTGACCATGGTACATACAAATAGAATGAATTATAGGAACATTTCTCCAAGGCAAGAGCAAATCCTGTGACAGTAGGAAAACTGCTTTTCCTGTGCAGTATATTGTAAAAGGAGGGGAAAAAATTGACCAAATATAGAAAGCTTTTGACAAACCTAACCAGTGTATTAAAAAGCAAGATGCTCAACATCACTCATTATTAGAGAAGTACAAATCAAAACCACAATGAGGTACCATTACACACCAGTCAGAATGGCTGCTATCCAAAAGTCTACAAGCAATAAATGCTGGAGAGGGTGTGGAGAAAAGGGAACCCTCTTACACTGTTGGTGGGAATGCAAACTAGTACAGCCACTATGGAGAACAATGTGGAGATTCCTTAAAAAACTGGGAATAGAACTGCCATATGACCCAGCAATCCCACTGCTAGGCATACACACCGAGGAAACCAGAATTGAAAGGGATGCGTGTACCCCAATGTTCATCGCAGCACTGTTTACAATATCCAGGACATGGAAGCAACCTAGATGTCCATCAGCAGACGAATGGATAAGGAAGCTGTGGTACATATACACAATGGAATATTACTCAGCCATTAAAAAAATACATTTGAATCGGTTCTATTGAGATGGATGAAACTGGAGCCCATTATACAGAGTGAAGTGAGCCAGAAAGAAAAGCACCAATACAGTATACTAATGCATGTATATGGAATTTGAAAGATGGTAATGGTAACCCTATATGTGAGACAGAATAAGAGACACAGATGCATAGAACAGTCCTGTGGACTCTGAGGGAGAAGGTGAGGGTGGGACGTTCTGGGACAATAACATTGAAACATGTATATTGTCATATGTGAAGGGGAACACCATTCCATGTTCTATGCATGGGATGGATGCTCAGGGATGGAGCGTTGGGATGACCCAGAGGGATGGGATGGGGAGGGAGGTGGGAGGAGGGTTCGGGAGGGGGAGCACATGTGAACCCATGGCTGATTCATGTCAATATATGGCAAAAACTACTACAATATTGTAAAGTAATTAGCCCCCAACTAAAATAAATAAATTTATTTTTAAAAAAAGACAAAAAAATAAAAATAAAAACTAAAAAGCAGAGATATCACTTTTGTGACAAAGATGCATATAGTCAAAGCTATGGTTTTTCCAGTAGTCATGTATGGGTGTGAGAGCTGGACAATAAAAAAGGCTGAAAGCCGAAGAATTGATGCCTGAAGAAGACTCTTGAGAGTCCCTTGGACAGCAAGGGGATCAAACCAGTCAATTCTAAAGGAAATCAAACCTGAATATTCATTGGAAGGACCGATACTGAAGCTGGAGCTCCAATATTGATGGTCAAACCTGATATGAAGAGCTGACTCATTGGAAAAGACCCTGATGCTGGGAAAGATTGAGGGCAGAAGGAAGAGACAGTAGAGTATGAGATGTTTGGATGGCATCACTGACTCGATGGACGTGAGTTTGAGCAAATTCTGGGAGATGATGAAGGACAGGAAAGCCTGGCATGCTGCAGTCCATGGGGTCATAAAGAGTCAGACCCGACTTACTGACGGAACAACAAGAAAGCTTTTGCTCATAGAGAGTTGACTTGCATCACTGTGGGCACATGATGGCCTTGATGATAGTTAAAGCCAGGGTTTGGTTTTAGAAATTGGAGATTCACCTCAGGAAACTTTTGCCTCCAGCCTTAAGTAGTTCCATAGACTCAGGGCCTGTTCCAATCTGCACAGTATTGAAGGGACTATTGAGGATAGTGTGAGTGTAGACATATGGATGCTAAGGATCTCCATACATCTCTTGTGGAGCCCACCAAGAATGAGGTTACCAACCTCAGTGGGTGTTTCATGTCAATGAAACATGGGAAAGAGCTGCCTGAGAGAATAAATTCCAACAGGTTTTTAAAAAGTGACCAAATTTATAGGTCAGAAGGACTACATCACAATCCAATTGATGGAAATGCTTTCAGGAACTTCAAACATAAACCTATGTGGTTTACTCAGTTTAGACCAACACACAATTGTCCATAGGAGCAGTCTCCTAACTCCTTGCTCACTCATAAGGAGAGCACTTTTTCTGCTTCATAGACATAGAGACGTGATCCTCTACAAGATTTGCTTCTAAATTGAAGCAAACCACAAACTGTCAATCTTTACAATCCTCAAATTCTCCAACTTTAGTTTAGTACTCAAGGGAGTCAATTGGCTGTGGAGAGAGAAAGCAAGAGCCTTTCTGGAGGGGGTGGGTGGGGGCAGAAGCTCAGACAACAGAGCTTTCCAGAATGAGAAACCATAGTTGGAACATGGTTTGGGCTCAATCCAGGCCTCTACTGATGTGGGGCTGAAGAAACAGAAAACCCCGAATTCCTGACATAGTAGCCACCTTTGCTCTCAAGCCACTAGTGAATGTTCTCCAACTCTGTGGCATAGTTATCCTAGACATCACTGAAAAAAGAGAAGTCTACAAACATTTTGTTGGGCTGAAAAGAAAGGGTTTTTGGCAATGGGAGACTTGGCCCTTGGAAGAAAAAAATGCATTGAACCTTTCTCTGTCATCTCACAGGAACTCTGAGGGGAATTTTGGAGTCATGCTTGATATTAGGAGATAAAAAGAGGACAAAACCTTTCTCCACCCCAATCTGGTGGTGGAGGCCTCCTCAGTGCCAAATGACACAAAAACTCTCTTCCTTGACTTTAAAAATATGCTCTCCCACTGAGATGAGATTCAATCTGTGCAGTTAGGTAACATATTTCTTTTAGAACTTGTGGAAATGGCTGTGATGTCACTGATAATAACTGTGTAGGGCAGTGTTTTATAAAGACACTTTGAGGAAAAAATGTCCAGTGCCAAATAAGTTTGTGAAATGTTGCATCATCTACTTTTTAAACAGAAATTGAAGTCTGGGAGAGGTGCTTTGTTAAGAATCCTGGCTAACTTTGTTTAACTTGGCTTGTCCAAACCTTGTTGATCACACAACTCTGTCAAGGTATATACATTTCAAAAAATTAAAAATCATGACTATCATACAAACATAGTATGCATGTAAAAGTCTATTTTAACACAAAGATTTATTTAACTTGTTAATGAAGGTATGTATTAATGCTAGCTCAAAGAAGGATCTGAGAGACTAGTATATACTGTCACTGAAAGGAAGAATGCTGAAATAAGATTGCTAAATTGCTGAAATATAAAACAGGTGAATGTCTTACAAGAGAATAAAACTATTAAAATTGTCTTTTTCATGAGACAGCAATTATTTGTATTTCTACTAACAGAAATCATTGGCAACTTCTACAAGATAATTTGAAACTGTGGAGAATCTTCACCTTAATAAATAGTAAATCAGGCAATGGTATGTTACTTTATTTTTTTATTTTTAAAAAAATTTTATTAAAGAAAAAAAATCCTTCTTTTTAAAATACTCTTCTTCTCGCTCTTTTTCAAACCGTTGTGTCCAGTGCTGACTTTCACTAGTATGAAATGCCACCCAGAAGCAGATCGTCTACCAATGGTTTAGCACCACGTTCCCCACGAATGTGTGGTGCGTGACCCGCGAGGGGGCGGTCGCCTTTCAGCCCGTGCACCATGTCTCACAAAGAAGGGCACTCTGCACCCGGTCCCAACGCATGGCAGGGCGCAGGTATGTTACTATAGAGCAATGATTCTCAAAGTGTGCTCCCCAAACCAACAGCACCAGCATCACTGGGATCCTGTTAGACATACAATTACTTAAGCCGCACTCAAGACCTACCGAATCAGAAACTCTGGGATAAGATGCAGCATTCTGGGTTTAAAAGCCCTCGAGGGCATTCTGATGTTTAATGAAAGTTTGAGAACCACTGACCTAAAGAATTAGTAATTAGCCTCTAATTAAAATAAATAATTTAAAAAAGAATTGATCTTCAGGCAATAAGTATATTGCCAATATCCCAGTATGACTTTGCAAAGATATGTAGTCATCCTTTTGTCTATTTCTAAATTTTGAATAAATTTTCTTAGCCTGTTTTTCAGTGTCACACTTTGCAAGGGAGTCTTCAGAACATAGATTTTAATATCCCAGCCTCTGTAGCACAGGACAGGACATGAGATCAGTGTTCTTCATCCTGCAGGTCATAGCACATTAGTGGATTGTAAAATTAGTTTAAGGACTTATGATTCATATTTTTTAATGAAATGGAATGAGATGGTACAGATTAGAAAACATCACAGTGTATATTAAGGGTTACTATTGTTTCATGGAAACTTGGTTGCAGTCATATAAATGGAGAGAATGTAATATGGATGGTAGTGGGATACTGTTTTAAGTGCATTTATCACTACAGGTTCCAATCCAAAAAAATTTAAATTATAGTAGCACAATGGTTCTCAAACTTTAGCCTGCATGAGAATACACACACACACACACGTGTGTGTGTGTGTCTGTGTGTCTGTGTGTCTGTGTGTAGGGAGAGAGATCTCGCTATTTAGTTAGACCAAAATAAAGTAGTGAATATTTGGGTACTATTTTAGATTTATTATAGATTAATTTAAGAAAATTATTTCGTACTTCCAATCTGGTCAGAATTTGATTAATTGCCCAATACAATTTCACTTCTTTTGGGAAAATAAAGTGATGCTGCTCTTTACTTAGGATGAAGAAAGAAATACTGGTAACTTGATGCTAGCAAGACATTACAAACACAAAAAGCCAAATGTGACATTTCTGCCATAAATCTGACTACTGTGAGGCACACAGACTGATCACAAAGTAAAGCTAACAAATCTCTTCCAAGACCCAGAGCTTGGGAAATACTGTATACCATACCCCTCTTGGTGAGTCATCATACATACTGGCACCCTAAAGGCTCCAAGAAGTCATGGAGCAAAGAAATATGTTCAGTTCTGCTTAAGGCAGCATTTCCTATCCTTTTAAGTCTATGAGAACTTTATTATCATTTACGTTCATTCATAATAACTGTTCTCTGTGAAAACAATGCAAATTACAGTACACTTTGGATTATGCAAGTTTAGGAAAATGATCTCCAAACTTTTAAATAATATATCTGCAAGCAGTATTATACTTATATACTATTTATATTTTACATACATTGTACAACCACTGTGTGCTTAAGTATTATATACACTGTGTAACATACATGAAAGAGAAATTTAAGAAGATCGAATAAAAATAATATTTTCAAAATTTTCTATTTTTAGAAAATATATTTTCTATAGAAAAAATAATATTTTATTTATTCATGGTATACAAATTCTATATTAATATCAGGCAAAGTAGATTTAAAGGCAAGCAAAATTACTAGGGATTAAAAAGTGACTTTACATAATGTAAAAGGGACAATTCACTAAAAGACATAAGAGTTCTAAATGTTTATGCACCAAACAGTGCTTCAAACTACATGAAGCAAAAATCTGATAGAACTGAAAGAGGAAATGGATAAATTCACAATACAGATGAAAAAATTCACTCCTCTCTTAGTACTTGATGAAACAAGTATAAGAAATTCAGCAAGGATATAAAAGAACCGAACAAAACTATCAATCACCTGGATCTAATTGATATTTATTTACAGAAAAATTCACTTAACAGCAAAGTGCTCATTTTTTTAAGTGCACATAGAATGTTCACTAATATAGACTATATCCTGGGTATTAAAATAAACCTTAGAAGAATTGAAATGATCCAAAGTATGTTCTTTGACAATAATGGGATTAAGCTAGAGATTAATTACAGAACGACATCTCAAAAATCCCCAAACTCTTAAAAATCAACACACTTGCGCATAATCCGTGGGTCAAAGAGGAAGTCCCAAGAGAGACTAGAAAATATTTTGAACTGAACAAAAAATGAAAATACAATATAACAAAATTTGTGAGATGCAGCTAAAATGGTCCATACAGCAGTTAAAAGGCAATTGGCCAACTGGATTAAAAAAACAAGACCGACCTATGTGTTGTCCACAGTTATCTGTAATGAGGGAGAAATGTAAACATTAAATTCTTCTATCATTAAAGAAGAGTGTCAAATAAATAACCTAAGTTTCCACGTTAAGAAACTGGAAAGAAAAAGAACAAAAATAAGTTCAATAGCCCTTTTTCACATTTTGCTTTGGGATAGCCAATGAACTTGTGTGTGGTAGAAAAGATTTTCAAGATCACTCACTGTAGCTTCTACTTGGCAAGAAAACATAACAGTCAAATCTGCTTAACTAGTCTCATGGTAACTTCAATACCCTGGAATAGAACGAACAAATGGTGAAGGGACCTCAGTCAATCTGTCTGCATTATGGGATCCCACTTTTCTGTCAGGAAATCATGGACACTGAGCCTGACACAAAATAGCTTTATATGCAGAGTGAGGCCATCAGTGTCAGTCTGAATATCAACTGTTAATAAAGCTTAATTTCTTTCTTATTTTTTGAAGGAAAAGTTCTAATATTTTTTTTCCCCTATACCTCAGTGGATCATCTTACGTACCTCTACTCAGATACTCAGAAATATCTAGGCTAGAGAATAAAGGGGCAAAAAGACCCAGTCATGAAGCAATTTTATCTCTGAGATGATTCTGTGGAATTCACCCAAAACAGACAGAATATGCTAGGCATAAAGTGAAGTTATAGGAAAGGTAGCTATTTCTGGGGATGAAATAATCCTTTGGAGAACACACTGCATTTTGCTAAGCTGTCAACCAATAGATTTCTGTGTCTTCTTGTATGTTGTGCTGTGACTGTCTTCTAAATACCACATTCCACTGTCAGTTTGATATTTAAAACCAGCTGGCCTCACTCCATCACCATCCATTATGTTGCATTGTTTTACAAGAAATGTGACTTCTCTGGCAGCAGACATGTTGATCCCAAAGAAAATATTTTTCACATTTTCCCATGTGGATTTTTAAAATATATTTATACTAGACACAGAAGGTGTAACCTTGAAACAACTGAACTTATTCAAACAGTTAATGGATTTATACATGCTGCTCCATTTTATCAAGATGAATTCATTTGAAAGATTTTTTAAATAAAGTTTAAAATCCCATCTTTGTCATCTCAGAAGCTTGCAGGGGAGTTGGCTCATGATGCTTTCTCATTTGGGATCATATTCTGTTGCTAAGAGACTTGCATAAGCTTAGGGATGACTTAAGATCATTGGTAGAAAATATACTTAGAAGCTAATCTATGAGTGGCTATTTTTATATAAAGAATCTTGGTCATTTTTATATAAAGAATCTTACTTTCAAAGAGAAGATATGTTCCTTTTCTTTTGAGAACAGTGGGAGCTCAAGCCTGAAATTTAAGCATAATCCATCAGTATCATGGTCAATTTGATTCAGCATTCAGGGTGACATTGACCCTGTTAGAGCCTGAATTTTCCTTCTACATCCCAAATATTTTTCCTAATATAGAATGAATTTAAAAAGTTCAAATGCTTAACTATTGCTCATTTTTACACCAGGTGGCGCTAGTGGTAAAGAACCAGCTACCAATGCAGAAGGTGCTGGAGACGTGGGTTCGGTCCCTGGGTAAGGAAGATCACCTGGCGAAGGGCATGGCAACCCACTCCAGTATCCTTGTCTGGAGAAACCCATGGGCAGAGGAGCCTGGCAGGCTACAGTCCATATGGTCTCAGAGAGTCAGACATGACTGAAGTGACTTAGCATGTACACACAAGTATATTAGTTATCTATCGCTGCATAATAAATCACCACATATATTTGTGGCTTAAAACAACACACATTTATTATTTCATAGCTTATCTAGATTAGAAATCTGAGCTTAGTTTAGCTGGGTCCTCTGCCTTAGAGTGCCCTGTGCATGCTAAGTTGCTTCAATCGTGTCCAACTCTGTGTGACCCCATGAACAGTATCCCACTGGGCTCCATTGTCCATAGGATTCTCCAGGCAAGAATACTGGAGTGGGTTGCCATGCCCTTATCCAAGGGATCTTTCTGACTCAGGGATCAAACCCAGGTCTCTTACGTCTCTTGCATTGGCAGGAGGGTTCTTTGCCACTAGCGCCACAGAGTGTCCTATGGGGCGGCAATCAAGATGTCAGCTAGGGCTAGAGTCTCATCTCAGTACTCAGGGAGGGAAGGATCCACTTCCAAGTTCACTATATCATTATGGACAGAATTCAGGTCCTTTTGGGTTGTTGTACTGCAGATGCTCAGAGTTATCCCAACTAAGGATAAGAAAGCTGGGGTATTATTCACTAACTTTCCACTATCACTGGTTGAAGATTGCTTCCAGAAGCATTAACTGTCAGGCACTTTATGCTTAATATATGTGAGAGCTGAGCATGTTCCCCCAACCAAAGTGAAAAAAAAAAGTCCTCTTGCAGAATCATGAGTTTTCACAGTAAGCAGCCTTCAGCATGTAGAGGTGAGTATGGAAGAAATACAGATGGGGCACCAATAGCATTGCTACAATCACAGAAACTAAAGAGCTGCTGAGAGATCCCCCAGATCTTTCCCTGTTTTCATCAAAGGTAGTACCTAAAAACACCCCTAAGGAGACAAGCAGTTCTTATTTCATGTCAAGTTACATCACACATTCCTGATCATGGCAGGCAAGTGGTGAGATAAAACGAAAATTTGAAATGTACAGGAAGCTCTGAAAGGTCCCCAAAGAGCCTATGCCCACTCAAATAAAAGCAATGGTTCTAAGTAGCAACAACTTTAATACTTTACTGATTCTTGGATTGGACAGGCTCCTGGAAGATCATTTGACAGCCTACAAAGTACCCTCGGAAGTAGGGATAGGCCACAGAAGCCCCATGGTATCATGAGAGGTTGGTAAAAGTAACCTAGGAAGTAATAATGGCCTACTTTAGCCCCTCAACAAATCCTAGGAGGCTGGTGCTGGGCCACATCAGCCCCAAAGTACCCTGAGGTTTGGGGGATGGTACCCAAAGGTCCAAGATAAAAGGATATCTGATTTTCAAATTTCAAGACCCCTTTCACAGAACACATGGAGAATGTAATCAGCAACAGTCACATCCTGACAGTCCTGCATTTTTTTCAACCATTTAAATGGAAACTGACCTCAAGTTGTAACTGAACTAAGATTCCTAAACAAAACTGAGCTTTCTCCAAATTTAAAATGAAATCAACAATTGAAGTCATTGGTGAAATGATTAATAGTTCCCCAAAGGCAAAGTCTTACTTTGTTTCCCTTTGTACTTCTAGCCTTGTCTTTGGGATAATAAATAGGTATCAAATAAATAGATAAATGCCTTAGTTTAATTTTCCTTTAGGGCAGAAACTATCAGTAAGCTTGTCTTTGAAATCAAAAGAATGGGATATCTATTTTCAAATTCATATGGGAACCAAAGAGTTGAATGAAGTGAAACATATTTGCTTACTTCAGGAATTCTCAGAGCCTTTAATATGCCAGGCTGCAATGTTAAATCACCAGGTTAGGGAGATAACATATGCAGAATTCCATGAACCTGATTAAACACTAAACTCTTTTTGTATTTCATAAAGCACTTAAAATTCCAAAGAATTTTGAGACACTCTAGCTCTTGAAAGTGAAAGTTAGTCGCTCAGTTGAGTCTGACTCTTTGTGACCCCGTGGACTATAGCCCGCCAGGCTCCTCTGTCCATGGGACTTCCCAGGCAAGAATACTGAAGTGGGTAGACACGTCCTTCTCCAGGGGATCTTCCCAACCTAGGGATCAAACGTGGGTCTCCTGCATTGCAGGCATATTCTTTACCATCTGAGCCACCAGGGGCTCCTCTAGCTCTTAAGGGCTGCTTAATGATTGAAAATCATAAGTATAGCAAAACTGAAATGTTATAGAGGGATTTCAGGGGATGGATGTGGCTTGATTGAAATTTTATATCCATTGATTAGTAACTCCCGTTTCTTCTTCTCCCCAACTCCTGGCAACCACCATTCTACTCTTTGACTTTATGAATTCGACTGTTTTAGATACTCATATAAGTGGCATCATGTTGTAGTTGACTTTCTATGAGTGGTTTATTTCACTTAACCTAATGTCCTCACGGAGAAGGTAATGGCACCCCACTCCGGTACTCTTGCCTGGAAAATCCCATGGATGGAGGAGCCTGGTAGGCTACAGTCCATGGGGTCACTAAGAGTTGGACACGACTAAAGCGACTTAGCAGCAGCAGCAGCAGCAATGTCCTCAAGGTTGTCTCGTATTACAGAATTTCCTTCCCTTTTAAAGCTGAATAGTATTCCATTGTATGTATAGACTACATTTTCTTTATCCACATATCTGTTGATGAGCTTTTAGGTTGTTTCAACTTCTTGACTGTTGTGAATAGTGTTGCAATGAAGATAGGAGAGCTAATATCTCTTTGAAATCCTGATTTCAATTCTTTGGGATAAGCACCCAGAAGTGGGATTGCTGGAGCATATGGTAGTTCTATTTTAAATTTTTGGAGGAATCTGCACAGGTTCCTCCATAGCAGCTACAGCATTTTGCATTCCCACTAACAGTGTGCAAGTGTTTCAATTTATCCACATCCTCACCAACACTTGTTATCTGCTGTTTTTTGATAATAGCCATCTTGACAGGTATGTGGTGATATCTCTTTGTGGTTTAGATTTACGCCTCCCCAACGATTAGTGACTGCTCTTGCTGTTCAGTCGATAAGTCCTGTCTGACTCTTTGTGACCTCATAGATTGCAGCACTCCAGGTTCTTCTGTCCTCCACACTCTCATTATTTGGGAGATTAACCCTTTATCAGATAGACGGTTTGCAAATATTTTCTCCCATTCCATATATTGCCGTTTCACACTGCTGATTTTTTTTTCCTTTGCTGTGCAGAAGCTTTTTAGTTGGATATAGTCCCACCTTGTCTATTTTTGCTTTTGTAGTCTGCAAAGAAATATCTTAATATAAGTAAAGCTGATGATGCTGGTTCATGAACCACCCTTTGAAAAGCACTGTTAAAAATTCCAGATCCTCAAATCTGACCTCAGGTCACAGGGAAAAGGCTCAGGATCTGATTTTTTTTTTTAACAAACATCCCTGATAATTGTTCTGTTCTAAATATACTACACCTTTTATGTGCACTAAAATTCATGCTCTTTCCCTATTGAGGAGCTCCTCAGATACTGACTGGAGCAGTATTCTCAAAATCCTGATTATCTGGTTTCCCAACACAGAGTAGACTACAAGCTATCTACTGTGCAATGCAGACTTCCCAGGTGGCACTAGTGGTAAAGAACCCTCCTGCCAATGCAAGAGATGTAAGAGCCGTGGGTTCAGTCTCTGGGTCTGGAAGATCTGCTGGAGAAGCAAACGTCAACCCACTCCAGTATTCTTGCCTGGAGAATCCCATGGACAGAAGAGCCTGGTGGGCTACAATCCATGGGGTCGCAAAGAGTCAGACACGACTGAAGCGACTTAGCACACATGCATGATGCGATGCTGAAGCAGGTTTGTTTGTTTATTTGATTTTGTTTTTAAAGCTATAATGAGATTTTGTTTTGTTTGCAGAAAATTATTTACTATCAAATTAAGGAGTTTAACCTAAATGCTCTATTTATTAAAGGTACAAACTCCAAACCTAGTTTTTCCTCAAGCTTTTGAATTCAGTCTACAAATCTTACTATTCTATTTATAAATCTAGTAAAGTTTAATGATCACTTACACAAATGCCTTTGACTGAATGTTGATCCCATGTAACTCAGTACCTTTATAAATTGGATAATTCAGTTTACTTTTTAAGCCCTTTAAATATCTAACAAATAAAACCTTCTCAGAACTTAATTAATTCTGATAAACATAATATATTAAACTTAAAAGTACAGTGAATCTTAAAGTTCTCTTAAATGTCCAAACGTGTCTATACAATGTCCTTAAAACTAGGGGAAAACCTTAAGAAATTATTCCAGATGTCTTTTCCGTCTGTAAGAGTTATGTTGAGAAAGATGGAAAATGTAAGATTCTGTCAAGTTCAAAGTATTTAAAACTAACCATGAAGACTTTTAAGTATCTTGAGATATTAAAATTAAAAATCCCTTTCTGTGAAGGATCAGCCTGTGGTTACAAGATTCTGTGAATGGATGGAAGAACTTGGCGATAATTAGGCACAAAACAGGGACATGAGCTATGTGACTGTGATTATTAATTTTATGTGTCAACTTGACTAGATCATGGGGTCCCCAAATATTTGGCTAAACATTATTCCTAGGTACTTTTGTGAAGGTGTTTCTGGATGAGATTAGCGTTTGAATCAGTGGTCTCAGTAAAGCATAATTTCCTTCCAATGTGGGTGGGCATTATCCAGTCTTTCAAGGACCTGAATAAAAGACAAAAGCAGATGAAAACTCACCCTTGCTCTGCCTGATTGCTGAGCTGGGACATTAGAGTATGTCCCAGTCTATATTCAGACAGAGACTTACACCACTGGTTCTCGGACCTTCAGATTCAAACTGAACTATACCACCAGCTTTCCGAGGTCTTCAGCTTGCAGATGGAAGCTTGTGGGACTTATGGACACAGGCAGGGGGGAGGAAGGAGATGGTGGGACGAATGGAGAAAGTAGCATGGGAACATACACACTACCATATATAAAATAGATAGTCAATGGGAATTTGCTGTATGACTCAGGGAACTCAAAATGTGGTTCTGTAACAACCTAGAGGGGTGGGAAGGGGTGGGAGGTGAGAGGGAGGTTCAAAAGGGAGGGGACATATGTATACCTATAGCTGATTCATGTTGATGTATGGCAGAAACCAACACAATATTGTAAAACAATTATCCTTCAATCAAGAATAAATTTCTTTAAATGTACAATTGTGCAATGGATTTAGGCAAATGCATTAAGTTGAAACATTTTAGTATCATCAAATTTAAGAGAATTTTTGATTGAACCTTTTCACACTAACATTACCAAGATTCTACATCTGTGCTCTTTACATGGTTGATTTTTTGTGACCTCAAGGGGTACCATTTCTGACTTCTATCTGTTGAGAGAAATCTGTAATCATTACTGAGGTTATAGCTAGTTTCCTCTGCCTAGATTAGATTCTTAATTTTAAAAGTTGTCTTTATCTTAATGTCTGGTATTTCCTGGACCTGTAAGATAAATAAGTTACTCTGCTGCTGCTGCTGCTAAGTCGCTTCAGTTGTGTCCAACTCTGAGCAACCCCATGGACTGCAGCCTACCAAGGTCCTCCGTCCATGGGATTTTACAGGCAAGAGTACTGGAGTGGGCTGCCATTGCCTTCTCCGTAAGTTACTCTAGGAGTAATTTAATAAGACCATAGCAGTTCGATGCATGATACAGGGTGCTCGGGGCTGGTGCACCGGGATGACCCAGAGGGATGGGATGGGGAGGGAGGTGGAAAGGGGGTTCTGAAAGGGGAAAACATGTACACCCATGGTGGATTCATGTCAATGTATGGCAAAACAAATACAGTATTGTAAAGTTAAAAAAATAAATAAATAAAATTGCCAAAGATGATGCTGTTAAATAATAATAATAATAATAATAATAATAATAAGACCATAGCAAATAGCCAACATGTATTACTGTAAAGTAGTTTATTGTTTCCTCCCAACACCACAAACTCCAAAAAATACCCATGCCAATTACAAAAATAAATGATAGTCAATTTTATACTATTAGTAACACACCATAGATTGATAGGCAGTAGAGAAAGAAGGACTCATGTCTCAAAGATTCATCCACCTTTTGAGCTTGGTGATACATTATCTTCACTCCAGCTGCAACTTGGTTAATATTGTTGTGGGAGAAATCAGTTAGGAATTATTTGTTGACACCAGGACAGAGAAAAGAGTGAGACAAATGAGGCACCCAGGGTACAGAATATAAGGCGACATTTACTCAGACATCTGCTAAAGAAGATGCCAGAACTTCTTCACTGTGCAAGAACAGGGTCAGCACCTGACAGCGTGTGCCACCTAACATCTTGTATCCTTGGTGCCTTGCTTACCTCACCCCTAGTCCTGGTACTATTGGACACTTCAAATGTCCTCTGGGGTGACCCTACAAAAGTTTTCCAAGAGATCAAGAAAAGACTGCCATCTTTCTTCCAGGGAAGGATTGTGCTAGAGCTGGCTTTCTTTTCAGGTTGACCTTTTATTGCAGGCCTCCTCTTTCAGAGTAGCACCACCTGGCCAAATTCTCTTTGACCAGTCTCATACCTACCATAGGAAACCTGGTACAAAACTGCTTAAAAATAACCTTTGTGACATATTCATCTTTTAAAAAACCAGAAAATTCAGATCTACAAAATAACATAAAATATCACCCTTAACTTCATCACTTAGAAATAACTATCCATTACATTTTGAAGAATGACCTTCATGCATATATTTTTAATATAATCACAGGTTCAAATTATACATATTTGTTTTGGTTCTTTTTTAACTTCTCATTGTATCATTTTCCATTTAAAAAAAAAGTCTTGCACAACACTGTTGTAAAGAGTTGCTTAATACTCCACTGTGTGACCTATATCCTGATTTATTATTAATCAAATCTCATATTGTTAAACATTTAGATTGTTTCCAATTTTTTGTATTATAAATATCACTTCTATGAGCAGACCCAAAACTAAACTTTATTCTCATCCTGAGTTATGTCCTTTGGATACAGTTCTAATTATGGAAGCATACTTTGAAGAACAAATCTTTGAAGGTTTTTAGTACATATTGTCAGGTTTCCCTCCAGGAATTTTATACCGATTTTGATCTCATTTTTTTGGCTACTAGCAGCTCAGTCAGGAAAACAGTAATAACGGTAACTGCAGCCACGACTTGTGGAAAGGTCAACTTCTTTTGACTTTACATACATTATCTCATTAAGTCTTCAAACAGTCTTAAATTTAAGTGGAATTGGCCCCATGTGATGGTCAATTTTATGTCAGTTTGACTGGATCACAGCACCCAGATATTCAAACATTATGCTGTATGTTTCTGTGAAGATTCATTTTGGATAACATTAACATTTAAGTTGGTCAACTTTGAGTAGGGCAAATTTCCTTCCATAATGAGGATGGGCCTCATCCAAACAGTAGAAGGCCTGAATAGAACAAAGGCTGACTTTCTCTGAGCAAGAAGGAATTCTGCCAATAGACACTTTTGAGACTTGAACTGCGACTGTTTCCCAGGTCTCCAGCCTGCTGGCCTACTCCACTGATTTTGAACTTATCAAGGTTCCATAATCATGTAAAAGTGAAAGTGTTAGTTGTTCAGTTGTGTCCAACTCTTTGAGACCCCATGGACTGTAGCCTGCCAGGCTCCTCTGTCCATGGGATTTCCCACGCAAGAATACTGGAGTGGCTAGCCACTCTCTTCTCCAGGGTATCTTCCCAACCCAGGGATTGAACCTGAGTTTCCTACATTGCAAGTAGATTCTTTACCATCTGAGCCACCAGGGAAGCCCATAATCATGTAAGCTAATTCCTTAAAATACATCTCTCTCTCTTTCTCTCTCTTCACACAGTGTTGGTTCTGTTTCTTTAGAGAACACTGATAATACACCCTATTTAGCAGATGAGAAATTCAAGATTCAGAGAAGTTAATGCTCCCAGGTTCACACAGATAGAAAACAGCAAATCAATATTGAAATACAGTTTACATCAGACCATGAGCCCATCATGTCATACTCGGACATTCTCCATCACTGTGGAGAAGTTTGGGTAGCTTCCCCAAAACCTGCCAATAGCATTAAATTGAAGGGCCCCTTCACAGTAGAACATCTTAATGAGGCAAACTCAGTCACACCAGAGCAGCTACCAAACTCAGATCCTCTCCCACCACCATTAAAAGAAGAAGACCTTCTAGTCAACTTCTGTTGCATTTCTTTGATCAAGAGACCTGAGGCTTCTGTCAACAGGACCTACTAGAAATCGGTGGCCATATCATTGCTATCTGTTTTTCAGCCCTCAAATGCAATGGGTTAGGTTTGGACATTCTCCCAATTTTTGCAATTTCAGAATCACCTACATGATGGAGTTGAAGAGCATAGCCTCTTGTGATAGCCTTCTTTTTTTTTAATTAATTAATTTATTTATTTTTTAAATTAGTTTATTTTCTATTTTTTAACTTTACAATATTGTATTTGTTTTGCCATACACTGAGATGAATCCACCATGGGGGTACATGTTTTCCCCTTCCAGAACCCCCTTCCACCTCCCTCCCCATCCCATCCCTCCGGGTTATCCCAGTGCACCAGCCCCGAGCACCCTGTATCATGCATTTAACCTGGACTGGCGATTCGTTTCACATATGATAGCTTTCTTTTGAATCAAAATGTGAAACTAGATTTGAGCAGAGATGAGGAAATGAATAACTAGTAGATATTTTCTTGTCCCCTCCTATTCCAGTACCTAGGGAGCCACCTTGTCTGAAATGAAAATATATGAAAACAAAAAAAACCTGAAAGGAACATTCTGTTGCCCCAATACTCTAAATACTCTACCTTCTTGCAGTTCAATTATATGCTAGCATTAAATAAAGATGACGGACCTGAGCAAGCTGCTCTCAGACTGCCAAAGAATCTCAGAGGCCCTTAGGCACAGTTGCTGAGCAATTCAAATTTTAACTTTAACTACAAATTGTGTGTTACAATTGGCAGATGGGTAAGCTAGAATGCTGCTCTATTTCAGGAAATGAGGCTCTAGTTTTGGGTTTCATGCAAAGGGTGCTGGCTGCTGTTTTTGCCATTTAGACTAAAGCTCAGCTCTACTTCCAAAACCATGATGTGGGTACTCAGTCACCAGGACAGTCTGGAAGTCATACTCCAAGATGAATGTGTGGTGTTGTTTAGTCACTTAGTTGTGTCCGACTCTTTGCAACCCCATGCACCACAGTACCCCAGTCTTCCCTGTCCTTCACCATCTCCCAGAGCTTGCTCAAACCCATGTCCATTGAGTCAATGATGCCATCCAACCATCTCGTCCTCTGTCATCCCCTTCTCCTCTTCTGTATGAATGAATGTGTATGACTCCATATTAAAAAAGAAAATTATGGAAACAACCCCAATTTAAGCATTCCCTATGTGAAGGTCCCCTGGAGAAGAGAAAGGCTACCCACTCCAGTATTCTGGCCTGGAGAATTCAATGTACTGTATAGTCCATGGGGTCACAAAGAGTCGGACATGACTGAGCGACTTTCACTTCACTTATGTGAAGGTGATGCAACGGTATGCAACCTAAAGATTAAAATGTCCCACCCAGCCGAAGACCTAAAAAAAATGGCCCCTTTGAGGTAGGAGATAGATGGTCTCCAGGTTGGACTTTTACAATCAGGGCTCCAGGTTGAACTTTTATAATCAGCCAGCCTCCTCTTTGCATTTCCTGAGGCAAGAGGTAGGTGGGCTCCAGTTAAGGAATTTACAACCAGCTCCTGTTTGCTCTCTGAAAAGGAAGTAACAACAGAAACAGGGTAAATATCCAGTCTTTGTCTCTTGTAAACACCTCAAGGAAATAATCATGGCAAGGACAAAGAGAGGCAAAACCCTGTCTGAGTAAAGGATTAAGGGATATCCCTCCCCTCTCTTTTGGGACAAGGGAGACACCTTACATGCGCAGAAAGGCTCCTTGAAGTCAAATGAGGTAAGTCAGAAAGAGAAAGATAAATATCCTATTCTAACGCATATATACGGAATCAAGAAAAATGGTACTGAAGGATTTATTACAGGGCAGCAATGGAAAAACAGACAAAGAGAATAGACTTATGGATGCGGGGAGAGGGGAAGAGAGGGTGAGATGTATGGAAAGAGTAACATGGAAACTTATATTACCATATGTAAAATAGATAGCCAACGGGAATTCGCTGTATGACTCAGGAAACTCAAACAGGGGCTCTGTATCAACCTAGAGGGGTGGGATGGGGAGGGAAATGGGAGGGAGGTTCAAAAGGGAGGGGATATGTGTATACCTATGGCTGATTCATGTTGAGGTTTAACAGAAGACAACAAAATTCTGTAAAGCAATTATCCTTCAATAAAAAAAAATTTTTTTTTTAAAGTCAGAGGTTAATTCCAGGCCATATGGAGTCCTGCTCTTCCCAGAAATCTTCACTTTGAGATACATCTTGGCTAAGGTGTGTGCACGCACCCCAGGGGAGGGTCCTGAGGCAAATTAACCAGGAGGGACAAAGCAAGATGACTGGCCTGAGGGAAGACAAAGATCTGGAAAACTGCCCCCTTATAAAGTATTTAAACTTCCCTAAAGCATGCTTCTCTCTGAGCTGCTGCTTACTTCTGCATGGGTCTGAAATCATCTTCACACCCAGCAAGTCCTTAGTAGCTTTGGTGAATGGAGTTCCAACAACTTTTAGCTGTCTCCAATTCTGCCTCAGTCAAATAGACACAATTTCAGTTTGCTTAAAGGAAAAACAAACACAGAATGGAAAGTTCAAGAGGAATAATAACTTCAAAAAATCAGGTATAGAAGGAACATACCTCAATATAATAAAGGCCATATGACAAGTCCACAGCTGACATCATACTCAATGATGAAAGATTGAAAGCTTCTCGTCTAAGATCAGGACACCTTGGGTAGGTGCCCATTCTCACAACTCTTATTCAACATAGTACTGGAAGTCCCAGGTAGAGTAATTAGGCAACAGAAAAAGACATCCAAGTTAGAATGGAAGAAGTAAAATTACCATTATTTGCAGATGATATAATCTAGTATATAGAAAATCCTAAAAACTCAACTGAAAAGCTGTTGGAACTAATCAACAGATTAAGTAAATTTGCAGGATATAAAATCAACATACAGAATTGAGTTGTTTTTCTATACACTAAAAATAAAATATTTGAAAAAGAAATAAAACTATCCCATTCACAACTGTTGTAGCCACGCATTCTGGGAAACAAACTCACTCAGAAGGACGGTGCAGATAGTGAAGTGCAGTTTATTACACCGGCGGGCCCAAAGCACAGTCTCCTCTTAGCCAAGGACCCTGACCAGCATTTGTGAAAATCTTTTATATCTCATGTGTACGTGTCCGAACTCACCACCCCAAATTCCTTGAGACTTACATAAACAAAGGAAGGGTAAATACAATCACAATAACCCCATCATTCATGTGTTATGTGTTCAAACAGTTAATAATCATAAGCCCGAGGTTACATTCCAAACAGTTAATAATCAATAAGCCCGAGGTTACTTTCTGATAGATACAGAAAAATTTATGACATGTCCGGAGGCAGGGGTGATCATTGTATGTCTTCTCTTAGGCAATGAGTAACCTGGATATGATCTTAAAGATTCTCCTGTCCAGAGGGGGTCTTACCCTTCTATTGTCATTTCCATAGGCACTAAGCACAGAGTTCAGAGTCCATTGGAGAGGTGGCCGAGCATGATCAGCATGAACAGGCCTAAGATGGAGTCCAGGCCCTATGAATTCCTTCTTCACAACAGCCTCAGAAACAGCGAAATACTTAGGAATAAATTTAATCAAGCAAGTGAAAGAGCTGTATACAAGGAAGACTACAGGAATTTGATGAACGTTATTCTGTTACCGAGTTCAAGTTCACTCTGCTTGTCACAGGACAGGCCAATGAATCTGAGGTGTTGAGGTAAGGAATAGAGCTGACTAAGAAGATAGCAAGCTAGAACCTCAAAATAACCAGCTTGTCAGGGCCTAGTTGCCAGATTCATTTATGGATCAGAGATGGGGGGGGAGGTGAGGAAACAAAGTAAAAAGACTATTCAATCCTTGCAAATGTCCCCTAGAATGGCAAGCCTCAGACAAGGGAAGGTGTTAGTTTCAGTTCCTTACAGTCCTTCAGAGGTGGGCTGCTCAGCTTATCTCCCTCAGGGAGGCCATTATATATGTTTATTATAACAAAAAACGGTTAAAGTCACAGAAGCAGAACCAGTGTAAATTTAAAAGTAACCCTTCCTGCTTACAATTATATGTTCACGGATGAGAAGAATTTATATTGTTAAAATGTCCACACTGCTCAAAGCCATCTATAGAATCAATGCAATCTCTATAACAATTCCAATGGCATTTTTCACAGAAATAGAAAAACAACTCCCAAATTTGTATGGAACCACAAAAAGACTAAATAACCAAAAAGAGAAAAGAGGCAAGCTGGAGGTATTACACTTCTGATTTCAAAGTATACTGTGTGTGCTAAGTCATATCCAACTCTGTGCAACCCTGTGACTATAGTCCGCCAGGCTCCTCTGTCCATGAGATTCTTCAGGCAAAGCTACAGGAGTGGATGGTCATGCCCTCCTCCAGGGGATCTTCCTGACCCAAGGATCGAACCCTAGTCTCTTATGTCTCCTGGACTGCCAGACAGGTTCTTTACCACTAGCACCACCATCAAAACAGTATGTTATGGGCATAAAAACAAACACAGATGTCAATGAGACAAAATAGAAAGCCCAGAAATAACCCCCCACATATCAGGTCAACTAATATTTGGCAAGGGAGCCAAGAATGGGGAAAAAATAATCTCTGTAGTAAATGGTGTCAGAAAGCTATAACCATACGCAGAAAAATAAAATTGGGCCCCTTTTTCATTTTTTCACAAAAATTATCTTGAAACAGATTAAAGACTTGAACAGGCCTGATAACATAAAAATCCTAGAAGAAAACATAGGAAAAAATCTCCCTGACATTGGTCTTAGCAATGATTTTTGGATATGACACCAAAAGCACAAGTAACAAAAGCAAATAATCAACCAATGGGACTATGTCAACATAAAAATCTTCTGCACAGCAAAAGCTTTGCTCAACAAAATGAAAAGGAAACCTACAGAATGAGAGAAAATATTTGTAAAATCACATTGGGATAATGGGTTAGTATCCAAAGTTTATAAAGAACTCATACAACTCAATAACAAAAAAAAACTGAACAATCCATTTTTTAAATGGGCAAAGGAACTAAGTAAATGTTTTTCCAAAGAAGACATCCAAATGGCCGATAGATACATGTGCAACATCACTAATTATCAGGGAAATGGCAAATCAAAACACAGTGAGATACTACTCCGAACCTGTTAGAATGGCTATCATCAAGATTGATATGAGATAACAAATGTTGGTGAGGATGTGGAAAAAAAGGGAATCCTTGTACACTGTTGGTGAGAATGTAAATTGGTACAACCACTATGGAAAATGGTACAGAGTTTCCTTAAAAAATTTTTTAAAAAGTTGCTATATGATTCAACAATTCCATTTGGGGGTATAAATACAATGGAAATGAAAAACAGGATATTGAAAAGATATCTGTACCCTCATATTTATCACAGCATTACTCACAATAGCTAAGCTATAGAAACAACCTAAGCATCCAGTAATGGATGAATGGATAAAAGAAATTGTGAATGGATGAATGGACAAAGATGTGCAATGCATACAGATATTTACATATATTAACATATATATTTACAAAATGGAATCTTATTCCGCCGTGAGAAAGAAGGAAATTCTGTCATTGGTGACAACATAGTTGGAACTTGAGGGCATTATGTTAAATGAAATAAGTCAAACATAGAAAAGCAAATACTGTATGATATCACTTATATGTGGAATCAAAAAAGTGAAACTCATAAAATCAGAGAGTAGAATGGTGGTTACTGGGGGCTTGAGGGTAGGGGAATTGGGGAAATGTGTAAGGGTACAAACTTACAAGTAGTAGATAAATAAGTTCTGGAGAGCTAATGCACAGCATAGTGATTATAGTCAGCAATATTGTATTAGAAACTATAACATTGCTTACAGACTTGATCCTAATTGTTTTCACCACAAAAAAAGAAATAGATTATAACTGTGATGGGATAGAGATGTTACCTAATGTGATGGTGGTAAATCATATTGTGATATGTAAATTATTAAATCAACACATTGTACATCTTAAACTTACACAATGTCATAATTCAGTTATATCTCAATTAAAAAATAGGAGTAATGGCAGCCAACATATCCTTCAGAGCTTAATGTCAACAGGGTACTCTAAATGCTTTCATGTATAATTAACTTTTACAACAATAATTCAATGAAGTAGCCAAGATTCTTCTCACTATTTTACATATGAAAGAATAGATTTAGAAAGATCAGTGACTTGCTGCGGGCCTCCTAACTAGTAAGTGAAGGATAAAGGTTTTTTGTCTTAAACCCTGTAGTGACTGCTAAACATGGAAAGGAAAATACTGTATCATCTCGTTTACATGTGGAATCTACAAAAACCAAGCTCATAGATTCAGAGAACAGCTTGGTGGTCACCAGGGGTGCACGGTGGTGGGAGGTGGGAAGTGGGTGAATATGGTCAAAAGGTGCAAATTTCCAATTATAAGATGAATAAATTCTGGGAATGTAAAGTACAGCATGGTGACTATACTTAACAATACTGTATTGTGTAGTTGAAAATTAAGAGAGTATATTTTAAAAGTCCTGACTGCAAAAAAAAAATTGTAAAAATGTAAGGGGATGGATGAGCTTCCCTGGCGCTTCAGACAGTAAAGAACTTGCCTGCAATGCAGGAGACGTGGGTTCAATCCCTGGGTCAGGAAGATGCCCTGGAGAAGGGAATGGAAAACCACTTCAGTATTCTTACCTGGAGAATTCTATGGACAGAGGAGCCTGGTGGGCTATAGTTCACGGAGTCGAGAAGAGTCAAACACGACTTAGTGACTAACACTTCCACTTCACTTCAAGGTGATGGATGTGATGACACATGTAATAGTATATATGTATACCAAAGCATTACATTGTATACCTTAAACTTACACAATGTTATATGTTAATTATATTTCAGCAAAGCTGTGAATAAATAATGTCCTCTGGAATAAAAAAGTAACATGTAGCAGTACATATAACAAGAACACATGAAATACAATTATTCTTAATAACCATAAAAATAGAATGCTGAATTTTATAAAGTCAAATCACCCTGAGATTGAAAAAATATGTGAAAGACAAATAGGAAGTTTCTAAGCTGCTGCTGCTGCTAAGTCGCTTCAGTCGTGTCCGACTCTGTGCGACCCCATAGACGGCAGCCCATCAGGCTCCCCCGTCCCTGGGATTCTCCAGGCAAGAACACTGGAGTGGGTTGCCATTTCCTTCTCCAATGCATGAGTGAAAAGTGAAAGTGAAGTCGCTCAGTCGTGTCCGATTCTTCGTGACCCCATGGACTGCAGCCTACCAGGCTCCTCCGTCCATGGGATTTTCCAGGCAAGAGTACTGGAGTGGGTTGCCACTGCCTTCTCTGAACTTAGGGAAAATTCAAATTTTCAATTCAAATCTGCTAAAGTGAAGTTTATGCTTCCTTCGGTTGCCCATTGAGAAAACTGCATTCTTCTTGTTTCAGCAAGGCTTATGGGTTAAGGAAAGAGAAGGTAGCAAGTACTTGCTGAGCTTCTTGCTGCTCTGGAAGGTTGCACACACTCCCTCCCTTGTGAGGTAGACCTCACAAATGTGAGTATTATTATTATTAAACAATAATATTGTTACTAAACAATAATCAACATATTATTGTTTCTGATTTACAGAGAAAGTCATTCAGGCTGAGAGAAGCTCAGCGGTGGCTTCCAATACCAATATTAGATAGGAAGACATGCTTCAGACCTCATCCATCTAGTTCCAAAGGCCACAGGCACTGTGTTCTACTTGCTTGGTCAAGTCTGTAGTTTCTTTTTTCCAAGAGAGAAAACTTCACTTACAGATATATTTACTACCAACTTTCTACCCTTCCTCCTGTCTTTCAGTGGTTCCCACAGTCTCCTTCTCATCCCCTCTCATTTTCTATGCCCCTTGTGTCCATATACTTTTCCTGAGGTAGCAACAACACATCAATTTTCTCTGAAAGAAAGACCTCTGTATTAGTTTTAAACGTGGGAGCATGATATGGAGGCGAAGCAGAAAATCTCAGCAATCAAGATTTGGGGGGTGAGGGGAGGAATGGAAATCCAGTGGTTTCTGGCAAGTATTCCTCACAACCACATGTGCAGATGACAAAACTGTTGCAGCACGTGAGACTCTCCTCAGTGAAATTAAGAAAGGGGTTTAGAAAACTCTATCCTCAACCAACCCTTTCCCCCTAGAAGTTTTCTTAAATGAATCCCTTGATATGACAGTGAGGGAAAATGCATTATTTTGGTTTATCTAAATGCCACTGAAACACTAGAACATTCATAGCCAGGCCTTTCATACAGCGTTCCAAACTCACACACTACCTACCCCAGGAGGCCAGCCCTGTTTTTTTCTCACCAGCTGATGCTAACTATCCTGAGGATACTGACCAGGGAATTCTTTTCAGAAATACACCTGAGGTCTTTAACACATAAATTAAAGAGTGGTGAAAGAAGCTTGTCTTTCACTGAGTTCTGTGCAAGACCATGCTGAGATTTGAATGACTCTCTATAGAGACTTTGTTATTCAGTCGCTCAGTAGTATCTGACTCTTTGCGACCCCACGGACTGCAGCACGCCAGCCTTCCCTATCCTTCACCATCTCCCAGACTTTGCTCAAACTCATGTCCATTGAATTGGTGATGCCATCCAACCATCTCATCCTCTGTCATCGGGGTAGGGACAATCAAGAATCCTTGAGCCGGAGGTGGAGGTGGGGTTAAACCAGGAAAACCTTGCCTGCTATTTCCTTCCAGCTATGTATGGAAGACATCTAGAGCCTAAGTCAGGATCATGGAGCAGTGACTAATTCATCAAACACACCTCTGTAGACCAAGGACTGACCATTTTAAAGATTTCTTTAATAGCAAGGGAGGCTAACAAGAACAAGCCAGCAGAGCTGTCCATCAAGTAATGGAGGGCTTCTGTCTCTTGATGGGCCGGTAAGGGAATCTGTTGGAATATGCTTTGGAGAAGTGTTGCCACAGGCCAGTACCAAGGCATCACACTGCATGAGCAAATGTCAGTCCTGCTCCACCTATACTTAGCAGTCCAATAACCAAAGCATGAGACACACCATGGAACCAGAGTGACATCTCCCCAGCACAGGGGTTTACCCTACGTTTATGGCCCACTAAGGGCCCTTTGCAATTTGCATTACCTCGATGTAGTCCACGTCAGCTAAGGTCAGAGAGAGCAAAGAATGATAAGGATTGGAAACTCTTAAGAACAAAAAATAGCTCAGTTGGTAAAGAATCCGTCTGCAATGCAGGAGACCCTGGTTTGATTCCCGGGTGGGGAAGATCCACTGGAAAAGGGATAGACTACCCACTCCAGTATTCTTGGGCTTCCCTTATGGCTCAGCTGGTAAAGAATCTGTCTGCAATGCGGGAGACCTGGGTTCGATCCCTGGGTTGGGAAGATCCCCTGGAGAAGGGGGAAAGGCTACCCATTCCAGTATTCTGGCCTGGAGAATTCCATGACTGTATAGTCCATGGGGTCACAAAGAGTCAGACACAACTGAGTGACTTTCACTTCATTTCACTTCAAGAACAAAAAATTAGGTTTCAGGTATATCAGGGTAGCCACAGGTACCTCTACATCTGCTCATTCACTAAGAGATATCCAGAGTGTTTTGCAAGGTTCTGGCATAGGCGAGGCACTGCTTCTTCGAAATCACTCCGACAAATGGCTAATAGGTCACATTACAGCTGAGTAAAAGTCTGGGTGTGCTGGAACTAGGGTATTTCCTCACAGTAATTCTGACCATGTCCCTCCACTTACCATCAATGATTATTATCCTTGGAGGCTGAGCCACAGGAAAAGGAGAAAATGATGTTATGGAAAAATGGGAGAAACTCCAAGAAAGAATGCCACGATGACAATAGCCATGAAGAGGAGAAATGGCAGGGATAGACAGAGGCAGACAACCTAAAGAGGAAAAGAAGAAGGTCCACAACTTCTTGGTCTGGGTAAAATCAGCCACCTCTGACCATTAGCTTTTAAAATCAGAGACATCGCAACTGATGCAGCAAACTTCATTGTTGTCTTACTTTAAGAAATTGCCACAGTCACCCCAACCTTCAGCGACCACCACCATGATCGACGGATCCACATTGAACAGTTATCCACATTGAGGCAAAATCCTTCACCAGCAAAAAGACTGACTTGCTGAAGGCTCAGATGATGGCTAGCATTTTTTTAGCAATAAAGTATTTTAAAGTATGTACATTGTTTTTTAAGTATATAGCTATTATACACTGACTAGGCTGCAATATAGTATAAACATGACTTTTATATGCACCAAAAAAGAAAATGAGAGGCATTGAACCCTCCACTCTGTGTATAATGGTGAACAACCAGTAGTAACTCAAACAGCAGTCAACCAGTAGTAATTCAAAGAATTTCTAAACGAATAAGCATGCAATTTGAAGATACGTTAACTAGTCCCAATCTATATGTAAATTAATTTACTTAAATATCTTAAAGTTCCCATTTTGAGAAGCAGGGCCTGAAACGGGAGTTCTTGTGTTAAGCGATTTTTTTGGCAGAATGTTGTTAAGAGAAGGGGGCTGAAAGAAGCAGAATAGAATGGGAGGTGGGTGAGTTGAGCCCGGATGTGGTCTCAGCTGGAGATTAGCTTCAGTCTGGTTGCACAGGGAAGCTCTGGAACAGTATTTTCCAGAGGTAGATCATTTCAGAATAATAGGCTTAAGTGAGGTAGCAAAGCTGCTTTGTTTTTGGATGACAAGCTGTCTCATTGAGCTGACAAAACATGGGACACTCAGAGCAACTCTACAAGAAGGTGCTATCAGAACTCTGAGATTTCAGGTTATGAAATTAGCACATCATACTTTAAAAAATAGATCATAAAATAAGAAGAGAATCTTGGTTGTAACAGGATTACCAGTAGCTAAAGGAAATGCGATATCCACAGAAACAGATAGTCATCATGGAAACAGAGAACCAAAAAAGATAGTCAGGGTCGAAGTTGGCAAGTCCATTCAGCAGTGTTGGGAGAGAAAAAGTGCCCTGTTCTATGAACATAGCCAACTAGACCCCACAGCTGGTATATACCTGTGTTGAAGATGGTTGCATCTAGCTATCAAATCTGATGCTAGCAGTTATTAAAATCATCTAGCCACCTCCCCTCTCTCTGTTTCCTTGTCTAGGAGCAGCCTTCTTTTCACATATGGGCTTCCTCAGGAGCTTCCATCCAGAAAGAATTCACTTACCAGCAGAAAAAAGCAATCCTCAGAATTCTCATTATAAATTACATATCAGCATTCTAATCTGTGTCAGTCTCCTGTGACTTGGGTTAACGGTAGTCTCACAAGATTTGTTCAACTCTAAATCCAGCCATATACTTCTTGACTCTAAAACCATTATTGAGGAGAAAAAAGGAAAAGGGAGACAGGGAAATATTTATTTTAAGGAATTGGTTCATACAATTGTGGGAGTTGGCAAGTCTGAAATCTATAGAGCAGGCCAACAGACTGGAAATTCTGACAGGATTTCTATGTTCCAGTCTTGAGGCAGAATTGTTTCTTCTCTAGGAAACCTCAGTGTTGCCCTTAAGACCTTCAACTGATTAGATGAGGCCCATCTACATTATCAAGGGTAACTTCCTTTACTTAAAGTCAACTGATTAGAAATGTTAATCACAGCTACAAAATACCTTCACAGCAACATTTAGACGAATGTTTGACCAAACAACTGGGCACCATAGTCTAGCCAAATTGACACAAAGTGAACCTTCACAATGACATATTCACTAAATTTTATTGACTGTTTTACAGACCATTAGGGACTGTGGCAAGAAGTGTGACAATCGCCATCAGTACCATCTTGCACTGAAGGTCCCTATAAAGTGACAATGCAGCAGAGTAAAAGCCCGGTCACTAGTACTGTAGCATGAAGACCCTGACCAGTTGGCTGGCTCCCTAAGGGATATTGCCAGACAGGAAAAGCAAGGATGAGGATGCTGGACATAGGAGGAAGAGGGGCAACAGAGGACCAGCATTTGGGGAAGACCAGCCTAAAGAGAGAGGGCAAAGCACATTCCAGTTTAAAGGCAGGAGCAGTGAGGTAAGTTTGTAGAAAAGGGCAGAGATGCACATTGACTCCAGACAAAAGAAAAGAAGCTCAAGACTTACCCCTTCAAGACACTTCCCTACTTCATCATATTGAAAGGGCCAGTCTTGGAAAATAACCTTAAACGTGTTACTCAATCAGTATACATTTCAAATTTCAGAACTCTGTTTTTCATATGGAAATAGAATAATAGAAAAGAAAATCATGTTCATCAGAGAAGAGAAAGAGAAACTAGCCAAAGGATTATGTCCATGGAAATTTAAGGTTATTTTTTGACAGGATTGTATTTTTATTTGAGGTTGGATTTTTTATGGAGTGTTTCTGATGTATGGGTGCAGGTGGGTTTAATCCCTTCAGCATTATTTCCCATTTTAAATCAGGAGCCTAGCCTTCCAGAGGCTTGGCATGGTCAGGTCTACAGCTCCACTTGCTTCCCATTTCACTTTGAGCCAAGAATGGACTGTGGGGCCTGTCCCCTTTCACTATGAATTCCATATTTGAATACTTAACCATAACTTGACTACAAGGGTAATGGAGCCCACCAGGCCTATTTTGAAATCTTCCAGGCAGGAAGTTCTGGGTTCACTTGCTCCCCACATGTCATAAGTTCATGAAGTCACAGTTCCCTGGGTCAGCTGCCCCTGGGAGAAGGAAAGAGATAGTATTTAAATTGAGTTTGAAGTTGATGTTTTAAATTGAGAATAAATGGGGGTTTGGGGGAGAGGTGGAGGAAAGGGCTTTTTTTCCTAACACTTTGTTTTGAATATTTTTAAACAAACAGAAAAGTTGAAAAAATGACACATTAAACACCCATGTACTCACCACCTTGATGCTATGTTTGCTTTATCTCATGTCTAAACTTCTATTTATCCCTATATCATTTATCAATTCATCTTATTTTTTGGATGTAATTCAAAGTAAGCTGCAGACATCAGTATGCATTACTCCTGAACACTCCACCATGCATAGTATTAACTAGATTGAACTGAGTTTTAGCAATCAGAAGAAACAAGAAATCTTTGGAATCCACCCAAGGTGTCATTAAGGGATGCAAAAGATACTCAATAGAGCATGGTTGAAGGCAATGATTGTAGAAAAATAAAATCCCTGGGAGGAAAAGCTTAAATATAAGTGTAGTTTATGATGTTACTTGTTTCTTCCTTTGAAGAGCATTCCTTTAATGTTTATCTGTAGTCATTATATGCAGGTATCTCAGTACTGCACTGGTGTTTCACTGGTATAATGTGGATATTCATCAAGATTTTTAATTATTTGTTTGTACATTAAGTTTTCATTATTAAAGTTTATTTCTACCATGGATTTATTCAGTAGCAATATATGTAAACTCATCGTCCAGGCAAACAGATGCATAATACCTGTATGCATGTATGTATATTATAAATATGTATATGTATGTATATATATATACACTTAGACATTAATTTAAGGAAGGACTGTAGTAAGAAATCTAGCCCCAAAAATAATGGCTGGGCACTAAATATCTTAAGTTAAAGCAATTTCCTCCCGATGACTCGCAGATAATATATGCCTTTTATGCTTTGCATTCTTTTACTTTAAACCTATCTATTTCCTTTCTTCCTTCTGTTCATTCCACATTACATACTTTATGGAAGATAGACACTAACCACTTTTAACTATAAAATTTGCTTTGTGCTAAAATATCTCTCAAGTTTGACAAATAGCAAATAAAAATCAATTTTAACTTGTTGATCAAAGTCAAATAACATACCTCTTTTTAATTTTCAGTAGTCTTGAATTCAGATTCTTTTAAAAGTTGTCAGGAAGCCATTTGTCTCAAGAGGTAGCTTTAATCAAGGTAAAAGCAGTCCTTGTGCTAAGTTACTTCAGTCGTGTCCGACTCTTTGCGACCCCATGGACTGTAGCCCACCAGGCTCCCCATCCCTGGGATTCTCCAGGCAAGAACACTGGAGTGGGTTGCCATTTCCTTCTCCCTTTTCTCTGGTAATAATAATTAGTACTATCTATTTGCATGTGTGCTCAGTTGCTCAGTCGTGTCCAACTCTTTGCTACCCCATGGACTGTAGCCTGCCAGGCTGCTCTGTCCATTGGATTTTCCAGGCAAGAATACTGGAATGGGTTGCTATTTCCTTTTCCAGGGATTGAACCCCAGTCTTTTGCACTGCAGACAGATTCTTTACCAACTGAGCTACAGGAACTGCCCTCACTATCAACTTGGTGTCTACTAAAAACAGGTACTATGTGCCAGATACTGTGCCAGGTGCTGGAGTGAATAAGATGGACTCATAAAGCTGAAAATCTAGTATGGGATTATTTGAATTACTGTTAATTTTAATTGAGACAAATATTAACAAAAATGAGGAGAAGTACTTTGAGTGGATAAAACAGGGAAAGCCCTCACCTAGTTTGGGAGAATGGTGCAGGGTGGGGAGTGATCAAGGCTTTCTTAAGGAAATGATGTTTTATCTGAGACTTGATAGATGAACAGGAGTGATCCAGGCAGAAAAAGAGAGAAAGAGCATTATTTTTTTTAATGTTTATTTATTTATTTGGCTGTGCTGGATCTCAGTTGCAGCACATAACATCTTCACTGTGGTATGTGGGTAATTTTTTTTTTAAGTTGCAGTATAAGGGATCTTTACTGGCAACATGTGAACTGGTAATTGCAGCATGTGGGATCTACTTCCCTGACCAGGGATTGAACCCAGGAACCCTGCATTGGGAGCTCAGAGTCTTAGCCACTGGACCACCAGGGAAGCCTCAAGAAAGAGCATTCTATGCAAAGAAAACAGTATATAGTGTCACCTACAAAAGAACAAGTTCTGCTCTTACAGCATGTTCATAAGCCCAATTTGTTCACAAATCCAACAAAGTTAGCCTAGGTACCCAGCTAACACAATCAGCTATATGGTACTGTACTATAATAAGTTTATAATACTTTTCACACAAATAATACATAGAAAACAAGCAAACCTAAACACAAAAAATAAAACGTTTTTAATCTTATAGTACAGTACTGAGAGAGTCAATTCCTAGGCAGGTTGATAAGAAGTCTGGGGATACCCAAGAAGAGAGGGGTCTAGAATTCTCAAGGAGGAGGAAAGGACAAACTTTTTTTTCCCCTCTACATTCCTTAGTCTTAGTCACATAAAACATTTTTATCTTTAAGCCTAGAACTGATGATTACACAACAAACAACTAAGTTTAAACTCTGTGCTAAGGATTACATAACAACAATGTATCCTGCTTGAGGACAGTTTCTCCTTTTGATTCATTGTAATAACTAATTAAAGGGTACATAACTCCATTGCTAACACTAGCAAGGGAGCACTCTTTCTGCTCCCTTCTGATGTCTATGTCAGAAGCTTTCTCTATCCCTTTTATACTTTAATAAAACTTTATTACACAAAAGCTCTGAGCAATCAAGCCTCATCTCTGGCCCCAGATTGAATTCTCCTCTGGAGGCCAAGAATCCCAGTGTCTTTCGTGGTCCAGCAACAACCTTTCAGTACCTTGGAAAGTACAGTAGTATGGTACAGTAGCTGGCACACAGGGGCAGGCATCTAGTGAACAGGCAAGAAGAGTTACTGACTGGAGAAGGGAGAGGAGGTAGGAAATGGTAGAGCTGAAGGATGGTCAACAACAGGAGATGGAGGGTAAGCTGCAATTTCACTCATGCCTGACGCTGATGACACAGGTTCTGGTTCCTTGCTGAATTCAATTCTATTTATCCTCTTGAAAAAATGATCCACTGATGTCTGGGTAGTAGCTCTATTTTTTTTTTCTCATCATAGTAGCATTGGATTTTATCTGAACAGCTGTTGCAATCTTCAGGTACCATTCTGCGTTCAGGTCCTATGCCTCAAAAACTAACTGTGCTAGACTTCCCTGGTGTTCCAGTGGTTAAGAATCTACCTGCCAGAATGGGAGAAAATAATAGCAAATGAAGCAATGGACAAACAATCTCAAAAATACACAAGCAACTCCTGCAGCTGAATTCCAGAAAAATAAACGACCCAATCAAAAAATGGGCCAAAGAACTAAACAGACATTTCTCCAAAGAAGACATACAGATGGCTAACAAGCACATGAAAAGATGCTCAATATCACTCATTATTAGAGAAATGCAAATCAAAAACCACAATGAGGTACCATTTTCACACCAGTCAGAATGGCTGCTATCCAAAAGTTTACAAGCAATAAATGCTGGAGAGGGTGTGGAGAAAAAAGGGGAACCCTCTTACACTGTTGGTGGGAATGCAAACTAGTACAGCCACTATGGAGAACAGTGTGGAGATTCCTTAAAAAACCTGGAATAGAACTGCCATATGACCCAGCAATCCCACTGCTGGGCATACACACCGAGGAAACCAGGATTGAAAGAGACACGTGTACCCCAATGTTCAACACAGCACTGTTTATAATAGCCAGGACATGGAAGCAACCTAGATGTCCATCATCAGACGAATGGATAAGGAAGCTGTGGTGCATATACACAATGGAATATTACTCATCCATTAAAAAGAATACATTTGAATCGGTTCTATTGAGGTGGATGAAACTGGAGCCCATTACACAGAGTGAAGTAAGCCAGAAAGAAAAACACCAATACAGTATACTAATGCATATATATGGAATTTGAAAGATGATAACGATAGCCCTATATGCAAGACAGAATAAGAGACACAGATGCATAGAACAGTCTTATGGACTCTGAGGGAGAAGGTGAGGGTGGGACGTTCTGGGACAATAGCATTGAAACATGTATATTAATCATATGTGTAAAACAGAACACGTTCGTTTCCCAGGTTCGATGCATGTGAGACAAATGCTCACTAAGGGCTGGGACAATGGGGATGACCCAGAGGGATGGGAGGGGGAGGGAGGTGGGAGGGGGGTTCAGGATGAGGAACACATGTAAACCCATGGCTGATTCATGTCAAATGTATGGCAAAAAAAACCACTACAATATTGTAAAAGTGAATTAGCCCCCAACTACTAAAATAAATAAATTTATTTAAAAAAAATAATTGAAAAAAGAAAAAAAAGAATCTACCTGCCAATGCAGGGGACATGGGTTTCATTCCCTGGTCTGGGAAGATTCCACATGCCACACGTGTCAACTAAGCCCTAGCACCACAACTACTGAGCCTGTGTGCTGCAACTACTGAAGCCCGTGCCCTGGAGCCCACTCTTGGCAACAAGAGAAGCCGCCACAATGAGAACACTACGTGCTAAGTTGCTTCAGTCGTGTCTGACTCTGTGTGACCCCATGGACTCTAGCCCGCCTGGCTCCTCTTTCTATGGGATTCTCCAAGCAAGAATACTGGAGTGGGTTGCCATACCCTTCTCCATGGGATCTTTCTGACCCAGGCAGGCGGGTTCTTTACCACTAGTGCCACCAATGAGAAGTCTACACACCACAACTAGAGAACAGCCCCTGTCCGTGCATAGCAACAAAGACCCAGCACAGTCAAAAATAAATATACAAATATTTTCTTAAAAACCTATTATTCTATCTCTAGACTGCTTATTAAAAACAAAAACAACAACAAAAAAACTAACAGTGCCTCCTCAAATATAAAACCCCCTTGTCATTTCTCATGTCATGAATCCCTTCAGTTCTTTTGGTTACTTTCTTCTTTCTCTTATCTCCCTTCATCCTTTCTCTTGGCCTCCAATTCCATCAGGTCTTCATGAGTAAGCTCCACGTTCACATCTTTGAAAGTTCAAAACTTGAAGGTTTACATATAGGGGGTTTATATATTTAAAAAATGCTTTGATCAGGAAAGACCTAACTAAAATTTAGACAACATTCTTGGAGATTTGGAGCCTTAGGGTGCAAAAGGAAGCTAGAGAAACAAGCAGGAGCTGGTTTGCACAGAGTCTTGTGGGCAACGTTAAGAATTTTGGTATTCACTCATTCATTGGTGGGCAGCCACAGAAGGGTTTTAAATAAAATTAGCGATTGCTTTGACCAGATTTGTGTTCTTAGACGATCACACTAGCTATCATGTGGAAGATGGTGCTTTCGTTAGATTATACTTTTGGCTAAGTGTAACACAGACTCAAAATAACAATGGCATAAGTAAGGTGAAGTGTGAGCTGAAATTGGATGTTGCTCCTAAAAATCTAGGAACCCAGGCTCCTTCTATCTTCTTCTTCTATCATCCCTACATTATTGCCCTTACCAGCATTGTCCAAGTTTGTTCTACACCAAAGCCACATTCCAACCAGCAAGAAGGGCACCTGGAAATTCTATATGTCACTGCCATTTTGTTTCTTTAGCAAGAACCTAGTCCAATGGCCACATCCAGCTCAAGGGAGTTTGGGAAAGTGAGTTTTTTTTCCCCTAGGTGGCTCCGTGCCCAGATAAGAAGTCTATTACTTTAGAAGAAAAGGAATGGATGTTGGAAGACAACTGGCAGTTTTTGCCACTGATGAATTAGAGATGGTCAAGAGAGGAAACAGGGTGACTAGTATAGAGGCAACTGCAAAAGTCCAGGTGGGATATGATGGTGAGTTGGTCTAGCACAGTAAAGTAGAGACAGAAAGAAATGAAGGGATCTAGGCAACATGTAGGAGTATAGAGTCACTAGCTTCCTTGGTGGCTCAGATGGTAAAGAATCTGCCAACAGTGCAGAAAACCTGTTCAGTCCCTGGGTCAGGATGATCCCTTGGAGAAGGGAATGGCTATCCACTCCAGTGTTCTTGCCTGGAGAGTTCCATGGACAGAGGAGCCAGGTGGGCGACAGCCCATGAGGTCACAAAGAGTCGAATATGACTGAAGCAACAGCAGCAGCAGCATAGAATCAATAGGACTTAGGTATAAGAGTTAAAGGAGAAGGAAATGTAAAGGATGACGTTCAAGTTTCTAAAATGAACAACCAGGAAAATGATGGCATCATTAACTGAGATGGGAAAGGCTGGAAATCTATAGATAGATTTGTGTAGGACAATCATAAATTCAGTTTTGAGATTCTTGTCAGATATTCAAGTATAAATATCGTCTCGGCCAGGTGTTGGAAAACTGTGACCTATAGGACAAATTTGGCTCACTGTGTGTTTTTTAAAAAATTATAATTTTATTGTGATAAAATATAGGTAACAAAATTTACCATTTTATCCATCTTTAAATATAAAATTTATTGGCATTAATTACATTCACTATGTCATGCAAACATTTCCACTCTCTATTTCCAAAGCCTTTTCATTACCCCAACAGAAACTCTGCGCGTGCTAAGTTGCTTCAGTCGTATCCAACTCTTGTGACCCTATGGACTGTACACTGCCAGGCTCCTCTGTCCATAGGATTCTCCAGGCGTGAATACTGAAGTGGGTTGTCATGCTCTTCTCCAGGGGATCTTCACAGCCCAGGGATCGAACTTGAGTCTCTTGCATCTCCTACATTGGCACGTGGATTCTTTACCACTAGCGCCATTTGGGAAGCAACAGAAACTCTGTAACCATTAAACAATAGCTCTCCATTCCCCTTTCCCCTCAGCCCCTGGTAACTTCCAATCTACTTTCTATCTCCATAAACTTGCCTATTCTACATATTTCAAATAATTGGAACCATGCAATATTTGTCCTTTTGTGTCTGGCTTATTTCATTTAGCATAATGTTTTCAAGGTTCACCCATGTTGTAGTGTGTATCAGAACTTCATTCCCTTGTAGCATGGAGCCCTGCAAGAGCAATGTAAAACAGATTTAAAAAGTGATAACTCTGCAAACCAGCAAATAAGTGGAACTGGAAAAGAATGTAGAGTATAGGAGAGAAGAAATAAATTCTGAATTTGAGCAATTTAAACTATTTGTATAGAATAAGCAAGGGGCTATCAAGCAGGTACAAAATGAAGGAGTGGATATTTTAACAACACTAAATTAAAACTCCATAACATTTTCAGATCATGTTTCCAAGTTAAAACATCTACTGAGGGAGGGAGAGGGCAAGTTTGTGCAGTCAGAACTGGGATTCCTGATACATGTTACGAATATCCCACCACAGGTATCAAAACCTAAAATACCCTGACATCTTCTCATTTCGATTAAAGAAATATAGATTCAGTATTCCTCCCAATATTCTGTCTTGGGCAAAATTATCAAACTGTTACATGTAGATGTGATTCTAGATCTTGAAATCGCTTACCCTAGGCTTATTGTCTCTGAGGATAGAAAAAGATTGCAAAAGGGAAAGAAAAAAGACAAAATCTTTGTTATAACTTAAGGAGAATTTCATCTCTGCCCTGCTATCCTGGGTTCTAAGAGATTTAATTATGGCAGGCATTACTGGGAAGTAGAAGTGGAAAACAAAACTAAATGGACATTGAGTGTATGTTAAGATAGTCTTCCTAGGAACGGGTGGACTCAGCCAGTTCAAGATAGATTACAGGCAGCTGAGAGATATGTTGACAGCACTTATGGTGCAATGCATCTTAAGACAGCCAGCTTCTGCCAGTAATAAGACCCAGCAAAATAGGCATTTTTCTGGACCAAGTTGAGTGTGGCTTCCTTTTTATAATATGAATGATAGAACTATTCTCTATACTTTTGATGATTCTTTATAGAAGCCATTTGGCCCTATTTCTATACTAGACCAGATCCTGAATCTCTTAAAATCTCTTCAGTAACAGATTATGAAAGATGAAGTACCTGGGGGATGATTTTATTTCAGCTTTTAGGGCTAATCTTAGTAAATTTTGTCTCGATAATTCTGGATTTTTTAAATTTTCTGCTGCTGAAAATCAGGATGGATTTTTCTTCCTCATTTTCAGAAACTATATAAGTAGTGTAGCCATGCCAATTGCAAAGTTGTCACCAGCATCAGTTGTCAAGTGCTTTGAATTTCTTTTTTTAATAAAGACCTTATTTTTATTTGTTTAATTTACTTTTTTAACTGGAGGATAATTACTTTACAATATTGTGATGGTTTTTGCCATACATCAACATGAATTGGCCATAGGTATACATGTGCCTCCCCCATCCTGAAACCCCCCTCCCACACCATCCCTCCGGGTCATCACAGAGCACTGGCTTTGGGTGCCCTGCATCATACACAAAACTCCCACTGGCTATCTATTTTATATTTGGTAATGTATATGTTTCAATGCTATTCTCTCAAATCATCCCAGCTTCTCCTCCCACTGAGTACAAAAGTCTGTTCTTTATGTCTCTGTCTCCTTTGCTGCCCTACACATAGGATCATCAGTACTATCTAGTTTTGAATTTCCTTTCTAAGGCTGAATAATATTTCATTGTATGTTCATACCACATTTTGTTTATCCATTCACCATTTGATAAACACTTAGGTTTTTTTCACTTTTTGTCTATTCTGAGTAATGCTGTAATAACTTTGGCATACAGACACCAGTTTGAGTCCGTTTCCAATTCCTTTGAGTATTATATCTAAGCATGGAATTGCTGGGTCAAATAATAATTCTATGTTAAACATTCTGAGGAACCACCAAACTGTTTTCACAGTGGTTGCACTATTTTACACTCCAATCATGAGAGTACAAGGGTTCCAATATCTCCACATTCTCTCCAACATTTTTATTTTTAATTGTTTTTTAAGTTAGTATATCCATTCTCCACAAAAAAAGAATGAAATGTTGCCATTTGAAACAACATGGATAGACTCAGAGGGTATTATGTTACATGATATAAGTCAAATCAGCTCAGTTCAGTTGCTCAGTCGTGTCCGACTCTTTGCGACCCCATGAACCGCAGCACGCCAGGCCTCCCTGTCCATCACCAACTTCCTGAGTCCACCCAAACCCATGTCCATCGAGTCGGTGATACCATCCAGCCATCTCATCCTCTGTCGTTCCCTTCTCCTCCTGCCCTCAATCTTTCCCAGCATCAGGGTCTTTTCCAATGAGTCAGCTCTTCGCATCCGGTGGCCAAAATATTGGAGCTTCAGCTTCAACATCAGTCCTACCAATGAACACCCAGGACTGATCTCCTTTAGGATGGACTGCTTAGATCTCCTTGTAGTCCAAGGGACTCTCTAGAGTCTTCTCCAACACCACAGTTCAAAAGCATCAATTCTTCATCCCTCAGCTTTCTTTATAGTCCAACTCTCACATCCATATATGACCACTGGAAAAACCATAGCCTTGACTAGACGGACCTTTGTTGGCAAAGTAATGTCTCTGCTTTTTACTGTGCTGTCTAGGTTGGTCATAACTTTCCTTCCAAGGAGTAAGTATCTTTCAATTTCATGGCTGCAGTCACCATCTGCAGTGATCTTGGAGCCCAGAAAAATAAAGTCAGCCACTGTTTCCACTGCTTCCCCATCTATCTGCCATGAAGTGATGGGACCGGATGCCATGATCTTAGTTTTCTGAATGTTGAGCTTTAAGCCAACTTTTTCACTCTCCTCCTTCACTTTCATCAAGAGGCTCTTTAGTTCTTCTTCACTTTCTGCCATAAGGCTGCTGTCATCTGCATACCTGAGGTTATTGATGTTTCTCCCAGCAATCTTGATTCCAGCTTGTGCTTCCTCCAGCCCAGCATTTCTCATGATGTGCTCTGCATAGAAGTTAAATAAGCAGGGTGACAATATACAGCCTTGACCTACTCCTTTTCCTATTTGGAACCAGTCTGTTTTTCCATGTCCAGTTCTAACTGTTGCTTCCTGACCTGCATACAGGTTTCTCAAGAGACAGGTCAGATGGGCTGGTATTCCCATCTCCTGAAGAATTTTCCACAGTTTATTGTGATCCACACAGTCAAACGTTTTGGCATAGTCAATAAAGCAGAAATAGATGTTTTTCTGGAACTCTCTTGCTTTTTCAATGATCCATCGGATGTTGGCAATTTGATCTCTGGTTCCTCTTCCTTTTCTAAAACCAGCTTGAACATCTGGAAGTTCACGGTTCACGTATTGCTGAAGCCTGGCTTGGAGAATTTTGAGCATTACTTTACTAGTGTGTGAGATGCGTGCAATTGTGTGGTAGTTTGAGCATTCTTTGGCATTGCCTTTCTTTGGGATTGGAATGAAAACTGACCTTTTCCAGTCCTGTGGCCACTGCTGCGTTTTCCAGATTTGATGGCATATTGAGTGCAGCACTTTCACAGCGTCATCTTTCAGGATTTGAAATAGTTCAACTGGAATTCCATCACCTCCACTAGCTTTGTTCGTAGTGATGCTTCCTAAGGCCCACTTGACTTCACATTCCAGGATGTCTGGCTCTAGGTGAGTGATCACACCATGGTGATTATCTGGGTCATGAAGATCTTTTTTGTACAATTCTTCTGTGTATTCTTGCCACCTCTTCTTAATATCTTCCACTTCTGTTAGGTCCATACCATATCTGTCCTTTATTGAGCCCATGTTTGTATGAAATGTTCCCTTGATGTCTCTAATTTTCTTGAAGAGATCTCTAGTCTTTCCCATTCTATTGTTTTCCTCTATTTCTTTGCATTGATCGCTGAGGAAGGCTTTTGTATCTCTCCTTGCTATTCTTTGGAACTCTGCATTCAGATGGGTATATCTTTCCTTTTCTCCTTTGCTTTTCACTTCCCGTCTTTTCACAGCTATTTGTAAGGCCTCCTCAGACAGCCATTTTGCTTTTTTGCATTTCTTTTTCTTGAGGATGGTCTTGATTCCTGTCTCCTGTACAATGTCATGAACCTCCATCCATAGTTCATCAGGCACTCTGTCTATCAGATCTAGTCCTTTAAATCTGTTTCTCACTTCTACTGTATAGTCATAAGGGATTTGATTTAGGTCATACCTGAATGGTCTAGTGGTTTTCCCCACTTTCTTCAATTTCAGTCTGAATTTGGCAATAAGGAGTCAATGATCTGAGTCACAGTCAGCTGCCGGTCTTGTTTTTGCTGACTTTATAGAGCTTCTCCATCTTTGGCTGTGAAGAATATAATCAATCTGATTTCGGTGTTGACCATCTGGTGATGTCCTGTGTAGAGTCTTCTCTTGTGTTGTTGGAAGAGGGTGTTTGCTATGACCAGTGTGTTCTCTTGACAGAACTCTATTAGCCTTTGCCCTGCTTCATTCTGTACTCCAAGGCCAAATTTGCCTGTTACTCCAGGTGTTTCTTGACTTCTTACTTTTGCATTCCAGTCCCCTTTAATGAAAAGGACATCTTTTTTGGGTGGTAGTTCTAGAAGGTCTTGTAGGTCTTCATAGAACTGTTCAACTTCAGCTTCTTCGGCGTTACTGGTCGGGACATAGACTTGGATCACCGTGATATTGAATGGTTTGCCTTGGAAACAAACAGAGATCATTCCGTCATTTTTGAGATTGCATCCAAGTACTGCATTTTGGACACTTTTGTTGACCATGATGGCTACTCCATTTCTTCTAAGGGATTCCTGCCCACAGTAGTAGATATAATGGTCATCTGAGTTAAATTCACCCATTCCAGTCCATCTTAGTTCACTGATTCCTAGAATGTCGATGTTCACTGTTGTCATCTCCTGTTTGACCACTTCCAATTTGCCTTGATTCATGGACTTAACATTCCAGTTTCCTATGCAATATTGCTCTTTACAGCATCGAATCTTGCTTCTATCACCAGTCTTATTCACAACTGGATGTTGTTTTTGCTTTGGCTCCATCCCTTCATTCTTTCTGGAGTTATTTCTCCACTGATCTCCAGTAGCATATTGGGCACCTACTGACCTGGGGAGTTCATCTTCCACTGTCCTGTCTTTTTGCCTTTTCATACTGTTCATGGGGTTCTCAAGGCAAGAATACTGAAGTGGTTTGCCATTCCCTTCTCCAGTGGACCACATTTTGTCAGAACTCTCCACCATGACCCGTCCATCTTGGGTGGCCCCACACGGCATGGCTTAGTTTCATTGAGTTAGACAAGGCTGTGGTCTATGTGATCAGATTGGCTAGTTGTCCATGACTGTAGTTTCAGTCTGTCTGCCTCCTGATCCCCTCTCTCAGTGCCTACCGTCTTACCTGGGTTTCTCTTACCTTGGACGCAGAGTCTCTCTTCACGGCTGCTCCAACAAAGTGCAGCTGCTGCCCCTTACCTTGGACATGTGGTAGCTCCTCTCGGCTGTGGCCCCTGACCTCAGGTGCAGGGTTGCTCCTCTCTATCCTATAAGTCAGATAGAGAAGGACAAATGCTGTATGATATCACTTATATATAGAATCTAAAAAATAAACTAGTGAATATAACAAAAAAGAAGCAGGCTCACAGATATAGAGAACAAACTCTGATGGTTGCCAGTGGGGAGGGGGAAGTGGAGGACAAGATAGGAGCAGGGGTTAAGAAATACAAACTATTATACAATAAACAAATAAGCTACAAGAATGTATTGTGCAACATAGGGAATATAGCCAGTATTTTGTAGTAACTATCAGTGGAATTTAACTTTTAAAAATTTTGAATCACTATGATGTACACTTGTAACTTATGTCATATTGTACACCAACTATATTTCAATTTTAAAAATGAAAAATAAATCATTAAACCCATTCTAGTGAGTGTGAAATTATCTCACTTCTGGCTTTTATTTACATTTCCTTTATTGACTAAGGATGTTGAGGAGTATCTTTTCAGGTACTTATTGGTGATTTGTAGATCTTCTTTGCAGAGCTTTTTATTTAAATTTTTGATGCATTTTTAACTGGGTTGTTTGTCTTTTTGAGGAGGAGTTGTAACTTTTTAATATATTCAAAATATTATACTCTTATTGGCTATGATTTTCAAATATTTTCTACCATTTTTAGGTACTCTTCACCCTCTCTTAAGAGTATCATTTAATGAACAAAGGTTTTCAATTTTGATGAAGCCCAGTTGATCGGTTTCTTCTTTTCTTGCTTGTGATTTTGGTGTCTTATCTAAGAATCCATTGCCAAATCCAAGGTTATAAATCTTTCCCTCTATGCATTCTTCTAAGAGTTTTAGGATTTTAGCTCTTTTATTTATATCATTGATCATTTTCAGTTAATTTTTGTATATGGTGTGAGGCAGGAGTCCAAATTCATTCTTTTTTATGGGGAAATCTGATTTTCCTGGCACCATTTATTGGAGATAATTTCTTCCCCCATTCAAAGAACTTTACATCTTTGTCAAAAATCAATTGGCCATATATGTAAGGGTTTATTTCTGGGATCTCAGCTCAGTTCCATTGCTCTATATGTCTATACGTAAGCCAGTACCATTTTATTTTGAATGCTGTAGCTTTGTAGTAAGTTTTGAAATCAGGAAGTATGAGTCCTCCAACTTGATTCTTTTTCAAGATTGTTTTGGATATTTTGGGACCCTTAGAATGCCATATGAATTTGAAAATCAGCTTTTCTGTTTCTACACAAAGAAAAGCTGGAATTTTTATAGGAATTGTGTTGAATCTGTAGACCACTTTGGATAGTATTGACATCTTAAAATATTAAATTTTCCAATCCATGAACATGAGATATCTTTCCATCTATTTAGATTTTCCTTAATTTCTTTCAGCAATGCTTGCTAAGAGTCAATGTACAAGTCTTTCCCCTCCTTGGTTAAATTTATTCCTAGGTATTTTATACTTTTGGATGCTATTACAAATGAAACTGTTTTCTTAGTTTCCTTATGAGAATTTTCATTGCCCGTGTTTAGAAACACAACTTGTGTGTGTGTGCATGTGTGTTGATTTTGTAACCTGTAACTTTGCTGAATTAATTTATTATCTCTAGTAGCTTTTTTATAGATTCTTTGGGATTTTCTATATGTAGAATCATGTCATCTACAAATAAAGATAGTTTTACTTCTTTCTTACTAATTTGGATGCTTTTTATTTCTTTTTCTTGTCTAAATAATGCTGGCTAGAACTTCCAGTACAATGTTGAATAGCTCACTCCTTTTTTAAAAAATAAAGTTTTACTGGAACGCAACCAGGCTCATTTATTTATATATTGTCTATGGCTGCATTTGCACTGAAATTGTAGAGTTGATTAGTTTGACAGAAACCAATTGGATCAAAATTTTTAAAATATTTAATATATAGCCCTTTACAGAGATAGTTTGGCAAGCTTTTCTTCTAGTGCTATGCTGTGCTTTGTTGTGTCTGACTTTTTGTGATCCTGTGGACTGTAGCCCACCAGGCTCCTCTGACCATGGAATTTTCCAGGCAAGAATGCCATAGCAGGGTTGCCACTTCCTACTCTAGGGGATCTTTCCAACCCAGGGGTCCAACCCATATCTCTTGTGTAACCTGCATTGGCAAGCAGATTTTTTACTACTGCACCACCTGGGAAGCCATTTTCTTCTAGGCAATAGTATAATTAAGTCTGAAATTCAAAAGAGTGATCTTGATGTGAGATACATATTTTTATGTTACTTGAAGTCATGGTAGTTTGAGGACGACCTAGAATGAAAGATGTGGTTTAAGGATTAAGACTTGATGTATTTCAGCATTTAATGATGAAAAGGATGAAAAAAGCCCATCATAAGAGACTGAGAAGTGTGTGTACCAGAGAGTGTAGTGTACCTCAGAGAAACCAAGAAAAATGAGCATTGTGAGAAGAAGGAAATAGTCAACAATGTGAAAAGCTGACAAAAAATACCAAGTAAGAGGAGGATTTTAAAATGTCCATTGTTTTTAACAACATGATGGTTACTGGTAACTGTAACAAGAGAAGCCTCCGAGGAATAGTTTTAAGTGTTTTAATTTCCAAAATGAAATATTTTGAAGAATCAAACATTTGAAGAGTTGTAATTTCATGCTTTTCTAAAATATGTATTTATTGACCAACAAATTGTACTAATTTCACTGGTATAAATTGGTATAATATATTTTATATTTAAAATATTTCCCAAATTGGAATTCTTTTAAAAAAGAAATTTATTTCCATGAAAAAAAGCCTTTTCAAAATGATTTTCCAAAACTAAAATATACATAAAGAAAATAGTTATTCCTGGCACATATTCATGCACTTTATTAGCTATATCTATTTCTAATACTATGTTAACTGACTTTTTTTTCTGAAAACATATTTTTTCAATAGGACTTAGTAAAATTGCATGCAATATTCCTCAAAGTTGTACTCTATAGCCAATAAACTTGAAATTTTGGATAACTTTAATTTATTCTTTTCTGAAGATTATAATATTGTTGATTGAGAAGACAGTCTCTTTACAGATGTTACAGCAACTATAAGATAGAGCAAATCCTGTTAAATAGAGAGTATTCTCGATTCTAATTATTTTATTGAAAAATGGAGAAATATTTTGAAGGGTAATGTGTTTTGTTTCCATTTAGAGTCCTTCAACAAATATTTTTACAAGATAAAATTCATTAAATAAATTTTCTGTATTTATGATTCTTCTGAATGATTCACCAAATTTAAACACTGAAAAATCAAGGCTTTCTCAAGTATATTCTAGTATTACAGTACAGATTATATGGTTTAGTTAAAACTAAAAAACATCAAATGAAGATATTACAAAGTACAGTTATAGAATGTCAAAATTAAATCTTGTATGCAGCTTGGGCTCTCATCATATAATCTGCTAAATAATGAATTTCAGTTTCTTCCTATATAAGCTTTATTTTCATATCAATTTGCTAAGAGCTTCAAAAGCTGAAATTTTTGGTACTCCATTCCTTGAGTACTTTGGTTAAAGATTTCTAAATTATTGAACAAAATGCAATCTAAATTTAAAGGAATTGTTCACAATAATGGTCAATACTCTAGGACACTTGAGTTAATTAACAGCATCCTTCCATAAAAGCTCAAAATTTTAAACAATCTGAGCCGTGACCAGAAGCAAAAAGAGAATCATATACAGCCATGCTAAATTTTTTTCATGTTCCCCATCAGATTTGTCTCAAAAGTTTACAATTCAATTATTCCAAATATGTATATGTATATGTGTACTCTGTCACTCAGTCGTGTCTGATTCTTGAGACCTTGTGGACCATAGCCCTCTAGGCTCCTCTGCCCATGGAATTTTCCAGGTGAGAATACTGCAGTGGGTTGCAATTTCCTCAGGTTCCAGGGGATCTTCCCTACTGAGGGAGTGAATCCACGTCCCCTGTGTCTCCTGCATTGGCAGGCAGAGTCTTTACAGCTGCACCACCTTGGAAGCCCCATATATAGGTATATATAAATACATTTGTAAATCATTACAACTATAGTTTCTGTTTCAATTGCTAGACTATCACAGTGTAGATGCAGTGATATATGCTCCACAATCAGTTTCAAGGGTGTTTCTGCTCCATAGCTTTAATTTAGTAAGAACATTGTTTTTGTCATGATGATTATATTCCACCTAAGTTAGTATTTGTATTATGATCACAACAAACTAATTTTATCTTCAGTATTGGAGTTTTACACTGATTTTGTAAGTGAGCATTATTAAAGTCAGATGTTTTACCTTTATCAAAATAATCTTCCAAAAGCTATACTTTGCTTCATAAGTTTGATGAAACATTAAGCCATTTCTGAAATTAACCAATTTTCTATGTGAAGCATCTAATGTCCCTGATATAAAACTGGCAACATGTAACAATTTGCAAAAATCTTTCTCAGCTAATGGAGCTGACCCAGTAACAGTTATCACTTTGCTCTTTGTATTTGCACAGAAAGCATGGAATTGAAAATGAATGAAATTAATTCAGAGAAATCATCATTTGATCTAATTGAAAAACCATTCTTCAGCATAGGAAATGGCAGCCCACTCCAGTATTCTTAGCAATTAACCTGGTGGTTCAGACGGTAAAGCGTCTGCCTGCAATGCGGGACACCTGGGTTTGATTCCTGTCTTAGGAAGATCCCCTGGAGAAGGAAATGGCACCCCACTCCAGTATTCTTGCCTGGAAAATTCCATGGACAGAGGAGCCTTGTAGGCTACAGTCCATGGGGTTGCAAAGAGTCGGACACGACTGAGCGGCTTCACTTCACTTCCAGTATTCTTGCCTGGGAAGTCTCATGGACAGAGGAGCCTGTGGGCTCCAGTCCATGGGGTTGCAAAGAGTCGGAAATTAGCGACTAAACAACATCTCCTCCACCTCACCCTCCAGGGCTATAGTTACAAAAGAGTTGACTGCTAAGCATTATGGGGGAAAAAAGAAAGAAAAGCCATGCTTCACAGAATGCTATGTAAATTCACCTTCCACAGTTAACTTTTGAAATAGATGGTGATTTTTTTAAAACAGATTTGGGTCTGCTGGTTTTCACATGGTCAGTAATACCACTATGACTTCTGGTTGGAAGGTAAATACTGACAAATATTTTTGAGCAGGTTACATTCACCAGCTTTTTTCAAATTTAGAAATAGAAATTCACTAATTATGTACAAAGCATTTGCTTTCGTTTTCTCATTGCCATTGAAAATGTATTGCTGTAGAGAGGGTCTATTTGCAACATAAAAAGGCATTAAGAAACAGAAAAATAAGCAAATGGTTGTAGATTTACACCTTCACAGAAACAGCAAAACTACAGAAGCAGGAGCTTTTTGACTGTTTTCCTTATGCTCTACAGGAGGACTGCTCAGACTCCATTTCCCACATGTATTTCACTTATAGTTAACACACACACTTTCTCACATTTTCTACTGACCCTTTGATCTAGCAGCCTGTCAAATTAATAGCACAAGTGGCTGATACAGTAACTAACCTGCAGATACAACAGCATCAAATACACCACCTGAGACCAGGGATAGTAATTTCTAATTGATGGAGTCAAAGAGAACTTTGTTTTGCAAGAAACTGCAGCCTGTCCTTGAAAGGGAGGTGTCTGTTACATTTCATCTAGAAAGAGTTGTCTTTCACATTTAACTATATGGTAAAGTGAGAACTCTGTACACTGTCCATGCATTTCACACACTACTACATGAGACAGTTCTTTGTTTTGAAACCTATTTTACCTGATATTTAATATATCTACTCCTGCTTTTTTGCTGATGTTGTTAATATTTGCTTGCCACACCTTATCCTGTCTTTTTACTATCAACCTACTTATGTCACTGTATTTGAAGTGAGTTGCTTGTAGACAACATATAGCTGAATCACAGGTGGTTTATTAATCCATTCTGGCAGTTTGCTTTTCAATTGATGTATTTAGACTATTTACATTTAAGATAATTATTGGTATGTATAGGGCTTATACATCCACTTTATTTTTTATTTTTTGTTTATTTCCTGTGTTTCTCAGTCCTCTATTTCTCATCTCCAGCCTTCTAATAGGTTACCTGAATGTTTTTAAGGTTTTTAGTTTGACTTATTTAGTCTTTTTGAACACTTCACTTTGTATAGTTTAGGAACAAGTCAAGGATGTCCAGTCTTACTACTCTTATTCAACACAGTGCTGAAAGTTTTAACCAATACAATAGCACAATAAAAAAAGAATAAAAAGCATACATATTGAAAAGAAGAAAAAAACTTCCCATTTGATGATCTGTTGTCTATGTAGAAAACTCCAAAGAATTGACAAAAATAAAAACTCTTAGAAGTAATAAGTGAGTTTATCAAAGTCTCAGCATACAACATCAACACACTGAAATCAACCTCAATTTTACATACTAGCAACAAAACATGTGGAAATTGAAATTTAAAATATAATTCTATTTATAATTACTCCAAAGAAAATGAAATACTTAGGTATAAATCTAACAAAATATATACAACATCTGTATCCTGAAAATTGCAAAATGCTGATGAAAGGCATCAAAGAACTAAATAAAAGGTATGATTTATTGTGTTCATGGTTGGAAGACTCAACATAGTAAAAATGTGAATTCTCCCTAAACTGATCTATAGATTAATGCCATATTTATCAAAGTTCCAGCAGGGATTTTTGTAGGCATAGAGAAGCATATTCTAAGTTTATATGGAATGCATAGAACATATAATAGCTAAAACAATCTTGAAGAGGAAGAACAGTGTGAGAAGAACCACTCTACCCCTTGCTAAGGCTAACTATATAGCTAAAACCATTAAGACACTATGTTATTGGCAGAGGACTAGATACATGGGTCAATGGAACAGAAGAGAGAAACCAGAAATAAATTCACACAAATATGCCCAACTAATCTTTGACAACATTTCAAGAGCAAGTTTAATAAAGTGTCTGAATCCATTTTTGACATTTGACTGCTGACAGCTTTCAAATTCCACCTAACCCCTTTCCACTTTTGCCCTGCCTCTGGGCAAGCTGATAAGAAATCCCAGGCCTTCCCTCCCTTGGCACTTCCAGGAAAGGTCAAACTATGAAAATCCCTGCCCACACATGGGAATAATCACCCTATCCTCACTCCCTAATCAAAATAAAATCAAAAGACACTTACTCTTCCTTTCATTCAATCCAGTCCAGACTGGCTTGGGGTATCTGACCCGCTCTCTTCCAAAAAAAAATAAAATCTCATTATATGAATAATTCCCTCTTTTCATACCTTTCTACTGTGTGTGGTATCATCAGTTCCCACATCTGAAGCAATTTTGGTTGAAGAATTGAGCCCACTGTCTACAGGGTAGCCATACAACAATTGTTCTGTGAGCAGGATTGTGTAGCATACCACTCTGCATTTATAAAAAGTGGTAAAACTTAAAAAATAGTGATAATATAAAAGTTGGCAACCATGCAAAAAAAACTGGATCACTTATACGCTACTAATGGGAATGTAAGATAGTACATCCACTCTGTGAAAGAGTATACTAGTTTATTTAAAAACTAGACATGTGCTTTCTATACAACTTAAATATTGCATTCTTGGGTATTTATCTCAAAGAAATGAAAATATATTTCCACACATAGCCTTGTACGCAAACAGCCATAGCATCTTTAGTCATAAGAGTCCCAAACTAGAAACAACCCAATGTCCATCAACTAATTAATGGATAAACAGAATGTGGTACATCCAAACCATGGAATGGAATAAAAAAGAAAAGAATGATATTTGCTGTAAGTTGAATGAGTTTCAAGGAAATTATGCTGAGAAAAAAGGCAACCCCTAAAAGTTATATCCTGTATGATTCCATTTATTAATATATAATAGTTTTGAAATGACAAAATTATAGATATATAGAACAGATTAGTAGATGCCAGTGTTTGGGGGGATGTGGGTGTAGTTGGAAGGTGAATGTGATTATAAAAGTGCAATATGAGGGATCCTTGTTATGGAACTCTTCTGTATCTTGACTGTGATCACAGTATTCTACATAGGCAATAAAATTGCATAGAACAAAACACACACACATACTCACACACATATAGAAATGCGTGTAAAACTGGTGAAATCTGAATAAGGTAGGTAGATTGTATCAACAGCAATTTTCTGGTTGAGATACTGTACTATAATTATGCAAAATGTTGCCCTTGGAGGAAACTAGGTGAAGGATATAAAAAATCTCTTTGTATCATTTTTTAATTATTTTTTATTAGAGTATAGTTGCTTTGTAATGTTATGTTAGTTTTTACTGTACAGCAAAGTGAATCATATATATATATATATATATATATATATATATATATATATATATATATATATATATATATGCCCTCTTTTTTTGGATTTCCTTCCAATTTAGGTCACCACAGAGCACTGAGTAGAGTGCTACACAGTAGGCTCTTATTAGTATCTGCTTTATGCATAGTAGTGTATATACGCCAAGCCCAATCTACCAATGCTTCCCACTCTTCCCCCTTTTGTATCCATACATTTGTCCTCTATGTCTGTGTCTTTATTCCTGCTTTGCAAATGAGTTCATCTGTATCATTATTCTATATTACACATATAAGTGATATTATATGATATTTGTTTTGTTTTTCTGCCTTACTTCACTTTGTAGGACAGTCTCTGGGTCCATCTGCATCTCTACAAATTGCAGCATTTAATTCCTTTTTATGGCTGAGTAATACTCCATTGTATATATGTACCATATCTTTATCCATTCTTCTATTGATGGGTATTTAGGTTGTTTTCATGGACTGGCTATTGTAAATAGTGCTGCAATGAACATTGGGGTGCATGTATCATTTTTTTTAAACTTATTTGGCTGTGCCAGGTCTTCATTGCAGCATGAGGGATCTTGAGTTGCAGCATGCAAACTCTTAGTTGCAGCATGTGGAATCTAGTTCCCTGACTAGGGAGCAAACCCAGGCCCATTGCATTAGGTCACAGTCTTAGCTACTGGACCACCAGGGAAGTCCTGGCATATATCTTTTGAATTATGATTTTCTCCAGGTATATGCCCAGGAGTGGGATTGTTATGTCATATGGTAATTCTTAGTTTTTTATGGAATCTCCATACTGTTCTCCATACTAGCTGTGCCAATTTACATTCCTACCAGCAGTATAAGAGGGTCACCTTTTCTCCACACTATCTCTGTCATTTATTGTTTGTAGATTTTTTAAATAATGGCCATTATGACCAGTGTGAGGTGATACTGTATTGTATTTTTGAGTTACATTTCTATAATAAAGAAGCTCTTTGTATTATTTGAACATCTTTTCATGTGTTTGTTGGTCATCAGTATGTCTTCTTTGGAGAAATGTCTATTTAGGTCTTCTGCCCATTTTTTGATTGGGTTTTTCTTTCCTTTTGATATTGAGTTGCATGAGCTGGTGGTATATTTTGGATATTAATCCCTTGTCAGTTGCTTTGTTTGCAAATATATTCTCTCATTTCAATGGTTGTATTTTCATTTTGCTTATGGTTTCCCTTGCTGTGTAAAAACTTTTAAGTTTAATTAGGTCCCATTTATTTTTGTTTTTACTTTCATTACTCTAGGAGTTGGATCAAAAAAGATCTTGCTGTGATTTATGTCAAAGAGTGTTCTGCCTACGTTTTCTTCTAAGAATTTTCTACTGTCCAGCCTTACATTTAGGTCTTTAATCCATTTTCAGTTTATTTTCATATATGGTGTTAGGGAGTGTTCTAATTTCATTCTTTTATGTGTAGCTCTCCAGTTTTCCCAGCACAACTTATTAAAGAGACTGCATTATCTCCATTGTATATTCTTGCCTCCTTTATCACAGATTAGGTGACCATAGGTGCATGGGTTTATATCTAAGCTTTCTAACTTATTCCTTCGATCTACATTTCTGGTTTTGTGCCAGTACCATACTGTCTTGATGACTGTAGCTTTGTAGTTTAGTTTGAAGTCAAGAGAGCCTGATTTCTCCAGCTCTGTTTTTCTTTCTTGCAATTGCTTTAGCTTTTCAGGATCTTTTGTCTTTCCATACAAATTGCAAAATTTTTTGTCCTAATTCTGGGGGAAATGTCATTGGTAATTTGATAGAGATTGCACTCAATCTGTACATTACTTTGAGTAGTGCAATCATTTTCACAATATGGATTCTTTCAATTCAAGAAAACTATATTTCTCCATTTGTTTGTGTTGTCTTTGATTTCTTTCATCAATATGTTATGTTTTCTGAGTAGAGGCCTTTTGCTTCTTTAGGGAGGTTTATTCCTAGGTATTATATTCTTTTCATTGCAATGGTAAATGGGATTGTCTCCCTAATTTCATTTTCTTATTTTTCATTGTTAGTGTATATAAGAACGCAAGAGATTTCTATGAATTAATTTTGTATCCTGCAACTTTACCAAATTCAGTGATTAGCTTTAGTACTTTTCTAGTGGCATCTTTCAGATGTTCTATGTATAGTATCATGTCATCTGCAAACAGTGACAGTTTCACCATTTTTTTCCCAATTTGGGCCCCTTTTATTTCATTTTCTTCTCTGATTATCATTGCTAAGACTTCCAAAACTGTTGAATAATTGTGGTAAGAGTGGGCACCCTTGTTTTGTTTCTGATGTTAGAGAAAATGCTTTCAGATTTTTACCATTGAGAATGATATTTGCTGTGTGTTTGTTGTATACCGCATTTATTATGCTGAGGTATGTTCTTTTTATGTCTACTTTCTGGAGATTTTTTATAATAAATGGGTGTATAATCTTGTCAAAAGCTTTTTCTGCATCTATTGAGATGATCATATGGTTTTTATTCTTCAATTTGTATAACATTGATTTGCAGATATTGAAGAATCCTTGTAATCCCTGGGATAAGTCCCACTTGATTATGGTACATGATGCTATTAATGTGTTGTTGGATCCTGTTTGCTAGCATTGTGTTGAGGACTTTTGTGTCCATGTTCATCAGTAATACTGTCCTGTAATTTTTTTGTGTGTGGTATCTTTATCTGGTTTTGGTATCAAGGTGATTGTGGCCTTGTAGAATGAGCTTGCGAGTGTTCTTCCCTCTGCAATTTTTTGGAAGACTTTAAGAAGGATAGTTGCTAGCTTTTCTCTAAAAGTTTGATAGACTTCATCTGCGAGCCCATCTGGTCCTGGGCTTTTGTTTACTGAAAGATTTTTAATCACAGTTATGATTTCATTACTTTTGATTGGTCTGTTGATATTTTCTATTTCTTCCTGGTTCAATCTTGGAAGGTTGTACATTTCCACAAATTTGACCAATTCTTCCAGGCTGGCCATTTTATTGGGGTGTAGTTGCTTGTAGTAGGCTTTTATGATTCATTGTATGTTTGCACTGTCAGTTGTAACTTCTCTCTTTTCATTTGTAACTTTATTGATTTGAGTTCTCTCCCTTTTTTTATGAGTCTGGATAAAAGTTTATCAATTTTGTCTTTTCAAAAAACCAGGTTTTAGTTTTTTTGATCTTTGCCATTGTTTTCATTTCTATTTATTTCCTTTCTTATCTTTAAGATTTTTTTCCTTCTAGTAACTTTGGTTTTTGTTTGTTCTTCTTTCTCTAGCTGCTTTAGGTATAATGGTAGGTTTCTTATTTGAGGTTTTTCTTATTTCTTGAGGTGAGATTGTATTGCCATAAACTTTCCTCTTGAAACTGTTTTTGCTGCATCCCATAGGTTTTGGGTCATTTTGTTTTCATTGTCATTTGTTTCTTTTTTTTTTATTTCCTCTTTGATTTCTTCAGTGATCTATTGTCTATTTAGTAGCATTATAGCCTCCATGTGTTTGTATTTTTTACAGCTTTTTCCTGTAATCTCATAACATTGTGGTCAGAAAAGATGCTTGATATGATTTCAGTTTTCCTAAATTTACAGAGGTTTGATTTGTGACCCAAGATGTGATCTATTCTGGAGAATGTTCTGTGTGCACTTGAAAAGAAACTGTATTTTGCTGCTTTTGGAAGGAATGTCATATAAATACCAATTAAGTCTATCTGGTTTAATGTGTCATTTAAGGATTCATTAATTTTCCTTATTAATTTTCTGTCTGATGATCTGTCCATTGTGGGAGTGCTCACTGTCCATTCTATTCCACAGATGCAGGGTTTACCAAGCTGATCACAGTGATCTAGTCCATGGCTGTGGAGCTGCAGGAAGAGATTTTCATTTCTCTTCTTTAATTGTACAGCCCCTGGGTTTCAGCTGTGGTTTTGGCCTCACCTCTGGGTTTGGGCCACCCTCAGGTGTATATTCCCTGCCTAAGTGGGAGAGGACAAAAGCAGCAGCTGCTTGGGAGACTCAGGCTAATTGGGGCACTTATTTGTTCAGGGCGGGGAGGGATAAGGCAACCGCATCTAGAGTGTGTGTGAATTGCCTATGGCAATGAAGAGGAACAGGAAATTTCAACAGACTGGACGAGCTTATTCTGGTGAAAGTCCCTCCTTGGGCCCACAGAGGTATCAGCTGGTGGGGAAGTGAGTTGCAATGACAGCCCTGCCCCTTGTGTGCCCCTCAACAATGGCACCTGATTTCCAAGGCAGACCATGCTTCCTCTAGGAGCATTCCTTGCTGTGGAGCCCCTCACTCCCATCCCCTCAGGATGTCTCTGTGCAGCCAACAGCGGTCCTCTCTTTGGATCTGCTCTCCCAACCCCACTCTTTAGCACTCAGCCCCTGCCACCGCTGGTGGCTTCCCATCTCAGACTGGGGCATCCAAGGCTGATTCCTGAGAAGGCTTTGGCATGGGCAGCATGGTGCACACACAGGCCTGCCAAGTTCTGTGCAGTCATTGGAGGCTTTGGCTTTAGTGGAGCTCAGAAAATCATTAGTTCTTATCTTACACATAAAAAAGTGATGCCATTTGATTTTAGTTGTTTTATGTTCTTTAAGAACTCTAGAGTATTTTATTTTTTGTTTTCTTTCTTTCAGATATTTTTTTCTTAATGTAGACAGTTGCAGTGCAGTTTCCAGGAATGAAGTAGTAGCCTGGTGAATAGTATTTCAGTTTGAATCCAAGTGATTGGTAAACTCTGACTAGTTCTTGTTTTCCTGATTTCCCTGGAAGGATGATCAGGAGGTGATGCCAGCTCCATCCCTACTGCTTCCCTGTGCAGACAGGTGCACACACATCTTCTCACTGCCTCAGCTCTTGGAGGGGCAGCCTCTTGGAGCACTGAGCCCCTGTCTCAATTGAACAACACCCTGGAGGGCTTTCTGAGGATGCAGTCTCAAGGTGCTGCTGCCAAGTGCTGCTGCTGCCACTGCAGAAGGAGGAGATAGAAAGACACTAGGGCAATACTCAGTCTAGAGCATCCCCATGCTGCAGCTTCTCCAGGAATCTCTTTGTATTATGTCTTACAATTGCCTGTGAATATGCAGTTATATAAAATAAAACTTAAAAGTTCTCCTAGTGTCTAGGTTAAAAAAAATAAACCTGTTCCAATTTGGACACTCAATTATATGCTCACTCTAGCTATCATCTATAATACAAAACAAAAGTTGTGGAAAATGCTATTGATAGGTCTACACATTGTTGCTGACAGGAAAATGTAGGGGGAGAGGGGTGCTGCTCATGGTGGGAAATTCTGAAGGTAAGAGTAAATGGTGAGGTGTTCTGCTGAGAGCTGTCTTCTGGGGTCTCCGTTGGGGTTTCTTGTTTCCAGGGGCAAAGCAACAGAGAAACTGATTGGATGAAGAGGGAAAGAGAGGAGGGTCTTTGCTATTCCATTGCTGTTTCTAGTAAACTAGAGTTTTCTAGACACTGAAGAAAAGTGGCAATACTTGGTCTTTTGGTATTTCTTACTCTGTAGATAGAAAAACACATTTATATGAGAAAAACATGGTACAAGTTGAAGAAGAGAAGAGTCAGGAATGCTCAGAGTCCCTGGTGAGAATTTAAATCAGAATTCTTCATTTTAATCTGACTGAAAATCCTAGGGGAAAGATGGTCTTGGAAAAGAGATTTACACTGGGATATCTGATCAGTTTAGCCCGATCCAAATGATTTTGAATCATGCTTTCCCATTTCTCCTTCCTTGCCCATAGTTTTTCATTTCCATTTCTTCTGTTCAAATAAGAACATCTTTTCATCAAATGCTTCATAAACTTGGGACCAACTATGTTGCCCCTTTTAACATTATTATCATACTGAGAAGGTCTACCTTTCTTCCTTTCTTCTGCCCCAAAGACAGGTACTCACTGGAACAATTTCTAAAGAGAAATATTTCATCAGAACCAACAACCTCCCAAAGACACGATAGCATGTTTGTTAATCTGAAATCTCCTAAAATCACTTTCTCCAAAAGTCTCTGACCCCAGAGTTCTGTTGTTAATGGAGATCTTTCTCCACACTATTTTCTATATTCAGAATGATTCACATGACACTGGCATTTGCAGTCAAGATTTAAGCATACCTGATCCACTTGCCATGTTGACATGACAGTTACAAGGATAAAACTATAATTGGTTTGATGACAATAACTGGAGGCAATTGTGAAAAGTTCTAGAATATTACACTTCTCTTGGGGAAGTATGAAAAATCCATCACATGTAAATTTTGAGAAAATGTGCTCTGCACAACTTACAATTTTCCATGACACCTGCTCCTCCTCCTCCACTATTCCTGAAGTCTCTAATGGCATTAGCCATGTTCATCTTCTGCCTACCTCAGCACTGTTGAGTGTGAGCCTGGGAGACCTTCACACAGTCCTCCTACATTTCCAATTGGAGAGCAATAAGAATCTCTGCCACTAACAAATGAGTCAGGAGTTACCTGTGTAACCACCAATCTAACATTCTGGGTGTCTCCAGCTATAAAACTGAGCTTTCCCAGAACTTTTTGGTTTTACCTAATCCTTTTGGACTGGACACATCAGACCTCTGTCTGCCAGCATGGGGATCAATCTCTAGACTGGGTTACTTTCTCCTCTTCCCAGTAATACACACACACACACACACACACACACACACACACACACACACACATCCTAGGTATGTTGTCGCTATTCAGTCGAACAGTCGTGTCCGACTCTTTGTGACCTCAGGGACTGCAGCACGCCAGGCTTCCCTGTCCTTCATTATCATCTGGAGTTTATTCTGACTCATGTCCATTGAATCAGTGATGCCATCCAACCATCTCATCTTCTGTAGTCCCCTTCTCCTCCTGCCTTCAATCTTTCCCAGCATCAGGGTCTTTTATGATGAGTTGAGTCTTCACATCAGGTGGCCAAATTATTAGAGCTTCAGCTTCACCATCAGTCCTTCCAATGAATATTCAGGGTTGATTTCCTTTAGGATTGACTGGTTTGATCCCCTTTCAGTCCAAGGGACTCTCAAGAGTCTTCTTCAACACCACAGTTCAAAAGCATCAATACTTCCACCCTCAACCTTCTTTATGTTCCAACTCTCACATCCGTACATGACTACTGTAAACACCATAGCTTTGACTATACAGATCTTTGTTGGCAAAATAATGTCTCTACTTTTTAATATGTTGTCTAGTTTGGCCATAGCTTTTCTTCCAAGGAGCAAACGTCTTTTAATTTCATGGCTGCAGTCACCATCTGCAGTAATTTTGGAGCCCAAGAAAATAAAGTCTGTCACTGTTTCCTTTGTTTCCCCATATATTTGCCATGAAGTGATGGGACCAGATGCCATGATCTTAGTTTTTGAATGTTGAGTTTTAAGCCAGCTTTTCCACTCTCCTTTTTCACCTTCACCAAGAGACTCTTTAATTCCTCTTCACTTTCTGCCATAAGGGTGGTGTCATCTGTGTATCTGAGATTATTGATATTTCTCCCAGCAATCTTGGTTCCAGCTTGTGCTTCATCCAGCCCAGCCTTTCTCATGATGTACTCTGCATATAAGTTAAATATGCAGGGTGATAATATACAGCCTTGATATACTCCTTTCCCAATTTGGAACCAGTCCACTGTTCCATGTCTGGTTCTAACTGCTGCTTCTTGATCTGCATATAGATATCCCAAGAGGCAAGTAAGGTGATCTGGTATTCTCATCTCTTTAAGAATTTTCCACAGTTTGTTGTGATCCACACAGTCAAAGGCTTTAGCGTAGTCATTGAAGCAGAAGTAGATATTCTTCTGGAGTTGTCTTGCTTTTTCTCTGATCCAATGAATGTTGGCAATTTGATCTCTGGTTCCTCTGCCTTTTCTAAATCCAGCTTGAACATCTGAAAGTTCTTGGTTCACGTACTGTTGAAGCCTCACTTGGAGAAATTTGAGCATTACTTTGTTAATGTGTGAAATGAATGCAACTGTGCAGTAGTTTGAACATTCTTTGGCATTGTCTTTCTTTGGGATTGGAATGAAAACAGACTTTTTCCAGTCTTGTGGCCATTGCTAAGTTTTCCAAATTTGCTGGCATATTGAGCACAGCACTTTAAAAGCATCATTTTTTAGGATTTGAAATAGCTCAGCTGGAATTCCACCCCCTCCACTAGCTTTGTTCATAGTGATGTTTCCTAAGGCCCACTTGACTTCACACTCCAGGATGTCTGGCTCTAGGTGAGTGATCACACTATTGTGGTTATCTGGATTATTAAGATCTCTTTTGTATAGCTCTTCTGTGTACTCTTGCCGCCTCTTCTTAATATCTTCTGCTTCTGTTAGGTCCATACTGTCCATCCTAGGTATAGCAAGTCTCTTTTTTAAAAGAAAACATTCTTTTTTAATCATTTATTTATTTATTGCCTATTCATTTGCTTTTGGCTGCACCGGGTCTTTGTTGCTGTGAAAAGGCTTTCTCTAGTTGCAGCAGGTGGGGGCTGCTCTTCATTATGGTGGGCGGGCTTGTCGTTGCGGTGGCTTCTCTTGTTGTGGAGAACAGGCTCTGGAGCATGGGCTCAGTAGTTGTAGCACATGGGCTTAGTTGTTTCAAGGCATGTGGAATCTTCCCAGAGCAGGGATTGAACTCATGTCCTCTGCATTGGCAGGCAGATTCTTAACCACTGGACCCTCAGGAAAGTCCAGCAAGACTCTTATGTTGTTTTCTTTAACTCCTTCTCTCGAACCAGTATTTCACAAAAATTGCTGGCAATATCTGTTAAGTAAATTCACTGAAGAAAAATCATTCCAAACAACACCTAGTGAAACGGAGAAAGAAGTAAATTGCTCTTGCAAATCTGATTTTGGTTATAAACTTGGAAGACCTAGTGAGCTGAGAGAAGAAGGAAGCTAATTCATTGGAAAACACTTTTATGATAAAGATACAAGCAAAATATAAGTACCGCCACTAAAATAAAACCACAAGATAATAATTCGTGGGACCATACAGATTAAATAAAAAGTACCCCAGAGTTCAGCCTTCTGGAATAAATTATTTTCCAAAGTGGATAAGTAGGATTCTTCCCTCCAACATTTATTTTTCATGTGGAAAAAACCACCTTGAGTCAGAAAGTTTTGACAATGAAAGTGACCTCCTTAACTCTACTCCTCCCTCCAAAATAGATATTAATCTGAAACTGAGTAAAGCAGGAAGCTGTAGAAAAAAGCGGATGTCATGATGATGAGTATTCCATTCTGCTCACTTCTCAGGTCCCAGATGGAAGTTCATGCAGTTAAACCATACAGGCTTCCAAATGGCCAGGAAAGGAGAGACTCTGAAAGGTGAAGGCCCCTTGTCTTCACTGAGAGTAGGAAATACATAGGGCAGACAGAACCTGACCAATATCCCCTTAATCTAAAAAACTCCCACCATAGTCTTTAGCTTTGTTATTGAAGTGAGAAATTCTCCCTCAGTTTACAACCAATAACTCATCATGCCAATTGCTTGGCAAAGCAGAAAGACCTCCTTTGGAGTTTGAATTTGTATAGTGCATCTCCAACCAAAAGGTCCCTGAAGAGCCCACGAATGGATCTTAAGGGACTTCTTAATATGGCAAGTAAAACTTCAAGTTCCTGAGAAGAAGGTCCAGATGTTCCAGCAAATTCTCAAAGGAGACCCTGCCTCTCAAAGAGTCAAGAGCATTAAACCATCCCTACAGACACTCCATGAGTCCATTTTTGTCATAATTTCAAGGAGAAATAAGCCATAAACTTGACCAGGGCAAGATCTAAGTTTACCTTCAACTCCAGGGGCAATTTACCCTCTGACTATACATCTAGATCCTTGATGGTGACTTCTCTGGACTCCAATATTCTTTATTCTAAGGATCCAAAGTTAAATGAACATTCATAGGACCTGGCTTATAGCAAATGGGCTCACAGTAGCTCACTGTGACCTATTTCCAGGAACTCTCTTTCTCCAGTGTCACTGGAAGAAATGGAATGATTGAATAAGGAGAGAATGGAGGGAGTTCTTGTGAGGATTTGGAGGAGGGAATAAAGCTGAAAGAGAAAAATCTGGGTGAGAAAGAATGGATGGAGAAGGGAAAAGAAAATGAACAAGAAAGGAGAAGAAATATGGAGAAGAAAAGAAATATGGGCTGGGGGTTAGAAATTGACATGAGATATGAAAAGAAGATAGAAGGAGGGAAGACAAAGTTTATGAGGAAGAGCAGGAGTGTTCTCTGCAAGAAAGGGAACAAGGTAAGAAAGTTATTCTGGGGAAAGGAGGAAAAAGTGAAACGAGGAGAGAAGTAGGAAGAAAGGAGGGATAACAATATTTTAAAATTGTACAAAGTACTACTAAGTGTAATTAACAAGTATGGATATCATCTAAAAGGGCTTCTCAGGTGGCACTAGTGGTAAAGAACCCACCTGTTAATGTAGGAAACCTAAGAGACGTGGGTTCGATCCCTGGGTCAGGAAGCTCTCCTGGAGGAGGAAATGGCAACCCATTCCAGCATTCTTGCCTGGAGAATCCCATGGACAAAGGAGTCTGGCGGGCTACAGTCCATAGGGTTGCAAAGAGTCAGACACGACTGAGCAACTGAGAACATGATATCATCTAAGAAGAGTACGTCGTAGATAACGTGATGGATCCCAAGTTGAACAGGCTTACACAACTAGGCCAAAGAAAGTGTGGCACATGACCCTTTATGTGGCCCATGACCCACGTAGGGATGAGGAAGAGGGGCAGGAAGTGAGGGGGCGAAGCTAGGAGGATCACTGTCATTCAGCTGAAAGTTGTCCCAGTGGCAGTTCCATGGATCCTTTTGAAGCCATTGGCTCGAGCACAAGAGGCCTGTGAGGAATGAGGCAAAGATGCTGCACAACCTGAGCTGCTGTCCAGGAACCCCTACTCTTACCTGCTCACCTGGGCCATGTGTGCCCTGGTAATACCAGCCTGTGCACTTTACCTCCCCCACCAAAGCAGCTGTATCAGGCTCCTATGGGCTGGGAGGAATAGGCACATTCAGGGCAAGGAAGAGCCTTGCAAATGTGCAGTAGACAGTGCCTACCCATGTGGCTGGGTGGGACAGTGTGGGTTGATTAGGAGGGGGCATATCCTACTGCTCTAGGGCTTATCTGCTTTCATATGCATCATGTTTACAATGTGATTGGCACCACTATAAAAACATGATGCTGTGGACAACACAGCCTGTAGATGGATGTTCTGACAGTAAAGGTTAGTAGATACTTTACTGGTAGGCACAAGCAAAGGCCCTTTAATATGTGATCTCTAATCCTTAAGAGTCTGGAATGGCTTTTATAAGGTTAAGAAGCTGGCTTAAGGGCACATAGCTAGGATTCAATCCTAAACATGGTGGATACTGAGGCCCTAGCTCTTCTCTCCCTACACTGTGTTACCTTCCTCTTTAAGGGAGACCCCTCACTGAGAGGAGCATCTGGTTCATTTAAGTTACTGCAGTAGAGATCCCCTTTGTGTTTTAGAATAAAAGCTTATTAGGGCTCAAAGAAGATTATAAAGTTTCCAAATTGTGATTTCATTTCGAATGGGCTTCAGAAGAGGAGAATGTATAGTTTGTTAGTGAAATATACAAATTATTATTTGTTTCTACGAATAAAAGATTTATCCTGTTGATGTAGCCCTTTAATACAGCTGATGGAGCCCAAGTCTGAGAATCACCACACAAGCCTGCCTGCCTGGGCTTCCCTCATGGCTCAGATGGTAAAGAATACGCCTGCAATGCAGGTTTGATTCTTGGCTCAGGAAGATACTCTGCAGAAGGAAATGGCAAGCCACTCCAGTCATTATTCTTGCCTGGAGAATTCCGTGGACGGAGGAGCCTGGCAGGCTATAGTCCATGGGGTTGCAAAATTCGGACATGTGTGAGCAACCAGCACTAACTAACTAAGGCCTGCCTGGCCCCGTGAAAGATTTGGGGACTGGGAGACAGAGCTCCTCCACTGCTTCTGCTTTCTGCAGTAGAATTTCAGCCAGCATTGACCTGCCGTTCCATGTTTGCTTGCATCTGGCAACTTTACAAATTCAGATTTTACTTCCAAACTTTGTGGTTCAAGGGCTCCATCTTGAGGCATGTTCTATTTCTCTCGGTACCTCTGAGTCTGGGGAGAGATGCAAAGCACGATGAGAAGCTTTGCTGCAAAGAACAGTGACCTCTACTTGCTAAAGATTTTCTTCAGTCTTCACAGCAAAAGTTTCAGGCTATAGAAAGGCACCTGCTAAAAAAATAATTCAAGCTATAGGACAATGACACGATTTTGATCGGGATGTTTGGTGGCTCAAATGGTAAAGAGTCTGCCTGCAATGCAGGAGACTCAGGTTCGATCCCTGGGTCGAGAAGATCCCCCGGAGAAGGGAATGGCAACCCACTACCGTATTCTTGCCTGGAGAATCTCATGGACAGAGGAGCATGGAAGGCTACAGTCCATGGACTAGCAAAGAGTTGGACACGACTGAGTGACTAACACTTTCACTTTAGGGTTACAAATTATGGCTCCTCTTACAAATATATTTATCTTTGACAATAATTCCAAAGTGAAAGTCATTTTTTATTTGTTTCCTCCACTTGTTGGGACCAGTTCACAGAAGCCACATTATTAGAATTCCTGGGTCCCAGAGAAAAGCACAGATGAAATCAACAAAGTCCTCTGAGATCCTTCATTGGATCCTACTTCCAAGGGGTCAGCCAGAAACACAGGCCATGATTCAGTCTTCCAAATATAGGTGGGCAAGCTTCATGACAGCAAGGCCACGGACTAACTAAGTTGCCCTGCTGTACCCACAGACTCCCAGATCCACAAACAAATCCCTTATCCTATCAGGCAAGTTCCTTTCTTCAAGTCAAGGCTGAGAAAATGACAATCCAATACCAGAAATCTTCCCACCTGACAAATATTTTGAGCCTTTCCTGTTGTGCCTGGGTTTCAGCAGACTTTGGTTTTACTCTTCCCTAAATATACCATGGGCTGCCCAGGTGGCTCAAACGATAAACAAACTGTCTGCAATGTGGGAGACCCGAGTTCGATCCCGGGTTGGGAAGATCACTTGGAGAAGGGAATGGCAACCCACTCCAGTACTCTTGCCTGGGAAATGCCATGGACAGAGGAGTTTGTCAGGCTACGTTCCATGGGATCACAAAAGGGTCATGACTTAGCGACTAAATGACAACAGCAACAAATATACCATGCATCTTCACACTTCCATGCCTTCCTTCCTCCATATTGTTTCTTCTGAATGAATTGTCACCACCTCCCTCCCACTGCCATCTACATTACAGTTGTCTTGGCGAACTGCTACCTCATCTTTCAAGGCATATCATTCAAGAAACCTCCGACTCAGCGTCTGCTGGAATAACGACATGCTACTTCTTGTGTCTTATCATAGGATTATGCTCAATCTTCCACCGATACTTTCTTCACATTGCATCATAAGATAATTTTAATATAGTTTTCCCTTGCTAGAGTATGGCTGCCTTTGGGTACCATCTTACTCATTTTGGTATCCCCAGAGTCTCAGTGTTCAACAGACAATGGAGATATAATATACACTGGAAGACAGTGCTGTCTTATCAATAGTGGAAATACTATTAACACACTCACCAAATGATGTATGGGCTTCCCAGGTAGCGCTAGTGGTAAAGAGCCTGCCTGCCAATGCAGGAGACTTAAGAGAAGTAGGTTTGATCCCTGGGTCGGGAAGATCCCCTGGAGAAGGAAATGGCAACCCACTCCAGTATCCTTGCCTGGAGAATCCCATGGGCAGAGGAGCCTGGTGGGCTACAGTTCACAGAGTCGCAAAGAGTCAGACATGACTTAAGCAGCTTAGCATGCATGCAAATGATGTACATGATTAAAACATCCAGTATGGGACTGAAAGGGAAAACAGAAAGATGGTCAAAAAAGGTCAAAATTTAAAATAAGAGACTGGGTTTCCTTAAGAGTCTATCTTTTCTTTCTCTTGCCCTTTCCCAATCTCTAAAGAGCTACCACACAGAAACATGACCACTCCACAATAAAGACTGGTTCTGAACTTTTATAGTTTCATTTTTTGAACAGAGTAAGAGACAAAATAGAGGAAGGAGAGATTCCCTTGTACCCCTAAAGCCTACTCAGCACCTCAACCTGGATATCTGCTAGCCCCTTAAATGCAAGATGTCCAATAAGAAACTCAACTTACCCAGAGGTGGGCAAACCATGGCTCTCAGGCCAAATACAGACCACTGTCTGTTTTTTGTAAACAAAATTTTACTTGAATACAGTCATGTCCATTTGTCTGTAGATTGTCTATGATTGCTTTCATGCTATAACACCAGAGCTGAGCAGTTAGAGTCAGTTTAGCCCACAAAGCCCAAAATATTTGCTATCTGGCTTTTTATTTAAAAAAAAAATTGCCGAGTCCTGGATTCTTAACAATCCAAATCACTCTATTGACTGTGTTCTTCATTTTTAACAATCGGCATTGCTACCCATCCTGAGGTCCAAATATAATCCTTCTCTCCTCTCACTCTCACCCATGTAACCAATCACTTGCTGATCAAACCACTGTTGTTTCAACTTTTGAAACATGCCTAGAACTTTCCCCCATCTGCATTCACTACATCAGTCCAAAGCAGCCTCCTCTTTCACCTGAGCTATAGCACAACATCCTATCTGCTCTCCTCACAACCAGTCTGGAATGACTTTTCTTTAAAAAAAAAAAAAAAAGCAAACAAACAACAAAATGTATTTATTTATTTATTTCTGGCTGTGTGGAGTCTTCATTGCTGGGCACAGGCTTTGGGCTTTCTGTAGTTGTGAAGAGCAGGGGCTACTCTTCAGTTGCCGTGCACAGGGTTCTCATTGTGGTGGCTTTCCTTGTTGTGAAACACAGGCTCCAGGGCACGTGAGTTTCAGTAGCTGTGGCACAGGCCCTTCTTTGCTCTGCAACACGTGGAATCTTCCCAGACCAGGAATCGAATTCATGTCCCCTGCATTGGAGGGCAGATTCTTAACCACTGGACCACTCCTCAAGTCCTGGAATGACTTTTTTAAACCATAAATCTGAGTGTTATCTAATTAAATAACAATCCTAATTAAATCCCTTCACTAACCTCCGATTGCCTTTAGGATAAGGACTAAAATCTTTAACATGGCCTTCAAAGGACTTTGAGGCCTGGTCAGGCCTTCCTCCCCAGCTCCATTTCCAGTAACATCCCTTGCTCTTCCCCTCAGCCATTGTTCTGTCACAGCCTTTCTTCTCTTCCCTCTTCAAGCCACAGTGTGCACACTGTACCTTGATCTGATTCATTTCCTCTTTCTTCTGCACCCTTCACTTTCTGTTTCCAATGCCTATTCATCCTTATCTGCTGCTTCCTCCAGAAAGCCTTCCCTAACTGCCACAGATTATGCCTCCCACCTATACCTTCCCACATTACTACCAAAAATATGCAATAACATATTTTATGTTTTATATCATTATATTACAGGCTTCCCTGGTAACTCAGATTGTAAAGAAATCTGCTTGTAATGTAGAAGATCTGGGTTCTATTCCTGGGCGGGGAAGGTCCCCTGGAGAAGGGAATGACACCCCGCTCCAGTATTCTTGCCTGGAGAATTCCATATAACTCCATGTGTATGTGTAAAGTCTCTCAGTCATGTCTGACTCTTTGCGACCCCATGGACTGTAGCCCATTAGGCTCCTCCATCCATGGAATTCTCCAGGCAAGAGTACTGGAGTGGCCTGCCCTTCCCTTCTCCAGAGGATCGTCCCAATCCAGGCATCAAACCCCAGTCTCCTGCACTGCAGGCAGACTCTTCACAATCTGAGCCACCAGGGAAGTCCACATATAACACCATAGTGTATACTAAATATGTAATACATAATACAAATTATGTTTATTTATATAAAATGCAGTTTATTACAGATCTTATTTGCCTGACTCTCCTGGACGACTACGAACTTTGTAAGTACATGGGTTGTTCGTTTTACCTCCTATCCCATCCACAGTGAACAACATGTGGTAAATATTCGATTCTACAGAGCATGGAACTTTACCCAGGATCTCCCTCAACTGCCTGACACCTACTTCCTCCCTAGCATCTATGGCTGGAGTAGTGTTAGTCGCTCAGTTGTGTCCAACTCATTGTGACCCCATGGACTGTAGCCCGCCAGGCTCCTCTGTCCATGGGATTTTCCAGGCAAGAATACTGGAGTGGGTTGCCATTTCCTTCTCCAGGGGATCTTCCCAACCCAGGAATCAAACCCAGTTCCCCTGCATTGCAAGCAGATTCTTTACTCTCTTTACCACCGGGGAAGCCCATGTAGCCTCAGCAAAATCATTACCATTACTGTGTATTTTTTTTTTCAATTCAGTCTCTACTTTTCCCTTGCTGTGCTCTCTATCATGGTGGTTTGAACCATGCAAATCACACTTCCCAGGGCTTCTGGTTAGATTCAGCCAGTGGGAAGACCTGCCAAAAGCGTGGAGAAAGGTAAGAAATGCAATGCATTTCTCCCGTGCCCGTTCATTCTCTCTCTTCCTCTCCCCACCTTCTCCGGTGAGTGGAATAGCCAGCAGCGGTGGTGTGTCTTCATTGCCTCAGCTATTGCTGGGCAGCCCCTGCCTTGATTCCAGACCCTCAGGGTGACTCTGGCTCCTGAGTTCTGCTAACACTATCTTTTCCATTCCACTTTCAGTGCTGGGAATGCTTCCCGATGTGCTCTTTGGACTCTTTTAACACCTTTGCAATTTCATCCTTACTATTCAATTCCTTTAATTAAACTATCTGCTATAATTTGTTTTTTTCCTGACTAGTCTCTACCTGACATCATTACTGAAGCTATTTTCTTACATTTAGAATTCTACCTGACATTCATATATATTGAAGAACATCTATATAAAGGACACAAATTTGGGATAAACCTCACTGAACAAAGACTAAAATCTATGTAAAAGGGCATGCTGGAGGGGGAGTGTAAAATCTTAGATTTATGAAAGGAGGCAGGACCTCAAACATGTAATCAGAAGAACACTGCCTTGTGACGTCAGGTTTGAACACCAGAGTTTGTTGCAACTGACAGGCTCTAATCTATAAGGTGGAAATGCAGAAAGGGGACCAAGGGTGAAAGGAGGAGAGAGAGAGTGGTATATGGACAATTTTTCAGGAAATACCAAATTTTTTAACAGATGACTTCAAGCTGAGGGGTAATTTTAAGCTTGGCACTATGAACCAAGACTCAGATAGAAGTGAAAATACCATTAACTAAACAGTAATTCTCAGTTGACTGCAGGAAACTATGTTCTCACAGAGAATAATACAGGAGTAATAACTTGCCCCCTGAAACAGTGGGGAAACCATTCATAAGAGCCTGGAATAAAATAGGGCCTGAGAATCAGCTGAACGTTTGAAAGCCAGAAATTACAGATGGATAATAAATTGAATAACCAGAAAAAATTCATGCACTTGGATTTAGGAAATCAGCTTATTAGCATTTTGGCATTGCAAATACCATTTTTCAAAAAATAATTTCATTCATTTGAGCCCCAGTAATGTATGATTTTTAATAGTGCCACTTAAAGTTGGTTGAAGTTTTATATTTTCACTATCATGAAGAGAGTCTCTGAAAAGAAAGTTAAGCACTTTTTTATGATCATAAGCCATACTTCAAAATTTTTTCAGACTGTTTAATGACATAAGAAAATACTCATGATTCATTGGTAAATTTAAACAAATAAAGCCTAAAACAAAGACTAGAAGGCAGTTTATTTAAGAGAGATTCCTAAAAACAGGAATGTGGTCGTAGGAAGAGTGAGACGACAAAAGAAGAAAAGCCAATAAAGGGTATGTTTTTGGGCTGGGTCATCTCTTTGGGCAACTGAGGTTCAATTCTATTGGGGATCCTCTCCAAAAGCGTTTAGCATAGTATATTAGAATTATCCGGCTTAAGTCAGAGGCTAAAGTATTTCTCTACCAACTCCCATCCACGTTGGCTAACCCTATCAAGGAAGTTAATGCCATTGAACCTCTGGATAGAGTAAGCAAACTCCGGCAGCTTCAGAGAAAACAGAACAACTGAAAGTCTCTGGGATGGTTGAGACAGAAGTTGGCAGCATGTTTGGGGACTGTTCATCACAGCCAAAGTCAAGTGAGCCAAGGAGATGTGACACAAGGCACACAACAGTATGTGTTACAGTATGCCCCTTGCACCACCCAGATGTGCTCCTCCCCAAACAAGGTACACCTTGTCACTAAATATTCAAGGTGATGGCCAGCTGCAGCTTCAAAAAAAAAAAAAAAAAACTTAAGACAGAGTTATTTTCCTTGATGGTGCCAGTAAACTAAACCTAAGGCTGTAGTTGATATTCATCAGCTTATTCTGCTGCCATGCATTCCAGATTTCCTTTACTCTCAGAGTCAGAAGTTCAGTTGACCTAGACTGCTCACCAAGGGAAGTAACTACATATTTTTTAATTGTGTAATTTCGATGTTTCATTAATTCAGACTGACCTCACCAGTTCAGTCCCAATTAGTGATTATTTGTTGTAGGGTCTCTTACACTTATGGAGTGTAGGTTAAATGGAAAAATGAGCACATAGTAGTTAGAATCTAGACAAGGTATATTGGAAAAAATGAAAGTCCAACTCTGAGATATCATACTACCTGTCTCAAATAAAATGGGATGCTAAAATGATAATATATAATATAATTATTACAATGTTTGACATTAAGTATCAAATTTGTCTAATTCACATAACAAAATGAGTTTCAAGAGACCCAGTTACCATGAGCAAAATTAAAGTTAAAGCTACCAGGATAAGAATTACTTAAGCAAATCCCTTATTCCAGATTCCCTGGTGGCTCAGATGGTAAAGAATCTGTCTGCAATGCAGGAGACCTGGGTTAGGAAGAGCCCCTGGAGAAGGGAATGGCTACTCACTCCAGTATTCTTGTCTGGAGAATCCCATGGACAGAGGAGTCTGGTGGGCTACAGTCCATGGGGTCACAAAAGAGTCAGACCCATGACTGAGCAACTAACACTTTCACTTTTTCACTTATTGTAGATTACCAATTTTGCTATTTGTTTCCTCTCAGATCAAAAACATCTCTTTCTGAGTGAAAAGTATCTAGATTAAAATTTTAAAATGGCAATAAATAGGATCCAGGGAGTTACTGTGTACTCTCCAAATTAAATTCCAAAACTGTTGAACCAAAACTGAAAATGTGAGAAAATCCAAATATGCCATCAACACTAAATAAATCAACTTTGGGCAGAAACAGTTCAAACACAAGCACTGTATAATTGCATCCACTACACCTGACTAAGCTGCAATTTCACGTCAATGTACTGCTTTTGGCCCAAGAACTCAGCTAGTTCTTAAGTCAGATATTTATGATATTGATGGGCACTGCTGATTTCTGTTGCCACTGCTCCATGGAATCATCCAAGCAGGTTCTGCCTCCTGAATGGACCTTATCACTAGCAAGAAGGCCCAGTGCTGGTGATGAGTCACAAATAAATTTCCCATCATTAATGACTCCAATCACTTGCCAGTTTATGATTCAGAGCCGTGGGAATTAATCCCTTAGAGCTTGGTCACTCCAGGTAATAAATCTGACTTTTCAGAGCCCCAGGCATACATGTGTGTAGCTTATTTATTTTCTCATTTCCTTTCTCACCTCTTATCCACATGAATGTTCTGTTTATGCACCAGATTCACAGGGATAGATGTAGTATATGGTCTGGAAACATGATAAAATATTTGAAATAAAGTTACATGGTTCCACTAGTTCATTTAAGACTTTAAAGACCTTTAGAAACACCCGTCAAAATGACGCTATACCTTCCTACGGAACTGTAAGACTGGATTAACAAATATGAGCTTCTCAAACTCTTGCATTTAAGAAGTGTTTTTCATATGGAGTTACCCACCTCTACTAAAGAGTCTTCAATAGAAATGACATTTTCCCCATAGTCTGCTGGTATTAGACAGAATTATCTCCAAGTACTGACTAAATAATATCTATCACTCAGCACTGCAGTTCAGTGAAGAAAGGACGGTTCCTTTAACTCATTTACTGGATAAATTAGATAGCCATATGGAAAAAAGATGCATTTGACTCTTACATCATTCTTTATTTTTAAAAAAATCCAGATGGATTGTATATCTAAATGTGAAAGGTAAAAGAATAAGCCGTTCCAGAGGAAAGCATAAGGAGAACATTTTGGAACTTGAAAAGATTTCTTAAATAGGACATAAAAACCATTAGCCATGAGAAAAAACAAAAGGCAAATGGTATTATATCAAAGTTGTGGGCATGCTAAGTCACTTCAGTCATGTCTGACTCTTTGCGACCCCAGGCTCCTCTGTCCATGGGATTCTCAGGCAAGGGGTGGGTTGCCATGCCCCCCTCCAGGGGATCTTCCCAACCCAGGGATTGAACCCACATCTCTTACATTTCCTGCATTGGCAGGTGTGTTCTTTACCACTAATGTCACCTGGGTGCCTCTATATCAAAGTTAAGACCTTCTATCTATCAAAAGAGATCATGAACAGAGTGGAAGTCAGTTCTCACAGTGGGAGAAGATATTCATGATACACGAACCCCAAAAGGACTCATATTTTCAGTACATAAAGAACTCTCACTTATCAATAAGAAAGACAACATAATAGAAAATTAGACAAAATACTAAACTATACTTTGTTACTGAGAATATTCAAAAAACAAGAAAAAAGGGAGGAGAAGAAAAGATACTCAACTACCCTATTATCTGGGAAATGCAAAACAAAAAAAGCAAACCAAAGAAAAGAAAACAAAAGCAGGAGGAATTTTAAAAGGAGTCAACACTCGGAGAAGTGATTCATACAGCGGTGAATTTTTTCTGTTTTTTTCTTCCTTTGCTTCTACAGTATTGCCCTGAAGGCAGTCCCCAGCTGTGGGGCTGTGAAGAGGCACAAATATGAAAACTAAAACTCACATATAAAATCCATCTTTCTAGCCAGAGAAATCAGGAGAAAGGGGTCCCATAGTCCAAAAAGTGTGGGAAAAATCTTTCTTTTCTGGTACCTTTGCCCTGAGGGTGGGTCTCAGTTACAGACCTGCATGGCAGTGGCGGCATGGATGACTAAAACTCTGAGATATAACTCAATTTTCAGGCCAAAGAAACCAATAACAAGATTCCTGAGAGGCAGAAAGTGTGAGAGAAATCCCAAAGAGAAGAGAAGTGGAGAAAAGGATCCCCTAATTCTCTGTGTGAATTCACAGAAGTCCTGGGTTCCTCACCCTTGAGTCGTTTGTGCACAAAAGAGACACAACGAAGCAGGTGAAAAGCTTTGAGAAATGAAATACGTGTCAATCCACTGCCAAGTGTCAACCTAGCCCTGAGCGGCACAAATTAGGGACAAACCAAAAGGAGCATAGGAAAGGCTTGATAAACCAGACTGAGAGTAGAGTCATCCTCCACTTATGTGGTGAGAAGAAACTTGCAGTCTGAATCTAACTGTGTTAATTGCTTGCCAGACAAAATAAATCAACTTTCTCCAGAGGATTATAACAAGATTCCAAGGCCGCACAACAAAGGGTTCCAAACGTCCAGATAAAATAGAAAATTACCCAACATACAGAGAATGTTTTCAATGTCATCTTTTCTCAACAGATGTCAATTCTGCAATGATCTAGATAATGGAAATATTAAAGACTTAAAGCAACAATTATAGCTGTGCTCAGTGAAATAAAGATAAACACATTTGATATGACTGGAAAGATGAGAGTTCTCAGCAGAAAAATAGAGACTGTAAAAAGATCCAATTTAAATTTTAAATCTGAAAATTAAATATCTGAACCTTAAAAATTCCTGGACAGATGGAACACCAAAATGGAGATGATAGAGAAATAGTGAACTTGGGCAGAAAGAAGCACAATATTATAAAGCAATTTTCCTCCAATTAAAAAATTAATAAATAAAATCATAAAAGAAATCATGAACTTAAAGATAGGCCAATAAATATTATCCAATATAAAGAGCAGAGCAAAGGAAGTTTTTTTCTTTTAATCAAGAGAGTCTCAGGGACTATAGAACAATACCTAAAAATTCAACAGTTGCTTCGTTGGAGTACCAGAAGGAGAGGTGAAAGACGTTGGTACAAAAAAGAGAAATCAGTATTTGAAGAAATACAAATTCTAGGAAATAATGATTGAAAACTAACTATCTTGGTTTTTACAGTTTCATAATTGTTCAAATAATTTGCAAATTCAAGAAGCTCTATGATTGCCAAACAGAATAAATCAAAGAGTACAGCACCCAGACACGTCATAATCTAATTGCTGCAGTCAAAGATGGAGAAAAAGCCTTGAAAGCAGCTAAGGAAAAACAACATATTATTAATACATACAAGAAAACGATTTAAATGACTGCAGATTTCTTATCAGCTTAGAGGTAAGATGGGGGAACCACATCTTTAAAGTACTAAAAGAAGGAAGCAATGACCCCAAATTCTATATCCAGAAATAGCATTCAAGAGCGGATGCTAAGAAATACATTCTTATGTGAAAGAAAGCTAAAAGAATGCATTACCCACAGACGTGCTCTAAAATAAGTACGAAAGGCAGCTCCACAGGCCAAATGAAAATGATACTAGGAAGAAATGGAACTTCATGAATGAAGAAAGAGCAATAAAAATGATAAATACCAGGGAAGATACAAAAGATTACGTTTTTCTTCTTAAGTTCTTTTTTAAAGGCACAACTCTTGAAAACAAAAATTATGATGTCTGGTGAAGTTTCAATGTATGTAGATGTAATACTTATGACAACTGTAGCATAAAGGTCAGGGGAAAGAGAAAGGGACATATATGGTTGTAAGGTTCTACATTTTACTTGAAGTGGTAAAAATATTGGGAAATTAAACCAAAAAACAACTTTTAAATATCTTATAGGTTAAATAGGAAACATAAAGAAATTTTAAAATATTTTGAACTAGATGAAAATGAAAACACAACATGTCAATACTTGTGGAATACAGTTTAAAAATGCTTAGATGGAAATTTAGAGTATTAAATGCCTATATTAAAAAAGAAAAAAAGGTCTGAAGCCAATAATTTACTCAAATCAAATGTCTGGGAAATATGGCATCATGTTAAGAAAAGGAGAGAAAGAAGCGGATATCAGAATGGTAACCAATATCTTAAGGATTAAAGGGTTCATTATATCCATAGAAGGGGCTTCCCAGGAGGCACTAGTGGTAAAGAACTCACCTGCTGATGCAGGAGACATAAGAGACCACATTCATCCCCTGGGTTGGGAAGATCCCCTGGAGAAGGGCATGGCAACCCACCCCAGTATTCTTGCTTGGAGAATCCCATGGACAGAGGAGCCTGGCGGGCTACAGTCCATGGGGTTGCAAAGAGTCGGACATGACTGTCTGACTAAGTACACATGCATATACTTAGAAATACCAATCTTGGTCATTCTTTTTTAAATTTTAAGTGTAAAGAAATTCTACAAATATTAAGACCTGAAAAACAAATTACCAACAAAGGAACAAAAAGCAAGCTGAGTTTAGAATTCTTTTCTGCAATACAAAATGCTGGAAGACAATGGCTCAATAGCTAATAAATTTGAGGGAAAAGGAATGTGACCCAGTTATTTCATATCACTCACAGTTGTCATATATGTATGTGTAAACAACAGAAAGTCAACTCACATATGCAAAGCCTCAAAAAATATATTCTTTTATATGCACTTTTGAAAAACTTGCTGAAAATTAACTCTTTAAGTTGAGAGAGAAGGAAAATAAGAAACTTAAGAATAGGTAAGTTGTATTACAAAAGGATCAGCAGGGAACAACAAACCTGCTAAATCAAAAATTAATGTAAATGGTTTTTATGGATTTGGTTGTGAAACTGCATGCAATCATCAACATATAGTTGACAATTATGTAGTTATATATTAGAAGAGATATAATATAAAAGCAATCATTGAATAGCATTAATACAGGTATAAGTCTCCAGATAAGGAGGTAATTGCATCAAAGAAGAAAGCAAATGCCTTTTTTAAGTTTCTTATTTTTAAACAGAGAGGGATTGTTTAAAGTGGCATTTTACTCTTGACTCAGATAAATATATATTTTCCAAATCTTTTGAAAAAATTAAGGCTAATAAAATTAAAATATAACATTGTTGTTACTGTTGCCTTGTCGTTAAGTCGTGACTGACTCTTTGAAACTCCATGCGCTATAGTCCACCAGGCTCCACTGTCCATGGGATTTCCCAGGCAAGAAAACTGGAGTAGGTAGCCATTCCCTTCTTCAGGGAATCTTCAAGACCCAGGGGTCAAACCCAGGTGTCCTGCATTGCAGGTAGATTCCAGAGATGGAACCTGGGTCTCCTGCATTGCAGGCAGATTCTTTACCACTGAGCCACCAGGGAAGCCCATAAAATACGATATACTGTTTTTCATTTAATCTAAGGCAAGAAACATCTTTTTTAACGTACCACAAGGAAATAAAAAATGCTGCCAATTAAGCTATAGCATATCATCAATTATAAGATGTATTTTAATTCCAGAAGTACTAAAATGTTAAAAATATTTCTTAGAATTCATAAAATATATTGTTTTCCAAATCCCTGGAGAAGATAAAAGCAAGATTCAAGTTTATTTAACAAAAGAAAAATAAATTAAAACAAAGGAATCATAAGGAAAAAACATAAAATAGCAAAAATAAGAGCAAATCTAGCAGGTATAACAACAAATATTTATGCATTAAGTACAACTGCATTTCAATTTTAAAATAAACAAAAACAGAAAGCAAACACTCATTCTGGGATAAAATAGTAGGGTAAATGCTATTTATAGGACACAAACCTAAAGCAAAATGATACAATGTTTAAAACTTTTTAAAAAAGATAAATCAGGTGAAGCCAAAAAAATTAAGTAGGATAAAAAGGATCATTTTATAATAAACATGTGATTTAAAATGAAGATATGTTAGTCATAAACGTTTGGGTTAAGCAACACTACATTACAAAGTACAAAACAAAAACTATTTAAAATGAAAGAATAAAATTACAAGACAATATAATACTGGAAAATTTTGACCTTTCTTATATTCATACAAAAATAATAAATAATCTTGAAGATGTAGAGAATCTGTACATATAAAGAGCATGGTTTATTTAATAAATGTATATCACATAATCTGCAAAAGAAAATAAATCTTTTGTCAATGTCCATGGTAATATTTTTAAATGATTGTATATTAGACCACGAAGTAAGCCTCAATAAATTCCAAAAAGCAGATACTTTGCAGGTTATGGGCTTCCCTGGTGGCTCAGATGGTAAAGCATCTGCCTGCAATGCAAGAGACCCAGGTTCAATCCCTGGGTCGGAAAGATCCCCTGGAAAAAGAAATGGCAACCCACTCCAGTACTCTTGCCTGGAAAATTCCATGGACGGAGGAGCCTGGTAGGCTACAGTCCATGGGGTCGCAAAGAGTCAGACATGACTGAGCGACTTCACTTTTGCAGGTTATATTCCTAACCTCAGTGTAAAAAAAAAAAAGATTTAAAAGAATAATATTTCAAGCAAAATCATTATTCAGATGCTAGAAAAATACAAAATTTTCAACAATTCTTGGGTCAAATGAGAAATGAAACATTATTTATCAATCACTTAGAAAATAAGAGCAAGTCAAATAAATCAGATAAAGAGAAACAACCTAATAGAAAATCAGGCAAAGAATATAGGCAAGCAATTTATAGAAGTATTAGTAGCTAATAAACAAATGAAATTACCCTAACCTAACAACAAAGAAGTGTACATTAATGTAAAATAATAATGTACTTCTTTATATATCAATTTTGCAAAAATTAGAAAAGACAGTTCCCCTTTGGTGTTGGATAGAATATTTAGAAAGCATTATGACTTAGAGGTAATATAAATTGGTTAAAACATCATGAAAGGGCAATTGGTTGTTAATATATTTGTTCTTCAGTCACTCAGCCATGTCCGATGCTTTGTGACCCCATGGACTACAGCACTCCAGGCTTCCATGCCCTTCACCATCTCCCAGAATTTGCTCAAACTCATGCCCATTAATTCAATGATGCCATCCAACCATCTCATACTCTGTCGCTCCCTTCTCCTTCTGTCTTCAGTCTTTTGCAGCGTCAGGGTCTTTTCCAATGAGTTGGCTCTTTGCATCAGGTGGCCAAAGTATTGGAGCTTCAGCATCAGTCCTTCCAATGAATATTCACGGTTGATTTCCTTTAGGATTGAGTGGTTTGATCACCTTGCTGTCATATACATAGCTATGATATATTAAAAAGGAAATCAACTTACAGAACAATATGTGAAATATGCCTATAATGTGTAAACCGTACACTTGTGTATATATATCTAATATATATAAATATGAGTGCACACAAACACATATGTTGGGAAATGCATAGAAATGGGTTGGGAAGGATATAGTGTACCAAATCATTAGCAGTGTTTATCTCTCGATGAGGAAAGTATATTACAGAAAAGAAATACAAAAAGAGCAAATGTTACTTTTCTCCTCTATATACATGTATGTGTTTGCTTTTGATAATGAACATGTTTTCATTCACATAAAAAAATTATATTACTACAATAAATACACTACTTAATAATATTTACAGGCTGATTCCAATGCTCTGAGACAAACGTGTAGCTTTAATTGCCTTATTATTAAATAAAGGCAGGTTAAAAATGAGTTAAACTAAGATTTAATACAAATAGTCATGAAAAATAACAACTAAATAAGAAATTAAATTATCCAAGAAAAAATAATTAGAGGAAATAAAAACAGAAATGAGTGAATTAGATAAAGAAAACAGAATTGCTAAGTAAATCAAAAAATTGCTAAGTAAATTAAAGAGAAGCTAATTATGTAAACAAATTTCTGATTGGTTTTACCAGGAAAAAACCCTGAAAACACAAAACATATAACTGAATAAAATGAAAATATAAAAACTGACATAACAGAGATAAAAGAAACCAGCAAATCCTATAGTAATTGATAAAATATTGATGCATCATATTTATTCATGTATGACATCTACATGTAGTATTTCATTCACAGTTTATCGAGCTTCTTGTACTAAAATCAGTCATCTTTATGTTTCCTAATACTTTTAAAACTCTGATTGCATGTTGACATTTTTAAGAATAAAATTATTTGTTAAATAAATGCTCAGAAATGCATGTTATTCATATCAAAGCTTCTCTGCCAAAATGGATATTTTAGTTAATCATTTTAGACATTCTAAGCTTAATTTCAAAGAGATTAAGTATATAATTGCCCGGGAATGAAAGTATCTCTGATAAAGTATTCCTATCTTCCTGGAACTTCCAAAGTCACATTTGTGAACTAGTAAGCCCACTGGGTGCTTACCAGTTGAGCAAATAAAGCAATCATGTAAAAAACACATCCAGCTGTTCTTTGGCTATTTTTTTTGATAAAACATTTTATATAAAGAAGTTATAGGAAAGTGATGTAACCATCATGGTGGTATAAGACATCATCCCTGTTCAGTTCAGTTCAGTTCAGTTCAGTCACTCAGTCATGGCCGACTCTTTGTGACCCCATGGACTCCAGCATGCCAGGTTTCCCTGTCCATCACCCTCTCCCGGAGCCTACTCAAACTCATGTCCATCATGTTAGTAATGCCATCCAACCATGCTCTATCATCCCCTTCTCCTCTCACCTTCAATCTTTCCCAGCATCAGGGTCTTTTCCAATGAGTCGGTTCTTCGCATCAGGTGGCAAAAGTATTGGAGTTTCAGCTTCAGCATCAGTCCTTCCGATGAATATTCAGGACTGATCTCCTTTAGGATGGACTGATTGGATCTCCTTGCAGTCCAAGGGACTCTCAAGAGTCTTCTCCAACACCACAGTTCAAAAGCATCAATTCTTTGGCGCTCAGCTTTCTTTTTTTTTTTTTTTTTTTTCCAGTGGCTCAACTGTTTTTATTATTTTGTTCCGTTCTTCTTAGTCCAGGCTTTCCATTTTCAAGGTCACGTCCATTCACAAGATAGCTGCTGGAGTTCTGGCTTAGTCCAACTCTCACATCCATACATGACTACGGGAAATACCATAGCTTTGACTAGATGGACCTTTGTTGGTAAAGTACAGGGATGACGACCACTTCCAATTTGCCTTGAATGTTAGGTCCATGAATCAAGGCAAATTGGAAGTGGGTTGTTATCCCTGTATATTAAGGTTATTAAGGCCATTAAGGTTCATGGTCTTCAGTTCTAATTGTGCTGCAGCCTTGCTGTGGTCCAGAAATGATTTTTTTTAAAAAAGCCACTTGTTGCATAAATAGCAATGTGTACTGTGTTGATCATTGTTGTTGCATTTGTTTAGTCACTAAGTCATGTCTGACTCTTTGTGACCTCATGGACTGTAGCCCATCAGGTCCCTCTGTCCATGAGATTTCCCAGGCAAGAATACTGGAGTGGGTTGCCATTCCCTTCTCCAGGGGATCTTACAGACTGAGGCACCGAACCCATGTCTCTTGCATCTCCTGTATTGGCAGGGGGATTCTTTACCACTACCCCACCTGGGAAGCCTTGATTGTATCTGTATTTACAAACAAATCAGTTCTATAGATATTTAAGTTACTTAAGCATAAATGAAAACCAAGAAATTGTAAAGGTAATGGTTGATAGAATTGATTACATAAAAAGTAAACACATTTCTATGCCAGGAGAACAACAAGTGAAAAAATGATTACAGCATAAATGACAAAAGGTGAATATTCTTAGTATAAAAAGACATTTTATAAATCAATGAGAAAAAGACAAATATCCTCAGATAAAAATTAGTAAAAACATAAACAGTGTAAAAAAAGAAAACAACAGAATGTGCCAAGAAGCATATGAAAGAATGCTTAATCTCCATGAAAATCAAAGAAATATAATTAGAAGCAATGATGGCACATGACTTGCAGTCTATCAAATATGCTTTTAAAATAGCTTTTTATTGAGGCATTGCTATAAATACAGAAAATCAAACATCAAAAGCATATGGCTAGTTGAATTTTCACAAACTGAACCTATCCCTACAACCAACACTCAGATCAAGAAACAGAACATTCGTTACCTATATCCCAGAAGTACCCTTATTCTCCCAGTCACAACCTTCCCCTCCCACTGGAGGGTAGCCACTACCCTGCCTTCTATTAGCATGTTTTTTTTCCCATTTTTATCTTACATATTAATGGAATCAGACATTATATTATCTTTCATCTGGCTTCTTTTGCTCAGATAATGTTTGTGAGACTCATCTGTGTTATAGTATATAGTCATAGATCATTCATTCTCACTGATGAGTTAAGTAATTCACTGTAGATATAATAAAATTTGTCAATTCTTCTATTGAAATTCATTGTGCATTGAAAATTCATTCAGCCACTATGGAGAACAGTATGGAGGTTCCTTTAAAAAGTTAAAATAGAGCTACCATATGACCTGCGATCCCACTCCTGTGCATGTATCCAGAGAAAAACATAATCTGAAAAGATACATACATCCCAATGTTCATTGCAGCACTATTTACAATAACCAAAACATGGAAGCAACCTAAATGTCCACCAACAGAGGAATGGGTAAAGAAGATGTGGTACATATATACAATGGACTATTACTCAGCCATTAAAATGAATGAAATAATGCCATTTGCAGCAACATGGGTGGACCTAGACAGTGCCATACTGAGTGAAATCAGACAGAAAAGGAAAAATATTGTATGACATCCCTGATATGTGGAATCTCAAAAGAAATTATACAAGTGAACTTACAAAACAGAACGAGACTCAGAGAACAAACTTATGGTTGCTGGGGGAAAGGGATAGTTAGGGAGTTGGGGATGGACATTATACACTGCTGTATGTAAGATGCATAACCAACAAGGACCTAACATATAGCACATAGAACCCTGCTCAATGTTAGGTAGCAGCATGGATGGGAGCGGGGTTTGAGGGATAATGGATCCATGTATATATATGGCTGCAGCCCTTCGCTGTTCATCTGAAACTATCATTACTTTGTTAATTGGCTATACCTCAATACAAAATAAAAAGTTCAAAAGAAAAAAAACTTGAAACCCTAAAAAAATGATATTTATAAAAATTCTTGTAGCCTCACTGACTATAATGGAAAAAAAAGAAAAGAATGTAACTGTTCAATCCTGGAGGGTGCTTAATTATGTCACATTAACAAGAACACATTCTGTATGCATTCTAAATGTTGGTTATTAAGAATACACAACCATATAAAATCATTTTATGTTAAGTAAAAAACCAGCATATAAAATGAGATTGCACCCTAATTAAAGCTATGCAAAAACAAATACAGGAAGCCACACCAGAAAGAAACAGATTAAAAAGATAGTAAAGGTTGAGTTAAGGTGACAGGACTACGGGTGATTTTATTTTGCCAATTTTTTGTAATATAATTTCATTACTTCTACCACTGTGATTAAATGAATAAGAATTTCTTTTGAGAACTGTAAAATTGCAACACCACTGTTTAATAGCATTAAAATTAATCAATTCTCTATTGTTTTGCTAAGACTGAAAAAAGAAGACAAAAATTCTTTCAATAGTTCCAGTTTGCAACTATTATGAATAGTGCTCTCTTGATCATTTTAATACATCTTTTGATATTCCTAAGAACACATTTCTGTTGGATGTATACCTAGGAATGAAACTGCTGAGTCATAAGGTGTGTACTTCTCCAGATTTAGTAGATGCTGTCAAATAGTTTGTACCAATTTACATTACCACCAACAATGTATGAGTTCCAGTTATTCCACATCCTTACCAACACTTGGTATTTTCCGTTACTTCATTTTATAGCCATTCTGGTTGGTATATAGCATTATCTTATTGACTTTTCTTAAGTATAATGAACCTGAGCATCTTTCCCCATATTTATTGATCATAGTTATACTTATCTTTGAAATATCTCTTCAAGACTTTTGTTCATTTTTCTGTTAGATTTTGCCTTTTATTGATTAATAGGAGTTCTTTGTATATTCTAGGTACGGGTCCATTGTCAGATACATTTATTATGAATATCATCTCCCCTTCTTTGGGTCACCTTTCCCTTTATTTCAATGGACAGAAGTCCTTAATTTTAATATATTCTTTCAAAAATACTTATTTATGGTCAACACTATATTAGCCCTATTTAAACACTACAGGGTAATAAACATGTCCTCCTATATTTTCTTCTAAAAGCTTTGTGGTTTTATTGTTGGCAATGGCTTTTAAAATAAAACTCAATGATGGCAACTTCTAGAAAAATGAACATACTCACTGTATTGTAACATTTTAAAAGTTCGTATTTTCCTGCTGCCTCAAAAGAAAGTGAAAGAAAGTGAAATCACTCAGTCGTGTCCGACTCTTTGCGACCCCATGGACTGTAGCTTACCAGGCTCCTCCGTCTACAGAATTTTCCAGGCAAGAGTACTGGAGTGGGTTGCCATTTCCTTCTCCAGGGGATCTTCCCGACCCAGGGATCGAACCCAGGTCTCCCACATTGCTAGCAGACACTTTGCCATCTGAGCCACCTGGGAAGCCCTGCTGCCTCAACATCCTTACAAAGAAGCTGTGAACACATCTCCCAGGAAACGAGGTACACCAATGTAATAAAGCTGATTCCTCCACAAGTTCCCCCTCTTGCCCTTCCCTGACACTGACCTAGGCATTCAAACCTACTTGTGAAATTCCATCACACCTTTTGCTTGTGGACTCCAGCCTGATCCCAGTAAAGGCACTTGCTCATGGGTTCTCACTCTCTCTCAGTCCCCACCTGCTGGGCTGAGCTTATGTGGCCCTTGTGTGGCCTGGCATACCTCCCTCTAGGACCTGAGAGTATATAAATCTTCTAATCTTATATGTCACTCTGAATGTAACTTCCACAGTCATATTGAAAGAATTGTACAAAAAAGATCTTCATGACCCAGATAATCACGATGGTGTGATCACTGACCTAGAGCCAGACATCCTGGAACGTGAAGTCAAGTGGGCCTTAGGAAGCATCACTACGAACAAAGCTAGTGGAGGTGATGGAATTCCAGTTGAGCTATTTCAGATCCTGAAAGATGACGCTGTGAAAGTGCTGCACTCAATATGCCAGCAAATCTGGAAAACTCAGCAGTGGCCACAGGACTGGAAAAGGTCAGTTTTCATTCCAATCCCAAAGAAAGGCAATGCCAAAGAATGCTCAAACTACCTCATAATTGCACTCATCTCACATGCTAGTAAAGTAATGCTTAAAATTCTCCAAGCAAGGCTTCAGCAATACATGAACTGTGAACTTCCAGATGTTCAAGCTGGTTTTAGAAAAGGCAGAGGATGCAGAGATTAAATTGCCAACATCCGATGGATCATCGAAAAAGCAAGAGAGTTCCAGAAAAACATCTATTTCTGCTTTATTGACTATGCCAAAGCCTTTGACTGTGTGGATCACAATAAGCTGTGGAAAATCCTGAAAGATATGGGAATACTAAACCACCTGACCTGCCTCTTGAGAAACCTGTATGCAGGTCAGGAAGCAACAGTTAGAACTGGACATGGAACAACAGACTGGTTCCAAATAGGAAAAGGAGTCCGTCAAGGCTGTATATTGTCACCCTGCTTATTTAACTTATATGCAGAGTACATCATGAGAAATGCTGGGCTGGAGGAAACACAAGCTGGAATCAAGATTGCCGGGAGAAATATCAATAACCTCAGATATGCAGATGACACCACCCTTATGGCAGAAAGTGAAGAAGAACTAAAGAGCCTCTTGATGAAAGTGAAAGAGGAGAGTGAAAACTTTGGCTTAAAGCTCAACATTCAGAAAACTAAGATCATGGCATCCGGTCCCATCACTTCATGGGAAATAGATGGGGAAACAGTGGAAACAGCGGCTGACTTTATTTTTCTGGGCTCCAAGATCACTGCAGATGGTGATTGCAGCCATGAAATTAAAAGACTCTTACTCCTTGGAAGGAAAGTTATGACCAACCTAGACAGCATATTAAAAAGCAGAGACATTACTTTGCCAACAAAGGTCCGTCTAGTCAAGGCTATGGTCTTTCCAGTGGTCATATATGGATGTGAGAGTTGGACTATAAAGAAAGCTGAGGGCTGAAGAATTGATGCTTTTGAACTGTGGTGTTGGAGAAGACTCTTGAGAGTCCCTTGGACTGCAAGCAGATCCAACCAGTCCATCCTAAAGGAGATCAGTCCTGGGTGTTCATTTGAAGGACTGATGTTGAAGCTGAAACTCCAATACTTTGGCCACCTGATGTGAAGAGCTGACTCATTGGAAAAGACCCTGATGCTGGGAAAGATTGAGGGCAGAAGGAGAAGGGGACAACAGAGGATGAGATAGCTGGATGGCATCATCGACTCGATGGACATGGATTTGGGTGGACTCAGGGAGTTGGTGATGGACAGGGAGGCCTGGCGTGCTGCGGTTCATGGGGTCGCAAAGAGTCGGACACGACTGAGTGACTGAACTGAACTGAACTGCTTCCTCAAAAGACACCACAGAGTGAACATTTCAGGATGCAGAAGAGGAGAATATACTTGCAACTCATATAAATGTGAATGATTGGTATTCAGAATATATAAAGAATTCATACAAATCAATAGGGAAAAGACAAGCAACCTAAATAGAAAAAAAATGAGGAAACGATTTGAACAGGTACCCTCACAAACCTGGAGAAGGAAATGGCAACCCACTCTGGTATTCTTGCCTGGAAAACCCTACAGACAGAGGGTTGCAAAGAGTCGGACATGACTAAGTGACTAAACCACCGCCACCATCCCACAAAATAGTAAATCCAAATGGCCAATAATCATAAGAAAAAATGTTCAGCCTCATTAGTAATCAGACAAATAAATTTAATGCAAAAATCACAGGAACTACTACTACATACCCACTAGATTGGCGAAACTCAGAAAACATGACAATGCCAAGTGCTGAAGAGGATATGGAACAACTGAACTTCTCATGCACTGGCAGTGGGAGTGTAAATTGGTGCAAACATTTTGAAAAACAATTCAGCATTATCTAATAAATCTGGGGACATGGATACACAGTGACCAAGTAATTCCGCTAGATTTATAACCTAGAGAAACTCACACACATATGTTCAAAGATACATGCTTTTTTTTAAGTTCACACTAACTTAGTTTGTAATTGGCCCAAACTGGAAATAATGCAAATGTCCATCAACAGCAGAATGAATAAACAACGGTTATGTATTCATGCAATGGGACAACTGCAGATAAAAATTACAATTAATCTCATAAACCTAATGTTGAGTGAAAGAATCAAGGTACAAAAACTGTATTACCCACAGAGCAATTCTATCTCTATAAAGGTAAAAAAAAAGAAGAAGAAAAAAGAAAAGCACTAAAAAATAATATGCAGGGATATATACCTAGGTGATAAAATTATTTTTAAAAAAAAATCCAGAAAGTGATTATCATAAAATTCAAAATAGTAGTTATAAGATGTGATTGGTGAGGAACCCATGGCAGACTTGGGGTGTTGGAAATACTCTATTATTTGACTTGGGTTGGGTAATTCATCATATTAAACATTTACATTCATCATATTGAATATTTACATTCCGTACTTTTCTCTGAGTTTGTATTACAATAAAAAGATTTTTTTAATGCACACACACACACACACACAAGAAATCCCTATTGTGATATAAATGTATGAAACCCGCTTAAAAGATGCAAATCAGACTAACAATAGTGGTGACCTCTGGGAAGGGAAGGAAGAGGACAGGGGTCAAGGTTTAGAGAGGGAGTTATCAAAGGGGACTTTGACCTTATCTATAATGTTTTTCACTTTAAAAGTATATTATTCATGTATACTTGTGTAATTAAATGTAAATTTTGATGGAAGTATGAAAACAAAGAAAAATAAAAACAAAAAGTGTGTTTTATTCTAAAGTTTTTAAATGATACAAAATCCCTTGTACACACAATGTACAAAAGCATGTATACATTTGGAGGAAAACAAAATATTTGTTTATCTCTTAATCATGGGATTATGGATGATCCTTTCTCTTCTTTGTGTTTTCCCTGTATTTCCTAAATATTTATAATAAACACATGCATACCTAAGTTAGAAAAAATTTGTGAGAATCAGTAAAAAAAAATAAACTCACTCACAGAAAATGGGTAAAGGACCAAAATCAGACATTTCAGAAAAGAATAAATTCAAATGGTGCATCATAAGTGGAAATTTGAATTAAAACGAAAATGTCACTTTTAACCCAGACAGGCAAAGATTACAAATATCAAGAATATCCAATGTTGCCTAGGGTGTGGGAACAATTTCTTATGCTTCTCAGTAGAAATCCAAATGGAAGCAGACTTTCCAGTGGTTATATGGCAATATGCATTCAGTCTTTTAAATATCTGCTTCTTTTGACCCAGTAATTTCACTTCTAGAAAATCACCCTAAAAAGATAAAGATATACAAAATGGCTTACATTCTTGAATGGCCATAGCAATATTATTCAATACTCAATATTTGAGAACAGGATAAATGTACAAATAGAGGACTGGTAGGAAGAAACACACACACAAACAAACACACACACACGTTATACCATTACGATATTTAAATTAGAAATCATTTTCACAAACATGTAATAATAGGGGGAAATGCTAAAGATATAATATTAAGTAAAAAAAGGAAGACATAAAGAAATACCCCAGTTCGATTACAGGTTCAAAAGTAAAAATTAAAACAGTGTATGCATATGAGTATAAGATTGTTAAGTAAATGTGTACACAGAAAAAAAGTCTAGAAGCAAACATAATGGAATATAAACAACAGCGTTAAAGGTAATTTTTATTTTCATCTTTGTGCTGTTCTAGATCTCCAGATTCTCTTTGATGAACCCATTAGAAGTAAACACACATTTTTAAATGTTTAAAACTTTATAATAAAGCTGACAGTGATGCAGTGGTCTGATGATTTCTTTCATAAAAATTACCTCTGACATTCTAACTACTTTCATGCCTCTCTCCAGCTAACTCTGTAATTCACTCTGATCTCACCCAGAGCCTCTTTCTTGCTCTGTAAATTTTGCAGTGGCTTTTAGCCAAGAGCAATAAAAGCTGACCTGACCTGATCTGAAAGTTCAGTCAGTGGTAACAAAAGGAATTTATATCTTTGCTCTGCTAAATGCTCCTTCCTTCCTACCACAATCCCTGCTATTATTGAACTGCTGTCCACATTACCAAATTATGCTGACCATCAGGAGCTAATGGGCCAACTGTTAAGACAGCTATTGATCTTAACATGCCATGCCTGTGAACATTAGCATGTTATGAAAAATATATATATAGTGAATAATAACTTCATATAAATGAAATGTCAGTCTTCATAAATATTAGAAGACGCATGTTTCACGTGGGTCAGCAGACATCTACATGTCATTACTCATTTATTTCCCATGGGGTCCCAAAGCTGAGTTAATCAAGTATAGGTCAGAAACAGGTCACCTGACACCAGCAGCTTGTGAATAGTGGTAGAAAATTCAAAATAATAAACAGCTCAGCATCTCTCTCTTTTTCATACTGGTGAATATCAGGAACTCTAAAGACAGAATTCAACTATTTTCAGCAATGACTCCTGACCATGTTGAACACTACATCTATTATTAGCTAGACTTCACCAAGCACCACTAATTCACAAATATTTATTGTGTTCACTAGTGCCAGACTCAGTTCTAAGCACTCGGTATACATTAGTGAACAAAAGACAGAAATCTCTGCCCTCATGGTCCCTGCATTCCAGTCAAGGGAGACAGACTATAAACAAAAAGGAGTGTTAATAAGTAATATAGTATGTTAAGCCATGATTAGTGCTATGGAAAAACAGAGCAAGGTCAAGGAAACCTGTAAGTGTAGAAGGTAGGGCTCAATTTGCAAGCAGAAGTAGAGGAGAAGACTTTTTGAGAAGGTGACCATGGGATGTCCATATCCCCCTTCAAGGAAGGAGTGCAGCTCCAGCTACTGGAAATGCTGCCAATCCCTTCAGGGGGTGCCTCAGCTGACCTTGCTTCACCCAAGGTCAATCCTGAACAAAGACTGGCTCTTTCAGCCCAATGGAGGACAACTATGTCAGGCCATTTTAGCTCCAGAGTTCACTGTAGGAATGACTGAGAGTCAGCTTCACAGCTTGGCTTCTTCCTCTGCTCCTTCTCCTCCCTTCCATAGATGTTGATACCAACAGCACTCCTTAATTAACATCCTGCAAGCCAAACATCATCTCAAGAGTCTGCTTTCCATAGAACCCAACCCATGAGAGTGGCATTTAAGCAAATGTTTGAAGGAGATGAAGGCTGGGTGTGAGCCATACAGATATCTTGAGAAAGAGCATTCCAGAAAGAAGGCACAAACAGTGCAAAGGGCCTGAGGCAGGAGCATGCTTGGAGTTGTCAAAAAAACAATAAGAAGACAATGAAGTTGGAGTGGATTTCAAGTAATTAATAGGAAATAAGGTCTCTCAACAAGAGATGGAAAATCATGGGAGCATCTTGAGCAGGAGAAAGACATAATATGATTTAAAATATCACCTGAGCTGCTTGATGCTGTGTGGAGAATATGTTGTAGAAGGCAATAAGGAAACAAGAGGCTAGGTAGGAATCTATTAAAGTAATCTGGAGGTGAGTGATGATGGTGGTTTGGTCCTTGGAAGTGGCAGAGCCCTTCTAGCTCTCACAACAGGGCTGACCCAGAACAGCTATATATGAATACAGATCACATCAGCGTCTATTTCTGCTTTCAGACTTCTGGGCCAAAACCCAAAGGACAAGGCTGGAATAACTACATCACCATTTCAAGAGGCCTGAGATCCTTTGAGACTAATAAAATTGATCCTTTGAGACTAAAAAATTGATCCTTTGTTCTAATAAAAATGTTTAGTCTATGGGAGAAAATATTTGCAAACAATGCTACTGACATGGGATTAATTTCCAAAATATACAAACATCTCAAACAATTCAATAACAAAAAATTTAAAAACTCAATTAAAAAATGACCAGAAGACCTAAACAGATGTTTCTCCAAGGAAGACATACAGATGGCCAACAGGCATTTGAAAAGATGCTCAATACTACTAATTATTAGAGAAATGTCAATCAAAACGACGATCAGGTATCACTTCACAACAGTCAGAATGGCCATCAATAAAAAGTCTACAAGTGATAAATGCTGGAGAAGGTGTGGAGAAAACACTCCTACACTGTTGGTGGGAATGTAAATTGACACTGACACTTCGGACAACAGTATGGAGGTTCCTTTTAAAACTAAAAAGTTATCATATGATCCTATAATCCCATTTCCGGACATATATCTGGAGAAAACTCTAAATCAGATACATGCACCCCAATGTTTGTAGCAGCACTATTTATAGTAGCCAAGACACAGAAGCAACCTAAATGCCCATAGACCAATGATTGGATAAAGAAGATGTGAAATACTGCTGCTGCTGCTGCTAAGTCGCTTCAGTCATGTCCGACTCTGTGCGACCCCATAGACAGCAGCCCACCAGGCTCCACCGTCCCTGGGATTCTCCAGGCAAGAATACTGGAGTGGGTTGCCATTTCCTTCTCCAGTGCATGAAAGGGAAAAGTGAAAGTGAAGTTGCTCAGTCGTCCGACTCTTAGCGACCCCATGGACTGTAGCCCACCAGGCTCCTCCGTCCATGGGATTTTCCAGGCAAGAGTACTGGAGTGGGGTGCCATTACTCAGCCATAAAATAATGGAATAATGCCATTTGTAGCAACATGAGTGAACTTAAAGATTATCATACTAAGTGAACTAAGTCAAACATAGAAAGATGAGTGACATATAACACCACTTACATGTGGAAACTCAAGAAATGATACAAATGAACTTATTTACGAAACAGAAACAGACTCACAGACATAGAAAACAAACATGGTTACAGAAGGGGAAAGGGGGTGAAGAAATAAATTACGAGTTGGGATTACCATATACACACTACCATACATAAAATAGATAAACAAGACTCTACTATACAGCACAAGGAACTATATTCAATATCTTATAGTAACCTCTAATGGAAAAGAATCTGAAAAAGAATATATGTATATTGATATATATATATATATATATATGTATAACTGAATCACTTTGCTGTACTCTCAAAACTAATACATCATAAATTAATTATAATCCAATAAAAAATGGTTAATAAATGTTCAGTCCAGTGAAATAGCTGCCCCAGAGAAGACCCACTTCTTTGGTTCTTGGCATGATTTTTCATTACAGAGGTTCTCTGATTCGAGTGAGCAGGAGATCAACTGCTGGGCTTGTTAAAATACAATTAAAATGTGGTTTCCAATTCCCTAGATCTCGGTTGGGGCCTGAAGATGTGCATTTTTAACAAGCCCCCAGATGCTGCAGCTGCTGGTTGAGGAACAGCACTTGAAGAACCACTACCTGATTACACCGTAGCCCATCAAAAGTAACGTTTAGGGAAACACAAAGAAATTCTTTAAAATAAAAGCAAACACAGATATTCAAAATAAAAGAGCTCTAGAAGCAGGCTTCTATTTTCGACTTTGTCTGGTACCACCTCTTGGTTCCTTTCTCACTTGTCCTCTTGGTGGGAACCTGCATTCACTGATTACACTGGTTCCAGCTGGGAAAGAATGTCTTTCTTCAGAGGAGTCTTGTTTTCTTCCTCCCTCTGCTCTTGCGTGTGAAACCGAGGTCTCATTAGCCCTTGGAACACATCCCAATTTAGCATCAGCTGCAAATTTAATTAATGTCCCAGGTAATCCTTCTTCACAGCATGGAAGAAGATGTTAATTAAAGCAGAGGCAAACTTAGGCCCCCTATTCCTCCTGCTCCTACTTGCCATTATCTGGCCTCGTTCTCAGTATCCTAGCAGTTCTTAGAGAATTCCCAGCTCCAATCCTATGTGAATTCTATTTGTAGGAAATGTCATTTTTCATTCTTTACATCAGCTGGACATCTGTGATTTGATAGACTCTGATTTGAAGTGGGAGTTTTCACCCTGGTTTACTGCTGTGGTATACAAACTGACTATTCCCCACTGTTTACTTAGACTATTCATGAAACCCTGGAGGTGACCATCTGACTATGGAACAAGCCAGTCATAGAAACCTGCTCCCCCAGGCTCACACTCACTATCGAAACCTCCAGGGCCCCAGAATTGCCTGAAAGCTGATCTAGGAAATTATCAGATTCAGAAAGAAAGGTAAAGCAAAAACCATGCAATGTGGGGATATATTAAGTTCACTGTTCCAAGAGTAAATGACCCCAAAGGCCCCACCAATTGCACCCACAGATCCTCACTGACACAAAGCACTCTACCCACTCCCTCCCAATCCATCCCTATATCAAGACTGGTGCATTGTAAGTCGCTTCAGTTGCCGACTTTTTGCGACTCCATGGACTGTAGCCCCTCCAGGCTCCTCTGTCCATGGGATTCTCCAGGCACCAGTACTGGGGTGAGCTGCCATGCCCTCCTCCAGGGGATCAACCCAGGGGTCAAACCCACATCTCTTATGTTTCCTCTCCTGCACTGGCAAGCACATTCTTTACCACTAGCACCACTGACTACCGGAATCAAATTCACTGTGTCTCACAGTTTAACATTTCACCTTGTTCAAATCCATGGGGATTAGTGATAACCTTATTTTAAGATCCTCACGTTAGAACAGTGGTCTCAACCTTAGCTGCTCCGCAGAATCACTTGGGGCGGTTTACAAATCCTGAAGCCCAGGCCACACTTCACGTCAATTAAATCTAAATCTCTCTGAATGGAACTCAGGCATCAATAATTTTTAAACTCTCTAGGCATGTGCAGCCAAGGCTGAGAATTACTGCATTCAAGTGGATTTGCCCAACTTTTAATTCTAACCCTTGTCTGAGGCATTGCTCTTTACTGAGGAATTGGGAGATTTCATGGAGGAGGACACTTTTCATTGAAGGAGCATTCATAGAAGAAGGGCAACTCCAGTGGGAACATGTGCTGGGCTAGAGAAAAAGGGAAGAGGACTAGGAGGTGCCAATGGTCACAGGGGAAGAGTTAAAGGTGTTCCAGGCCAATATTTTTAATATCTGGGGCCATCTCCATACCCCAAAAATGGGTAAAACCCACACTTGCCTTTAGCTCCTGCTCCCCATGGCCATCCGTTCAGATTCAGATTTACTGTATTTACTTGGTGCCACGGTTTGGTTAACCAGTGCACTAATGGTGTTACTAGGGCTAGCAGTGGCCCACAACCATGTGAGACATTGTTTCTGTGGAAAATATGAGTGTTCCAACCATAGCCTTACCTGCAGATTCCTAGGTTTGAACTACTTCTTCCCTTCCATTTGCCTAAGCCGGTGGAGCCAGGAACTCATGAGTGCCAAGCTGAGCATTTGATCCCTGGGTAGGCTCGTCAACCCCTCAGACCATCCCTTTCACTCTGGTCTCTCCTCTCGTGAGTGGTGACTGTAGCTCACAAAGAGAATTGAGGAAGGAAATGTAGCTTACCAGCACATTGAGAGGCCAGCTGAAACAACATCCGAAGTGCAGGTCTCTAGTAAATCCATCATGTCAACTTCAAAGACAAAGCAAACTCGTTCATTCATTCATTTAACTGTGGCGTTTCTGCTCAAAGATCACTTCCCTTTAGGATCATCCTTCCAACAGCAAGACTCTTAAAATAACTACCTCTGAGGTACCATCAGCACCACTTCCTTTGTGCTGTGTGCTTAGTTGCTCAGTCGTATCTGTCACCTCCAAAACTTTCCTCACGACCTTTTATAACGTCTCCTTCCCACTCCGTATAGCCCTGCCCATCCTCACACCCATCTCCAAACTGATAGGAATAGACACTATTAATTATTCCTGGCTCTGTACGACTACTGGACACTCTTCCCTCTAAACCATGGGGAAGTAGAAGCTTGAGTCTGGTGCCTTAGACCACTTGGCCATACTGATATGCTCCCTCTAAACCTTTGGGATGGTTCTCTCCCCAACCTTGTGTAGTTTCCTCACACATATGCTGATCAGTATTCTGTGCTGTGCTGTGCTTAGTTGCTCAGTCATGTCCGACTCTTTGTGACCCTATGGACTGTAGCCTGCCAGGCTCCTCTGTCCATGGGGATTCTCCAGGCAAGAATACTGGAGTGGGTTTCCATGCCCTTCTCCAGGGAATCTTCCCAACCCAGGGATCAGACCTAGGTCTCCCGCATTGCAGGCAGACTCTTTACCTTCAGAGCCATTGCTTCCTTTGAGTTCCTGTTAATGAATTGAATTGTGTGCCCCCGCCCCAAATTCCTGTGTTGAAGTCCTAAAGCTCCCCTGCCCAGTACCTCAGAATGTGACCTTAATTGGAGATAGGATCATTACAGACATGATTAGTTAAGATGACGTCATACTGGCATAGGGTGGATCTTTAATCCAACATGATTGGTATCCTTATTTTAAAAAAGAGAAATTTGGAGACAGATACACACAGAGAGAATGCCATCATTGAAAATAAAGGCAGGAAAGAGGAATAGAATAGATCTGCCCTCACAGCCCTCAAAGGGAGCCAATCTTGCTGACAGACTTCTAGCCTGAGAATTGTGAGAACATTCATTTCTGTTTGTGGTGCTTTGTTACAGCAGCCTTCCCAAATGAATCCAGTTTCATTCCTGTGTGTGTGTTAGTCACTCAGATGTGTACAACTCTTTGCAACCCCACACACTGTAGCCTGCCAAGCTTCTCTGTCCATGGGATTCTCCAGGCAACAACACTGGAGTGTCTTGCCCTTCCCTTCTCCAGAGGATCTTCCTGACCCAGGGATCAAACCCTGGTCTCATGCATTGCAGGCAGGTGCTTTACCATTTGATCTATAGGGAAGTCCTTAGCTAATTCGTAAATATACCCAAAGAAGTTTGTCTTAAGTGGTTGTCATTGGCCAGAACATTCTGGTTGTTTTTCAGAAAAATGCTTTCATCTTCTATTCTCTACAGAGCACTTCCATGAATTTTTACTTATTTACCTGTTTCTGTGTTTATGGTCTATTTTTCCCCACTTCTCAAGGATAAGCTCCCCAAGAGGTAGTGTGGCCCCACAGTTGGGACCCCAGCCTCAGAAGCCAGACTGGGCTGAGTACCAGCCCAACACTAGCTCTGTGACCTTGAAGGAAGGTTATTTGATGTCTTTGTGCCTCAGTTTCCTCATATGTAAAATGAGGGTAATAGCACTGTCTGTATAGATTTCTGGCAAAGATTAAGCAAGATAGTGTGTGTTTGGCACATTATAAACTATATGCAAATGTTAATTATCACTATTGAGAGCAGAAGCATTGACGATTTTATTCAGTCAGAGTCATCCAATGTCATTAACAGTGCCTGGCACATAGCAAGTGCTCAATAAATATTTGTTGGGGAACTGCACATTTTATTCCAATGGATTAGTATATGCACCATGCAGCCTTGAAAGGATTTTTTGTTCACTTATCCTTGAAGACTAACAATGTAGGTTGAGCAAGTAGCAAAGACCATGAATTAATATTTACATGTTCTCTTAATTTTGAAGGGGCTAGAAAATCTATTTTATGAGCTACTCCATTTTTTCAAATATTTGCAAAATATTTCTGACTATCTTTTTCAGATTTCCTTTGCTACTCAAATTTCTATTCAAATCAGCCTAAATGTGCTTGGATATCTTTTCCCAAAATTTCCTAGCTGAAAAATCATTCAATTAATTTTCCATGGAAAGTGGTGATATAAGTAACTTGATTGGTGAGTTTAAACATACGTGGTATCTAGTAAGAGAAAAAATTAAAAAGACAAATAAAAATGTTGAGTGTCATCAAATGTCTCAATGTCCTTTCTCTCAGAACAGCATGAGCAGAGCCATGCTGGAACACCCCTAGCTGGTGTATTTGTGAGGAGAAAAGTCTTGTTCAGAAATATAACTGGAAAAGCCTACCTACTTCAGGGCAAACTGCTGGCTGTTGCTGGTTGAAGCTAAATTTATGATGGATTAAAAATGTTCATCAGGACTTCTGTCCCTTCCTCTTGCACACAGAGCTGTACACAATCAGACATTGATGAAGACAGAAAGCATTTACTAACACACACACACACACACACACACACACACACACACACACACACACACGAACAAGCATTTTAGCCCCTCTGAATCACCCGGCCAAAAAGAGATGGGGTGGATGAGCACAAAAATAGCTCTTTCTGAAGATATTTCTGTTAAAATGGAAGTAATTTTTAATAAAAAATGGAAGTCATTTCTGGTCAAGATCTCTTAAAGTAACAAATATTTCTTGCAAGTATTGTCTAATTCTTTAGTATTTAATAAAAGCCTTGTAAAATTCAAAAATAAAATGGAATTCATAACTAATGGCATTGATTTTTGCAAACCCTGGAGGTTCAGGATGCTCTTCACCACATTGCAAGCCCACATTGGGCACTAATTCCTGCTGAGACCCCATCTCAAATCTCAGCAGCCTTTTCTCATGCTAATCTGCCACTGGGATCCTGTGCTGCTGAGCTGAGCCCCTTGATGAACTCAGAGCATTCTCCAGCTGAGTGCACAATTTGCTCAGCACCTGGGGCAAAGAGTTACAAGATGCAGAGAGCAGGAACACAGTGGAAAATTGAAGAAAGACACATGTCAGACATGTCAGGGAGATTGCTCAACCGTCTGATTGCTCCAGAGTGAAGGGGTTGAGTGAGGAGAGATGGGGAAACAGTGAGGGAGGTTGGGATAGGAACACAGTTTTAGAAACACATGAAAATCCTAAAAATGGGACGTGGTTTCCACTGATCTGTAGCGCTGCAAGACAGATCCATTATTATCACCCGATAAATCCTGCATTTCTGAGGGAGTCAGAAATGTGTCCACCTTGGTTTCTTGAGCCATAGAACCTCTACACGACAAATAGTCAAATCCCCCTGAACCAGCTTCCTAGAGGCAAGCTATGAGAAGGATAAAAGGTGAGAGGCCTGTGTGAGGGGGGGTGGGGAGAAGGTGGGATGAAGGAACATTCTGGGAGACATGTGGTGACACACTATGTGAATGTAGCCACCAGGACAGTGGCTCAGGATATGAGAATTGAACTAATATTTATGAGACACCTAACACTCTCCTAAGCATGTTAGCTCATTACCTCAGTCCATCTAATGATAACAGTATAAGATATACTTCTATCACTATTTTACAGAGAAGGGTACAGAGTTTGACACCACCCACTGCAGATCCTGCCAGGAGAGTCATCTTGCTGCTCTGTGAAGCTCCAATGATGTGGTACGCACAGAGAAAAGAGTACAGACAAAACCACAGGCACGTGAACAGACGCTTTAAAAAGGTATCTGTGTATGGCTGAGTCCCTTCGTTGTTCACTTTAAGCTGTCACAACATTGGTAATTGGCTATAGTGAAAAGAAAGAAAGGGAAGTCGCTCAGTCGTGTCCGACTCTGCAACCCCATGGACTGTAGCCTACCAGACTCCTCAGTCCCTGGAAGTTCTCCAGGCAAGAATACTGGAGTGGGTTGCCATTTCTTTCTCCAGGGGATCTTCCCGACCCAGGGATCGAACCCAGGTCTCCTGCGTTGCAGGCAGACACTTTATCATCTGAGCCACCAGGGGAGCCCCAGTAACTGGCTATACCTTAGTACAAAAGAGAAAAGTTTTTTTAAAAAGGTATTTGTTTGGCCAATGATCTGAGCAGCAGATGTGTTTGTGTGTTTTTTTTTTAATTTTTCGGTGCTATCTTTTCTCATACTTGGTATGTTTATTTAAAACCAAATTTGTCAAGAAAGATGCCAAGACAATTCAAAAGGGAAAAATTGTCTTTTCAACAAATGGCACTGGAAAAATGGATACCAAATGCAAACGAATGGAGTTGGACCACTACATCATACCTTATACAAAAATTAACTCAAAATAGACCTAAATGTAATAGCTAAAACTAAAAAAAAAAAAAATTAGAAGAAAACAGAGTTAATATTTCATTACCTTGGATTAGGCAATGTTTTTTTAGATATGAAATCTAAAGCACAAATGAAAAAAGAAAAGTAGATAAATGGAACGGCAAAATTAAAAACTTTTGTGCTTCAAACAACATGATCAAAAAAGTGGAAAGACAACACACAGAATTGGAGGAAATATTTATAAATCATTTATCTAATAAGGAATTTGTCTCCAAAATATAGAAAGAACTCTTACAACTAAACAATAAAAAACAAATAACCCAATTAATAAAACGGGGGAATGATTTGATGTGAATAAACATTCTCCAAAGAAAATATACAAAAAGCCAAAGCCCACATGAAAAGATGCTCAGTATTAGGGGAATGCACTTAACAACCACAATGAGATACCCTCTAGGATGGCTAAAATAAAAAGGACAGACAGTAGCAAGTGTTTGGTGAAGGTGTGGAAAAACTGAAATCCTCATTTATCATTAGCGGGAATGTAAAGTGATGCAGACATTTTGGAAAACAATTTGGCAGTTCTTCAAATTGTTAGATATTGAGTTACCATATGACCCAGCAGTTTCACTCTAGGTATCTACCCCAAGAGAAATGAAAACACATATCCACACAAAAACTTCTACATCAATATTCACAGTAGTATTATTCACAGTAGCCAGAAAGAAAAAACAATTCAAATGTCCATCAGCTGATGAAAAACAAAATGTGGTATAGCCATGCAATATTATTTGGTCATGAAAAAGAATAAAGTACTGATATATGCTTTCAAACATGGCTGAAGTTTGAAAATGTTATGCTAAGTGAAAGAAGCTAGTCATAAAAAGGCTGCATATTGTATGATTCCATTTATATGAAATGTCCAGAATAAACAAATCCATAGTAAGACAAAGTAGAGTAGTGGTTTCAAGAGGCTGAGAGAAAGAAAAGGCAATAGGGAAACTGCAATAGATATGGGGCTTCTCTGGGGGATGATGATAATATTATAGAATAAGATAGTGATGATGAGTGTACAACTTTGTGAATATGCTTTAAGAAACCAAGCTGTACATTTTAAAAGGATAAATTTTATGGAATATAAATTATAACTCAATAAAGTTATTATTTAAAAATTGATTTGTTCCAAGAAGAATTTAAGGCCACAAAAGATCTAGGGACTTCCCTGGTGGTCCAGTGGTTAAGACTCCACTCTTCCACTGCAGGGGACAAGTGTTCCATCCATGGTCAGGGATCCCGCATGCTGCATGGTGTGAGCCAAAAAATAAAAATTTTAAAAATCAAAAAATTACTTCCCCAGTATTTGCATGTGTACCCACATAGTCTAAGGTCTTCAAACTTTTTTGACACCCCCCACCAAGATAAAGATTTAAGACCTACTACAAAAATTTGAAAATAAAAAACATGTAGTAAAAAACTAAGGAAGCTGGGGCTTTGACCAAAACACAGCTTAGATTTTTCAGTAGGTGACCTTTAACAACTTCGTTTTTATGGTTTTCTCTCTCTTTCTGTATCTACATCTGTCCATCTCTCCTTCCTTCTCATACAGCTTTTTTAAACAAAATATCAATAGCAATTGATATATTTACTCAGGAAAGGAAGGAAGCAAAATGGATGTCTGGCTGGCTGGATGGACGGATGAGCGGACACAGAGGCAAAGAAAAGAGCTCTTAGAATACATTGCAGGTTGGTTTCAGTACTACCTTCTCACAGCTTGTTCTTCCTATGTTTGTCTCCTATCTGCAATTCTGCCTAGATGTCCCAGAGATCTCAACCACTGTCAAAGGACTGCAATAGCAAAATGAGATGGGAGGTGAATGCTGTTGGCACCTACCCAGATCCCTTGCTGGCCAGGTACACCTAGATGCCAGCTGCTACAGGTGATGGCTGATAATAACTAACTGCCATCCTTTTCTCTAAAACTGGCCCTCAACCAAATGGGAAACACCTTGACGAGGAGCCTCTGCCAACAATTCCCCCACCCTAGGGCTTGACCTCAGCCAATCTCTAGCTGGCCACCGATGGACTGACACAGGGGTGCAAAAGACAAATCCCTTGCCTCAAGATGGACCAACTTTGTAACACAGTTTGGGCTCAGAAGCTTCCTCCTAGGATAGGGCTAAAGCTATTCTCCAGCTGAAATCACATCCTTGCTCAGCTTCATCACCCCTCTTTTTCCTGCTTCCCTCCATCTCTCCTTCTCTCCAACAAATTACACAAGAATCCAAATTGCAGGCTCTGCTTCTAAGGAACCTGACCTAAGACGTTGTGTCACCATGGGCCTTGCTTTCCTTGTCTGTTGTCTAGACTTACCTGAGGGCTCAGTGGGTACATGACGCACCCCCCATCTGTGGATTCAGTGCTCTCATCTGTTCTCACAAACCCCCAATAACCACTGTAGAATCTGATTGACAATCATCTCTCTTCCTCTCCTTTCCTCCTATAATACAACCAAAGGACTATCAGGTCCCTTACAGTCATGTCACATAAAACTTCCCAATGTCTCTTTAAAGACTGGGAAAGGAGAGGACAAGGCATATTTCCAGACTCCAGGCTTCTGACATCATCCAGAGAGAGGAGAAGCCAGCACCCATCAGGATCATCACTTGTGTTTTCAATTACACATAACAACTCCTGGCTCCAGTCATACCCCTCTCTCCTCACCTCCCCTGACATTAGATATTGTGAGTTTATGAAATCATCAATACCATGGCTTACTTTAGTCTTTGGCAGAAATTATAGCCCAATTCCATCTTTCTTGCCCATTCTGAATAAAGTTGGTATGTATTCTTCAAAGAACTTTGCTATGATAACTTCAGATATGCAAATGACACCACCCTTACAGCAGAAATCCAAGAGGAACTAAAGAGCCTCTTGATGAAAGTGAAAGAAGAGAGTGAAAGAGCTGGCTTAAAACTCAACATTCAAAAAACGAAGATCATGGCATCCGGTCCCATCACTTCATGGCAAATAGATGGGAAAACAATGGAAACTAGTGGCAGACTTTATTTTCTTGGGCTCCAAAATCACTGCAGATGGTGACTACAGCCATGAAATTAGAAGACGCTTGGTCCTTGAAAGAAAAGTTGTGACACTAGACAGCATATTAAAAAGCAGAGACATTACTTTACCAACAAAGGTCTGTATAGTCCAAGCTATGGTTTCTCCAGTAGTCTTGTATGCATGTGTGATTTGGGCCATAAAGAGAACTGAATGTCAAAGAATGGATGCTTTTGAACTGCGGTGCTGGAGAAGACTCCTGCGAGTCCCTTGGACTGCAAGGCGATCCACTCAGTCCATCCTAAAGCAAATCAGTCCTGAATATTCATTGGAAGGACTGATGCTGAAGCTGAAACTCCAATACTTTAGCCACCTGATGCGAAAAGCTGACTCATTTGAAAAGACCCTGATGCTGCGAAAGATTGAGGGCAGGAGGAGAAGGGGACGACAGAGGCTGAGATGGTTGGATGGCATCACTGACTTAATGGACATGAGTTTGAGCAAGCTCCAGGAGTTGGTGATGGACAGGGAAGCTTGGTGTGCTGCAGCCCATGGGGTCACAAAAAGTTGGACCTGACTGGAGCAACTGAACTAAATTGAACTGAAAACTTTCCCTGCCCCATTTTGAGAGGTCACCATTCATTCTCTATAAACACCATTGTACCTTCTTTTAAATAAATGATGATAAAGGTAGTAACAGGGTATGAAGTCAGGAACTGGCTTGAGTAGGGGAAGTGGGGTCCACTGGTCATTTAGATCTGTGTTTCTCAAACTCTATTATGTGGAAGAATCACCTGGAGATCTTGTAAAATGGGGGTTCTGAGGTGGGGCCTGAGATTTTAGATTTCTCACAGCCCCCAGGTAATGCTGATGGTTCTGGTCTATGGGCAACACTTAGAGTAGCAAGGGTTTCAGGTGTTGTTTTGTGAAGAGAAGTTAAATGTTTAGTTCTTTTGTCACAGAAGGCTACCATGCCCCAAAAGACTTGCAGGTAAAGATGGAGTTTTGCTCTTTCTCTCAAAAAGGGGAGGACACATACAGTCACTGTTACCCATAGAATGGGATTTGGTCTTGGCAGAACTTTTCAGGGCTTTGGTTATTGTCAGAATAAAGCAGTCACCTTAGAAGGGGCCTGTGTCTGTGAGGTCTAAGGCACATCTTTGGATCACCTTCCAGGCCAGGCTCTGGCCTAAACACAACCTGGAGGTTAATACCTTCACGAAGAAGTGAGGGCCCTGCTGTGTCTAGCCATGCTTCTGATGGGCCCAGATGCATCTAGGTTCTAGAGGCCACCGGCAGGACATCTGACTGGTGGCCCTGAAGCTACAGCCCAGGATACAGATCGTGGGGCAGCCCACCCTTAAGGTATTTCAGCCTACCTCTCTGCAGAGGCCCACCTGGGGTCATTTCCTCAACATTGTCCCCAAAGGTGCCTTCTCTTCTGGCAGAAGAAAAAACCTTGCCAGAGAAAATACATACTGAAAATAAGCTTTGACTTAATGACATTCACATGGAGCTGGGCCTGTCCTAAGTGCTTTGTATATAATAACTCATTCAATCTTCACAATCACACGGAGAGGTAGAGTCTATATCCCTTCTCCATGAATCTTGTTGGGCTTGAGACTATTTCAACCAATAGGGTATAAGAAGTGCTACCGTGTGACTTGCTAAGTTATAAAAGGCCATGTAGCTTCTGTTTGATTATCATGGGACTTCCAAGTGCTCCTGCTTATTACTCAGACACCAGGCTGTGAGAAGTTCAAGCTACATGGAGAGGCCACATGGAGGTGCTCTGGTGAGTAATCCCTTCCTTCAGGAATCTCAGCCCAGGAGTCAGATATGTGAGTAAAGAAACTTCTAGATGATTCCAGTCCCTAGCCCTTCAAGTCAGCTTTCCGCACCTTCACAGCTGAGACCCCAGACATCATGGAGCAGAGATTAACTGTCTTCTCTATACCCTGATTGAATTTCTGACCCATAAAATGTTTGTTGCTTTATGCCACTAAATTTGAGATGGCTTAAGCAAAACAGATACACACTATTGGTGTTAGCGTGTTAGTAGCTCAGTTGTGTCCGACACTTTGTGACCCCATGGACTATAACTTACCAGGCTCCTCTCTCCATGGGATTCTCCAGGCAAGAATACTGGAATGGGTTGCCATTCCCTTCTCCAAGGGATCTTCTTGACACAGGGATGGAACCCAAATCTCCTGCATTGCAGGCAGATTCTTTACCATCTGAGTCACCAGGGAAGCCCCAAGTACTGTTGGTAGATCCATTTTATAGATGAAAAATTAGGTGAACAGAAAGCTTAAGTGACTTTCCCAAAGTCAAACAGCAGTTGTGATTCAAACCTATTGAGTGTTCAGATGCTGCATTCTTAGCCTCTATGCTATAGCATAGAGAATGACCAACCTTCACCCATGGTTCCTTGTCTGCCTTCCTCTTACTATCCAATTATATTATTTTCCAACAAATAATCCTCCTGAAAAAAGCCTGGTTCTGTTCTTGGCACCATCGCCACAGTCTAAGGAGAAAAGTTGTTGCTGTTCAGTCACTCAGTTGTGTCCAACTCAGTGACCCCATGGACTGCAGCATGCCAGGCTTCCATGTCCATCACCAACTCCTGGAGCTTACTCAAACTTATGTCCATTGAGTCGGTGGTGATATCCAACCATCTCATCCACTGTCATCCCCTTCTCCTCTTGCCTTCAGTCTTTCCCAGCATCAGGGTCTTTTCCAATGAGTCAGCATCAGGTGGCCAAAGTATTGGAGCTTCAGCTTCAGCAACAGTTTTTCCAATGAATATTCAGGGTTGATTTCCTTTAGGATTGACTGGTTTGATCTCTTTGCAGTTCAAGGGACTCTCAAGTCTTCTCCAGCACCACAGTTTGAAAACATCAAATTTTCAGCACTCAGCCTTCTTTATGAGTCCCACTCAAATGCAGACTTCCAAGCTGGAAAGAGGAGTATTTCCCAGGTCTTAGCTACCACCCCTGAGTATAGAACACCAAGCCTCTTCCCCCACCCCTACTCCTGAAGGCTGGCTCCACAGTATGACCTAAATCAAATCCCTTACGATTATACAGTGGAAGTGAGAAATAGATTTAAGGAACTAGATCTGATACACAGAGTGCCTGATGAACTATGGATGGAGGTTCGTGATATTGTACAGGAGACAGGGATCAAGACCATCCCCAAGAAAAAGAAATGCAAAAAAGCAAAATGGCTGTCTGAGGAGGCCTTACAAATAGCTGTGAAAAGAAGAAAAGCAAAAAGCAAAGGAGAAAAGGAAAGGCATATCCATTTGAATGCAGAGCTCCAAAGAATAGCAAGGAGAGATAAGAAAGCCTTCCTCAGCGATCAGTGCAAAGAAATAGAGGAAAACAACAGAATGGGAAAGACTAGACATCTCTTCAAGAAAATTAGAGATACCAATGGAACACTTCATGCAAAGATGGGCTCAATAAAGGACAGAAATGGTATGGACCTAACAGAAGCAGAAGATATTAAGAAGAGGTAGAAAGAATACACAGAAGACCTGTACAAAAAAGATCTTCATGACCCATATAATCACAATGGTGTGATCACTCACCTAGAGCCAGACATCCTGGAATGTGAAGTCAAGTGGGCCTTAGGAAGCATCACTATGAACAAAGCTAGTGGAGGTGATGGAATTCCAGTTGAGCTATTTCAAATCCTAATAGATGATGCTGGGAAAGTGCTACACTAAATATGCCAGCAAATTTGGAAAATGCAGCAGTGGCCACAGAACTGGAAAAGGTCAGTTTTCATTCCAATCCCAAAGAAAGGCAAAGCCAAAGAATATTCAAAGTACCACACAGTTGCACTCATCTCACACGCTAGTAAAGTAATGCTCAAAATTCTCCAAGCCAGGCTTCAACAGTACATGAACCGTGAAATTCCAGATGTTAAGCTGGTTTTTAGAAAAGGCAGAGGAACCAGAGATCAAATTGCCAACATCCGATGTATCATCGAAAAAGCAAGAGAGTTCCAGAAAAACATCTATTTCTGCTTTTATTGACTATGCCAAAGCTTTTGACTGCGTGGATCACAACTAACTGTGGAAAATTCTGAGAAGTATTGGAATACCAGACCACCTGACCTCTCTCTTGAGAAATCTGTATGCAGGTCAGGAAGCAACAGTTACAACTGGACATGGAACAACAGACTGGTTCCAAATAGGAAAGGGAGTATGTCAAGGCTGTATATTGTCACCCTGCTTATTTAACTTATATCAGAGTACATCAGGAGAAACACTGGGCTGGATGAAGTACAAGCTGGAATCAAGATTGCTGGGAGAAATATTGATAACCTCAAATATGCAGATGACACCACCTTTATGGCAGAAAGTGAAGAAAAGAGCCTCTTAATGAAAGTGAGAGAGGAGAGTGAAAAAGTTGGCTTAAAGCTCAACATTCAGAAAACTAAGATCATGGCATCCAGTCCCATCACTTCATGGGAAATAGATTGGGAAACAGTGGAAACAGTGGCTGACTTTATTTTCAGGGGCTCCAAAATCACTGCAGATGTTGACTGCAGCCATGAAATTAAAAGATGATTGCTCCTTGGAAGAAAAGTTACAACCAATCTAGATAGCATATTAAAAAGCAGAGACATTATTTTCAACAAAGGTCCATCTAGTCAAGGCTATGGTTTTTCCATTAGTCATGTATGGATGTGAGAGTTGGACTATAAAGAAAGTGGAGCGCCAAAGAATTGATGCTTTTGAACTGTGGTGTTGGAGAAGACTCTTGAGAGTCCCTTGGACTTCAAGGAGATCCAATCAGTCCATCCTAAAGGAAATCAGTCCTGAGTATTCATCGGAAGGATTGATGTTGAAGCTGAAGTTCCAGTACTTTGGCCACCTGATGCGAGAGCTGACCCATTTGAAAAACCCTGATGCTGGGAAAGATTGAAGGCAGGAGGAGAAGGGGGCGACAGAGGATGAGATGGTTGCATGGCATCACCGACTCAATGGACATGAGTTTGAGTAAACTCCAGGAGTTGGTGATGGACAGGGAGGCCTGGCGTGCTGCAGTCCATGGGGTCACAAAGAGTCGGACACGACTGAGTGACTGAACTGAACTGAACTGAGCTACCATCCCTGACTATAGGACATCAAGCCTCTCCCCCCACCCTTACTCCTGAAGGCTGGCCTCACAAAGAGGGCTTTAGGTCCAGAGTCAAGGCCTCCTGTCTAGCACACTGAGTAGGAGGGGTCTATTGCCCTCCCCTGTCTATTGTGCACTTCCCGGCACACCAGGTATCTAGCTTCTTCCTGGCACACACTGAGAACCGGCATTTCTGTGTTGGACTCTCCTATCCCTCTCCCACATCCTGGACATCCCTTTGGTGACTCCGTGGATGGTCAGAAGCCTATGTTTTAAAATCATTTAGGGCTCTCTATCTGCTGGGGGGTCACATGTCCACAATAAGTGGTTTGTCCAGGAAGGAAGGAATCTCAAATGAGCTGGAGTAGGAGGTGAAAGGAAACCTGAAACCCAAGGAGACAGGGCTCTAGGAGGGGAGATAAGAAGTAAGGGAGGACTTCCTGTTCGCCCCCAGGCTTTGTGGGGCCTATGGTTTAAAAGATTGGGAAGTGAAATGAAGTGTTAGTCACTCAGTCATGCCCAATTCTTTGTGACCCCACAGACTGTAGCCTACCAGGCTCCTCTGTCCATGAAGTTCTCCAGTCAAGAATACTGGAGTGGGTTGTCATTCCCTTCTCCAGGGGATCTTCCTGACCCAGGAATCAAACTCAGGTCTCCTGCATTGCAGGCGGATTCTGTACCGTCTGAGCCACCAGGGGAGCACAAATGATTGGGGTCACTTTGGGGAGAAAAATAAAAAGTTACAAATACAAAATTAGGTAGGAAGGTGAACAGTTATCTAGAATGAGACAGAAGTCACAATGAATTACAAAATTTAAAAGGCCATTAAGTCCCACAATATCAGTATCACAAAATCCAAAAAAATAACACATTTCTATTTAATGAATTGATGTGTGACACTGTGTAAGTTTAAGGCATATAGCATGTTACTTTGATACAGTTATATATTGTGATATGATTGCAGATCTAGTGATAAGTATCACATACATAATTATAGTACCACATTATTATCTATATCCATTAAACTGTGAATTAAATATCTATGGCTTATTCACTACTTGCTCTAAGTTTGTACTCTGAAACACCTTCAATCCATTCCCATCATCTCCTGGTAATCACCATTTTACTCTCTGTTTTTTACAGGTTTAACTTTTTTAGGTTTCCCATATAAGTGATATCATACAGTATCTGTCTTTCTTTGACTTATCTCCATTATTATAATGTGCTCAGGTCCATCCATGTTCCTTTCTCATAACTGAATATTATTTTTCATTGTATATGTGTTCCACATCTTTTTTATCCATTCATACATTTATGGACATCTGTGTTGTTGCAGTACCTTGACTATTGTGAATAATGCTGAAATAAGCATGTATCTTGTTGAATCTTGTTTTCATTTGCTTTGGGTATATATCCAGAAATGGAATTGCTGGATCATGCAGTAGATTTAATTTTTAATTTTTTGGGAAACCTCCATATTGTTTTCCATAGTGGTTGGAGCAATGTATATTTCCATCAACAGTATCTAAGTGTTCCCTTTTCACCACATCCTTGTCAGCATCAGTTATCTCTAGTCTTCTTGATGACAGCCAGTCTAACAGGTGGTTTTGTTATCAAAGTAATGTGGGCCTCAGAGAAGGAGTTTGAAAATGTTTCCTTCTCCTTGATATTTGGAAGAATTTGAAAAAGATCACTGTTACCTCTAAATATTTTGTATAATTCTCCAGTGAAACCACTTGGTCCTAGAGTTTTCTATGTTGGGAAATTTTTGATTACTGATTCAATCTCTTTACTCACTATTGGTCTGTTCAGATTTTCTGTTTCTTCATGATTCAGTCTTGGTGGTGTTTCTAGAAATGTATCCATTTCTTCTATGTTATGTAATTTGTTGGTTCTGTTCACAGTAGCCTCTAAGAGGCAGGTCTAGTGATGTTGAACTCCCTCAGCTTTTATTGTCTGTGAAGGCTTTTTTTTCTCCTTCATATCTGAAGGATGCCTTTGCTGAGTATTCTTAGCTGGCAATTTTTATCTTTCAATATATTAAATATGTCATTCTACTCTCTCCTGACCTCTAGAGTTTCTGCTGAGAAATTTGCTGATAGCCTATTTGGGGTTCCTTGGACTGCAAGGAGATCCAACCAGTCCATCCTAAAGGAGATCAGTCCTGGGTGTTCCTTGGAAGGACTGATGTTGAAGCTGAAACTCCAATACTTTGGCCTCCTCATGCGAAGAGCTGACTCACTGGAAAAGACCCTGATGCTGGGAAAGATTGAGGGCAGGGAGGAGAAAAGGTACGACAGAGGATGAGATGGTGCTATATATGATGGTCATCACCGACTACGCATTTATGGACATGGGTTTGGGAGACAAGGGTGGACTCAGGGAGTGGATGAGATGATGTTTTATCTGACAGGGAGGCCTGACATGCTTGTGGTTCATGGGGTCGCAAAGAGTTGGACACGACTGAGACGACTGAACTAAACTGTAGGTGACTCCATTTTTTTCCCCCAGCTGCCTTTAAAATTCTTTCTTTATTATTGACTTTTGACAGTTTTAATGTAATATGACTCAGAGCTCCTTTGTTTTTGAGATAATAAGTGTTTCTATTAGTTTCGTGAACTTATATATCCAGTTTCTTCTCCAAGTTTGGGGAATTCTCAACTATTATCTCTTTAAATACACTCTCTGTTCCCTTCTCCCTCTCTTCACCTTCTGGGATACCCATTATTCTTATGGTTTTGATTGGATTCAGGTAGTTCTCACAGTGTTTCTTCTTTTTAAAAACTCTTTGTTATCTCTTCTCTTCCACCTGAATCATTTATTTCTGTATTTCTATCCTCGAGATCACTAATTCTCTCTTCCATATGATCTGCTCTACTTTCAGTGCATTTTTAATGCATTTTCATCTCATTTATTGAGTTATTCAGCACCAGAATTTCTGTTTGGTTCTTTTTTAGAATTTCAATAACTTTGGTAAAGTACTCCTTCTGCTCACTGATTTTATTCCCAAGATCACTGTTTTGCCTTTCTGAACTTTTTTATAGATCGTTGATTTTCTTCATAACAGCTATTTTAAATTCTCTATCAGTTGGACCACAATATTCTATAATCTCTGGGGTCGGTTGCTGGAAAACTGTCCATTTCTTTTTTGTGACACTGTATCACCATGATTTTTCACAGTGCTTGCTGAGAAGTGCCTCAGTCGCCACATTTGAAGTAGCAAACACATTTCTTATTTAGGCAAGGTTTTGTTTGTTTTGATTCTAAGAATTAGACAGGTTGGTAGTTAGGGACCTTCCTTTTGTTTTCCAGAAGGTGGCATTATAGCATAAGTTTTTGGTTTCTCTTACCAGAGCTAACTTGCTGCTAAGGTTGGGAGCACATATTTTTTTTTTGAAAAAGCAAAGTATGATGGCAGAGTAGGGGGAAGTCTGCACCTACCACTTGGGCGTTGGATGTGCCCATGGTACAGAAGGGAAATCCTCCATTTGAGGGATCTCTGAGGTCCATGGACAGTTCTCTTGCCTGCCAGGGCAGACAGCTGGACTCGCTTTCCTACAATTCTCTTTGTCTGCCTACTTCCCTTTCCTTTCCCTCCCCTTAGTCACTATGGTCTCTCTTCAGAGAAAGCAACTGACTCCTCCAGCGGCAGCACATGTGGCCACGCAGACTCCCACTCACCACCTTCACCCTTCCTCTTATCTGCCAGAAATGTTGTGCTGGCTCCCTGCTAGAGCAGCCACCGCCCTGTCTGCCATCACCACCTCTGCCACTACCGACTCTGCCACCACTTCCCTCATTCAGCCACCTCCTCCACAGTCCAATCCACCCACTTTCTTGGTGCACAGATGGATGAGTGTCTCAGGTATCCTGGTATGCTGTGCAGAGGCACAAATTCTGTTTTCTTTTTTTCTGCATTATGGCTGTCTGATAAGTTGTGAACCAAAGGGGAGAGATAAAAGGGATGACTCTCACTGCCTTGATGCTGACATCACTCCCATGACATTTTTATGTGTTAATTAATCACTTGACGCACCTCCATACTATTTGCTTGCTTTTTTTTCCCCCTGCATACCTGTATCAGTTACCTACTGCTGCCAAACAACTCTAAAACTCAGTGGCTTAGTGGTTTAAAACAATCAAGATTTATCATTTCTCACAAATCTGTGGTTTGAGTGAATGGGGGTCATGTGGGTCTCATCTGGGATGAGTTAGGCAGTTGTAGTCAGATGGTGGCTAAAAAGGCTGGATGGTCCAAGATGTCCTCATCCACGTGTCTGTGGCCTTGATTACATCTACCAGCTGAGCTACTTTCTCCACATTGCTGCTTACCATCCAGCCTGGTCTTCCTTACATTGTGACAAAAGCATGCCAAGAGGGTGCCAATAGAAGCTGTGAGGCAGAAGGTGCAATGTTACTTCCACTGCAATCTACTAATGAACAAGTCATAACGCCATTGCAGATTCAAGAGCAGGGAATGGATTCACCCAATGCCAGAGGAAGTCGCAAAGTCATTGCTAAGAGATGTGATAACGAGGAGGCATGCGGGGCTTTGGGGGGTCAATTATCTAAAAATAACCACAATACTTTTGATTGCCTCTTCAAAACATTGATTGTCGCGGCTATCATTAAAAATACAAATTTGATCCTTGGGCTTGAAAGGAAAACAATGATTTTTTCCCTCCTTTTAAGGAATGATGTAGAGCTGAAACTCCAAAACATTGGCCCACTGATGCGAAGAGTTAGAGTTGATATTGGAAAAGAAACCTAAATGATGGAAGGATTTAGGGCTGGAGGAGAAGGGGGGAAGACAGAGGATGAGATGGTATGGATGCATCACGACTCAATCGGACATGGGTTTGGGTAAATCGGGAGTTTGTGACGGACCGGGAGGCTGGGTGTGCTTGCGATTATGGGGTTAGCAAGAGAGTCAGACATGGAATGAGTGAACTGAACTGAATGATGAACTGATATTACTGACAATCAATTAGTATGAAGAGGCAATCCAAAGATGGTGGATGATTTTTAGATAATGCCCCAAAGCATCATGCTTAAGAGTCGGGTGTCCGGGCTAGAAATGTTCTCTGATTGCTATCTGTTCAAACCAACCTTTCATTCCATTTTATTTATTTTTTTATTTATTTTGGTTGCTGGGTCTTTTGTTGCTGCATGCAGGCTTTCTCTAGCTGAAATGAGCAGACGGCTTGTAATGCAGTGACTTCACTTGTTGCAGGGCACCAAGGCTTAGGCAGACGGGCTTCATCAGTTGTGGTGCCCACAGCTTTAGTGTCCTGTGGTATGGGGGTGGGGGATCTTAGGCTTAGGGATTGAATCATGTCCCCTTCTTGGTAGGTGGATTTAACCACTAGACCACTATCGAAGCAAGCTCATTTAAGAAACCAAACAGTGGCTTGGGTGGGAGTGGGGAATCGAGCGTTGGTAGAGTTCTAAAGTTAAGATTTGGAGACCTCTTAAGAAATAGAATATAGTATTAGAAAGATTAGATTAATAGCACATATTTATTGGGGAATTAGTAATATATTCCATCATTATAATCTAAAAAACATATCTCATATAATATTTCAAAGCACCTACCACACAAACATCACAAATCCTTCAAAATACAGACAAAATTTTATTAATAGACCAGGCCACTTCCAAAGCACATTTTTTGTTGTATTTTGTGCATCATTTTAACTATTTCCTAACACAAAAATCATAGTTTGCTAGGCATCACAGAAGAACCAAATCCTCATAGAATTTTACACTATCTGACGAGCTTAGGAAAACCTTGAAATTTAAACTTTGATTATTCTCACTACAGTTAAAAGATTAATTCTTCGAAAACGTAAAATCATAACCTTCATACTGATATAAAAATGAATCATGAAAAAAGATTTTACTTAAATCCATCAGTACGGACCACTAGCAGATGTTTAAAGGTACATCATAAAGATGAATTATGTATGACGTAAAAGAATCAGTTGAAATGAATATGCAAATAAGTGGCCGAACAGGTTGTAACAAGTCAAGGGGGAAAATAAGTTGGAACTCTCAGGACAGAATGAGTTACACATCTATGGCCAAGAGTTATTTTGTATTGTTATTACTGTATTTACGAATTAAAGAGTGTATCTGTAGGGGTTCCCTCAATAGCTCAGTTGGTAAGATCCGCTGCACATGCAGGAGACCAGTTCAATTCTGGTCTGGAAGATATGGAAAAAGGAATAGTCTAACTCCAATATTCCTGTGGTTCCTGTGGCTAGCTGGTAAGAATCGCTGCCAATTGGGGACCTGGGGTTCGTTCCTGGGTTGGGTGAAAATCCAGGATAAGGGAAAAACGCTACCCACCAGTTATTCTGGCATGGAGGAATTCATGGATATACAGACCAGGGGTTGCAAAGCGTAGAACAGGACTATGGCGACTTTCAATTTCTACTTTCAAACTGGTTCCGAATCTGATAACCTGGAGGGAATGTCTTTAGAACAACGATAATTTCACTGACGCACTTTTCTCGTTACCCTTCCCCACTTGAATCGAAAAAATCTCAAAATAAATTATTCTGATAATAAAATAAGGTTGGTCTCATTAGGTTTCAGCTGAATTACTTATGTAGATTGCCTGCAGAGGGTTTAACTTACCACATAATAGGCTTTTTAAATTTGCTGAAAGTTTATAGTATCTAGATATGACTTTAAAAGCCTGTCTTACTTGCTGTGCTGATGTTAGGAAGCCAGACAAGATACTCTTGCCACAGGTTATAGGTCTGGTACAGTACAACCCATACATTTGAGCAAATATTTTTTTCCTAGATGTTTCACAACTTATCTAAGTTTTGTGGGACTGAAGGAAGTACCTTCCTCACACTTCTCAGGTTGAGATTCCGTGAGCGGGTCTGGGCCTTTTTCCAGGAGGTCTTCATCAGTACTGGCATAGAGAGGCACCTAGTTCTTATACTGGGCTGGTCATAGCTCGATTAGTGACGCATATTCTCAACACATGACATTTCAAGGAAAGACCTGGTTTCACTAGCCAATTTTTTTTCCAATTATATTATTTTTTTTTTTTTTAAGTAGGGGTACAGTCTATGTAATAATGCTATTGCTGTTAAAAAAAGATGAAGAACTCTTAGGAGTTTTGAATTTGAAGGGAGCCAAACAGATGAGGACACACTATCTTTTAGAAAGTTTATTTCAGCTTACAAAGCTGATCATCTGCCTAATCTTAATGGGTAACAGATATTTAAGAGAGAGAAAGGGCTCCTTATAAATCGATAATAGAACTCATCTTAGCTGTTCAGTATTATAAAAAAATACCATAGGCTTGGGTAGTTATAAACAGCAGAAATGTATTTTACGTTTGGAGCTGGGAAGTCCAGAGATCAAGGAAAGTCCCAGCAGATTCAAGTTGATGAGGGCCAATTGCCTTGTAGACTGGACTTTTTTTCACTGTGTCAATGGTAGAAAAGAAAGTTGTAGCTCTTGGGGTCTTTTTATGAAGGCCCTGATTCATCATGAGGCTCACCTTCATGGACTAATACCTCCAAAAGCACCTCTAATACATCAAATTGGGGGTTAAGTTACAAACAATGAATTTGGGGGGCATAACCTTTAGACATGCAATTCCTGGTGGCTTCGGGGTAAAGAATTGCCTGCAAAAGCAGGTCGACAGGTTCGATCCTGGGTCGGAAGTCTACAGGCGAAGGGATTGGCAAACAACTCAATATTCTTGCTGGAGAATTCCTGGCAGAGGAGCACTAGTGGGTGCATGGTGGTCACAAGAATAGACCGACTAAGCAATAAACACATCCATAAGAACTAAACAAATCCAAACATTAGCTATAATAAAACATCACCTGATATTAATGCAACATTGGTGAATCAAACTATACTCTATATACAATAATGTTTATAAACTAGCAATAGTAATAGTCAGAAACAATTTGCCTGTCATCTCTCATTAGTGGCCTTTGGTTATATGTAAATTCAAGGTTCTCTGTATCTTCGGTTAGAGTTAATTGATCTAATTCAGCCCTTGGTTCTAGGCTCAAAGTTTTCTGGTGACTGCACCGAAGCTGTACCAAGGGTTACTCTTTAAAGTACTCAGTAAAGTCTTGATCCATAGGACTTGAGACATTCTTTCTTGTCGAACGACAAGAACTTGGGACAGTGCAGCTTTGCAAAATTCAGAGAAGTAATCAGGAATAAAACAAAAATAACTTGAAAAAATGAATTGAGAGATGACGAGGCTCAAAATAGCTGCATTTATTTACTTACTGATAATTTTCACAAGTGATGGGCCTGGACAAGAGTCACATCAAGAATGATGAATTATATACACCATGGGAATATTATCAGCCTTTAAAAGAATAATTTGATCAGTTCTCTTGAGAGGATGAACTGGAGCCATAATTCCAGAGAGAAGGTAAGCCCAGAAAGAAAAAACCATTAAAGTTCATACTAATGCATAATCTATGGAATTTAAAGATGATACGAAAACCTATATGCCGAGACAGAATAAGAGACACAGATGCATAGAACAGTCTTCTGGATTGGGGAGAAGTTGAGGGATGGGACGTTCTGAGAGAATAACACTGAAACAAGTATATTATCATATGTGAAACAGAATACACCCTTCAGGTTCAGTGCATAGACAAATGCTCAGGGCTGGGCAATGGGATGAACAGCAGGGAATGGGGATGGGGAGGGCCGGTGGGAGCGGGGTCAGGATGGGGAACACATGTGGAAATGGCTGATTCATGTCAATGTATGGCAAAAAACCACTCAATATTGTAAAGTAATTAGCCCTAACTTAAAAATAAGAAATTTATTTAAAAAAAAAAAGAATGATTGAAATGCAAAGAGAATGTATTTATTTTGTGGCATGAAAACAGAAAATGTAAAAATCACATCCAAAAAATACTAGTAATTAAATGTCTATAAGCATTATGATTAATGCTATTTACCAAGAAGACATGAATTTGCATTGATTTCTAAAAATGAGTAAACATATTTACCGAGGGAAAAAAATATTGAGTTAAAGCTATGAATACAGTGTAATATAGTGACTGCTAATATTATATCCTTATCATTAATCTCTTAAAAAAATAATATTCATTCATAACTACCAAGCAATAAGCAATAATATACAGTAACTAATAAGAGTTTGGAGTAGTACTAGACTCTATTGTTTATTACACTCCACAGGTAAGTCCTGATAGGGCATTTTATAGAAAACATTGTTAGTATTCAATGTAAAAACGTAAGAACTGAGGTCAAAAGCATTTTATATAACACAAAAATGATGGTGATGCACTGTGCTAATGTCTATCATTGACTAATGTCATATGCAAGAGCAACTCCAGGTGCAGGATTTACAGACATATTCTAGAGATCAGGGTTTGACAAATATTAGAACTTCCCAAATAATGTCCAAATTTAAATATTTTATTAAAAACGTTTGCCTATGCAAATTAACCTAGAGGAAACTTAGCATCTCTTTTTATGACACTCTCTTACATAAATTCGTCAATAGTAACTTTATCAACTATCGTGTTCAAGGTTATGTTCAGTTGCTCAGTGGTGTCTGATCGGTGACCCTCGACTGTTAGCTGTCCAGCTCATCTGCAATAGGATTTCCCCAGGCAAGAATATGGAGTGGGTTGCACTTCCTCCCTCCAGGAATTTCCTGGACCAGGATCAAACCAGCATTTGTGTTCCTGCATTGAAGCAAAATTCGTTCACTGAGCACCAAGGAATAAACTTGTTATTTTACATGTGTTTAAGTACGGTAAAACAACAAATCTTTCATAGTTTTACAGGGGACCTGGGGAGATATTAAAGATTGTTTTCTAGGTGTAAAAAGATATTCTGAAAGTTATATTTTATTTCCTTAGGATTTGGTTTAAGAGAATGCAAAAAATTTTTTTAAGTTATCAGAGAAATGTTAGAACTTGATTAAGATGGGGTGATGGGAGGTTAAAGAAAGCATTCTCAAATATCTATTTTTTACCACAAGTGACAAAAAATATTTAAAAATGTCATCATACTATAACTTGACTATACCATTTTAGCTCTTTAAATAAGTGAGAACTATGTTCATTTTCTTTTAAATGGCCAAAAGCATAATAAAGTCGCACCAATTAGCATTAGAAAACTCTTCATTAGGGCTGATTAGTACAGAGAAACACGTAATATTTCTACTACAGGTGAAGGCACTATGTAAACCACACAAACAAACAAACAACAACCATGAAAACTGGATAATTATGTCAGCTTTTTAAACACTTGCATAGCTTTTCAGACTCAAGCATTATGACTAAGGCAGAACAAAATATTTTCCAAGTTTTGCTTTGTTAGCGTGTTCATGTTCTGGAAATGAACTAAACAATTTAGGGCAGATTTCAGGAGGAGTTATAAGCCAGAACTAACTCTAGTACTAATACTGAGCTGATGTTGAAATGAAATTTTCTCATTCGCTGTTTTAAATAAATCAATCTGAGTTTACAATTTAAAAAACATTTACTATCCAATTTCAATACTAGTAAGATATCCTTAGTTAGAACCCAGAAAAAAAACAAACAGTTTTGGAGTCAACAAGGTTTAGAAGAGTGTAACAGCGTTTTTCGAGGACCCCCCAAACAAACAAAATACAAGCAAAAAAACCAAAACCTCTGAGAATCTGGTATAAGACAAAATTGCTGATTTTTCATGAAATACAGAAGCATTTTATGTCCACAATTATATTTCTCTAAAATGACTATTCTCAAATAGAGTTTCAACCGCCTGTATTCATTACAACTATGGGGACCCACTAGGAAACTCAGAGTTGGTATAAAGATTATTTTAGGCTGAAGACTTTTGAGATTCAACAGATGCAGGAGAAGGGAAAAAAAAGCTCTCTTAGAACTTCCCATATTTGACTAAAAACAGGAACTTCTATGAAATGAGGTTGCCATAAATTCCTCACTGCATTGAATCTATTCCCAGCACAAGGCAGTGTGCTAATAAAACCTACCCCAAATTCTTTCTCCAGAGAAATTTTATGGCCCATGAAGGAGACCACTCATACCTGGATAGACAAATATCATCACAAACTTTATCTCCTTCCTATTTGTTCTACTGCAAATTCATTCATCATTCCAAAAAGTCATTTGTTTTCCCATAAGTGCCCTTTCTCACTCTCCCCATCACCTACTAAGTTGGTATATAGCCTCAAATCTAACCACCCTTTGAGTTACTCATCACGAGTTCTCCCACATACATGTGTGTTGCATGCACAAATAAACTGTTTTTTCTTCTGCTAATCTGTCTTTTGTCAATTTAATTTGCAGTCCCCAGTCAGTGGATATAAGAGAGTAGAGGAAAAGTTTGCCCTCCCCTACATAACTATTAACCAAAGTAACTTCTATAATATTTCACAAAGAAAACTGGATGGAAAGGTGGATAATTGAGAACTCTCCCATACAAGGATTTTAGAGCTTATGAATACGCATTAACACAACTTTCTATAGTCACACGCTTTCTTTATACAAAAACTCTCGATGTGGCAAAAATGAATATATTCCTTAACAGATCCAAAGATATAGCATCTCTATAGCACATAAAAATAAGAAACAAAAGCATATAAAGAAATATTTAATGATCACTGTTTCAGTATTCTAATTTATTTAGAAATGATCTAGATAACTAAACAGAAAATTAAAAAGGAAACACAAACTTTAAATGATACAATAGACAAATTAGATTTAACCGATATTTACAGGACTTTTCACCCCAAAACAATCAATTTCACCTTTTTCTCAAATGCACACGGAACTTTCTCCAGGATAGATCACATCCTGGGCCATAAATCTAGCCTTGGTAAATTCCAAAAAATTGAAATCATCCCAGTCATCTTCTCTGACCACAATGCAGTAAGATTAGACCTCAATTACAGGAAAAAAAACTATTAAAAATTCCAACATATGGAGGCTAAACAACACGCTTCTGAATAACCAACAAATCACAGAAGAAATCAAAAAAGAAATCAAAATATGCATAGAAATGAATGAAAATGAAAACACAACAACCCAAAACCTATGGGACACTGTAAAAGCAATGCTAAGGGGAAGGTTCATAGCAATACAGGCTCACCTCAAGAAACAAGAAAAAAATCAAATAAATAACCTAACTCTACACCTAAAGCAACTAGAGAAGGAAGAAATGAAGAACCCCAGGGTTAGTAGAAGGAAAGAAATCTTCAAAATTAGGGCAGAAATAAATGCAAAAGAAACAAAAGAGACCATAGCAAAAATCAACAAAACTAAAAGCTGGTTTTTCAAGAAGATAAACAAAATTGAAAAACCATTAGCAAGACTCATCAGGAAACAAAGGGAGAAGAATCAGATCAAACAAAATTAGAAATGAAAATGGAGAGATCACAACAGACTACACAGAAATACAAAGGATCATAAGAGACTACTACCAACAGCTATATGCCAATAAAATGGACAACTTGGAAGAAATGGACAAATTCTTAGAAAAGTATAACTTTCCGAAACTGAACCAGGAAGAAATAGAAGATCTTAACAGACTCATCACAAGCACGGAAATCAAAACTGTAATCAGAAATCTTCCAGCAAACAAAAGCCCAGCACCAGACGGCTTCACAGCGTAATTCTACCAAAAATTTAGAGAAGAGCTAACACCTATCCTACTCAAACTCTTCCAGAAAAATGCAGAAGATGGTAAACTTCCAAACTCATTCTATGAGGCCACCATCACCCTATTTCCAAAACCAGACAAAGATGTCACAAAAAAAGAAAATTACAGGCCAATATCACTGATGAACATAGATGCAAAAATCCTTAATAAAATTCTAGCAAACAGAATCCAACATCATATTAAAAAGATCATACATCATGACCAATTGGGCTTTATCCCAGGAATGCAAGGTTTCTTTAACATCTGCAAATCAATCAATGTAATTCACCACATTAACAAATTGAAAGATAAAAACCATATGATTATCTCAATAGATGCAGAAAAAAGCCTTTGACAAAATTCAACATCCATTTATGATAAAAACTCTCCAGAAAGCAGGAATAGAAGGAACATACCTCAACATAATAAAAGCTATATATGACAAACCCACAGCAAAAATTATCCTCAATGGTGAAAAATTGAAAGCATTTCCCCTAAAGTCAGGAACAAGACAAGGGTGCCCACTTTCACCCCTACTATTCAACATAGTTTTGGAAGTTTTGGCCACAGCAATCAGAGCGGAAAAAGAAATAAAAGGAATACAGATAGGAAAAGAAGAAGTAAAACTCTCACTGTTCGCAGATGACATGATCCTCTACATAGAAAACCCTAATGATTCTACCAGAAAACTACTAGAGCTAATCAATGAATATAGTAAAGTTGCAGGATACAAAATTAGCACACAGAAATCCCTTGCATTCCTATACACCAATAATGAGAAAACAGAAAGAGAAATTAAGGAAACAATACCATTCACCATTGCAAAAAAAAGAATAAAATACTTAGGAATATATCTACCTAAAGAAACAAAAGACTTATATATAGAAAACTATAAAACACTGATGAAAGAAACCAAAGAGGACACAAACAGATGGAGATATATACCGTGTTCATGGATCGGAAGAATTAATATAGTGAAAATGAGTCTACTACCCAAAGCAATCTATAGATTCAATGCAATCCCTATCAAGCAACCAATGGTATTTTTCACAGAACTAGAACAAATCATTTCACAATTTGTATGGAAATATAAGAAACCTCGAATAGCCAAAGCAATCTTGAGAAAGAAGAATGGAACTGGAGGAATCAACCTGCCTGACTTCAGGCTCTACTACAAAGCCACAGTCATCAAGACAGTATGGTACTGGCACAAAGATAGAAATATAGATCAATGGAACAAAATAGAAAGCCCAGAGAGAAACCCACACACCTATGGACACCTTATCTTCGACAAAGGAGGCAAGAATATACAATGGAGAAAAGACGATCTCTTTAACAAGTGGTGCTGGGAAAACTGGTCAACCACTTGTAAAAGAATGAAACTAGAACACTTCCTAACACCATACACAAAAATAAACTCAAAATGGATTAAAGATCTAAATGTAAGACCAGAAACTATAAAACTCCTAGAGGAAAACATAGGCAAAACTCTCTCCAACATAAATCACAGCAGGATCCTCCATGACCCACCTCCCAGAATACTGGAAATAAAAGCAAAAATAAACAGATTGGACCTAATTAAAATTAAAAGCTTTTGCACAACAAAGGCAACTATAAGCAAGGTGAAAAGACAGCCTTCAGAATGGGAGAAAATAATAGCAAACGAAGCAACAGACAAACAATTAATCTCAAAAATATACAAGCAACTCCTGCAGCTGAATTCCAGAAAAATAAACAACCCAATCAAAAAATGGGCCAAAGAACTAAACAGACATTTCTCCGAAGAAGACATACAGATGGCTAACAAACACATGAAAAGATGCTCAACATCACTCATTATTAGAGAAATGCAAATCAAAACCACAATGAGGTACCATTTCACACCAGTCAGAATGGCTGCTATCCAAAAGTCTACAAGCAATAAATGCTGGAGGGGGTGTGGAGAAAAGGGAACCCTCTTACACTGTTGGTGGGAATGCAAACTAGTACAGCCACTATGGAGAACAGTGTGGAGATTCCTTAAAAAACTGGGAATAGAACTGCCATATGACCCAGCAATCCCACTGCTGGGCATACACACCGAGGAAACCAGAATTGAAAGAGACGCGTGTACCCCATTGTTCATCGCAGCACTGTTTACAATAGCCAGGACTGGAAGCAACCTAGATGTCCATCGGCAGATGAATGGATAAGGAAGCTGTGGTACATATACACAAGAAATATTACTCAGCCATTAAAAAAATACATTTGAATCGGTTCTATTGAGATGGATGAAACTGGAGCCCATTATACAGAGTGAAGTAAGCCAGAAAGAAAAGCACCAATACAGTATACTAATGCATATATATGGAATTTGAAAGATGGTAACGGTAACCCTATATGCGAGACAGAATAAGAGACACAGATGCATAGAACAGTCCTGTGGACTCTGAGGAAGAAGGTGAGGGTGGGACGTTCTGGGACAATAACATTGAAACATGTATATTGTCATGTGTGAAGCGGAACACCATTCCATGTTCTATGCATGGGACGGATGCTCAGGGCTGGAGCATTGGGATGGCCCGGAGGGATGGGATGGGGAGGGAGGTGGGAGGAGGGTTCGGGAGGGGGAACACATGTGAACCCATGGCTGATTCATGTCAATGTATGGCAAAAACTACTACAATATTGTAAAGTAATTAGCCCCCAACTAAAATAAAGAAATTTATTAAAAAAAAGAATTGATCTAGATATCCAATGAACATTCATTAATTATCAATTTAATAGCAATCCAATTTTTGAGTATCCTAAAAATCTTTGGGATTATCTTCAAGTGGACATACTACAAAGCATAATTTCTGTTGAAATAAAATTTGTCAGAGTAACAATTCAATTTGCTGAAACACAAATTTACATTTTTCATAACTTTAAATGATAAGTAGAAGAAATGCTAGTTTATTTTGTCAGTAAATCTTCATAAGTTAAAAAGAACATACCTAAGCAAAGTGTGTGCTTATATTATACTTAACAGTAATAGAAAAGATACAGCTATTTTTATTTAACTAAAAGCAGTAAGTTAGTCTCATTTACCAAAGATTTACCTAGATTAAGAAATAAAATTCTTAAACATTTTTAAATTAGTTTCTATAAGAATTTTTTATTCTAGCACAATTAAAGTATTAGAAGTTCAATTTCCTTATTTTCTGGTAATCTGGGGACTATCCAGTCTATGTGGATGCTTATTTATCTTTGTAAGCTGACCCGAACAGAAGTTCTTTAGGAGAATTTATAATAAAATTTTTCTACAAGGGTTAGGGTAGTCAGCTGAACTTCTACCAGATAGGACAGAATTTTCGTGTCTTTAGACAACAATTATTTTGCATTGTTATAGGTTATCTGCAACTTATGCCAAAGTATCAAAAACTAATACATAATTTAGAGCAATGTCCCCTAGTTAGTTCAGTCACTCAGTCATGTCCAACTGTTTGTGACCCCCATGGACTGCATCACACCAGGTTTCCCTGTCCTTCACTATCTCCTGGAGCTTGTTCAAATTCATGTCCATTGAGTTGGTGATGCCATCCAACCATCTTGTTCTCTGTCATCCCCTTCTTCTCCTTCCCTCAATCTTTCCCAGCATCAGGGTCTTCTCCAATGAGTCGGCTCTTTGCATCAGGTGGCCAAAGAATTGGAGCTTCAGCTTTAGCATCAGTCCTTCCAATGAACAGGCTTCCCTGATAGCTCAGTTGGTAAAGAATCCTCCTGCAATGCAGGAGACCCCAGTTCAACTCCTGGGTCAGGAAGATCTGCTGGAGAAGGGATAAGCTACCCACTCCAGTATTCTTGGGCTTCCCTTGTGGCTCAGCTGGTAAAGAATCTGCCTGCAATGCGGGAGACCTAGGTTCTATCCCTGGGTTGGGAAGATACCCTGGAAAAGGAAAAGGCTACCCACTCCAGTATTCTGGCCTAGGGAATTCTATGGATTGTATAGTCCATGGGGTTGCAAAGAGTCAGACATGACTGAGCAAGTTTCACTTTCACTTTCTTTTTTTTTTTTAATTATATAAAGCTTTATTGATCCAAAAGTATTTGCCATCAAAAATGAGTCATTGTTGTAAAAATCATAATGATGCCACAATTTAAATTTATTGTAACATTTACAATGAAATATTAGAACCTTCTGGGAGATCATAATACCACTATCATTAACTTGAAACTATCTCACTTTTCAAAGACCCTTCTTAGAATTAAAAGTATAATCATCAGTTCAGTTCAGTTCAGTCGTTCAGTCATGTCCGACTCTTTGCAACTCCATGAATTACAGCACGCCAGACCTCCCTGTCTATCACCAACTCCCGGAGTTTACCCAAATTTATGTCGGTGATGCCATCCAGCCATTTCATCCTCTGTCGTCCCCTTCTCCTCCTGCCCTCAATCCTTCCCGGCATCAGGGTCTTTTCCAATGAGTCAACTCTTCGCATGAGGTGGCCAAAGTATTATGTTAATTTCCACTTCTAAAATTTTTTTTTGATCACGAGTTAATCATTGGTTGGCACTTAAAAATATATTTATTTCAGGAGTAACTTTTCCATAGATGTAATTGATTAACATTAAAAAATCAGAACGTGACTTTTCCATACAGATTATACGTTCCTGTAAAGCACAGAAGTGCATTGTTGAGATGGTAAGGCACTTGGGGACAAAGGACACTTCCATGTTTCTTTAGCTTACAGCTTGGCTTTATGGTTAGAAGACTCTTTTATGCTTTTGACAAGAGAAAGGTCCCCTGTTCCCTTGGGCCAGTTGTCATGATCTGGTACCTCAAATAACTGTGTGTACAGAGACTGGCCCCCATCCATATACATCAGCTGTCCAGTGACAAAGGAAGCAGCAGGAGACAGCAGGAAGCATACCAAGGAGGAGATCTCCTCAGGAACTCCAAATCTTTTAGCTGGGATCTTGTGAATGTAGTTGTTAAGCATGTCTTTTGTCAAATAATCATAGTTGCTAAAAGCAGTCTGGGAACAAATGATTCCAGGGGCAACACTATTGATCCTTACTCCACTGCTGGCCCATTCCACAGCTAAGGACTTGGTGAGGTTGTAAACACTTTCTCTGGCAGCTCCGCTATGCACAGCTCCCGGAAATCCATTTTTAGTAACTACAGTGATATTGACAATAGATCCTCCATGTTCTTTCATCCAGGAGTTGTAAACTGCTTTGCACATGTAGAAGGTGCCCGTCAGGTTGGTTTCAATCACAGCATTCCACCCCTTTGAACAGATTTTTTCCGCAGGAGAGAAGAACTGGCCTCCTCCATTGTTTACTAAGAAATTGATCTTACCATAAATATCTAAGGTGGATTTGACCAAATTATTCACCTCCTCTTCATTACGGATGTTACATTTTATGGGAGTAACTTGAGCCTGGACAGTAGGAGGCAGACTGGCATTCAGTTCATCTGCAGCAGATTTTAACCTATCAAATTTACGGGACGCAATGACCACATTACATCCCAGATGCAGGAGCTCGTTCACGATGGCCTTCCCAATGCCCGTGCCCCCACCGGTGACGATGGCCACCTGGTGCTTCAGCAAGTCTGCTGCTAAGCAGCTTTGCTCTTAACCCAAGAATTCATGGCTGAAAAGCTCACTTTCACTTTCTTTCACTTCCAGTGAATATTCAGGTTTGATCTCCTTGCAGTCCAAGGGACTCTCAAGAGTCTTCTCCAACATCACAGTTCAAAAGCATCAATTCTTTGGCGCTCAGCCTTTTTTATGGTCCAACTCTCATATCCATACATGACTACTGGAAAAACCATATCTTTGACTAGACAGACCTTTGTTGATAAAGTAATGTCTCTGCTTTTTAAGATGCTGTCTAGGTTGGTCATAGCTTTTCTTCCCATAGACAATGCATACTTTTCCATTGAAACACAAATGTTTCAATGTAATTCTGGTGCTGGATACAAGAATATGTTCATACCATGACATAATCTCAGTACCTGATCTTCGATATCACAGTGCCAAGGGAACCTATTCAGTGAATGGTGAAGGTACTCTTTGAAGCTATTCCTACACCGCGATGGCTAGCAATAACATAACTGTACACAGAAGTGACTTATATGATTTGTCAATTTTTATCCCACTAAACTCCAACTCAACTTCCTCTTAGTTAGATCCTCAGAATTAGACAACACTCCAAGACTATCTGATACCACCTAACATGAAGGGAAGTATCATGGAATAAAAGAGTGAAACAACACAGAGGTTTATGATGGTTAGTTTTATGTTTTAACATGATCAAGCTATGGAGTGCCCAAACGTTTGGTCAAACATTATTCTGGGTGTGTCTGTGAGGATGTCTTTGGTTGAGATTAACATTTGAAATGGTTAACATACACACACTATTATGTATAAAATAGATAACCAACAAGGTCCTACTGTATAGCATAGGGACTCTGTGTGTGTGTGTGTGTGTGTGTGTGTGTGTGTGTGTGTGTGTGCGTGCGCTCAGTGGCTCAGTCGTGTCTGACTCTTTTGCAACTCCATGGACTGTAGACCCAGGCTCCTCTGTCCATGGGATTTCCAAGGCAAGAGTACTGCTGTGAGTAGCCATTTCCTGCGCACACAACGGGGGCTCAGATATCCTGCAGATAACACTCCTTGCTTTTTTCTTGCTTATCATACAAATGCAAACTAATTTGCTTAAGCTAAGAAGTAATTAATTCTACTAACACTTATCATTAATGTGTATTCCAATCAGAGTAAGTTGCAAGTCACCAAATGATAGTCTGAGACTTAAAGGCATCTAACAGTATTTCATTTGATATTAATTCAGCTCAATTTTTGCTTTCTTCTGAGGACACTAGCTTCATCCTGAGTCTAATCGTGACAGGGCAGTGTCCCAAGCCTGTGACCAGCCCACTCTGTCCTTCAGCACTACCAACACATTGAAACATTATTTATTTTTTTTTTAATTCTTTTTTTTTTTATTTTAGTTGGGGGCTAATTACTTTACAATATTGTAGTAGTTTTTGCCATACATTGACATGAATCAGCCATGGGTTCACATGTGCTCCCCCTCCCGAACCCTCCTCCCACCTCCCTCCCCTTCCCATCCCTCTGGGTCATCCCAAAGCTCCATCCCTGAGCATCCGTCCCATGCATAGAACATGGAATGGTGTTCCGCTTCACATATGACAATATACATGTGAAACATTATTTAATTGAATCCTCCTAAGAGCCTAAATATCAATAACCTCAGATATGCAAATGACACCACCCTTATGGCAGAAAGCAAGGAAGAACTAGAGCCTTTTGACGAAAGTGAAAGAAGAGAGTGAAAAAGTTGCCCTAAAACTCAACATTCAGAAAACGAAGATCATGGCATCTGGTCCCATCACTTCATGGCAAATAGATGGGGAAACAATGGAAACACTGACGGACTTTATTTTTGGGGGGCTCCAAAATTCCTGCAGATGGTTACTGCAGCCATGAAATTAAAAGACGCTTGCTCCTCGGAAGAAAACCTATGACCAACCTAGACAGCGTATTAAAAAGCAGAGACATTACCTTGCCAACAAAGGTCCATCTCGTCAAAGCTATGGTTTTTCCAGTAATCATGTACGGATGTGAGAGTTGGACTATAAAGAAACTGCAGTTGGAGAAGACTCTTGAGAGTCCTTTGGGCAGCAAGGAGATCAAACCAATCAATTCTAAAGGAAATCAGTCCTGAATATTCATTGGAAGGATTAATGCTGAAGCTGAAGTTCCAATACTTTGGTCACCTGATGCGAAGAACTGACTCATTTGCAAAGACACTGATGCTGGGAAATATTGAAGGCAGGAAGAGAAGGGGATGACAGAGGATGAGATGGTTGGATGGCATCACCAACTCAGTGGACATGAGTTTGAACAAGATTTGGGAGTTGGTGATGGACAGGGAAGCCTGGTGTACTGCAGTCCATGGGGTTGCAAACAGTCAGACACGACTGAGTGACTGAATTGAACTGAACTGATGAGCCTGACAAGGACAATATTACTCCCCTGCAATGTAGAGATGAGGAAAATGAGGCTCACAGAGTTGAAATGTCTCCAGTTTCCCCAGCTCACACTGACTGAGCTGAAGGGACTCACTTCTGCCTGACTCTGTATTAATTTCCTATTGTTCAGTCATTAGGTCGTGTGTGACTCTTCGCGACCTCATGAACTGCAGCACTCCAGGCTTCCCTGTTCTTCACCATTAATTTTCTGGGGCTGCCATAATACATGACCACAAACTTGGTGACCTAAAACATCAAAAAATGTAGTCTCTCACAGTTCTGGAAGCTAGAAGTCTGAGATCAAGTTGTCAGCCAGGCTATGCTCCTTCTGCAGGCTCTAGCGGGGAATCCTTCCCTGATTTTTCCAGCTTCCAGGGGCTGAGATGTTCTTTGGCTTGTGGCCACATCCCTGCAATCTCTCCCTCCATTTTCATGTGACCTTCTCCTCTCATCCTCTGTGTCTATGTCTTCTCTTTTGTCTCATAAGGACACTTGTCATTGGATTTCAGGCATACCCATAAGAATCCAAGGTAACCTCCCTCTCTTAAAGTCCTTAATTATATCTGCAAAGACCTTTTTTCCAAATAAGGTCACACCAAACGTTCTGGGGGTTAGTGTGTGGACATGATTTTGGGGGGGCCATCATCCAGCCCTCTACAGACTCCTTTCCACCCCCAGGCCACTCTGCCAACCCACAGCCAGGAAGGGTGGAAGCAAAGGGAATGTGGAACTTTCACCATTGTTGTTAAGATTGCTGGTGCCAGGGCTGGACAGACTTAGGTGCCAGGCCTCATTCCTCAGTATACTAGCAGCTGAGTGACTCTGGGAAAGCTTATTAACCTTTCTGATTAAAAGAGACCTTGGGCTCTTTCAGTCGTGGGAGATACAGTAATGGGTACGTGTGTGTGTGCATGCTAAGTCACTTCAGTCATGTAGGGATCGAACCCATGTCTCTTACATTTCCTGCATTGGCAATAAGGTTCTTTAACACTAACGCCACCTGGGAAGCCCAGATACCAGGGCTAGTATAAAAGACAGAGTCTAGTGTAGAAGAAAATAGGTGGGAGACCGTGCAGACAGAGGTGATAATGATAGCTTTCTCATCCTGGTCAGATGACTTGTGGTTGAAAATAGATATCCAGCCTTTTGTTAGATCTTCATACTTCAGACCATACACAACTGAGAGACTAAAACTTTGCGTTAATCATTCAAATATCCAAATATGGAGCAACTTCACTGATTATTTTCCACATTGACATTCTGAGCAGATCACGTCTTACTTAATTTCTCTTCTGTTTCTAAGACTCAAACACCCTTTCAGATTTGCCATATGACATATCTTTGAACCAAGAATAATAAAAAGAAAATAAAGCAAAAAATAAATAAATAAAATAAGCCTGGTTCACTTGCTTGCAAAGTGGGGATCATAAGTGCTTACCTCACTGTGTTGCTGAGAGAGTAAATGGGCAGATGCTGTGCTGGGCTCCACATTCCAAATTTGCCTGAAATTCGTCATTTTTTTCCCAGCTACAACTGATGCAAGCTAGTACCACCTCTCACTGAGGTTTTTGCCACAGCCTCCTCTCTGGACACTCTGCTTCCCTCATTCCTTTCCTTCAGTCTATTCTCCACACAGCTGTCAGAGGGATCTTTTAAAATCATAAATCATATCACATCCCTCCTCTTCTCAAAGCCCTCTAGCAGCTCCCATCTTTCTCAAGGTCAATGCCAAAGTGCTCTCCATGGTGTATATCAGACTCTATACAATCTAGCCTTCTGCTACCTTTCTGACCTTGTCTCCTACCACGTTACCTGCCCCCTACCCTGACACACACACTCACTCTACTCTTGAAGTACCAACCTTTTTGATGCTCCTGTACTCTACCAAGCCTGATCCTGCCTCAGGGCCTTTGCACTCACCATTCTTCATAGCCACATAGCTCACTCTGGCTGACACTATCCAGCTCTCTGCTCAAATGTCATCTTCTCAGAGAGGACAAACCTATACAAAGATAGCACTATAATGTGAGTTCAGTTGTGTCTTCCCAAAAGATTTGGTGAAATCTTAACAGTATCTGAGTATGAACTTATTCAGAAATAGGGTGTTAAAGATGTAATCAAATTAAGATGAGGCCATATCCCAGCGTGTGGCCCTAATGTAATATGGCTGGTATCCTTATAAGAAGAGAAGAAACACGGAGACAGAGAAGGGAGAACCTCATGAGACAACAGAGGCAGAGACTGGAGCGATGTGTCTACAAGCCAAAGAACGCTAAGTGTTGCCAGTAAATCAGAAGCTGAGAGAAAGTCCTGGAACAAATTTTCCTCTAGAGCCTTCATAAAAATGTGGCTCTGCCAGTACTTTGATTTCAGACTACTACCCTTAGAACTGTGAGAGAATTAATTCTTAATGTCTTAAACCATCCAGTTTCTGGTAATCTGTTATGGCAGCCCTGGGAAACCATTACACACCCTAACCCCAGTCACTTCATTCCTTTACCTGCTTTATTTATTTTCATATCACTGAACATATTATAAACATGTTTGATCACTGTCTATCTCCCCCAGACTAAAGTGTATGCTCCAGGAGAGCAGGAACTTTGTCTGGTTTACTACTTTGGTTGTTGCTGCTTAGAATAGTGTCTGATACATAGTAAATGCTCAATAAAGACGTTATGTAAACCGATTACTGAATAATGTCAGTAGAGCACTAAACATGTGCTTGGCACACAGTAAGCTCTCAGTAAATGATAATAACTATTATCACTCTCACAAAGTCCCATTTTCTCAGATGAACGTTCTTCTTCAAATATAGCTCCCTAACCTACCAGCCATCAGTCCTTTGATTGTCTCCCTTCCTCAAGATGGTGGAATTCACTCAGAGAATTATCCTCTGATTCCTAGTCCACAGAACTCTAAAATTCAATAAATACAAGTCCAGAAAGTAACCATAATATTCTTTCACTGTCATTTTCTGTTGCTGTCCACCTTTTAAGCATAACATTTGTAAAAAGAAGGGTCTCTCTCTGCCTCCTGGCAGCACATGTGATTGGTGGTCTTAGATCAGTTTCTCCTAGAAGCAGACCCTGAGATGAGTATTTGTGTGCAAATGACTCATTAAGGAAAAGCTCCCAGAAGAAGCCAGCAAAGAAATGGAGGAAGCCAGATGAGAAGGGGAGGAAACCATGCAAAAGTATATAGTTGCACATGAAGTCCCAGACTCAGCCTGATTTCCAAAGGAGCTCTGAAGTGTCAATTACACCTTAGAGTTTGTTCTGCCCAGAAAAAAGGGAACTGGGTTTTGTATTCCCATTTTGGTCTGTCATTGGCTATCTGGGCAGGAGTAGGAATGGAACCCTTTCAACTAGTGGTGTACTGCAGTCAGTTTGCATTGGCTCTAGAGAGGCAACTCTTCCCAATTCTTAATTCAGTAACATCACTTTGGTAGCTTGAAATGAGCCATAGTGGTAGTATTTAGACTATATGTATGTGCTCAGTCATTCAGTCATGTTCGACTCTCTGCAGCCCCATGGACTGTAGCCTGCCAGGCTCCTCTGTCCATGGGATTCTCCAGGCAAGAATACTAGAGTGGGTTGTCATGTCCTCCAGGGGATCTTCCTGACTCAGGGATCAAACTCGAATCTCTTAGATATCCTGCATTGGCAGGGGGGAACCTGGGAAGCCCTATTGGAAGATAGTAAATGCTACAAATCAGACTTTGTTTGTTTGTTTTGCTTTGTTTGTTTACAGAGCCAGTTGCTAAACATTTACCAACTCCATACAGATGAAGTGACTTGTGCTCAGGGACAAGCCTCTGAAGGTCACAGGTGCCAGTTATGAGCAGCAAAGTCTGCAGATGCTGGGGCATGGGCACACAGCATTTGTAAAAGGAATGGAGGAGCTCTGGGTGGAGTGTCAACAGTGTTCAGTACCCCAGCACTAATCTACTCTTCCTCAATATGGGCTCTCCCTAAGTTGCTTCTTCCCCAGGGGAAAAACCAGCCAAACAGCTAGGGCTCGATGTCAAGCCAGGAAGCACCTTCATCACTGAGTTTGCAGGCTGAACTTGGAGGTTAGGGGGACTGGATCAACTCTGCCCCTATCCCCATCTCAGCTCCTGATGCATTTATTCCAGGGCTGGATGGCAAACAGGAAGAAGAGGGTCTTCCTTCTGAAAGCCTGGGCAATCTCCTCTCCTTGGCCCCATTCATGACTCATTGTCTGATCTAGGGCTTTATAATGACAATACCTTGCCACTAACAAAGAGGACAAATAGAAATCAAGGTGTTTTTCTTCCACTAAGAAGGGAACAAAGAACAATATACAACCATTGCAGCCATTGACTTACTGCCTTGTGACTAGCTCCATTTCCATGGAAACAGAGAGCAGAACAGGAAAGAGAAAAGCTTCTTAGAATAATAGGGGGGTTTTGTGCTGTGAGTTGCTTTTTTAAAAATAAAGCCAACAAGGTGCCTCCATTCTCTCAGAGCTGACCCCTGCACTGTTCTCCCGAGAAGACAGTAGGCAGCAGGACAGAATGGCAAGGGGGCACCTGCCAGTCTACCAGGGCTCCTTATCAGCCGAGGAAGCCTGAGCTAGCAGCAGAGCACATACAATGTCAGTCCCAAAGAGAGAAAGAGCTGTTCAGTAAAAACAAAAACAGTTCACCATCACAGAGAACAAGGCCCTATGCAAAGAGCTAGCTGCTTTTTATGGGTCCTTTTGACTTAAAAAAATATTACATAGGTACAAACATCTTTGAATGAAGCACTATTTTGAAATTATGGCAAAGTTTCATATATTGAGGTACTATGATTGCAACCACCCTCAGTCACCCCTTTCCCTGGGTACTTCAGGGGAAAGTCTGGCAGAGCAGATTTGTTTTGGCACACTGAGTTCTGTTTTGTCTTGACCTCACTCTGTGGACCAGGCTTCCCTGGTGGCTCAGACGGTAAAAAAAAAAAAAAATCCATCTGCAATGCAGGACACCCGGGTTCGATCCCTGGGTTGGGAAGATCCCCTGGAGGAGGGCATGGCAATCCACTCCAGCATTCTTGCCTGGAGAATCCCCGTGGACAGAGGAGCCTGGAGGGCTACAGTCCATAGCATCGCAAAAAGTCAGACGCTACTGAGCAACTAAGCAAACATGCTTTGTGGACCAACCATATCTGTGGGTGCCTTGCCCTCTGGCATCTAGCTGGTCTCATGGCACTCCCTCTGGAGCAAACCAAGGGGCAACCAAGCATCTGTCTCTCCAGTCCCATACCTGATCCATTTCATGCAAGTTTCATTAAAAGGAAACATTTTAAGAGAAGCAAAGAACCCTACAGCCCCCACACACAAGTGCCATGGAGAGAAAAAGCAGAATTGAGAGAGAAAAAAAATAACAAGATAAGCAATGAGTGCCCATCTCTCTTTTCAGGAAGTCAAGTTTCCCTTGGCAACCATGACTCATAGTTGCCATAGTGATGAATCTGGTTGCCAAGGAAACCTGATTTCCTAGGCAGAACGGGAAAAATGAAGAGTTCTACAGGGCTCTTAAGTTTGGGCTCTCAAGTTTTACTGAGTGGTTGGATTCTTGCAAAAACAGCCTCTAGGATGAGAACACAGGCAGAAGTGATTTATGTAGAAGATGCTCTTGAGAGAAACGGGGAACGGAGCAGGGAACAGAGCTAAACAAATTTGGGGCTTTAGGTAATGCTCCGGCCTCAGCTGATACCACACAGTGCTCCAAGGCAAAAACTGCTCTTCAGAGTTTAGTAGGTCTGGGGGCAAGTGGGCTGGGCTTTTTGTACTTCTGCATCTGTGAAACGTTGGCTAAAGGTCACCCCAAGGACATAAATCTTCAGGCACTTCTGGCCCTTGCAGTCCAAGGAGAGGCCTCTGCAGAAGGTCGGAAGCATTGGCCATTAGCCTCATAGCCCACAGAAGGTGGGAGAGAGGCATACCACACCAGCAAAGGGAGTGTAAGTCCTTTAAGAGGGCGACCAGCAGCTTCTGACTACTGTTAGGAAGTGGGGTTTTCCAAACAAGGTGGAAAAACTGAAGCCAAATTCGACCTCTGTACCCCGACACCAAATTAAATCTCAGAGACAGGGTTTTGGGTGAAGTAGAAAAGAATAGATTTATTGCTTTGCCAAGCAAAGGGGGACAGAGCAGGCTCCTGCCCTGAAAACTTGTGTGTCCCAACCTGGGAGGGTTTTTTTTTTTCCCTAAACTTTATATTTTGTATTGGGGTATAGGGAGATGGAGGTTTGATAGCTGGGTGGAAAAGATCCCCTGGAGAAGAGAATGGCTACCCACTCCTGTGTTCTTGCCTGGGAAATCCCATGGACAGAGGAGCCTGATGGGCTACAGTCTTTGGGGTCACAAGAGTCGGACACACGACTGAGGGACTCTTGCTGCTTCTCCTCTGTCCATGGAATTCTCCAGGCAAGAATACTGGAGTGGGTAGTCATACCCTTCTCCAGGGGATCTTCCCAACTCAGGGATCAAGCCTGGGTCTTCTGCACTGCAGGCAAATTCTTCACTGTCTGAGCCACCAGCGAATCTCTTTATAAGGAGCTCAAAGATATTGTTCTGTATATCCCTTGAGGCAAATCAAGACCCTGCCCAAAGGCTATACTATTGTTCCTTGACTGTTCCTCCCTTGTCTCTGCATTCCCTCCCTTCCCTGATTAGCATCTGTTTTAACCTGCTCTTTGGAACTCAGGGAAGGTTGTGGAGACTGAATGTGGCCTATTTCCTATAATCCAGAAATGGGGGACACAGAAAGCCCCACTCAGTATAAGAACTAAAGTGAGGCAAGTGAGGCACTCACCTAGAGCACAAAATTTAAAGGAGTGCCAACATTTCAGAAATTAAGATAAATAATGTGTGCAATGTATTAGTCGCTCAGTCATGTCCAATTCTTGCAAATCCATGAACTGTAGCCCACCAGGCTTCTCTGTTCACAGAATTCTCTAGGCAAGAACACTGGAGTGGGTTGCCATTTCCTTCTCCAGCAGATCTTCCCCACCCAAGGATCGGAACCCAGCTTCTGAATTGCAGGTGGATTCTTTACTGTCTGAACCACCAGGGAAACTTAATGAAATATTTTTCACATCCCCAAACATTTTCCAAACTCTATACTACCACAAGGTAACCATTAGCCTTTTATTTATTGTTATTTTAAATTACTCAATTTATTTAAACTTAAAAAAAAAACCAGTTTACCCATTTTTCCCACCCCCTACCACTGCCTTTAGAAACCTCCACCAATCCATTCTCTGTATACATGAATTTGGTGGGGGGTTTTAAATTTTTTTTTATATTGGAGCATAGTTTATTAACAATGTTGTATTAATTTCAGGTGTACAGCAAAGTGATTCAGTTATACATATAGATGTATCCATTCTTTTTAAAATTCTTTTCCCATTTATGTTATTTCAGAATATTGAGCAGATTTCTCTACCTTATATGGAAGGTCCTTGTTGGTTATCTCCTTGGAAGGAAAGTTATGATCAGCCTAGACAGCATGTTAAAAAGCAGAGACATTACTTTGTCAACAAAGGTCCGTTTAGTCAAGGCTATCATTTTTCCAGTAGTCATGTATGGATGTGAGAGTTGGACTATAAAGAAAGCTGAGCACCAAAGAATTGATGCTTTTGAACTGTGGTGTTGGAGAAGACTCTCGAGAGTCCCTTGGACTGCAGGGAGATCCAACCAGTCCATCCTAAAGGAGATCAGTCCTGAATATTCATTGGAAGGACTGATGCTGAAGCTGAAATTCCAATACTTTGGCCACCTGATGTGAAGAGCTGACCCATTTGCAAAGACCCTGATGCTGGGAAAGATTGAGGGCAGGAGGAGAAGGGGACGACAGAGGATGAGATGGCTGGATGACATCACCAACTCAATGGACATGAGTTTGAGTGAACTCTGGGAGTTGGCGATGGACATGGAGGCCTGGCATGCTGCAGTCCATGGGGTCTCAAAGAGTGGGACACGACAGCGACTGAACTGAACTGAACTGAACTGAGACAAGGTTGTGGTCCATGTGATCAGTTTGGTTAGTTTTCTGTGACTGTGATTTTCATTCTGTTTGCCCTCTGATGGTAAGGACAAGAGGCTTATGGAAGCTTCCTGATGGGAGAGACTGATGGGGGAAACTGGGTCTTTTTCTGATGGATGTGGCTATGTTCAGTAAATCTTTAATCCAGTTTTCTGTTGATGGGTGGGTCTGTGTTCCCTCCCTGTTGCTTGACCTGAGGCAAAACTATGGTGGAGGTAATGAAGACAATGGCGACCTCCTTCAAAATGTCCCATGCAAGCACTGCTGCACTCAGTGCCTCAGACCCTGCCGCAGGCCACCACCGACCCACGCCTCCGCTGGAGACTCCTGGACACTCATGGGCATGTCTGGGTCTGTTTCTTGTGGGGTCACTCCTCCTTTCTCCTGGGTCCTGGTGCACACAAGGTTTTGTTTGTGCCCTCCAAGAGTCTGTTTCCCCAGTCCTGTGTAAGTTCTGGTGGTTCTATGGTGGGGTTAATGGCAACCTCCTCCAAGAGGGCTTATGCCATACCCAGGTCTGCTACATGGGATTGCTGGATCATATGGTAGCTCTATTTTTAGTTTTTTTAAGCAACCTCCATACTGTTCTCCATAGTGGCTGTACCAATTTCCTTTCCCACCAACAGTGTAGGAGTGTTCCCTTTCCTCCACACCCACTCCGGAATTTATTGTTTGTAGATTTTTTGATGATGGCCATTCTGACTGATGTGAGGTGATATCTCACTATAACAAAAAGACAACCCACAGAATGGGAGAAAATCTTTGCAAACAATGTGACCAACAAGTGATTAGTGTCCAAAATTTACAAACAGCTCATGATGCTCAATATAAAAAAAAAAAAAAACTCACTCAAAAAACTGGGCCTAAATAGACGTTTTTCCAAAGAAGGTCTACACATGGCCAAGAGGCACATGGAAGGATGCTCAACACAGCTGGTTTTTTTTATTCCACATATAAGAGAGATCATACAGTATTTGTCTTTCTCTGTCTAACATCTCACTTAGCATAATACCCTCAAGAGCCACCTAAGTTGTCTAAAATGGCAAGATTATAATCTTTTTTATGTAGAAAAAATTCAGTTAAATAAATATACCAAATCTTCTTTATCCTTTCATCCATCAGTGGGCACTTAGGTTGCTTCCATAGCTTAGCTATTGTAAATAATGTTGTAATGACCATAGGGGTGCATATTTCTTTTCGAGTTAGTGTTTTTGGTTTTTTTTTTTTGGCTAAATGCCCAGAAGTGGAATTGCTGGGTCATATGGTAGTTCCATATTTAATTTTTTGAGGAATCTTTATATTGTTTTTCATAGTGGCTGTGCCAGTTTACATGCCTACCAACAGCACAAGAAGGTTCCCTTTTCTCCACATCCTTGTCAACATTGTTGTCTCCTTGTCCAGTTATAAAAGAAGTTCCGGGGATATATAATGTACAGGACATTGATTATACTTAACAATACTGTATTGTGTACTTGGAAGTTTCTATGAGAGCAGTTCTTAAATTATCTCAGCCTTAACAACAAAAATTGGCAGTTAAGTGAGGTGAAACGTGTTAACTAACTTTATTGTGCTAAACATTTCACAATATATATGTGTATTACATCATCAGGTTGTACACCTCAATCTTACACGAACATCTCGATGAAGCTGGAAAAAATCCTCCAGCCCCTGGGAATACCCATATCTTGCACTGACTCCTAGGAGGACTTAACCCCCCCCTTAAGATCATCAACTCATTCCAGATGCCCCAGGACTTGGCAGGATTTAGCACAAGTCCTAGATTCCAGAAAACTGCTCAGTCCCAGGAAACCAGGGTAGTTGGTCCCCTGACTGGTAATGCTTCTTCCCTAGGATGAGATTGTGCCTTTTCTTCTGATTCTGGACCCCAGGAGAGAATCCCTGGTCTCAGTTACTATTTCTGTATAACCAACCTCCCCAAACACGGTGATGTGAACCGAAAAACATTTTGTTCTGCTTGTGGAGTCTATGGGTCAGGAATTTGGACAGAAGACAGCAGAGACAGAGACTCCAATTTCAGGAGCCTCCACTGGGAAGATTCAAAGGCTGGGGGGGAGTTGGCTATTGGCTGGAACCTCAGCTAGGGTACCATCCAGAACTCTTCTCCATGGCCCTCATGTGATTTCTTTGTATGGGCTAGCTTGAGGTTCCTAAGAGCCCAATGGCCAGTTCCAAGAATGAACACATCAAGAGACTAAGGTGAAAGTACAGAGCAGTTTCATGATCACACCTCAAAAGTCACATAGCAACACTTTCTTCACATTCTACTGGTGGAGGCAGTCAAAAAAGAAAAATCCATCGGTTTCAAGGATATGGGACAGAGACTCTACCTCTTAATATGGGAGTGGCACAGGTGTAGAAGGTGTTTCCCCAGCGGCTCAGTGGTAAAGAATCCACCTGCAATTCAGGAGCCCCAGGAGATGCAGGTTCAAGCCCTGGGTCTGGAAGACTCCCTGGGGAAGGGCACTGCTACCCACTCCACTATTCTTGCTTGGGGAATCCTATGGACAGAAGAGCCTAGCAGACTACCGTCCATGGGGTCACAAAGAGTCAGACATGACTGAAGCGACTTAGCACAGCATAGCACTAGGTTATATGAAGTCATAAGGGTAGAGACTCCATAAGTGGAATTAGTGCCTTTATAAGAAGAGGAAGAGATACAAAAGAGATACAAAAATGTTCTCTCTCCACATGTATGCATCAAGGAAAGGCCGGGATAGGACTCAGAATGCCCCTCTGCAAACCAGGAAAAGGCCCCTCACCAGAACACAACCATGCTGGCACCTTGACCTAGGACTTTCAGTCTCTGGCACTGTGAGAAAACAAAGATGTTATTTCAGTCACCCAGTCTATGATATTTTATTATGACAGCCTGGGCAGACTAAAACAATTTTTTTCCACAGGGCTCACGCTCAAGAGAGTACCAAGAGGTGGTGCCCTCCCTCTGACCTCCAATTCAACATGGCCACCAACCCATGAAAAGGATCCCAGAGCCACCAGCTACTGGCCACAGGAAATGCAAGCCTGGTTGTCCAGGCCCCTAGGTGAAGAGACCCCTCCTATAGTACTTTCTGCCTTAGAGAGGGCAGAGCCTATGGGTCTTCGCTCCCCAGAGTGTTCTTCCTGGTCTTCTGTGCCAAGGTCTAGGCTGTGCCTGACTGCTAAACATTTCTAAGAACTAGCTCTCATGCTTTTGAATACACATAATTTGCCAGAAGAACAAAAGGCAATCAGAGACCTTATTTGAATTAGAAGCCATGTTTTTAAAGTCTATTGACAGTAAAAGCATCAAAATCCCATTGTGTGAGTGTTGTCAAAGCCAAGTTAAGGTCCCTAAGGGCAATTTTAGACGATGTGAAGTTCTGCTTCTTTAAAAACTTAAATGCTCAGGGGACAGCACACATTCTGTGTGACTTCAATTCTTCTGTTGAAGCTGTAAAAAAAAAAAAAGGAGAATAAAGCTACTTTCTTGCTCTACATTTCAAGTCTGAATAGTGAGGAGCAAGGACAACCCACAATATGGCATAAGAATAGCAAACAGATAAAATAAAGAATACAAAACAGATAAATAGGCTTTATTAATCATTTCTAGCTAGGCAGAGTTTAAAGAGTTCCAGTGTATTCTGCTGGTACATCTGTTAATTTTCAGACAGAATTTATATTTTTATGTTTTTTCCTATACTGAAAAGTAAATGCTTGTGTGTGTGCATTTTGTTGTTGTCAAATTGTGTAGGCCCAATAAAAATGAACTGTTTGCTCTTCTTTATATTTGATTCAGACTTCTTTAAAAAGACTCAATTTTCATAAACGAATAAATGAACACCCAATCCTAGAGTGGTTTGGAATCCAATGTAATCAGTTGCAAGAAATCAGTTGTAACTGATTTCTGTTTCCTAAAATGGGGTTCCAATGAATCAATAGCATAGTGTGTAGATTAGAAAGAAGGCTATGAAATTATCTGTTCCCAGCATCCATACCCTTGAAAGGTAAATTACAGATCCTCGCATCCAAAGATGGAGTCTGTTTTTCCACCTACTGCATCTTGGTTGGCCCCTCGACTTGCTTTGGCCAATGGAATATTGGCATATGGGACGCAAGGAGAGCCTTCAAAAGCATTTGTGCGTTGGAGCTTGCCATCTCCTGCTTTTCTTGAAAACCTACCTGCCTCTATGTAAACATGCCCTGGCCTGATAGACACATGACCCAGTGAGCCCTGTTGCCACAGCCACTGCCATCCAAACCCTAGAAGCAGAACCACTAGTTGATGGGGAGCCAATTGCAGAGTTGTGAGGGAGCCCACCTGAGACCAACAGAAGAATCTGCCTAGCTGAACCCAGACCAAGTTACAGACCTGTGAGCGCCATGTAAATGGTTGGTGTATTAAGCCGCTTGTTATGTTTCAGAGTGGTTTGCAGCAGTGGTTAACTAACATACATAGACTTTCAAGCTTTTATTCTCTTTATATTCTAGAAGGTGAACTTCTTAGTAAGAGAAGTAGTGTCTGCTTAGTCTTCCAATACAAGTAATTGCTATCACTTTTGATTTTTTTAATCGTATTTTCCTCCTGTCTCTTCCCACAATGACACTGAGTTGGTAGGGGTTAGGTTAAACAGAGGGTATGACAGTTACAGAATGAACGTGACTCTATTCAGGACCATTGCTAGAGCTATAGGGCCCACTGCAATGAGATTTTGCAGTGGGGGAGAGAGATTGGGCTCAACTCTGAAAAAAACAAAGAAAGAGTGAATTTATAGCCAAGGAGCAGGGGCAGGTTCATGACGGGGCTGAAGGGAAGGACCAGAGGATGGAAAATTACTAAGAATCCTAACAGGTCAGGTCAGAGTGATCAGACATCACCTGGGGGGTGGTGGGGTTTAAGGAAACCAATCAGATACGGAGTGTAATCAGGTTTGAAGGATGGAGTATTCTGGCTAAATTGACTAGGGATACTTGCTAAAAATTAGACAATGTAGAAAGGAACAAAGAAGCCCCCAAATCAAGATCCAGTTGAGGAGAGGATTCAGAAGAGCCTGCCTGACTAACGTTTGGTCAAGGAGAGACTGTCAGTGAAGAGACAGAATGTGAAAATGGGCACTTTCAGACTGTTTTCCACCCAACACTAGAGGGCACATCAGCCAAGTAACTGAAGCTCCCTGCCCTCACAACCACTGACCCTGAGGACTTCCATCCTCAGAGGGCAGGCTGTACTCCTCACTCTGCTGTGTCCTTTCCTGGAGCAAGGCTTTACAGCAGCAGACGGAAAGCATCTAGGGCCAGCTTCTGTGAGGTTGCGCAGGGCCCACGTTCAGAAGGCTCCCTGTGCCGAAAAGAGTTAACACAGCAGAATGACTGCTTATCCTTGGAGACGCCGGCTAGCAAAGTTGGCTCTTGGCTGGAGACTGGGAACTTGGGCATCAGGAGAGTTCCCACCATTTCCAGAATTGATAAGGGTGGCTCACTGTGCCTAGACTGTTTGCGCAAACATGAAGGTTTATGCTGAACACCTGCTTGCCTTCTGAGAATGTGGCATTTGGTGACGTGCCAAACAAGGGGTGCCTATACGAACAGCCCTCAATAAAAACACTGAATGTTGAGTCTCTAATAAGCTCTCATGGTTAGGGATATTTCACATGTGTTGTCACAACTCGTTTATGACTCCAGTGGGAGAGAGCTCTTGGAAATTTGCCCCTGGTCTCTCCCCTGGACTTCACCCCACACACCTTTTCCCTGTGCTGATTACTCTTTGTGTCTTTTCACTGTGATAAATTGTAGACATGAGCACAACCATATGCTGAGTTCTATGAGCCCTCCTCATGAATCATAAAACCAGGGGACGAGTTTGGGGAGCCCCGATCCAGCCTCACACTTGGAGATTAATGCTCTGTGGTCACCATCTTGACATTCTTAATAATCTTACCTTTGCATCAGTGTTTCCTAAATGACATTAGATGGGACAATGGAGCATGCGCCAGAGGCCTGGGGATTGTTCCCACCCCCACTCCAGCCACCCAGGATCACTGCTGCACTCTGCTCCCAGCAAGGACCTAAGCAGAGGCATGCAGCCCTGTATATATGCCCTGTGGCATCTCTGGGTGGGGCATGGTGGCTGTGGTCCTTGCCAGGGCTAATAGCTCCTTGACACACTTCGTGGATGACTCAGGGGGGTGTTGGGAGACTAAGCCTCTTACCCATCACCAATCCAGATACTGAGCAGGCCCAGGTACAGAGGTTTCAGTCCTTTGTGTGTCTGTGTGTGTGTCTGTGTGTGTGTGTGTGTGCGTGTGCACGTGCGCGCGCATGCGCGCACGACCCTATGGACTGTTGCTCGCCAGGCTCCTCTGTCCATGGGATTCTCCAGGCAAAAATACTGGAGTGGGTTGCCAGGCCCTCTTTCAAGGGATGTTCGCGACCCAGGGATTGAACCGGCATCTCTTAACTCTAACCTGCATTGGCCGGTGGATTATTTACCACAAGCACCACCTGGGAAGCCCTTTGGGAGTCATTATTTTTCATCTGCTGTGTTTTGCACCAGTGGGCCCTTTGGAAGGGGAGCTGCCTGGATAGACTTCTCCAGGTCACTGCACTGCTCGTTCAGTCTCACAGCTGGAGGGTAGAGGGAACCTAGAAGCTGGAGAGCCACAAGCACCCAGTCTCAGGGCACAGCCCCAGGGTCACTGTTCATAATGACCCTTCAGGTCTCCATTTGACCCACAAGGTGCATGCCCAAAGGAAAGTGAAAGTGTTAGTCACTCAGTCATGTCCGACTCTTTGTGACCTCATAGCGTGCCAGGTTCTTCTGTCCATGGGTTTCTCCAGGCAAGAAAACTGGAGTGGGTTGCCATGCCCTCCTCCAGGGGATCTTCCCAAACCCAGGTATCCCACATTGCAGGCAGGTTCTTTACCATCTGAGCCACCAGGGAAGCCCATGCCCAAAGGAGCACAATTTTAAATAGAAAATAAAAGGAACATGAAAAGAAAAGTCTTTATATTTTGGTACCTTTAGTGGTACATCTTTCCTGCTTTTTGAACAAGATGTCACACATTTTCATTTTGCACTGGGCCCCACAAATTCTGTAGCCCATCCTGACAACAGCTGTGTATGTTGAACTCTCGGCACTTTGCCTAAATCATCTCCCGTCATCCTCACAATTGTCCCTCATGCTTTTGAGCTGATATCCTAGAACTGTGTTTCTCAACTTTTTCAACCTTGACTCTGATTAAGAAACACACATACATTGTGACTCATACATATGTGCCTGCTTAGTCACTCAGTCATGCCCGACTCTTCGAGACCCCATGGACTGTAGCCTGCCAGGCTCCTCTGTACATGGGGTTCTCCAGGCAAGAATACTGGAGTGGGTTGCCATGCTCTTCGCTAGGGGATCTTCCCAATCCTGGGATCGAACTCAAGGTCTCCCGCATTGCAGGTGGATTTTTTACCGTCTGAGCCACCAGAGAAGGCCAAGAATACTGGAGTGTGTAGCCTAGCTCTTCTCCAGGGGATCTTTCCAACTCAGGAATCAAACTGGGATCTCCTGCATTGCAGGTGGATTCTTTATCAGCTGAGCTACATATAAATTAATCAAATATTTCACTAAATAATACTTATTGCTGAGGGATTGATCAAGATGTCAGAGTAGGAGCATGTGAAACTCACCTCCTCTGCCCCATGAACACATCAAAAATACATTAATATGTGGAACAATTCTCACAGGAAACTAACTAGAAACTGGCAGAAAGAGTCCTGTACAATCAAGGCTGTAAGAAAGGTACATATGTAATCAAGTAGGAAGGGAATAAAACGACTGGGTTAGAGCTTCTGCCCCTGGGAGGAGACTCAGAAGGAAAGGGAAATGACACAGGTGGAGACTCTCCCCTGGAGAGAAGCTCCCTTGGCTAGTTGGAGGGCTGAGGGAAGACTGGACTCCACTCATGCAGAGCATGCAGCGTTGGCTTGCTCATGAGGCAGAGGGAGAGGGCGGATTGAGGACTGCTCCAGTGAGTGCCCAGTTTCCTGTGACTGCCCTGGGGTGTGCCCCAGCATGACCCAAGCAAACGCTCCAGGCAACTTACTTCACCTCCCAGCTCTGCACTGGAGTGAGGGCTACCACAACCAGGGAGAGAGCTCAGCCATGGGACACCGAGGAGACTCTCACCCAGGACAGTGTCTGGGCAGGGCAGGAGTGGCCAGTGCTGGCGCTTACACAGATGTATTCATCAGGATGGTCCTGATCTTTAATAGAGCTGGGACTGCCATAGCCCACACCATGATGCACACCAAGAGCCCACATGGGCCCCACCAGCTCTGTGGTGTGGGTCCACATTGGGGCAGTGGAGGTTAGGGGTAGTGATCGGCTATAAGGGACAAATTCCTAGAAATGTACAATCTCCCAAGACTGAACCAGGAAGAAATAAAAAATGTGCGTGCTCAGTTGCTTCAGTCATGTCTGACTCTTTGTGACCCCATGGACTGTAACATGCCAGGCTCTTCTGTCCATGGGATTCTCCTGGCAAGAATACTAGAGTGGGTTGCCATGCCCTCCTCCAGGGGATCTTCCCCACCCAGGGATCAAACCCGAGTTTCTTACGTCTCCTGCTTTGCAGGCAGATTCCTTACCCATTGAGCCACCTGGGAAGCCCCTGAAATTGAAACTTTGAACAGACAAATTACTGCCAAATGAAATTGAATCAGCAAAAAAACCCCAAACAAACAAGCAAAAATGGACAGAGGGACTGAATAGACAGTTTTCCAAAGAAGACATAGAGATAGCCAACAGACACACTAAAGATGCTTGACATCGCTAATTATCAGGAAAATGCAAATCAAAATCACAATGATATATCACCTCATACCTGTCAGAATGGCTATTATCAAAAATACAAGAAATAACAAGTGTTGGCAACGATGTGAAGAAAAGAAAAAACCCCGTTCACTATTGGTGGGAATATAAATTTGTGCAGCCACTACAGAAAACAGTATGGACATTTTCAAAAAATTAAAAGTAGAACTACCATATGATTCAACAATTCCACTTCTGGGTGTGTTTCTCTGAAGGAAGGGCAAATATTATTTTGAAAAGATATATGCACCACTATGTTCATCACAGCATTATTTACAAAAACCAAAATATGGAAGCATACTGAGTGTCCATCAGTAGATGAATGGATAAAGAAGTTGTGTACATATACAATTGAATATTACTCAGCCTTTAAAAATCATGAAATCTTATCATTTGCAACAACATGGATGGCCCTCAAGGGTATTATGCTAAGTGAAGTTAAGTCAGACATAGAAAGACAAATACTGTATAATTTCACTTATATGTGGAATCTAAAAAACAAAATGAATAAACATAACTAAACAGAAACAATCATAGATACAGAGAACAAACAGGTAGTTGCCAGAGGATGACTTAAATAAGTGAGGGAGATTAAGAGGAACAAACTTTCAGTTACAAAATAAATGTCACAGTATGAAATGAACAATGTGGGAAATATAGTCAATTATTATGTAATATTTTTGTGTGGTGACAGATGACAACTAGACTTATCATGGTAGTCATTTTGAAATGTATAGAAATACCAAGTCAGCACGTGTGTACCAGGAACTAACATAGTGTTGTAGGTCAATTATACTTCAAGAACAAACAACCTCATAGAAAAAGAGATTAGATTTGTGGCTATTGGAGGCAGAAGATAGTGGGTGGAGGGAATTGGATGAAGATAGTCAAAAGGTACAAACATCCAGTAATAAGATAAATAAGTACTAGGAATGTAATATATACATGATAAAGGTAATTAACACTATGGTACGTTATATATGAAAGTTATTAAGAGAGTAAATCATTAGCATTCTCATCACAAGGAAAAACGTTTTTTTCTATTTCTTTGATACTGTATGTATATGAGATGATGGATGTTCACTAAACCTATTGTGGTAACCATTCCATGATGCATGAAGTCAAATCATCATGTTGTACATCACGCACACAAAGAAGAACCAAAGCTGCCTGATGAAATGCCACATCTCCCTTCTCTTACGTTGTAGAATTTTTTTGCCAAGTTTAATGCCTATAACTAATGGATGTGCCACAGAGTACAAAGTTTTTTCCAGCTATGCATGCATGCGTGTTAGTCGTTCTGTCGTGTCCAACTCTTCGTGACCCTGCTGACTGTAGCCAGCAGGCTCCTCTGACCATGCAACTCTCCTGGCAAGAATACTGGAGTGGGTTGCCATTGCCTCTTTCAGGACCATTTCCTCTTCCAGTAATAGTATCAGCCAAATCTATAGATGATAATAAGCAACGTGGGGAGCATGTACTTGTGATCTTAGCCAGGGGACCCCCCACATAGTTCGTGTATCTGTTAGTTCAGGCCTATAAGGGTCTGGCTAGGGCAGCCCAACTCACTCCAAGTCTTTCTCTTCCAACAAAGAGTCAAGGCACAGAACTTGGATTTGCTCCACCACAGCCAAAAGCAGCCTCTTTTGACTGTGTCACAAGAAAGGAAGGGAAATTGCCATTTGAAAATGGTTTGGGAATGAAAAGACTTCAGAAGCACTAAAGAAAACCTGCTGGTCTATTGTTAGGGATCATATTTCAACCATCCTTGGCAGAATTGCAGACTCTGCCACTTGGCTCTCAACTCTTCACTGAGCAAAACACCTCGCAAATAGAAGACATTAATTGATTGATCTCATGCAGACCACAGCAGCCTTTTCCAAGAGAAGACAGTTAGGAAAACACCATTGAAAATAGAAGCCGGAAGGATGGTCCCCAGTCCCAGGTCCTCAGGGGCCACTGAAGTTTGTTCCATTGGTTGGAACATAACCACTATGGCTCATATGGTTTCACATTTTGCCTGGTGCAGATCATCTGGTTTTGATCACAAGACAAGCAGAGTAAGCAACTGTAGCTGGATTGACAAAAACCCTCAGCCACTCCTGGAAAACTAACTACAAAATATACTTTATGACAACATCAATAATACCATGTCCCACTGGGAAAGAAAACATAGCCCAGGCCTCAATTCCTCATCCTGAGCTTTCCCTATTATAAGAGGACTCAGGCAACCTAAGACTTTCACAGGAAGACTGGTTAGGTAGAGATCATCTTAGCATGTCTGAGGGGATGTGAGGAACATGAGCTTTGAAAGTTTCTGCTAGAAAGTGTTCCTTGTTCAAAAACTTGTACAAAACTGCATACTATTGCTTTCTCTTGGAATTTCATAGAACATTTTGACATTTCAAGAGCTTTAAGAAGCCCTGCAGCAACAAAACCACAACAAAAAACACAACAGCACCAAAAACCACATTTATGTAATCAGAGAAGCCATTCTTCTTGTAAAATCTATGAGCATTCTTACAGATGTGTTTTTTCATAGAATACACTTCAAGAAACACTGGGGGTAATTCACATGTATCTTCCCACTCAGAAGTTCCACTTTTTTTATCATTTATTTTATTGAAGTATAGTTGATTTACAATGTGTTAATGTCTGCTGTATAACTAAGTGATTATATATATATATATATATATATGTATATATATATTCTTTGTGGCCCCATGCCCCATTGACTGTAGCCCCACCAGACTCCTCTGTCCATGGAATTCTCCAGGTAAGAATACTGGTGTGGGTAGCCATTCCCTTCTCCAAGGGACCTTCCTGACCCAGGGATCGAACCCAGGTCTCCTGCATTGCAGGCGGATTCTTTACCATCTGAGCCACCAGGGAAGACTATATGTACATATTCTTTTTCATTATGGTTTATCCCAGGATATTGACTATAGTTCCCTGTGCTATACAGAATGACCTTGTTGTTCATTCATGCTATGTATACCAGGTTGCATCTGCTAACCCTAAATTCCCTGTCCATCCCTCCCCACCTCTCTCCCCTTCGGCAACCAAAAGTCTGTTTTCTAAGTCTGTGAGTCTGTTTCATAAATAAGTACATTTGTGTTATATTTTAGATTCCACATATAGGTGATATCATATTATACTTGCCTTTGACTTATTTCACTTAATATAATCTCTAGGTCCATCTGTGCTGCTGCAAATGACATTATTTCATTCTTCTTTATGGAGCAGCTCAATTCTTGATGCTGAGTCAATCTGGAGGACAATGCTCTCAGAAGATCAAGGCCCGTTTGAACTTGGCATTGACAGCAGCCCTGGGGCAGAGTGGTGAAAGTCCTTCCCTGGAGGGGAGCAGCCTGGTATATGTAGGGTGGTACTCAATAGACTGAGCCCAGATCCCTCAGTTTAAGTCTAGGTCAGGAACTTCAGAAGAAACACAAAGCCCTAAAAATATTATATGCCCCACTCCATACATATATGCTCTAATTCAAAATAAACTCAACTTAAATTGTAAAATAAATACAAGGAAGCATAACAGAATTCTGAATGGTTCCATAATAACATCTTCAATATTTGAACTGCTTGCCCCCAAATTAATACTCCTGCTCTGCCTAGTGCCCCAAACACTAGTCCTGTCAGCATTCCTACCCCAGGATCTGCCACTTGTTTATTCCAAGTTCATCAGTTGACCTCTTTTGGCTCCAGTTAAAATGGCAAAGGAAGTTAAACCAGTCTAGACCCCAGACTTCAGATAATTGCTATGATTACTTCCAGCTCTAAGGTTCTGTGATTCTTCCTGCTCCATTAACCAGCCCTGACTTTGGAGGATGAAAGGCTTCCCCAAAGCAATTCCCAAGGTGCCCACGGTAGGACACACTGCTGGCTTCTCACCAGCAGTTGGAAACTGTGGATGTCCAGTCCACCTGCCCTCGGTGCTTCCTTCATTCTCATCCTAGCTGATGGCATCCAAATTCAAACACTGCAGCACTTTGCCTGAGATCTTCCTCTGACTATTGACAGCCTGTATGAGGCAGGCTGGAACTACCATGGAGTTTATATCCCCGAGAGCAGCCCTCAATCAACGGCGGCTGAGAGTTGGTCTATAAACACCCCCACTCTCTGACCCTCAGTTGGAATAACTCCAGCGTGTGTGCTCTCCACTACCTCCCAGAATTCCCCAGCAGGACTGAACCTCAGTTGTCCACAGTGGTAGCTGACTTGGCAATATACTATTTTTTGGCTTCTTTCATTTCCCTATCTCTGCTTCCTCCTCCCCAACCAGTATTTCCTGAGATCACCTCTCAATCCTCAAATCCTTGTTTCAGAGTTTGTTTCTGGGGAACCCAAGCCGAGACACTACTAGCCATTCATTTCCCCACTTTCTTCCCCCCCTAACCACACCTTGTTTTGGTTTAGCTGTCTACCCTGCAAGAAAATGGACTCCTACATGGTAAATTCAGTCCCCCTCCCAGTGATGAGGTAGGATGTGATCCAGTGCCAGCCAATGAGATCTGAACGGAGGATTGGAGGATTCTGGGAAACAATTTCTTGCTCTAAGAGATGTCTCCTGTTCTTCCACTGGGAGTTGATATGTCTGAATGTGAATGCCCCAAACTGCAGCCACCAATTTATGACCAGGGAAGCCAACCTGGAGGGAAAACTGACTCACTTAACAAGCAAAGTGGAGAGATGGCAAGATCCTGTCTCTCTTTTTTTTAATTATTTATTTATTGGCCACACTATGTGGCTTGTGGGATCTTAGCTCCCTGACCAGGGATTGAACCCTGGGCCCTCAACAATGAAAGGGCACAGTCCTAACCACTGAAGATCCTGCTTCTCTGATGTGTTTGAGCTTCTGGGGCCCACTAAATCTCTGGACTTTTTACATGAGGTAATAAATTTTGTGGTATTTAGACAAATTCAGGGAGGGGAACAGAGGATGAGATGGTTGGATGGCATCAACAACTCAATGGACATGAGTTTGAGCAAGCTCTGGGAGATGATGAAGGACAGGACAACCTGGTGTGCTGCAGTTCATGGGGTCACAAAGAGTCAGACATGACTGAGCAACTGAACAACAACAGTAGGAAAATTCTGTTGCTTGCAGTTAAAAATACCCTATCTGATCAACCTTCCCAAAGATTTCAGGAATAAAACCAAAGTTTGTTGGAACTTTGCCACTTGAGAAATTAAATCCTGCATAATTTCTAACAGATGTCTTAATAACAGGGACTAGTTCAATAAATTATGGCACATATCATACATCCATGAAAAATTCTCCTTTAAGAAAAATAATGACACAGAAAATTATTTCAGTGTATTTTTAAGTTAAAAAGCAAGTATGGTATAAATGCATTGAAAAAATGTTAAAGTTCATACCCAGAACCATTAACATTTAATTTTTTTCATCCACCAAGTTTCTATTAAGAAGATGTATTGCTTTTAATACTTGAAAAAAAAGGACAGGATATTTGAAAAAGTAACCTAGGCTCCTTCAAGGGTCCTTCTCTTTCCTCTCTATCAGGTAAAGAAGCAAGTGTCCAGCATCAAAGTACACATTGAAAGCAGAGAGCAATCAGAACTCTTTAGGAACCTAAATTTCAAAAGGTCAGCTTCATGAACTGTTCAGGGCAGAGCTTTCACAGAAGTCATAAAAGATAACCATTTCTCTTGCTACAAGGGTTACAGGCAAGTAGAAAGGCTTTCCAACAGCCTGATAGAGATATCTAGGTTTGCCTTCCTGCCTGAGCCACTGACCATTGGGAACACTATAGATACATGAAAAAGAATACCTGATCGCCTGGTTTCAGGAGAGGTGGCAGGGTTTGAGGAACATCTAGGAGCTAATTTACTAAAGAGGAAGTAGGGTTCTGTTGGGTTTTTTTTTCTTTTTGCAAGATGAAAGGAAAACATCCAAAAGGGAAGCCGGAATAAGAAAGCAGAGAGAAATTAAAACCAGCCTCACGAGGGTGATGGTGAATGAAGAAAAACAACATAGAGTGAAGCAGGAAGAGAAACAATAGCCAGGAAGCCCAATAGCTGGCAACCTCTCCTAGGGTGAGCCCTGGACATCTGAAGTTGCTGACACTTCATGATAACATACAGATAGTCACAGGCACCAGCGATTCATGCATTGGTCCCTGAAGAGTAGAGCAAAAAGGGCACAGGCTGGTCCTACATGATGGATTCAGAAGGATGCCATGTTCCTTGGGTATGTGGGCAAGATGGAAAGCCTTCTGAGAACCCAGTGCTGCTTCTGCACATTTGGGAATGCAGGTTAGACTCCCTGAAACCATTAGTACAAACTCAGACCACATCTTAAGAGGCTTTGTCGTAGAGTAGCTGGTACACTGTGTTAAGCTTCAGAGGAGCTGAGTTCAAGCTTCAGGTCTGGTATGTACTAGCTGTGTGACCTTGGTTGTCCACTGTGTGCATGTGTGTGTGCATGCTGAGTCGCTTCAGTCATGTCCGACTCTGCGCGACCCCATGGGCTGTAGCCCATCAGGCTCCTCTGGCCATGGGATTCTCCAGGCAAGAATACTGGAGTGGGTTGCTGTGCCCTCCTCCAGGGGATCTTCCCTACCCAGGGATCGAACCTGGGTCTCTTATGTCTCCTGCAGTGGCAGGCAGGTTCTTTACCACTAGTGCCACCTGAGAACCCCTAGTTGTCCATTAACATGTCTAAACCTCAGTTTCCTCTCATCTATAATAATAATTATTAGCTTTGCATCCTTCATAAGTTTCTTATAAGAATCTAGTGGAATAATATATGTGATAGTGCTTTATAAAACTACAGAATTCTCCACACTGTAAGGTACTATTAGTGATTTTGAAGTCCTAGTCAGGAAAATTTTAAAGTGGGGAACTAGGGATGGTTAACATGCTACGGGAAAAAAATTTTTTAACAATAGTCATCCAGAGAAGAAACACAAACGTATAAATCTACTACCTTGGAGCAGATGGTGCTGACAGAGAAAGCTGAACACAATTAAGTTGTCATCTTTTATATCAAGGGAAACAATTTTAGAAAGATTTTTGAGAAAAGAATCAAAGCCCAAGAGAGCTGAGGGAATTATGAGATCTCTTCCTTGAGACTTCATGTTAAACAAATTATTTCTGCTTCCCCCCACCCTAAAAAAAAAAAGAAAAAACTTAGACATTTGATCCTAAGACCAATGTCAGGAGAGCATAGAAGAATCACGTGTGTGTCATTTGGGCCCTCCAGGAAGCAGACTCTGAGAAGCAGCTGAGAGTGCATGAGGTTTACGGGTTTGCAGATGCCTGAAGGGAAAGATAAGGGGAGAGGAGGCAACTTGGGGCAGGGAGCACCTCAAACCATAATGCGTCTCTGACAAGGCCTCAGCCACCCCAACAGGGAGCCCTGGAGCACAGATTTCCCCTTTAATGGAATTCTGATGGGCAGGGGCAGCCAGACCTTACTACCTTCACTGTGCTCAGTCATTGACCAGGGGCTGCCCAGAAAGAGTGTAGCCTCAGCTCAAAAGTTGAGCTGGATTCTGAAGTGCTAACAGTTGGTGGATTTGATCCCTGGGTCAGGAAGATCCCCTGGAGGAGGGCATGGCTACCCACTCCAATATTCTTGCCTGGAGAATCCCCATGGACAGAGGAGCCTGGCCGGCTACAGTCCATGAGGTCACAGACTCGGACACGACTGAGCGATTAAGCACAGCACAACAGTCGGAAAGCGTCAGCTAACTGCACTCTTCAGCGTGGATCTGCACCCTCTTTCATGAAAAGAGATGGAACAGTACATCTCCACAGCTGCCATAGTGTTGACTAAGGGCGATGCCAGGAGATCGAAGATGTTCAGATATACTGGGGTTTTTTTAGGGTGGCCTCTAGAAAGTCTAGACTGGACTACTGAGCAAAACTACTGTTTGTGAGCACTTAACAACAGGCAATGGAGATCAGTAACGGCCAAGAGGGTTCATCAAGAAAATACCTACACCCATGGCTGATTCATGTCAATGTATGGCAAAAACCACTACAATATTGTAAAGTAACTAGCTTCCAATTAAAATAAATAAATAAATTTTAAAAATACCATAACAGCTCATCTCACTGTTTTGTTGTTGTTGTTTTACTTGTTTCTATTGATTTTTATTATTAAAAATTTTTTATTTCATATTGCAGTATAGCCAATTAACAATGCTGTGATAGTTTCAGGTGCAGAGCAGAGCAACTCAACCATACATATGCTTGTATCCATTCTCCCTCAAACTCCTCTCCCATCCAGGCTGCCATGTAACATTGAGCAGAGTCCCCTGTGCTATACAGTAGGTCTTTGTTGGCTATCCATTTTAAATATTGTTTATTCGTTAGGTCGTGTCCAACTCTCTTTTCCTATCCCATGGACTGTAGCCCGCCAGGCTCCTCTGTCCATCAGATTTCCCAGGCAAGAATACTGGAGTGGGTTGCCATTTCCTTCTCCAGGATGTCTTCCTGATCCAGGGATCAAACCTGCGTCTCCTGCATTGGCAGGCAGATTCTTTACCACTGAGCCACCAGGGAAGCCCATTTTAAATATAGCAGTGTGTAAATATCAATTTTAAACTCCCTACACTGTTGGTGGAAATGTAAATTGGTATAGCCACTATGGAGAACAGTATGGAGGTTACTTTAAAAAATAAAAATAGAGTTGCCATATGATCCTGCAATCCCACTCTTGGGCGTATATCCAGAGGAAAACATGGTCTGAAAAGATATACATGCACCCCAATGTTCATTGCAGCACTACTTACCATAGCCAAGACATGGAAACAACCTAAATGTCCATTGACAGAGGAATGGATAAAGAAGATGTGGTACATATATACAATGTTTGGGGTTTTTTTCTTTTATTGGTCTTTTTTTTTTTTGGCAGTGCTACACAGTTCTTACCAGGGATCGAACTCAGGTCCTCGGTGGTGAAAGCACAGGGTCCTAATCACTGGAATGCCAGGAAATCCCCTCATTTACTGTTTTTACATCACTAGCCTGACACACATACATCAGGAGAATGTTGATAATACAGTATAACCAGATTTCAGAAAGATATTTATTGAAATCTAAAGCCATAGCTTTATCATCAAGATGGAAACACGGGAACTGGGTAATAATTTAGTTGGGCACATTCTGATATTATAAAGCAATCATGCCCATTGAGATCAATTAATAAAACATAAGCAGTTAATGTTTTAAATTCAAAGATCTAAAACCAGGATTTTTGTCTTCCAACACCAATTTCTTCTTCCTCATTCGCAACATCTGTCAAGAGTATTATATTTTCCCAGACATCCAGGTATGAAAATTCTGAAATTCCGTGACTTCTTCCTTCTCCCTTATTCTCTTCATTGACTCAGTTTCCAAGTCATGAAGACTATATCTCTTATGACCTCTCACATTTATCCCTTTGCTTTCATTTCTTGGCCTTGGGCACCATTTCTTCAAACCAACTCCGTGTCATGGCCTGCCCAGTGTTCTTCACACATTAATCTATCCCATACCATTCACATTGGCCTTCCATGCCACTCCAAATCATTGGCTTGCTAGCCAGGGCCCCTTCAGTGGGGTCCTTCATTTATGCTTCTCATCTTACCATTTGCCCATGTGTCCCACCTCCTAATGGCTCAGCTGGTAAAGAATCCACCTGCAATGAGGGAGACCTGGTTTCCATCCCTGGGTTGGGAAGATCCCCTGGAGAAGGGAACAGCTACCCACTCCAGTATTCTGGCCTGGAGAATTCCATGGACTGTATAGTCCATGGGGTTGCAAAGAGGCGGACATGACTGAGTGACTTTCACTCACTCATTCCCACCCCTGGGATTAAACAAATCAAAGTACTGCTCTTACTGTGCCTCCTGCTGGCTGTCAGCTGCCTTGCAGATTTCTTCAATGCTGAGTCACACATTTAAAAAAAAAATCTTCAACGTTTCTGAAATTAGGAAGCCTTATACTCAAGATCATACAAAACTGTCAGCCTCAGAATTAAGACAGAAGTGATGATAGGCTCCTTGCTGCCTGTGACTGAGAATTTCACAATGTGTAAAAGGGATCGGTTCATCTAATTGTCATTGCAGCTGTATATTAACTTTGGATACCTAATTTTTACTTAAAATGAGGCAGCATATGTTATAAACTGCTCTGGAAGCTTGAGGCAAAAGAGGGGAAGATCTCTGCCCTGGTGGAGCATATGCCATGAAGAACTGTTGCCAGGTTCTGAAGACTCTATCGTCACAGGATCTGGTGGGACTATTAAGAGAAGATCTTTAACTTCTAGTGACAAATAACTCAATTAGGGGAAAAAGTGAAACTATGGTTCCACCCAAATAAGTCATGAAAGCACAATCTGTTATATTTATGTGACAGAAAATCATTTGAAGACAGTAACCTGTGTTTTATTACCTTTGTCCTTTCCTCTTTCTTCCCCTCCCACCCTTACCAGTTCAAGCAGAGAGTTAGTCCCTTTCTCATTTGCTCAGGGGGAGAACATGGCAGGGAAGAAAGCAAATATGGCCTAAAAGAGAAGGAATCTTGGCTCTACTTCCTGGTGGTACTAGGAACAAAAGGGTAAAGTGAAAAAGTGAAACTGTTAGTCGCTCAGTCGTATTTGACTCTTTGGGTCCACATGGACTGTAGCCCGCCAGGCTCCTCTGTCCTGGAATTCTCCAGGCAAGAATACTGGAGTGGGTAGCCATTCCCTTCTCTAAGGGATCTTCCTGACCCAGGGATTGAACCCGAGTAAGGGAGTGGTAAAATTCCAGAAAGAAAATGACATTCAAGGTACATCTAAAGGCATGATGGGCAGTCTTGCAGGCTAAAGCATGTGTCCCAAGTAGAAGAAGGGAGAGGGGTACCAAATATCTCCATCCAGTGGCTGAATGTCAAGTAAATCCCACAGAGCCACAAAGAAATCCCAGAAGAGAAGGGAAGAACTCAAGAAATAACCATGCTAAGTTTTTCCAGCAATCCTGAATGGAAAGGTCAAAGTAGAAATCAGGTTGAATTATAAAATGTAAAGTTGTATGTCTTCACATCTGAACATATAGACTGAAAATCTTACCTGCTATACTTGCCATGTCACTGAATTAAGTGTACCAAAGAGACCGAGAATCATGCAAACATTATAAAAAGCAGTGAGTTCATGGAAACAGAACTCAGGAAAATGTTCAGACTCCAAATGTGAAAAACACTTTCAAAATTTGGTCAGGATTCAAAAAAGGGAAGTAGCAGACACTTAAAGTTATAAGGATAATCTCAATCATTTTTAAATGAATACTTGATATCATGTTTCTTATATTTTTCCTCTTAAAAGCTGCTACTTCAACTGATAGTGGATATTACAATTCATGGCATTTTCGAAGTGAGGAAAAAAATCTGTTTTTCGTCATTCTGAGGAATTTCTGCTGTCAAAATCCTACCCATCGGCAACCAAAGTGTCAAAAACAAGGGATTTGTTAAATAATTGTGCTATACCTATATGGTGGAATAGAGTATTAGTATTGATAAATGGTATCATAGAAGAATATTTAATGAATGAGAAAATGTTCAAGTTGACTAAGCTTTTAAAAACCTGTGTGTGTGTGTGTGTGTGTGTGTGTGTGTGTGTGTGTGATCTATAGGTCTGCTTCCAAAGTGTCTCTCAAGCCCTCCAACCTTTAATGTTATCTTTTAGTCTAATAGCCAAATGGCATACCTGAAATGTCATCTCATATACCTTGTATAGGAGGTCTACCAGTACTAGGGTGATCAATCATTTGAGTTTTCCCAAGATTAAGGGGTTACCTGAGATTTCAGGACTAATATCAGGACAGCCCTGGGCACACTGGAACAGCTGGTAACTCTAATCAGTGCCTGATATCAGGAGCTGAATCAAGCCCCTGGTGTAGCAAGCTGCTGCTGTACTATCCACGACCAACTTTCCTGAGCTCTTGGTCCCCCTGCTACTGATACCATCTGCATGACCTAAACTAAAGCCTTGAGGTAACAGTAAGTACAATATGAATGTGCGCTCAGTTGCTCCTGTCTTTGCGACTTCATGGACTGTAGCCCATCAGGCTCTTCTGTCCATGGGATTATCCCAGCAAGAATACTGGAATAGGTAGCCATTCCCTTCTCCAGAGGATCTTCCCCACCCAGGGATCAAACCCATGTCTTCTGCATTGCAGGTGGATTCTTTAGCACTGAGCCACCAGAGAAACCTGGTGTAATGTATGTTTTGTTAAATCACATTTAATCTAGAACATCATTTCTAGCACTTTCTCCAGGGATCTGTACTTAGCCCTGTACCATTTTTTTGGTATTTCTGTACCTTTTATAAATGCAAAAGACCCTGTTAAGAAGATGAAAGACAAGTTACCACCTGGGACAAAATATTTGCAAGCCACCTGACCAACACAGAACTAGTGTCTAGAATATATAAAGAATTCTCACAACTTCACAACAACAAAAAAAAACAAACATGACATTTCATTGAGGAGGATATATGGTTAGCTAATAAGCACATGCTTAACCATCAGAGAACTGCCCTTACCCTGCTCTGCCTACCAATCTTTAGCAAAACTCCCCAGTTCTTCAGAGGCCATCCCCAGCCTTCTCTTGACTCCCTTTCCCCCTCTCTCAACCCAAGCCTGCCTTCCCTGGTTTGGTCCCCTACATATTTCTAAATTAGCACAGCCATCTACATCATGCTCTGGACCTTATCTTGATGTCAGGAGGAAGGCCATCCTGGGGCATCCATTCCCACCAAGTCAGCCTGGCCACTAGGAAGGGAGTGAAAGTCTCTCAATTATGTCTGACTCTTTGTGACCCCATACAGTCCATGGAATTCTCCAGGCCAGGATACTGGAGTGGGTTGACATACTCTTTGCCAGGGAATCTTCCCAACCCAGGGATCGAACCGAAGCCTCCTGCACTGCAAGCAGATTCTTTACCAGCTGAGCCACCAGGGAAGCCCAAGAATACTGGAGTAGGTAGCCTATCCCTTCTCTAGTGGATTTTCCCTACCCAGGAATTGAACCGGGGTCTCCTGCATTGCAGGCGGATTCTTTACCAACTGAGCTAAAGGAAGAGGGATTTTCTGGTAAGTGGGGAGAAGGGTAGACACAGCTAGGTGCAGGCACAAGGATCTTTCTGGTGCTCTCCCCATCACACCAGAGGCCATCGGGTCCTTTCCCCTCCTTTCTTCTCAAATAGGGAAGAGGAGCTGAAGCATAAACTCTATTGAGTTTTTCTGTTTCCTAAGCCAAGAGTCCCCAACCCTTAGCCATGGACCAAAACTGGTCCATAGCCTGTTAGGACCTAGGCCGCACAGCAGGAGGTGAGCAGCAGGTGAGCAAGTGAAGCTTCACCCATATTTACAGCTACTTCCCATCACTCTTGTTACCACCTAAGCTCGGAAAACAAGCTCAGGGCTCCCATTACAGTGAGCTGTATAATTATTTCATTATATAGCACAATGTAATACTAATAGAAATAAACTGCGCAATAAATGTGATGTGCTTGAATCATCCCCAAACCATTCCCCCACCCCTGTTGTCCATGGGAAATTTGTCTTCCACGAAACAGTCCCTGGTGCCAAAAAAGGTTGGGGACCCCTGCCCCTAAGTGGTAAAAAGGCTTCACCTTTCAAATCAAAATGTGCTACTTAATGGCTGGTGAACTGACTTCTAATTCTTTCACAGCCAAATATGGCTGGTGAAGGGGCAGGCTGAATTATCCACGGCAGGGGGCCAGGGAGGGTTGGGGTGTGTGTGTGTGTGTAATCCACAGGGGCAGATACACCCAGAATTAAAACAGTGGAGGGTGGAGGCCTTCAGGATCCTTTAAAACTCCCAGGTGGAAACCAGGTCGGACATACATCCTGCCTGGACCTTTCCTGCACAGCCAGGATATCCTGTGTTTGTCAAAGGACTGCATAGGGAGGCCCTGGCCATTGTCCATCCCGAAATCTGCCCTTCAGCCCCTCCCCAGCCTGTAGCCTCCGGCCCGGGGCAGAGGAAGAGTAACTCTGGAAACGGTTTTATCAGCATCCTCCACTGACTTCCTCACCTCCTCCCCAGCCTCATTAGCCCAAAGGTCCTTAGCATCCTCCAGCAGAAATCTGTGAAGCTGGGATGGGGTCAGCGCCCTAAAGCCAGCCCCTTCTCTTTTGCCAAGACCTGCCTCTGCGCAGCCCTAAGTGGGCAGTCAAGGGCTGCAGCTGGAATCCTGAGCCTGCGATGGAGCCCCGGCTGGGGCCCAAAGCTGCCGCCCTCCACCTGAGCTGGCCGTTCTTGCTGCTGTGGGTCTCCGGCCTGAGCTACTCTGTCTCCTCGCCGGCTTCTCCCTCTCCTTCTCCAGTGTCCCGAGTCCGAACGAGCTACAATTTGGGAAGGACTTTCCTCGGTCTTGATAAATGTAACGCCTGCATCGGGACATCTATTTGCAAGAAGTTCTTTAAAGAAGAAATAAGGTCAGAATCTCAGTTGGATAACTCGGAGGGGCAAAATGTTGTTCCCTTTCATGTGATGAGGTCCAGGAATTTCTTGAAAACAAGTCAGGGTGTAGTTTTTGGGTGCGAGCTGAAGCAAAGCCATTTAATTATAGTGGTAATGGGTTAAGGTTGGGATGGAGAGGAGGGAAGGTGTGAAGCTTAATTCCAGCTCTAAATGCTAAATCCAACATTTCCTTTGGAAGTGGGAGCGTAAAGTTTTAAAGTTTTCTTCTCCATGAATGAAGTAGCCCAGGACTATTGAGTTTACCAAGTTCATTTCTTATAGTAGCAGGGAAATAAAATTTATAGAAAGCTTACTATGTGACGAACCTTTTTAAGCTACTGTTATTTTTGCCTCACAACAATCCTGGGAGTTAGTGATTCACACCCATGATTCAGATAGTGAATGGAAACCTAGCAAGGTTCAGTGACTGGCTCAAGGTCACCACCTAATAAGTGGCATATCTGGGACTCAAACAAAAGCAGTTTGCTCCAAAGTTTCTGAATGAGTTTTCTGTTGTGAGCTGTTACCTTGATCAGAGGAAAACCCAAGTTTAATAAATCTCATGCACATGGTTCTCCCCAGAGAATGGTACCACGCTCTAGAATTCAACCCTGTCAGCTCATGTTCAATGAACCTTTACTATGGCCACTGCCCAGGACATGCTATAATGACATTGCTATAACTCTGGTCCTTGCCCTCCAGGGGTTCAGGAGGTAGGGAACAGTGTTACAAATAGCAATAAGGCCTGATCTGATGCAGGCCAGAAGTGAAGTGTAAAGGACCTTGGGGAACTCCAGGGAGAGAATATTAATTCCAAATGGGGACTAGAGAAGGGCTTCTGAGCACAGCCATGAAGGATGATGAGCTGAAATTAAGTGGGAGGAGAGCAGCTTAAGGTAGAAGGATCAGCTTAAGCAAAGGCCCAGAGGTGTGCCTTCGTGGCTGGAGCATGGAGCCTATGCGGAAGCATGGCACAAGGAGGAGGTTGCAAGGGGCAGGGGGCCTTGAATGCCATACCAAGGAACTGGGACCCTAACCTGTGAGCCAGTGGTCTCCAGCCTTTTCAATATCAAAGACCCTTTGTAATAGATCTTTTCTCTTATGCCCTCCCCCAAGGCTCTGCCCCTGGCTTGTATGATTTGGTGAGCAGGCAGAAGGCATTAACTGGCAATAATTTTATTTTGAATCTATATTAACCAAAACTTGAGTATTCCACTAAATTACTAAACAGAAATAACAAACAGAAAATACCAATAAAAATGTTGAACTTCTTTTGTGAGATGGTAGATATTACAGGGATTGATATGAACTTTTCCTAGTAGACTGTTTTTTAAAAATTTTTATTGGAGTGTAGCTGATTTACAATGTTATGTTAGTTTCAGATATATAGAAAAGTGAATCAGTTATCTATACACATATATTCATTCTTTTTTAGATTCTTTTCCCAAATAGGTTATTACAGAATACTGAGTAGAGTTCCTTGCACTCCACAGTAGATCCTTATTAGTGATCTATTTTATATATGGTAGTGCGTATATATGGGTTTCCCAGATGGCTCAGCAGTAAAGAAAATGCCTGCCAAGCAGGAGACACAGGAGACGCAGGTTGGATCCCTACATTGGAAAGATTCACTGAAGGAGGAAATGCCAACCCACTCCAGTATTCTTGCTTGGAAAAATCCATGGACAGAGAAGACTGGCGGGCTACAGTCCATAGGGTCGCAAAGAGTCAGACACGGCTGAGCGCACACACACACACGTGTATGTGTGTGTGTGTATATATTATATATATATTCTATTATCATTTTTAAGGGCATTTTTGAATGTTGAAAAATTGAAAGACTTCCACTTACGGGAGTTCTGTAGCAGGTAATGCTGAGGGTGTTACATAGGGTGGGGACAAGATAAGGCCAGTATTTTGCAAAGATCTTCTGGAAAGCAGTGTGCAGAATGGCCAGGTGATGCGGACTAGTTCTCCTTGTCCAAGAGAAAGATCATTGAGAACAAAGCCGGCCAGGAAGGATGCAAGTCAGTTCAGCCGGAGACTTATTTTGTTGATCAACTCAACGTGAGAGGAAAGAAAGGTGGAGATGTGGAAAATGAACTCAAGAATTCCCACCTAAGAAATGGGATGAATAAAACCAGTAACACAGGGGAAGTGGGTGGGACTGATTCCTTAGAGAAAGAAGGCAGTGAAAATATGGACATATTTTAAGATAGGAGGGAGGAAAATTAAGGGATTCACCTGAGAAAGAGCTCCAGATTCACCTCCTCCTCCAGATAAGTAAACAAGAATATATGAATCTTACAGTCGACTCTTCACCAAGTGGAAAGAAATGAGGCTTTTCTCATCAGGCAAGTAATGGCCAAATTCAGGAAGCATTTCCCCAAATAGGTTTGTGTTCCAATTTGAGTTCAGGATATTACTTCAGCTCCCTCAGAATTCATTTTCCACATGTGCCTGCCTGAAAGGGAAGTGTGCAGATCCAAGCAGGAAATCACCAGGCAGGCAGGTTGGGGTCTGGATCGCTTCACGTTGAGAAGTCACATTCTCAATGCAAGGAAAACTGAGGCCAGTGAATGAGTCTGGGAAATGTAGACCTTGTTTATAGTCTTTTTCTCTACATTGTAAATAGTTATTTCCTTATTTTAAAGGGGATATATCTTTATTTTTAGAATGTCTTCAGGAAATATCAGTTAAAGAGAAAACACAAAGTAAAGATCTCAGACAATTCCTCACCAAGAGATCACCGCTTCATTAACATTTTGGTGTATGACACTTACTACCTTTTTGCTAAGTGTGGATTAAAATTTTTTCAACAAAAATGTGAGCATATTATGCACTCTTTTGGAAACTTTTATTTAACAATATATCGGGAAGATTTTTCCACATTAACTATTCCCCACAATTTGGTTTTTAGCGGTTTCAAGGTATTCGATTGCATCAGTCAATCCTAATTTATTTAACTAAATCACTGTGGTGGGACAACTAGGGTTTTTCGCACTTTATGTTATTAAAAACAGTGCTATGTTGAACCTCCTTGTGCTTAGACTTTTATGCATATCAATAATTAATTCCTATAACAAGTTCTAAAAGGTAAAATTTCTGGGTCAAAAAATAGAGTGAATTTTTAGAATTTTGAGACATATATGTATATATATACAAATGGAGACTTCTTCCTACAGAGTTTACTTCTTGCACACTCAAATGTTTACTATTACTATTATTTTTGCTTTGTATATTCTTCTGAGTTGAGCCCTTTTTTCAGATTTCTTGGCCTTTTGTATTTCTTCTTTGCTAAATGGTCTGCAAATTCACATCCTTCGCCTCTCTTTCCAAAGGTGTGTTTGCTCATCCTGTTCTTGTTCGTCTCCAAACATTCTTCCACTTTGAAAAATGATCATGATGCTACCTTATGAGAAAACCCATCCCAGACTTTCAGATGATAAGCTGAAATGCTGTAGCCAGACAAGCATTAGCACTTCAGGACCTGTCCTCATTAAGAACTGGACAATGCTTGTTGTTCAGCAACAGAGAGTGAGCTCCTGAGGCTGACTGGGTGGGCTGAAGATACATGATTGGTGGATGATGTCACCTTTCCTTCTTTCCCTATCTGTTCCCTATTGATTCCTGGGTCAGGAAGATCCACTGGAGAAGGGATAAGCTACCCACTCCAGTATTCGTGGGCTTTCCTGGTGGCTCAGACAGTAAAGAATCCATCTGCAATGCAGGAGATCTGGGTTCGATCCCTGGGTCGGGAAGATCCCCTGGAGGAGGGCATGGCTATCTACTCCAGTATTCTTGCCTGGAGAATCCCATGGACAGAGGAGCCTGGTGGGGTACAGTCCATGGGGTCACTAAGAGTCAGACACGACTGAAGGGACTTAGCACACACCTATAACCCCTAATAATGTTACCAGTCTGTTCCCAAGAGCTAATTCATAAAATGGATGATAAAGGACTAAGTAGCAGCAAAGTGGTTCAGAGTACAAGTTCTGAACAAGCCCTGAAGGCTACCTCCTCCAGTTCCTGGCTGTGTGACTTGGAGTAAAGCACTTAACATTTCTGTGCCTCAGTTTCCTTATCTGCATGATAACAGCAGCGCTGACCTCATAGGTTTGTTGAAAGGTATGACTGAATTGTGGCACATAAAGTGTTTAGCAAAGTGATTGCTAAAGTGATTCATAAATGTGTATTGCTATTATTGTTATCTAAAAGAGCCACCTGGTTGTAAACCCTTAGTTACAGGTCCTTGGGTGGTTTGAACCCTCATGAACAAGAGCAGCTACAGGAAACAGACAGGCCTGCCTCAGTGGAGAGGATCAATTCCCATTTTTGTCCTAAAAATGCCATTAAAATTGATTCCTTGCAAGTTTTTGGTGTTTGGTCTTTTTAAACAGATTTGTGGCAATGTCCTGGAACAGAATTCTTTGCGCCTATTTCCATTGAAGTTTAAACAGTCCAGTATTGCAAAAGGTATTGACTGACAGTTTCTTAGAGCATCTTCTTAGAAAAGCTTGAAGTCTCTTAGGGTAACTGTGTCATATAAGTGAGAAAAAAAATACAATGTAGGGTGTGGAGCTAGTTCCTAGAAAACTCATTATCATGAGGTTGCCCAGTAATGCCCAGTAATAAGAATTTAAAGATTCTTATTGAAATTAAATTAAAAATGAGGTCCTTCTGTGTAGCACGGGGAACTATACTCAATATCCTATGATAAACCATACTGGAAAAGAATATGGAAAAGAATGTATATATACATGTAACTGAATCACTTTGCTATACTGTAGAAATTAGCACAACATTGTAATTCAACGATACTTCAATAAAATATTTATTTTTTAAAAAAGAAATTAAATATATAACATATACACCTAATTTTCATTTGCAGTATAACCCTCAATAATAATGAAGATACACAATTTTCTTAGTAATTTTTCATACATGAGTGAGAAGAAGATTTAGCATTCTTTCCTGATGGAAATGTTGGCACACAGCTAGAGAGATGACTGGAGAAAAGGGTCACTGTGGGGTGGGAGTAGAAAATCAGCAAATGGTAATAGGCCAGTGCCCCTCCCCTGGGGAGCATCTAGCACTGCCCAGGCCGTTGTGTGGAATCACACACCCCCTGGCTCCCAGATAGCTTTGAGTCTGCTGACCCTTTAACAGCCACCGTTCCCTGACACTTGGCTGGGACCACTAACTTAAATCTTCGGAATGAAAGAAAAATTGATGGGGCCATTTGGGGTTGGATATGAAGGGGGTAGTGCTCTCCCCAGTGCAGGACAATAAGCTTCTTCAAGAACTATGGTTTCAGGTCTTCTCTGGTGGTCCAGTGGTTAAGACTCCGCACTCCCAATGCAAGGGGCCAGAGAACTAGATTCCACATGCTGCAACTAGAACCAGGGTAGCAAAGGAGAAAGATCATGGGTTTTGCTGACAGAGAGCCCTGGGTTTGCACCCCTGCTTAGCCACATATTATCTGACCTTGGGCAAGGCACTTAAGCTCTGTAAGCCTGCTTCCACATCTGTAAAGTGGGGATGGGACATGAGGAGAATCAAAGGTACCAGCGTGTGTAAAGCTGCTGCCTTCACGGAAAGCCAGTTAAGTAAAGAAGATAAAGTTTGTATCCGGTATGCAGATACCTCCCATTTTCTGACATCACATATAAACGTCCTTAAGCCTGAGAAAACAAAAATAATCCTTTGACAGAAAGAGCCTGAAGCACCCCAGCCTAAGGAGAAGAAATGGATCTGAGCAGACGTGGGCCCCTATGTCCCTGTCACCGGGCTCTGCTGGCTCTGGCAGTGTGACTGGTCCCTGCTAGTTCCTTTTCTCCGGCTCCCAGGCTGATCTGAAAATGGCTGATCCTTTTTCAGGTTTGACAACGGGCTGGGCTTACACCTTGGACCACCTCCTGATGACTTGCCTTCTTACTCTGCAAATTACTCAGATGATTTCAAAACCTGGCGCCCTGTGGAGATCTTAAGGCTGATCAGCAAACAGCAAAACAAGATCTCAGACAGGAGAATCTGTGCCTCCGCAGCTGCCCCCAAGACCTGCAGTATTGAGCTTGTCCTACGGAAAACGGGGAGGTTCCAGAAATGGCTGCAGGCCAAGCGACTCACACCAGACCTGGTGCGGGTGAGTGTCCTGGTTGTGGGGGGCAGGAGAACGGAGGGTACCATTGCCAGCTCACATCTCAGTCTGTCTGGGCAAAAGGAATTGTAGTTTGTTTAAAGTGGGACAAAACAGTGTCATGAAACAACATGGTTTGTGACAAGACAGGAACTAAAGAGGTTTTCTGATGGCTCAGACAGTAGAGTCTGACTGCAGTGCAGGAGACCCAGGATTGATCCCTGGGTTGGGAAGATCCGCTGGAGAAGGAAATGGCAACCACTCCAGTATTCTTGCCTGGAAAATCCCATGGACAGAGGAGCCTGGCAGACTACAGTCCATAAGGTCACAAAGTGGTTTAGTTGTAGGGACTCCTCCCATTGTCATTCTCCATTCTCTCTGATGTGACCCTGAGGGTCTCTTTGGGAAACAGTTGCTAGCTGCCATCTCTGGTCTGAACATCTGACAGGATGACCCTCACCAACCAACCTTGCCCCCTCCCCCAAAAGGGCTTGGCTTGCCTACAATGTTTGCTAACCCCTAAACTGTCACTGTTCTATTTTTGAAATATTCATAATGATTTTATTTTTAATTGAAGGATAATTGCTTTACAATATTGCATTGGTTTCTGCCATACATCAACATGAATTTGCCATAGGTATACATATGTCCCCTCCCTCTTGAACCTCCCTCCCACCTCCCATCCTTTCCCGCCCCTCTAGGTTTTTACAGAGCCCTGATTTGAGTTCCCTGAGTCATACAGCAAATTTCCATTGTCTGTCTATCTTACATATGGTAGTGTATATGCTTCCATGATACTCTTTCTATTCATCTTACCTTCTCCTTCCTCCCCCTGCCCATGTCCATAAGTCTGATCTCTATACTCCATGTGACTATCTTAGAAGCTTCCATATACATCCTCTTTCATGATCCAGAGACCCTACTTTGAAAATCAGCTTCCTTTTTCATCTCCCACCATGAAGAAGAACCAAACCTAAGTCACTGCGAAAGCAGACTCCAGTAACGCAGCTCCCTCCTCCCATCTGAGAGTTCCCACCCACTCTCACAAGTAGGCTGCCTTCAGAGCTTTGGCACATTGCTGGTGACATCTTACCCTGTGCTTGTCCCTCCCTGCACTGTCATTGCTGGTATCATCTGATTTTTATCCAAACCAACATAGTCATGTACCTCCACACATGTCCAGCCAGGCTCCTTAGGGCAGACAACGCCACCTCAAAAGATTGAAGAGCCACTCACCTTTAGAAAAGATGAGAAAGAAGGACTCACCTCAGTCTTCCTGCCATGATGAGGCTGGAGGATTTGGCATCCCTCAGGGGTATGTCAAGATTGTCTCTCAAAGTCCCCAGACCACTAGCCCCTTCAAATGGGCACATAAGGCTTCCCAGGTAATTTCTGAGCACTAATAGACCTTCCCTTTGGTGTGTTCAAGATGGGTCACCCAGAACAAAGCAGAATCACTGGTCCGTAGATATCTCAACCACGTGGCAAGATCATGTGACTTTGCCTTATGGTTGTGTGGAAACTGCTTAGAAATCAAGAGGAATCAAGCTGCTGGTAACATGGCCATCATCTGACACTGAACTTTACATATGGTCCTTTTGTACTCTGTACTTTACAAATCTCACTGGCCTGGAATGGGGAGAAAATAAACCAGAGGAAGTCACGCTATTCCCAGGCTGGGGAGGTGGTGGCAGGACCCAGCCTAAGGGTCTTGGAGTTGGTGTGGGAGATAGGAATTGGAGACTCAGGTGGGAAGAACCTTATGGGAGCTGCTCAACACTGGGCAGAAACAGAAAACAGAGGACAGATATCAAAGCTCACACCATGGTACACACCCTAGGTGTAATGCCCTTGTGCCTCTTTCTGCACCTTCAGACACACCCTCCCTGCACTGGCCTGGGGTCCCCACCATCTGTCATTCTCAGCCTGGCCACATGGGAAGGACTAATATGAGACCTCCTGGGCTTTGCCTCAAATATGTGCTCAGGAACAAATAGGAGTCCCCAGGAAGAGTAAAACAAGATACACAAGGAATTGTTTCAGAACCTCTTGAAAATCCCATCACTTCTTCCTGCTCCCATTGTTGTCTGCTCCCTTGCTGACAGGCACAGTTCTCCCAAGTCACCGGCCCCAGACTATCTCCACCTGGGTCCTGGACCATGTACCAAAGGACAGAATATCCTGGTGCATAAGATACATTTGGGATTCCACAGACAGTGACTAAACTGGTCTTGGGCTTTGAACTAAGGAAGACTCCTGCTTTCCTTCATTTCTAGACACTTCATAATGCAGTAGAGATTATCCTAGGGGGCCTAGAAAGCCCAAAACAACCTGCCAGGTACATCTAGTGTCACCTACCTTGATGAGTATAGATGCTGTGGTAGAAGCAGAAGATCCCTGGGGACTGGAAACTGTGGTTGAGTCCTGAAAGTAAAAGTGTTAGTTGCTCAGTTGGGTCCAACTCTTTGCAACTCCACAGACTGTAGCCCACTAGGCTCCTCTGTCCGTGGAATTCTTCAGGCAAGAATACTGGAATGGGTTGCCACTTCCTTCTCTAGGGGATCTTCCCCACCCAGGGGTCAAACCCATGTCTCTTACATCTCCTGCATTGGCAGGTGAGTTCTTTACCATTATCCCCACCTGGGAAGCCCATTCATATTGCAGTCATTGCCATGGGCTGAGAGGAGAAGAGAATTAAGAGTGACTCTTTAATAGATACATGGCATCTCTTGGGGTGATGAAAATTTCTGAAGTTAGATAGTGGTGATAGTTGTACAACTAAAAGCCACTGAATTGTTCACTTTAAAAGGGTCCAAATCATGAATTTTATGTAATATAAATTTTACCTTAATAAAAAAAGGAAGAATAAGCCATTAGAAAAACTTCACCAATCCTCTGACTCCATTCCCTTAGAGCCCTGACAGGTGACATTAATAATTTAATTCATTCCAAGATGTTAACAGCTAATAGCATTTCACTGTAGCCCTCTGAGAAACCATTTGTGTGTAAAGTCAATATTATGATGCTCCCACTAGCCCATCCCATGACTATCTCAGACCTTCCTAATACCTCCCTGCATTATTCCCCCCACAAAACCTAGATGTGGCCCTGGAATTCTCCTCAATAATGTTCCATGCAAGCAGCCTCTGTCATGATTTCAGCTGGCCTATGAGGTGACATCTATGTAATTGCCGATTCATCCCAGACTTGGCCAAATAGCTCTACCCTGTTTTTCTGATAATTAGTCAGACATGAAGTCCTGATTTCTAATTTGGAAATTATAGTATTTCTCTTTCACATGGGAGTTTCAGGAGTCAAGTGGAGAGAGATTGTAGAATGGATGGTAGGGAGACTTGCCTCATCCTTCAACTCTATATTAAATGGCCCGATGCCAACTCTGCATTTCGGCAAGGCCATTTGGCACATGGCTTCAGTGTGCTTTCTCTGAATTCCTCAAGAGCCACTTTCCACCAGGGATCTAGGCCAGGACCCTCAAGTGTGCGTATTTGAGTGTGGATGTGCTGATATATGTTTGGAGGAGACAAAAGGAGCCACAAGAAACTGATGGGTTGGCTCAGAAAACTGGCAAGGCAGGGAAGGAAGGAGAAATGAAGAAATAAAAGAAAATTGAAGGCAGGAGGGATCTGACTGGTGCAGGGGCCTTAGAACCTGGACTGTTGGTGTTGCTTAGAAAAGTCGACTTGGATGAAAAGATCCAGTGCTCACTATCAGAAGCCAAGTGCAATTTTGCATCAATACCAAGGACCCTCTCTTGAGCCACAGGCAATATACTGCACCTAAGCGCTGCCAAGGAGGCTGGACTGGACCAGGAATCAGCAAAAGGGTGAAACAATGTGATATGTGTGGGTGCGTGTCTGTGGCACTTACACTAATAAAGCCATGACTTTTCTCCTCCAAATCCTGCATTGTTCTGACAGGAATATCCCACAGCCTAAATTACTAGCCCACAAATAGAGCCGTGGCCAAGAACAGCACCCAGAGTTTATCATGATGTGCTTGTTCACAAAACCACAAAGAAGGCTTCCTCTGCTGTTACGCCAAGCGCCAAGAAGCAGCCACCCTCAGCAGCACGTGGCTAATCAGAGGAAAACACAGTTCCTCCATCAGGTCCTCCTCCCATCCCCTCAACTGCCATCCACTCTGGACATTGTTCTATACACTAACCCTGTTTCTTGTCGGGTGGGAAGTGGAGTTTTTTCTCCCACTAGATGGTGGTATAGAGTGTCCAGGAAGCTTTGTTTAAAGCAAGATGCCTGGCAATTTTACTTCCCTGGTCTCAATTCCTTTTTTTACATAAATACAATAAGAGATGGGTTTCCCAGGTGGCCCTAGTGGTAAACAACCTGCCTGCCAATGTAGGAGACACAAGAGGCACAGGGGGTTCATTCGGTAAAGAAAATGCCTGCAATGCAGGACACCCAAGTTCAATCTCCGGGTTGGGAAGATTCCCTAGAGAAAGAAAAGGCAGTATTCTTGTCTGGAAAATTCCATGGACAGAGGAGGAGCCTGGTGGGATACAGTCCATGGAGTCACAAGAGTTGGACACAACTTAGCGACTAAACGATCATACACATACATTAAGAGAAATAAAGTAACCAAAGTGCATATTAACCATTTAATCAGAATATAGTTTTACAAGTAACTGCTAAATGAATGATAAAATTTCTTTTTGTTTAAATTTTATTCAAAAATATTGAAAGGGTATATGCAGGACGTATCCTAGACCCTAGGAGGGTATAAGGCTGTCTAGACAAGGCTCCTGCACTCTGAGAGATAACGCCCCAGTTGGGGAGACAAAGCATATGTGATGAAGTCTGACAACTTAGCAGTGTGTGTGTGTGCATTATTGCTCCGTCGTGTCCGACTCTTTGCGACCCCGTGGACTGTAGCCCACCAGCCTCCTCTGTCCATGGAATTCTCCAGGCAAGAATACTGGAGTGGATTGCCAATTCCCTTCTCCAGAGGATCTTCCCAACCCACGAATGAACCCGGGTCTCCCACACTGCAGGCAGATTCTTTACCATCTGAGCCAGGGAAGCTCTGGTGAGCCATAAATAAATATATTGAGCAGTGTGTACATGTCAAAAATAAATAATTTTTTTTAAAAAAAGAAACAAGACTCATAGATTATCCAACCCATCCTCGAAAATGACTCCTAAATTATTCTTGATCTCATGAATGAAAAGGAGACAGTGAAAGGTTTCCCTTGACACAGACAGGTTTGGAGAGAAAAACGGAGGCAAGAGAAGACTCAGGAAAGGTAGACATGAGTTGCCAGTGGCTCCTTCCCCATAAGTCTCAAATGCAGAATAGAGGCAATCCCCAGACAAAGCATTGCTGAAGCCTAGACAGTCACCAAGACAGACCATCAGAGCAGACTTCATCTTCCCGGGGCCCTCAGCTTTTCCTGAACTTAGATGTTAGCCAACCAAGCCCCTTCTTAAATCAATCAAGCCATCCTTTGTTCTTTCTATGATGTCTTTCCTGGCTATCTAGCTATCCCTATCACTATCGCAACCTACTCTGGAGCAAATGCTTTTGATAGAGTGTAGCTTGTCTCAGAGTCCTGGGGATTGGCTATCTACATAGTATATAATATATAATCTATAAAGATATTTGCTTGAAAAAAATTGGTATAAGTAATTGATACATGTGTTACATTCTAAAAACCATTTATTAAGCCACAGAAACATTCAATACATTTTAAAAAGTAGAAATGCCAAAGACCAGGTCAAAGAAAAAAGAGTTATTCTAGAATAATTCTGTTAAATGATTCCCCGTTAATGACTTAAGATCATCTCTTCCTCTTCGAGAGGTGCACAAATCATTCTATTAATACCTTCTCTTAAGAATATTTCCTATCATGCAGTACTTTGCAAAATCAATCCTCTTGCTCCTTTGAATATCAGAAATGAATTTTCATGCCTTTTCTGTTTTCCCCTTTCACTGCCCGAGATTCAGCAATATTGTTTGCAAGGTCTCTGTGAATCTTCCAGGTGGGAAGACTCATTCCAAACAATGAAAGCTTCCTTTACACATTCTGGCACCCCATTCCTGTTCACCACTGTTTTGCTCCACGCTTTTCAGATCAAAGACCAAGTACCTGTCAAAGAAGACAGGCAAACATTATGAACGTTGGGCCTTCATTTTGTTATCCACCAGAATTCTCCCCATGGCCCTGGTCTGTGTTTATTTTCACTTAATACTTTGAAAAATAGAGTTCTTTTCTAAGTTTTTCAATCAAAGTATAACCTATGCACTTAAATGTGCATATATAACATGTAGAGCTAGATAAATTTTTACACATGTGTTCATTCCTGTAACCACTGTCCACATCAAGATACTGAACATTTCCAGCCCCTCAGAAGGCTCTTTTGTGTCCCTTCCCTAAAAAGACTGCCTCTAGGGTGACCAACCATCTGATTTTCTTGACACTAGACTTGTTTCAGTCCTGAAAGTCTCACATTCTGTGAAACCCCTCACTTCCAGGAAAAATGGAACAGTCGATCACCCCACCCCTTCCCAACAGTAACCGTTCTGAACTAAATCACCATAAATCAGTTTTACCTGGTTTTGAACTTCATTTAAATGGAATCACACAATACATCCTCAACATGTTGTCATGCTATTTAACTATACTGTTGCATGAATCAGTAGCTTGTTTTTCACTGCAGTAGACTATTCCATTGTATGATGAAGTCAGTTTATTCATTCTAATGTTGATGAATATCTGTGTTGTATTTAGTTTGGGTTATTGTAAATTAAAACTTCTGCAAACATTCTTATCTATGTCAGTTGGTGAACACAGGCATACAGAAGGGAGACTTTGGGGTCATATTGTGTACCTATGAACAGATTTAGTCAATACTGCCCAACAGTTTTCCAAAGTAGTTGTACTGATTTCTTCCTATAAGCAATGGAAGACAGAGTTCCATGGTTCCGCATCTTCATCACACTTGATATTGTTAGTTTTTCATTTTAGTCATCTTGGTGAGTGTCTACCAATATCTCATTGTGTGAGCTGAATTTGTATTTTTCTCATAACTTACAATATAAAGATCCTTTTCATATACTTATCGGCTACTCTGATTTCATCTTTTGTAAAGTGTTGGCATATGTTGTTTGTCCATTTTTTATTGGATTGTCTGTCTCATTGTGAAAGTTACGTTTATATTCTGGATACAAGACTTTTTGTTGGATATATGTATTACAAATATCTTCTCCCAGCCCATGGCTTGCCTTTTCACTGTCCTAATGGTACCTTTTGATAAACTGACATTCTTAATTTAAATGAAGTCCAGTTTATTAATTATTTTAAATGTCCTAATTATCCCATGGCCACAAAGGTATTCCCCCATTTACTTCTGAAGTTTTCATGTATTATCTCTCATACATAGCTCACTAATTTTACGTTCTGCTCTGCCCAGTTTGGGGTTAAATCCAGTCAGTAACTTCCTAATTTCAGATACTGTATCTTGTATTTCTAAACACCAATTTAAGTTTTTTTCATAGATTCCAATTCTCTGTTGAAATTCTCTCCCTTTCATAATTTTTGTTTTCTGTTTCCTCTATTTTCTTGAAATCTTAATCATAGTTACTTTGACTTCTATACTTGCTAACTTTAATATCTCGATTATCTCTACTTCTGCTTTTATTGGTTGTTTTCTTTTTTCTTTATTTTGTTTTATTTTTGACTGTGATGGGTCTTCATTGCACATGGGCTTTTTTCTAGTTGCAGCAAGTGGGAGCTCCTCTTTATTGCAGTGCACGGGCTTCTCCTTGCAGTGGATTCTCTTGTTGCAGAGCACAGGCTCTAGGCATTTGGGCTTCAATAGTTGCAGCATGTGGGCTCAGTAGTTGTATCTTGAGGGCTTGAGAGTTGCTCTGTGGCATGTGGAATCTTCTCAGACCAGGAACTGAACTCATGTCGATTGCATTACAAGGCAGATTCTTAACCACTAGACCACCAGGGAAACCCCCCTTTTTTTCTTGATTATCGGGGAAAGGCTACCCACTCTAGTATTCTGGCCTAGCAAATTCCATGGACTGTATAATCCATGGGGTCGCAAAGAGTTGGACACGACTGAGTGACTTGCACTTTCACCATTGGAATGGGATGGAGGGGAATAGGGTACTGGTGTGTTTATTACTCTTAAATCTCACAGTCTAGTAGAAGTGAAGTATATAATAACTGTAATACAGTGAAGTAAGTGTTCTTTTGGGGTAATTTTTCATTATATGCTGGATTTTAAGGATAACACATGGAAGAGGCTCTAAATTATGTTATTTTCTCCTAAAGACTACTGAGCTTTGTTCTAGCAGCCAATGAAATTGATCACCTAAATCCAGGGTTTCCCAATCTTGTCACTATTGACTCTTGAGGCTGGATCATTCTTTGTTGAGAGCATAGGGTGGGGGCTGTTCTGTACATTGTAAGATGTTTAGCAGCATCCACAGCCCTCACCCACTTGGTACCAGTAGCATCACAACTCCCAGCGGTGACAATCCAAATTGTTTCCAGATGTAGTCAAATGTCCCCTGGGGAACAAAATTGCCCCTAGTCAAGAACTGCTGCCTTAATTTTGTTGAGATTGGGTTTGGGACTTTGTTACTGCAGGTCTCTTTCAGTTTCGTCCTTACTCCTAGGACATAGTCCTTGCTGATAGAACACGAGCCTAACTACCAGAATGTGGACTTTCTGAAAGTGAAAGTGAAGTCGCTCAGTCGTGTCCGACTCTTTGCGACCCTGTGGACCCTGTAGCCCACCAGGCTCCTCTGTCCATGGGATTCTCCAGGCAAGAATACTGGAGTAGGTTGCCATTTGCTTCTCCAGGCTTTCACTTTCTGGACTTTCTGAGGTCCAGTCAAAAGCCCAGGGTGCCCACTGAGAAGTCTAGCCCAAACCCCCATCTCCCTAGCAATATGTGGCCTCTAAACTCTCTGCTCAGTGACACAGCCATTTAATGTGGCCCTAGAGTCACACCCTGCTCCTATGCAGTTTAGGAGTTGGCCAAAGATCTGAAGGAAAACTTTCACATACTGTTTAGGTGCTCCTTCTCTGTGACTTTTCCTGTATAGGACCTTGCCCCCCAGATTCTAGCTGCTCAAGTAGCCTCAAATCCTGCTCGCTTGTTCTTCTACCTAGCAGGATCCCGCAGTGCAGCTTGGAAAGTGTCCTCCAGAGAAAAGACAGAGAGATATGGGGCTCAGCTCATATGCATCCTTTCTCTCAAGGATCACTGCCTTATGTTGGTCATGGTCCAATGCTCACAGTTGTCTTACATATTTTGTTCAGGTGTTAGAGCTATTTCCATCACAAGGGTAAGCCTGATACCACTTACTCTGTCATGGCCAGAACTAGAAATCTCAAAATGATTTCCAGAAGAGGAAAAAGCTAGTGCTATTGCATTCATATATCCAAATCCAAATATAACTATTAAAGCCATCTTCCTTTCTTTTGAAAATCTCACCTTATTCTAAAAAGCTTTGGCATTTTGGATACTATTTCAAGGATGAAGAAAGCCTGGGGAATACCTGTGGCTTTCAGCCCAGCACATGTGAAAGGAATCAAGCCTGTTATGGGAGCCAGTGGAGAATCTGACTTAATAACACAGTTATAGCAGACCAGAAAAGCACTTTCTATAGAGTACATGGCATTGGGTTTTTTTCTCTTTTCTTTTCTTTCTTTCTTTTCCTTTCTTTTCTTCTTTCCTTCCTTCTTTCCTCCTTTCTTCCCCCTCCCCCCCGCTTCTTTCTCTCTTTCGTTCTGTTTTTGCCTCTCCAACCAGACAGAGGGCCACTTGAGGGTAGAGACTGAATCTTATTCACCAATGTCTTCCCTTACACGTGTCTAACATGGAGTAGACACTTCATAAATCTTTGGGGAATGAAGGAGTGATCAAATGAGTAAATGAACAAGACCTCAGTCACCAATCATTATTCATGGCTTCAAGGTGACTCTCAATTCACGCCTGTGCTAACTCCCCAGTTGATCAACTCTGGAGCCCATCAGATTTCAGAGTCTCGGAAAGTCGCGTCTTTCCCCAAGAGAGCATCTTTCCTGGCATGACTCAGGTGTTAACAAGCCTGAAAGTCCCATGGTTCCTACTCCTTGGAATATGACTCTTGATACCAAAAATGTCTACCTAATTTGGGTGAGGAGGGATGGTGACACAGTTATCTATTAGCTTCTCTAGGGTTTGATCTCTCCATAGTTATCTTGGAAGAGAGACAGCTGAGGCATTTTGACCCAAAGCATACAAGGGAGAAATAGATGGTGGCCCTCTTGCAGAGAAGGAGGAGGAGTGGTCCCTCCAGAGGCTTGTCTGATAGGCTGGCCCAAGCACTTCTGAGGACAGCACCTCAAAGAGAAGGTAATATACCAAATACATTTAGGATGGTTGGGGCCAAGTGAAATACTTCAGTCAGATCGAAGAAAAGTCACCAAGAGAGAAGCAAAGAAGCCAAGGGTGATGTGGTGCCTTTGGAATGTATCAATGTGACCAAGTGAAAGTCGTTCAGTCATGTCCCATTCTTTGAGACTCCATCGTCTGTCCGTGGGATTCTCCAGGCAAGAATACTGGAGTGGGTTACCATTCCCTTTGCCAGGGGATCTTCCTGACCCAAGGATCGAACCCAGGTCTCCTGCATTGCAGACAGATTCTTTACCATCTGAGCCACCAGGCAAGCCCTATAAGCTGAACTACATTTCCCAGAGTTCTCTTCTCTCATGTTTCTAGTTAGAGTAGACTGCAGAGATTCTATTAGGAGCTTGAGAGAGTGGAAGGGCAATAGTGGCCATTCTGTGGCTCACACACATTGTTGTCCTGGCTCCCCTCACTGGGGTGAAGCAGCAGCCAGGCCTGCAGCTCTGTTTTCTCTTGGCTCCTCCTTCAGCTTCTCTGACTCCAGGTTAGGGTAGTGAAAGTGAAAGTGAAAGTGAAAGTGAAAGTGAAGTCGCTCAGTCGTGTCCGACTCTTTGCGATCCTATGAACTGTAGCCCACCAGGCTCCCCTGTCCATGGGATTCTCCAGGCAAGAATACTGGAGTGGGTTGCCATTTCCTTCTCCAGGGGATCTTCCCAACCCAGGGATTGAGCCCAGGTCTCCTGCATTGCAGGCAGACACTTTAACCTCTGAGCCACCAGGGAAGCCCAGGTTAGGGTTAGCTCCACACCAAAGGGCCTCAGCTTCTGCAGGTCTCGACACCATCAAACTCAAGGGCAGTAAGAATTGACATGGGTTTCAGTGCATCCTCATGAGCTCCATCCATCTTGTGCTTATGGATTCAACCCTCTCCTTGATCTTCCCCCATTTTGCATCTGTCTTTCCTTCTCAAGTGCCCGCCTCCAGTATCATATAGGAGAACAACTGCCTTACAGAGACTATTTAACCTACTTGTACAATTCTGTAAGTTCAAATCCTGTTTAAAAAAAAATCTAGTGATTCTGCTTCTTTGATTGAACTCTGACTGATATAGGTGGTACAACCTCAACAGAGGTACGTGCTAAGTCACTACAGTCGTGTCCAACTCTTTGTGAACCCATGGACTGTAGTCCACCAGGCTCCTCTGTCCATGGGGATTCTCTAGGCATGAATACTGGAGTAGGTTGCCATTTCCTTCTCCAGGGGATCTTCGAAACCCAGGAATCGAGCCTGCATCTCTTACCTCTCCTGCATTGGCAGGCAGGTTCTTTATCACTAGCACCACCCGGGAAGAGGTGAATCTTCCTGCAATGCAGGAGAACCCAGTTTGATTCCTGGGTCAGGAAGATTCCCTGGAGAAGGGATAGACTACCCACGCCAGTATTCTTGGACTTTCCTGGTGGCTCAGATGGTAAAGAATCCACCTGCAGTGTGGGAGACCTGGGTTCTATCCCTGGGTTGGGGAGATCACCTAGAGGAGGGCATGGCAACCTACTCCAGTATTCTTGCTTGGAGAATCCCCATGGACAGAGGAGCCTGGTAGGCTACAGTCCATGGGGTCACAAAGAGTCTGAAACAACTGAGTGACTAACCACACACACACACACACACACACACACACACATACACACAACCAGGGCTTCCATTTCATTGAGTTTCTATTAACCTCTCCCCACTGGGAAGAGCAGCTGGGGCTAAAAACTAGCCTGGTAATCCCTCCCCCCAGGCAAGCTTGAGGCTGGTTTGAAGGTTTTCCTGATAATCAGAATTCTATCTGAGCTTCCTGGACCACTGGACCTTTGCATAGCAGAAGCCACTGAGCTTCAGTGGAAATTTCTGCAAGTTTGCATGCACAAATGAGTTGTCAGAAGCACTTGGCTTCCTATCTTTTGATTGAAAAAGAAAGAGAGAAACAAAAAAACAGCAACCTATAAAATGAAATAGCCCAGTGGAGAATTATGACCAACCTTGGTGTACCTGAATCAAAATGACAAACCATGAAATAATGTGTTTTACTCTGTGTCAGCTGCCCTGCCTGTCCCAACTATCAGCTGAATTGCCTGCCACAATGATTATTTCATCTGCCACAGTGAAAATCTTGGAGCAGGTCACAAAGACTTCAGTGGCAAAGCCTCTGGGACCCTGGAATGGAGGAAAATGGAGGACGAGGTGGGAAGAAAGAGATAGACTCTTATAAGAGGAAAAAGCTAGTTACCACTTCCACCAGCAGGGTCACTCAGGGTGTTGACTACCTCATAGAAAAAGAGGCCATGATCGCCACCAAGGGAGCCTCTGGCTGCCAAAGGTTTGACAGTAAGAGACACAGTAAGGGACAGTAAGCAAGAGGAGGTAGCCCTGACCAGGGCAGGTCTGCCAGAGAATTAATGAAGAGTGTCTGGGCAAAGCCATGAAAGTGAGAATAATATGTGACTGTGGAAAGTGGCAAATGTCACAACCCATGATTACAGTATGTGTCAAGAGCAGTGGGTGGATGTTGTAATGGTAGGTCTGGGGCAGGGTGGTGGGAGGCTACATTTTATTCTGTAAGACAGTGGTTCTCACACTTGAACAAGCATAAGAATCCCCTGGAGGACTGATGAACACCAGCATTGCTGGGTCCTAGCCCCAGAGCTGCTGACTCAGCAGGTCTGGGACAGGGTTTGAAAATTGGCATTTCTAAAGAAAAGTGATTTAAAGACAGTGGCTCTTTCCACGAATGGGACCTAAAAGTGGTGTGTGGGGTGGATGGGCAAGGGAGTGAGGTCAGTGAGGCTGTGTGGCAGAAATAGGACAGGACCCCCAAAACACAGCTGCTGGTAAAGAAAGGAGGGAGGAGAGTCTGAGTTTCAATGTGAGAAAGCAGTACCATCTGACCTGGAACTCAGGCCTGAGTTCAAATCCTGACTCCACCATTAAGTAGGGTTCCTCAGTGGAAGACAGCTCGTAGTCAGAAGCCTGTAGGTGGGTGCTGATCTGAGAGGAGAATCAGCCAAGTGATCTTTAGTGGCCTGGCCACCTGCGCATGGGTTGCAGGAGGCCACGGGCTGTGCACCCTCTTCCTCCAACCACAAAGCCAATTCCTGACCCTTGGATTTCCTGTCTGAGTGCCCAGTGTAACCAACCCCTATGTCTGCTTCAGTTCAGTTCAGTTCAGTTCAGTCGCTCAGTCGTGTCCAACTCTTTGCAACCCCATGAACTGCAGCACGCCAGGCCTCTCTGTCCATCACCAACTCCTGGAGTCTACCCAAACCCATGTCCATCGAGTCGGTGATGCCATCCAACCATCTCATCCTCTGTCGCCCCCTTCTCCTCCTGCCCCCAATCCTACCCAGTATTAGGGTCTTTTCCAATGAGTCAACTCTTTGCATGAGGTGGCCAAAGTATTGGAGTTTCAGCTTCAACATCAGTCCTTCCAATGAACACCCAGGACTGATCTCTTTTAGGATGGATTGATTGGATCTCCTTGCAGTCCAAGGGACTCTCAAAAGTCTTCTCCAACACCACAGTTCAAAAGCATCAATTCTGCGGCCACTCAGCTTTCTTCACCGTCCAACTCTCACATCCATACATGACCATTGGAAAAACCATAGCCTTGACTAGATGGACTTTTGTTGGCAAAAGTAATGTCTCTGCTTTTTAATATGCTGTCTAGGTTGGCCATAACCTTCCTTCCAAGGAGTAAGCATCTTTTAATTTCATGGCTGCAATCACCATCAGCAGTGATTTTGGAGCCCAAAAAAATAAAGTCTGACACTGCTTCCACTGTTTCCCCATCTATTTGCCATGAAGTGATGGGACCAGATGCCATGATCTTAGTTTTCTGAACATTGAGCTTTAAGCCAACTTTTTCACTCTCCTCTTTCACTTTCATCAAGAGGCTCTTTAGTTCTTCTTCACTTTCTGCCATAAGGGTGGTGTCATCCGCATATCTGAGGTTATTGATATTTCTCCTGGCAATCTTGATTCCAGCTTGTGTTTCTTCCAGCCCAGCGTTTCTCATGATGTACTCTGCATATAAGTACATGATGTACTCTGCATATGTCTGCTTGGAAACTCCAAATAGGGGACAAGATGATAACACTCATTCCCCAACCCTTCTCTCTGAAGTTCCTTCCATAGCTCCCTCACCAGGGTTTCTTGGGGTTCCCAACTGCTTTTTCCAAATTTAAAGACAATCCTGGGTCAACCATAGTCACAGCATGGAGTTCATTTGTTTGACCCTCCAAAGGCTACCTTGTTTCCTACTCAGAGATCCAACTTATTGTGAAATTTAGGGAAGGGGAATATTACCATTGATCCTATTGATCTCTGGAACTGACAACACTACCTTATGTTTACAAAGCACTCCACAGCATGTAAAACAAAATGTGATGTTAATCATGCTTTCAGGAAAGTCATATCAGGTATCTACAATGTCCAGAGAGCCAGTTAGAGCCAGGCAATGGAGTGATGTATCTGGACCATAAAGAAAGCTGAATGCCAAAGAATTGATGCTTTTGAACTGTGGTGTTGGAGAAGAGTCTTGAGAGTCCCTTGGACTGTAAGGAGATCAAACCAGTCAATCCTAAAGGAAACCAACACTGAATATTCATTGGAAGGACTGAAGCTAAAGCTGAAGCTCCAATACTTTGGCCACCTGATGCGTAGAACCGACTCGTTAGAAAAGACCCTGATGCTGGGAAAGATTGAGGGCAGGGAGAGAAACAGGTGACCGAGGACGAGATGGTTGGATGGCATCACCAACTCAAGGGACATGAGTTTGAGCAAACTTCGGGAGATGGTGAAGAACAGGGAATTCTGGTGTGTTGCAGTTCATGGGATGGCAGAGTTGGACATGACTTAGCGACTGAACAACAACAACCATCATACCCTCATGAGAGATGATGAAACAGCCTCAGAAAGGGAAAGAGATTTGCCTAAAGGCACACCCTTGGGCCAGCTAAGCCCAGGGGGAGCACAAGCTGGGGGAGAGGTGACTGAGGTCACAAATAGACACAACATAATACATGTTGGAGGTCACATTGATGACAGCACAACTTGACATGGTGAATCGAAGATGGCCCTCCAGGCGACAATGGATTCCAGGATGAAATGAGGGGGGAGCAGGCAGTGGCCTAGAGAGGTTAGATATGAAGTAGATCCACCAGGAGGCGCTGCTAGAAGCAGGAGACAGGATAAAGCCACATAACCACCCAAGGGGATCCCAGCAGGGAATCTGCATTACTCCTCTCCTGGGAATCCTCTCCATCGATTTAAACAGAACTTCTCAAACAACCCATCAGGGCTCAACCCAGAAACTCTGCGGAGTATCAAGAATCTAAACAAACAGAAACCCCACCCAAGGAAAGGATGTTGGGGAGCTAGAGGCTCTGTTTTATGTGGAAATGAGAGCTCTGTCAGAGACAGGCGTTCCTGTGCAAGGGAAATGTTTTATAGCCCTCGCCCTGCCCAACCAAGTCTGTTTAGTTTTTGATTTAATGTTGTTTTAACATCTAGTCATCCCTTCGAGGTATGTTATCCACTCTGAGGTGATTCAAGGCAAACTCCAGATTCTGGATCCACTCTTGGCTGACTCCCTGTCCTTGCTTCTACCCTTTGTGACTAGCTTTCCTTCAGGGACTAAACAGCATGGAACCTAAACTGATCTGTACCAGAGAGAAGCTTCTTGGGGGCGGGGGGACAAGGGGGAAGGGACCTATCGTAAAGCTACCATAGCTTATGGATTTCAAAGCAAAACTGAAATGATTTGGGGACCATCTATTGTACAAAATTCTCTCCCTCCTCCAGTACCAATAACAGCGGCTGAGACAAGGTGTGTCATAAAGTAACATAAAATACTGTTTTATGAGGACATTTTTGGATGCTTTAACTTTGAAAATCATCCGTATGGTTTCTTCAAGATAATCACTGTGGTGGCCAGCATTTGTAAAATGAAAAGTTAGCAAACCAAGAAACCTCACATCAAGTCTGTGTTTCAGATTAAAAAAAAAGAGCAAAACCAGGAAGCACTTTAATAAAAGGTGGGAGAAAAAATCCATCTACTGGAGTAGAAAAAGAACCATGAGCTGTATCTCTTAATATCATAAGCCAAACAAGAATTTTCATGGTTTTGAATACAATGCAGCTTGAAGAAATGTTCAAGCAACTTTCGGCTTAATTATCCACAACCGATATAGTTATTGAATTGTCATTGTTCTAATCAAGACACACTGATTAACTCTGATACATAATTAACCTAACCCTGCTTCACAAGCATATTTAACAACTAAATCATGTGAAAAGTGTTGAGTCGTGCAACCAGAAAGACAACTCACGCGTTTATTAGCCCTAGAACTTTCTCTTCTCCCTGGGTGCTAGGAGCTTAACAAAAATAAATTCACTAAATGTAAAAACTCATTTGTTCAAGATTTCCCTCAGCTTTCCAAACTGAGCTGGCCAGAGAAACCTTCTTACTGGAAAAGCTAACTTCAGATCTTTTTTTTTTTTTTCCTGGCATCACTACATGTGTGTATTCATACATACCCACACAGAGCAGCAATATGATTTTTTTTTTTACTTTCACACTGTACTCTTCCATAGTGGTTGAGTGTCTCACAATGGACATGCTCAAGATGGCGAACTTTGGAAATATCTATCCTCTTGGTGCATGGAAAAAAGTACACAGGCTGACCATTCTCTACAGACAGCGTGTGCACCGCCTGTGTTCTGATCCACTGATGGGGAAGATGGTGGTAGCCCTTACCCTTGGAAAGAGTAAGGAGGTGAATAAAGTGATTGAAATCAGCACATCTGATATCTTCAGATGTGTGCCATAATTTGCAAACATAATTTTTATTTGTCTCATTTTTACATTCTTTAAAGCCTTAGGACCAAAGAACAGATCCTATCTGAGAAGTGAAAATCAACTCTCATTTCAACATGAAACTCTCCATTCGTCAGTTTTATGTGTCCTTGGAAAGAAGCTCAGATTCCTGAATTAAACTGTGCCTTCAGTTAGCACTGTGACCGTTAACTTGCTGACTTCCGATCTTAAAGGGAAGCCAACTTCTTGTCTTAGATTTTTCTTTCTAAGAGCAGCTAGTGTTCTTTCTTCTACACATTTATTTCCATCAGAGCAAGTGTATTCAGTGGTGGTAAATTTTTGCCTTTTTTTTAATTTATTTATTTTTTTAGTTGGGGGATAATTACTTTACAATATTGTAGTGGTTTTTTCAAAAAAATAATATTGGCTATATTACCTGTGGTGTATACAATGTACCCTTGTAGCTTATTTTATACATAATAATTTGTACCCTCTTAATCCCCGATCCCTGTATTGCCACTCCCTACTTCCCTCTCCCCACTGGTAACCACCAGGTTTTTCTCTATATCTGTGTCTTTTTTCATATTTTGTTATGTTTTTTTTTAGATTCCACATGTAAGTGACAAATCATATAGTATTTGTCTTTCTCTGACCTACTTATTTCACTTAGTATAATGCCTTCCAAGGGTGGCACTAGTGGTAAAGAATCCACCTGCCAATGCAAGAGATGTAAGAGACACAGGCTGTATCCCTGGGTCAGGAAGATACCCTGGAGGAGAGCATGGCAACCCACTCCAGTATTCTTGCCTGGAGAATCCCATGGACAGAGGAGCCTGGGGGGCTGCAGTCCATACGGACACGACTGAAGGGACTTAGCACGCAGTGCCCTCCAAGTTCCTCCGTGTGGCTGCAAATGGAAAAATTTCATTCTTCTTTTATGGCTGAGTAGTATTGCATTGTATACACACACACACACACACACACACACACACACACACACACACCCCACTTTATCCATTCATCTGTTGATGGACACTTAGGCTGCTTTGTAAATCTTTGCTTTTCAAGTAAAATTTGCTTTGGAGAAACAGCTAAAAAACATCCAGAACCAAGTGAGATCATTAATATGGGAAATGAACTTGAGGATACTATGTACCTATAAGCAACATGGTCTTTAACAAGTTACTTCCCTTTCTTGTTCCTTACCTTAGTATTCTCATCTGAAAAATGGGAATATTTTACCAGATCCCTTGATAATGCAGTCTACCATTTGCACTGGCCAGCACACACTGCAAAAATTAATGTTACTGCATTTCCAACAAATCAATTAAGCTCTTTTCGAAATCAATCACTTTCAATTTCCAGGAGCATCACAGAGCAAGAGAAAACTAAAGGCTAAGAGTCCTTGTATGCCAGGATAATGTCTGTGAAAAGGCTTGCCATATGGCCTGACACTTAGAACTTCCAGAAAGTGTTACCCTCCTTTCTCAAACTGTGTCCCACCAACCATGGCTTGGAACGTAAGTCCTAGGGCAATTCTGGCAAGGTTATTGAAGGTCCACATAACTTCTAAGTTGTGGTGTGCTTTGAGGAAACCCCCTTCCTGCTCCCTTGACTCTCTTATCTCTGGCTCCTAGGGAGGAACAATAAGCACAACTCTTTTAACTTTTTAAGGACCTCCATCAGAGTCACAAAGTCATTTGTCTAGCAATTTCGCTTTCATGCTTTCATTCTGGTAAGAACCCTTTACATGAGGACACCACTAATTGCTGGTGATTTTGTTGAGCAAACACAGGCAAGGATGTGGATTTAAGCCAACTGAAGGTCAAACAGCTCACTGGGGAAGTTACTTCTGGTGTACTCAGATTTCACTAGAAGCTTCAAAATTGAAAGCAAATCTAGATTTCCTTCTCAGTTGCTATTGTTTCCGCAGAGAACAAGTGCTTTTTCCCTTGGCACCAGAGTATAATATGTGTGTGTATATATTATATATCTGTAATGCATATATTGTATTATGGTAGTATATTATACAAATATACAATATTCATAACTTGTTAACCAATATTAATACAGTATAAATTATTAATTAATATAATACATTTTATACAAAATAATTATATGACATATATGATGTAGTTGTGCACACACACACACACACACACACACACACACACACACACACATATATAAACAGATTTATTTTAAGAAATTGGCTTACGAGATTGAGGAGACCGGCAAGTCCAAAATCCATAGGACGGGCCAGCAGGCTGGAGACCCTTGTGCAGGACCTGATGTTATAGTCCACAAGTGGAATTTCTTCCTTTTCAGGGAAACCTTAGTTTTGCCCTTAAGGCCTTTCAACTTCTTGGATCAGGCCCATTCACATTATCAAATATAATCTCACCTCCTTTAACTCAACTGACTGTAGATGTTAACCTCTTGTACAAAGTTTCTTCACAGCAACACCTAGATTAGTGTTTGATTGAATAAGTGAGCACCACAGCCTAGCCAAGTTGACACATAAAACTGACTATCACAATGATATACCCATTCTATTTCATTGACTGTATTATAGACTGTTAGGGACTGTGGTAGAGAAGCTTGACAATCACTCAGTACCACTTTGCACTGAAGATCCCTATAAAGTGACAATGCAGCAGAGCAAAAGCCCAGTCACTATCACTGCACCATGAAGACCCTGACCTACCAATGGCACCAAACAGGAAATACAAGGATGAGGAAACTGGGCATGAGGAGGGAGGAGCAACAGAAGCTCAGGGTTTGGTTTTCTTTTTATCTTTCACTGAAAGGTGATGTGTTAGCCTTGTTGCCCATGTATAGAGAACGGAGTAGTGACTTGGAACCTCCAAAGAAATGGGAAATCCATAGAAAGTGTGTATTTCCAATAAAATAATGAGTCATTATTTTATTGGAAATGTTTAGTGTCCTACTTCTGTTTGCCATTGGCCAATATAATTGTGGGCTTGCACTTGGCCACCACACAACAAACAGAAGTTTACAAAGCCCCACTCTGTGAGTGGGACCTTGGGAAGCAGCTGCCTCCACCTTTAACGGAGATTGGGGTACCAAATGGTTTTAGAGCCTCTTTTGGTGATAATTCTAGAAGTGACCCTGAAACTTTTCAGGAAATATATCAGTTATTTACTGCTGAATAATGATCCACTTCAAAACTAGGGGCTTAAAACAACAGCAATCATCAGTTTTGCTCATGAATATTCAGTTTGGGTAGGGCTTGGTAGGAAAACTCCCGAGGCCCCACACAGCATCAACTAGGATGCTCAATACAGCACTGGAGGAGCCATTCCCAACACGGCTCAGTCACTTGTCTGGCAAGTTGGGCTGGCTGTCAACTAGGTACTCAGCTGAATGAGGGCTAAGGATCTTGATTTTTCTCCAAGTAGCCTTGGTTTCTGTACAGCATGGTGGTTGGGTACAAGAGAGAGCCAAGTAGAAGTTGTATCTCCTTTTATGGACAAGGCTCAGAAGCCATATAGCATCACTCCCATAAACTTTCCAGTCACTGGAAGTGAGTCACCAAAGCCAGTCCATACTCCAGGGGAGGAGAACTAGACTCCACCTGGATGGGAGGCATGTCTAAGAGTTTGTGAACATTTTTAAAATCATCTCCACAAATGATACCTCTGGTGTCCACCTTCATGTTGACTACTAACTCTGACACCTCCCTTTTCTTTGGCCTCCCTCTCCCACTCAGCCAATCACCAAGAGTTGTAGATTCTATTACCTACAAATACCTTCAAATCTTTTCATTCTCTAATCACACAAATGGACCACTTCATATTCTTAACCGACCTTGCTACCTCCATTCTTTTCTTCTATGATATTTAGGATTAGGTTCAGCTGCATGTGAGAAAAATCCAAGTTACAGTGGCTTAAACAAGATCAAAATATACATCTTTTTTACATAAAAGAAATGGATACATAGCTGTTTAGGGCAGATATAATGGCTCTGTGATTGTCAGGCATCCAGCCTACTTTCATTTTGATGCTCCACAACCCTTAGCATGCCCTGGTCCAAGATGGCTGCACGAGCACCAGCCATCACTTCCACATCCCAGTCAGGAAGGAAAAAGGAGTAAAGAAAAATACGCCCACTCCCTTTAAGGGCCTTTCTCAAAGGTCTCTATTTATTGTACGATCCATCACCCTCCTTCCCCTATGAATAATTCCTCATTTATCCCTTTTCCCCCTCATATTCCTTTCTACTCTTTTTCTGGTAAAAATTAGCTTTTTCCTCTTTGTGACTGTACGAGTGTTCTGCACAGGGGAAATCACCCCCATCCAGGACCTGGCTCCACTCTTGGTTTCTCTTGTCTTCTGCTCTTTCCTGGTGCTCTTTTTGTCAGTGGGGTGTGAGTAATAGAACAGCCATGGGCTTTGGGGGACCTTTAACTGTTTTGTTTTTTCATTTTCATTTACAAGAACAATAAACATTCAATTTCAGAGAACTAAAAATCCCACCTTCCCACCAAACACTACTAAGGGGCTTGTCTTCTGCTCCAAACCTTTTCTGTTTTTCTTTCTCTCTTGGTAATGCTTTTAAAAGCTAATGAATTTCTTTCCTCCCACCTCCCACCCTTTCCCACCCTTCTAGGTTGTTACAGAGCCCCAGTTTGAGTTCCCTGAGTCATACAGCAAATTTCCACTGGCTATCTATTTTACATATGTTAGTGTATATACTTCCATGCTATTCTCTCCATATACCTATGGCTAATTCGTGTTGCTGTATGGCAGAAATCAACCCAATATTATAATGCAATTATCCTTTGATTAAAGATAAATATATTAAAAGAAAAAACAATGAATTTCTTTAAATAAAGTTTTTAAAGTGTGAAAAAAGAATTTCTTGGAAATTCCAAGAATGGAATCTTTATTCCATGTGGTCATAGCATCACTAAGGTTTTTGCACATCTTGTTCCTTCTGCACGTATACCCTCCCTGCCTCTTTGCAGGCTCACTCTACCCTTGCTTCAGGCCTCCACTCAGACTTCATTGTCTTCCAAGAAGCCTTTGAGGGGCCCACAAAAATGTTTTGATTTCTTTCAAAATCAGAAGAAAAATAGTCGTCTAAGAACATGTTTGAATGTATAATATTAATGTATCTGTCTTTATACCAATGCAGTTGTAAAATACCGTTTTTAGCATTTTTTTATGGAGGAAGGAGCCGATGAAAACAAAGGATTTTGTACCAATGCCTCCAAAAGTTTTAGTGTGGCCCTGCACCCATGGGCTCCCACAGCTCTCTGGCCTCAGGCCGATCATTAGCACTCCCTGCACCATACAGTAACTGCTGGGCATTTGATGGTCTCCCACACTTGGTGGCTCAGATGGTAAAGAATCTGCCTGCAATGCAGGAGACCCAGGTTCAATCCCTGAGTCAGGAAGATCCTCTGAAGAAGGAAATGGCAACCCACTCCAGTATTGTTGCCTGGAGAATTCCATGGACAGAGGAGCCTGGCAGGCTACAGTCCATCAGGGGCACAGAGAGTAGGACATGACTGAGCAACTAACAACTGTCAACTGCCCACTTGACAGGCCTGGAAGGGCAGTGTCTGCTATTGGTCCGAATGAATGAATGACTGCTCTGAGCTTACTCAAATACAGAGTTACAACCCCAGTAAAGATAAGGATGCAGGTCCTACCTGGCTCCACCTACCTACCTCTCACGATTGGGTTCTGTCCTAGCTCGGGGTGTTGTAACAGAAGACCATAGACTAGGTGAGCTAAAAACAAAATTGTATTTCTCACAGGTCTGGAGGCTGGGAAATCCAAACTCAAGGTGCTAGCCAATTGATTCCTGGTGAAGGCTCTCTTCCTGGTTTGCAGACAACCATCTCCTCATGGTCTCCTCGGGGTGATGGAGAACAGAGAGAGGGAGCAAGTTCTCTCAGGCCTCTTCTTATAAGGACACTAATCCCACTCATGAGGGCTCCACCCTCATGACCTGGTTACCTCTCAAAGGCCCCACCTCCTAATACCATCACACTAGGGTTTCAACACATGAATGAGATGCAAGAGAGGGGCAAAATATGCAGTTCATAACAGGTTCAAATCCTGAATCCAACCCTTCCAATACTAACCTGCAAACTGTCAATTCCTGAGTTGCAAAATGTGTGTGGAGACACAGAGGCTCCGAAACTTCTACTAGGAGTTTGCTAGGGATGCACTGCCTGCCTAGCACCCTCCTACATGACCCCAGGATCTCTCAGTCCCTTATCCTCAATGCCAGCTCTCACACATATACCCCGCTCAGGCCCCTCTCACTCCACCACCTAGGGGTACTCTGCTCCATACCCCCTGGGGGTCTTTTCCCACCCAAAGGCCCACTTGACCCCTGCAACCCAGGGATCGCCCCTACAGCAGAGCCTGCCCATACCCAGTCCTGCCGGCCCCCCACGAGCACTCAGCACCTTTTCCTCCTCCCCGGATCTCTCCTGCCCCCCTGCAGGGCCTGTCCAGCCCTCTCTTGCGCTGCCCATCACAGCGACTCCTGGATCGTGTGGTCCGGCGCTACGCGGAGGTGGCTGACGCTGGCAGCATCTTCATGGACCACTTCACGGACCGCGACAAGCTGCGTCTCCTCTACACCCTAGCTGTCAACACGCATCCTGTCCTTCTACAGGTATGCAGTGACCCTGCCCCGGAAAGCCCATCCAGGGAGAGAACTCACATCGGGTTCTGAGGGGGCCCTGGGCTGAGCTTTCTCTCTCATCACTGGACACCTTGGGGCCACCAGTCCATGTTATAATAGAACCTCTGTGGCAGTCAGTAAAAATGTATTGTTGTTTTACAGGAAAGAAGTGTGGGAGCTGGTGGGGAGGGGGCATAGCTAGGAGTGGACATTTCATGGCCAGAGAAAGCCCTGAAGGGCTTTGTGGAGGAGGGCAATTTTGACCAGGTGTCTTAAAGATTAGAAAGGTATGAGCAAGCTTGGGAGGTGGGGAAAAACCAAAGGATGACCCACTCAGAGGTGTGCTATGCAGCTGTGCTTGGAAAAGATGAAAGGATGGAAGTAACCTAAACCTCCATCAAAAAGGCAATGGTCAAATAGGTAGGGATGCTCTAGAACACTGGTCAACAAGGCAGGTGTGCTGGTCCCTGCCTTCATGCAGCTTTCAGTCCAGTGATAGACAGTTCTTAACAAGTCAACATCTATAGGACACCCATTTCTCCCCGATCCCAAGAGTCAGGACACTTACTTAATGGGCACAAAGGAAACTAGGAAATGGGAGGGAGTAGCAAATTAAGGAGGGAGGAAGAGAGGGGAGAAGAGGAAAAGAAAAAGGAACAAGAATAAGAGGCTGTGGGAGAGAGGAGGAGAGGGAGGGGAAAGAGGAGAAGAGAAGGAAGAGGAGAGGGAGAAGGTGCAGGGAGAGGAGGACGTGGAGGAAGAAGAAGCACCATAACAATTAATAATGATTAGTATTGTTGTTAAGTATATTATAATTATTTATTATATAATATAGTGATATTGATGATTGTAATAATTATATATTATATTGATATTATGATTGATATTATATTACTATTATATTTTTAGTTATTTATGGTATTGTATTAATATTATACTTATAATTAATTTTTATATTATATTATAATGATTTGTGTTATAATTATTTATAATATATTTTATCCTGATTATGCTAATATAGTATAACATATATTATTATATAGTATATATTAGTATATAATATATACTAATATATAATTATTTCTTTTATATAAATTATTATATAGTGTATATTATATATACTAATATTATATATCATATATATGTTATTATAACTATGAGATATTACATAAGATAATTATATATTATTTTTATACATGATATAGTAATTATATATTATTGGCCAAAGGATGATGGCCAAGTACATAATAACAACTCATTTCTCGGCATTGTGTTGAATGTTGTACATCATGATCTCATTTAATGCTCAGGACAAACCCCACAGGGATATTATTATTGTCCCCTCTTTCAGATGAGGTAAGTGGAGCTCAGAGCAGTGAAGTGACTTGGTCACAGTACCTTAGCCAGTGTCAGCAATGAAACCCAAACCCAGAGCTGTCTGATGTCAGAGTCCATACCCGTTCTGCTAAAAGCCCCCGGGTAACGTTGGCATTTCAAATCCTAGAGGAGAAGAAGGAATTGCTGATTCCTGCATCCTCAGAGGTCTTCTTCTCTCGTTGTGCTACTGTTGGTGGCTGAGGCAGATGATCTGAGTACTTCCAGTCCTAGCTCCTGACAAGCCTGCAACACAGTGATGACTCCGTGGCTGCACATTTAGACATTGCCAGGGGGCCGGGGACCTTCCTCTGTGGCACACAGTGGGAAAGGTCCCAGTGGACAGAGAAAAGAAGAAAAGGTTTCACAACGTGGAAAGTGGGCTAAAATGGCAGAAGGCCACAGAAAGGAGGTCATCAGAAAGGGGGATGACTTTGTTTTTTTAAAGAAGGAAAATAAGAGGAAGAGTGCTAAGTATTTATAGTTTCGGTCATTTCTCCCATAAAGAAACACCATTCTAGATATAGCTGCCTCAATAAATAGGAAAAAAAGACAAGCCAGGATTCTCTCCTCCTTTTTTTTTCCTTATTGAGATATAGTTAATTTATAATGCTGTGTTAGTTTCAAATATATGGCAAAGTGATTCAGTTACATATATATATATGGGCTTCCCAGGTAGTGCAGTGGTAAAGAATCCACCTGCCAATGCAGGAGATGCAAGTCATGCAGGTTCAATCCCTGAATCAGGAAGATCCCCTGGAGTAGGAAATGGCAACCCACTCCAGTATTCTCGCCTGGAGAATTCCATAGACAGAGGAGCCTGAAGTACTATGGGGTTGCAAAGAGTCAGACATGACTGAGTGCACAAACACACGTATTTCTTTTTCAGATCCTTTTCCTTTATATGTTGTCACAAAATATTGAGTAGCATTCCCTGTGCTATACAGCAAGTCTTTGTTGGATATCTATTATATATATACATATATATATATATATATAGATGCTAGTGTGTACGTTAATCTCATACTCCTGGAGCCCTTACAAGGAGACAGAAGAAACTGGCTGGTGCTTTGTGCTTCCCTGGACCAGTATTAGGCTGTCGGAACATTCCAGTCAGTTGTGGAGTCTCTGTGAATATGTAATTATCCCAGCCAGGCAGATTTGCCCAGGGCCAGAGCAGTGGTTCCCAAAACTTTTTACCCAAGGGTCATCTTCATAATTTTTGCCCTATCCCAGAACTTACTAACTGCACTGTTATTTTTTAAAATATTTTTCTTTAAATCAGTCTTAAGTTGACCCTTTTCCCCTCCATAGACTCTTCTTAAGCAGACATATCTGTGAAATCTGAAATGCTAGTCACATTTTTTCAACTATACAACTCTGAAAATAAACAAGTTCCCCTTACGCGTGAGTGTATGCGTGCAAACTCAGTCTTGTCTGGCTCTTTTGTGACCCCATGGACTGTAGCCCTCCAGGCTCCTCTGTCCATGAGATTCTCCAGGCAAGAATACTGGAGTGGGTTGCCATGCACTTCTCCAGGGAATCTTCCTGACCTAGGGATCGAACCCATGTCTCCTGTGTCTCCTACACTGAAGATGGGTTCTTTACCACTGAGCCATTGGGGAAGCCCCACTGGCACCTGAATACCCTCTAAAATCATGGCAAATGCATCAGCACTCTCTTACCTCACTTGGGGCAACTGTGTTGAAATATAATCCACTGTATGGAAAGAAGAGCTTCCTTTTACGAATCACTCCATCAAGAGTAGAATAATAACTGGTGGGGGGTGGTGGGCGAGCAAAGAATTGCCATGTTCCGAGAGGTATAAACAAGGTTAAGAGATGCTTTGCTGATGTCTTGAGACAGTAGGTACCCATGTAAGGCTGATTTTTTTGTGTGTTCTTGGTGACAGAGAATGAGAGAGAGGAGGGAGGAGAAGGAGAGGGAGAGAGAAAGGGAGAGAGCTGCCTCTAGGAGCTTTTTCTCTCTAATTCTCTCATCTTTCCTCCTCTTGGCTTGGCAGATCTTCCCGGGCGCTGAGGGTTGGCCGCTTCCCAAGTACCTGGGCTCCTGTGGTAGATTTCTGGTCAGTACCAGCACCAGTCCACTGCAGGAATTCTATGGTGCACCCCCAGACCAGGCGGCCGACCTGGCCTACCAGCTCCTGGGTGTCCTGGAATCTCTGAGGAGCAATGATTTGAACTACTTCTTCTACTTCACCCACGTGGATGCGGGCATGTTTGGCATCTTCAACAACGGGCATCTGTTCATCCGGGATGCCAGTGCGCTGGGCGTGATCGACAGGCAGGAAGGTACCCAGCATGGGTCTGGCTGAGCAGCTGTCAGAGGGGAAGTCGGGGTCACAGGGGGTGATGGGGGGTGGAGGAGGGGTGTCACATCACTGGGCTTGACCAGTGTGTCATATTGAGAGCAGCCCAGGTTTGGGAAGGGGGAAGGTCCCTGTCCCCCTTTTAAGTCTCTGCTCCAGTGCCAAAGCAGAGTTGGACTTGACCTTGTTAATGCAGGAGAGGAAGATTTGCATGGTGGTCATGGTGGTATGGCCCCAGCGGCACCCTCTGTGGGCACTGCCATTGCCTGATGTCGTCTGTGTGGTGCGGGGACCTGCCCAGCCCCTTCTCACACACAGAGAACCCCCCACCTTACATCCAGCTCCCCTTCAGAGCCTCTCCCATCAATGCTTTTAGCCTTTATCTGAACAATCTGGCAGATTCACTGGTACATTTCACAATCCATTTGAGCCCCTTTGTTTGTGTAAGGGCTTCCGTGGTGGCTCAGATGGTAAAGAATCCGCCTGCCATGCAGGAGACCTGAGTTCGATCCCTGGGTAGGAAATATCCCCTGGAGAAATGGATGGCAACTCAGTCTAGTATTCTTCCCTGGAGAATCCCATGGACAGAGGAGCCTGGTGAGCTGCAGTCCATGGGGTTGCAAAGAGTCTTCAAATTGAAAAGCATGGCACCAACTGAGGTATATGAGTGAATCGTGTTTCTCATGATATGCACAGGTTCAGCCGGAGTTCTAGAACCTTTTGAACACCCCAGTCCTTAATGGTGACCAGATATTCTGAGCCCTGTAATAGGACAGAGGATTTTAATATCAAATTTCTGATTTTATTTGTATGAGAAGGCCTACAAAGATAGACCAGTTAAGCCACACTTACTCCTTTCCTGATTTGCCTTTATTAAGAAGAATCAAATGAGAAGAAATGAGGGTGATTCCAGAGTATTCAGAGATGTGACTCACTCCAATCGGTTGAAGGCATATTCTGGATTACCTGTTCTTTCTCCTGACTTTGTGTTTAAAAATTCAATTATAATTGATGTATATATAACTCTATATTATGGTTATCAAAGAATTTTTTCTGATACTGAGAATGAACAATACTCTTTCTAGTGTCTGTACCATGGTTTATTCAATAAAGGCATGATTAAATATTTAGTAAAAAAAAAAAAAAAAAAAAATGAGAGGAATCCTTTTGCCACAGGAAGCGGCTTAACCCCCTTCCCGCGTTTGTGCCAGTTGGCCGATTCAAACTTAAGCTGAGCCCTTCAGGGAGCCCTTTGGGAGAACTTTTACCGGACCCATTGACACTTAAAATTACAATAAAATAACAGAATAATAGTGAAAAAAAAAAAAAAAAAAAAAAGAGCAGATGGAACTGGTCTGAGGAATCTCCTCAGTGTTTTCTAATTCAGTAGTAATCATGAGAGAATCACAGCATGTATGTCTGCCTTACAACTGTTGTTCAGTCACTCAGTCATGTCCAACTCTTTGCAACCCCAGGGACTGCAGCACACCAGGCTTCCTTGTCCTTCACCATCTCCCAGAGCTTGCTCAAACTCATGTCCATTGAGTCGGTGATGCCATCCAACCATCTCATCCTATCATCCCCTTCTCCTCCTGCCTTCAATCTTTCCCAGCATCAGGGTCTTTTCAAATGAGTCAGTTCTTCGCATCATGTGGCCGAAGTATTGGAGTTTCAGCTTCAGCATTAGTCCTTCCAATGAATATTCAGGACTGATTTCCTTTAGGATGGACTGGTTGGATTTCCTTGCAGTCCAAGGAACTCTCAAGAGTCTTCCAAAAATCTTATAATTAGAAGGCCAAGTTCTGGTATGGAGAAGTGTATTTCCCTGGCCAGCTCATTTTATTTTAGAAGAAGGAGCTCCCCCCTGGGGTTCTCAACAGGAGCTGTTGTGTCCCTGAACCCTAAATCTCCTGGAGACTGGAGATGCTAGGAGCCTGAACCACTTTGCCCAGAAATTCTCATTAGGGGCGCCTCCCCCCAAGGAACAGGGTCTATAGGGTATATAACATCTCCCATCTCTTGTGTAGGCAGCCAAGCAGCCTCCAGTGCAGGAGACAATAAAGACATCTTCAGCTGCCTGGTCTCTGGCTGCCAGACTGAGCTGCCCTCCTGTGACACCATCCCTGAGAAGCAGAACCTGGTGCTGGTGTGCAGCCAGGTGTTGCCCCTGCTTCTTCAGGCCGACTTCCCGTCCCCAGTGCGGGAGGAGATTGACACCGAACTCACTCGCTGCGCAGATGGAACCCGGCCAGACTCAGAGGTCCTCAGGGCCGCCAGCCGGCTGAAGGACATCTTGAGACCCCTGAGAACCTGTGACCCCAGATTCGCCTACCGCTACCCAGACTGCAAGTATAATGATAAGTTCTGAGGGGCTGGAGCCTTGTCGACCCACATCCTTGGAACTTCCACTGCCCACTCGGCTGACTGCATGGTTGAAAGAAGCTGCTCCCTTTTAGCCATTGGGAGAAAGGCACTTTGGTGTCCCAGAAACAGAGGAACATGCCAACCACCAGAGGGCAGTTGGGCCAGAGGGCGGCGTGACTGCTACCTGCCCCCTCCACCCCTAGCTGGGACATCATGGAAAAGCCCAGGGTTGGGCATTGGAAGACCCGGATGTGGACACTCACTCAGCCTCTTTGAGCCTCAATTTTCTCTCTTCTCCACAAGACTCTTGAGTTAGTGAAAAATGCCAGAGATGTGAAGGGCCCAGGACACACACTTCCTCCTCCCAGCCCAGTTGGTTACAAAGAATGTTCCAGAAGCATGCATGCACAGGCAGGGCAAATGAGACACAGCCATGGAGGTCAAAAGAGTGACATGGAGGAAAGACTCGGCCCCGGTGCTAGCCCTCCTGCCACGCTCCCCATACTGCCATGGAGTGAGGAGACTGCAGGCTGAGGGGACACAGGGACAGGAGGCACTTCATGGCGTGGGAAGGAGGCAGGGGTAAGAAGAGAAGAGTGCTGGGCTGGGGGCCAACATGTTTGTCCACATCCTTTGAGAACCAGATGTCAAGACAGGATTAAGTGGGCAAGGATTATATTGAGGAAGATGGCTGTGTGGGAGGAAAGGAGGGGGGAGCCGGAGACCGTGGGGAGAACCATGAGGCCAGGATGGAAGGCTGACACCCCCTCCCCCAAGTGAAGGCAAGAAGATCAGATGAGAGCATCCCAGATTCCCCTCTGCTCAACCAAAATAAGATTCAGCAGGGCTGTCAGGGTGTCCTTGAGGTAAAGCCAGTCATCAGAGGAGCTTCCCAAGGATGGACAGCCCTTATATTCCTGCTACAAGGAATGGCCTATGGCAAGCGTGGCCTTAGCCCAACCACAAAGATGGATTTCAAAGCACAGCACGGGGCACTTAGCCAGTTGAGCTCCCTGGAGCAGGAGATCTGTGAGTAGCACATTCTTCGTAGCCATAGCTGGGGACCAGGGCCAGATCTCTCTAAACCACGGCCTCCAGGGCAGGACTCTAAGGAGTCTGAGAATTTTCATTCAATCTTGGCCTTATGGGTCATTCTAAAAATACTTTTTCAAGGTCAGCCAACAGAATATATTTTATTCAGTAGCTTGCTTGTTTTATACCTTTCAAATGATTAGCCACGTGGTATGTGGGTTTCCATGTATCCTCTTGCCCAGGCTGCAAACAATAACGGGGGTTCCTTGGACTTTTGCCCAGTCTCCCTGCCTGCCCTCTACCCTCAGAGACCTCTCAGTTGGCCTCCTCTTTTCTACCTCTGAGTCACCTCCTTTAAGATAAAATGCCTGGAATAATATGCTTCATGTAGCAGATGTGGAAACTGAGGCCCAGGGAGGCAGAGTGACTTGCCAGGATAGTTTCAGAACTCCAGAGACCAATCCAGGCTCCTCTTGCCTTCCCTTTCAGCCTTGTGCGTGCATGCTAAGTTGCTTCTGTCATGCCCAACTCTTTGCAAGCCTATGGGCTGTAGGCTGCCAGACTCCTCCGTCCATGGGATTCTCCAGGCAAGAATACTGGAGTGGGTTGCCATTTCCTTCTCCAGGGGATCTTCCTGAAGCAGGGATCGAACCCAAGTCTCTTAGTCTTCTGCATTAGCAGGCAGGTCCTTTACCACTAGCACCAACTTGAAAGTCCCCTTCAGCCTCTGTCCTGCCCAACTTTGGTCCCTTTGTTGACATTTAAAGATGAGCCAAGAAAAGTCATATTTTGTGGTACACTGCAATGCAGTTGAAGGTCTCCCTTTTGACTACCTCTGGGGCAACCATGACAATGAGGATGCTGAGACAAGCTTCTGGAAGGGCAAGTTTGGGCTGCCTGAGAGTTTTTGAGACAGTTACTTCCTGGCTTGGTCTGGAGGGTGATTGACCACCCTTCCCAATGCCTTGCTTTTTTAGCCCAGTGAAACTGATCTTAAACTTCTGGTTTTCAGAACTCTCAGAGGATACATTTCGATTGTTTTAAGCCACCCACTTTGGAATAATTGTTATAGCAGCCACAGGAGACAAACACACATCTTGAACTCTATCTTTGTGTCTGCTTGCAGAGAACCCAACTTGCAATACTCCCCAACTCCAGTCTATTCTGATGGATTCAAAAGCCAGACCCACCAGGAGGGAGTTATTATGCATCCATATCCAGGTCTGAGGCTTGGACTGTTCTGTTCCTCCACTAACTAAGTCCCGGGCATCTTAACTAGACCTGAGTCCTACCTGGACCCTAAGCTTTTCCTGACAGCCCAGTCTCCATCAAGTCATTTCTGAATCCCTCCTCTGTACCCCTGAACCCCAAGTCTGTGCCCATATGAGGCTAATCCCAAAGGCATTCCAGAGAGATATATGCCCCTCCTTCCCATCCAGCTGGGCACTCCTTGAAGGTGGCAGTGGCACAGAGCTCTTTGTGTTCCCTGTCACAACCAGCACCAGGCCGGGCACAGAGCAAGTGCTCAGAAAATGTTCTTGATAAGAATGATGGCTATGTTTTTCAACCCTTTTTGTTTGGTGTTTTTCATACACCATGTGCTCTAAACTGATTATTTGTGTCCCCCTCCTAAATTCATAGGTTGAGATCTTAACTCCCAATGTGATGGTATTTGGGAGTAGAGTTTTGGGGAGTTAACTATTAAGAGGTCATGAGGGTGGAGCGAGTGCCCTTATAGACGAGGCCCTAGAGAGCTCCATCACTCCTGCCTTGTGGGGACACAGCAGGAAGGCCCGGTCCTGGCTGTGAACCAAGAAGCTTGTTCTCAGCAGACATCAAATCTGCTAGCGCCATGATCTTAGACTTCCCAACCACCGGAACTGTGAGAAATAATTATTGGTTATAAACCACCCAGTCTGTGGTATTGTTATAGCAGCCAGAACAGACAAAAACAGCATGCTGGACATATACAGGATATAGCCACTTCCTCAAGAACAGTTCTTTCCCCTCAACAGCCAAGAGACAAATGAGTCAACACTCTAGAGACTTCAGTCAGAATAAAATCATTGTAGTGGAATCTGATTGGAGACAATAGAGTATTTTTCTGGGTTTCATCAGCCACTGTCTTTTTGCCTGCAGAACCAGCTACATAATTTGTGGGGCCCAGTGAAAAATGGAAACATGGGGCCTCCTGTCATTGAGAAATGCAAGATGGCACCAGCAGAGTGTTAAACTAAGTGCAGGTCCTGTGTAACTCTATGTTGCATGCCCACACAACCAGCTCTGAATCCCTGAGAATGCTGATTAACCTCTGTGTGGTGGGCTCTTGGGATTTACTTGGGTCTCACTTGACCTCCACAACCAAAAGGAGTATCTGTGGAACCAGAGGTGATATAAAATATTTAGTAACCATCACGGCAAAGTGAGTGTTAGTCGCTCAGTTGAGTACCCGTGGTCTATAGCCCACCAGGCTCCTCTGTCCGTGGAGCCTATAGCCCACCAGGCTCCTCTGTCCGTGGAATTCTCCAGGCAAGAATCCTGAAGTGGGTTGCCATTTCCTCCTCCAGGTGATTTTCCGGACCCAGGGATTGAACCTGGGTCTCCTGCACTGCAGGCCAATTCTTTACTATCTGAACCACCAGGGAAGCCTTATCATGGCAAAGGAACTGACCTAGGAGAACAGACTCCATTGGCTGCAATTGTCAGGTCAGCATCCCCACAGCCCTGTGGGCAAGTCCTACTTTTCAAACAAGGAAACTGGTTCAAGCAATTTGCTCGAGGCAACAATTTTCAGATCTCCTGCTTTACTAGTCCTCCCGTGTAGCATCTGACTTCTGCTGATAAGCAATTGCAGGAGCCTGAATGTTTCCTTTAGAGTTCAAATGAATACTTTGTTGGATTTGTGTTCATATTGGAAAAAAGTAGAGCCCTGGAATCAGACAGACCTGGTTTCAAATCATGACTCTGCTGGTTACTCGGTAACCTTGGGCAAGTTGCTTAACCTCTCCAAGTCTCACTTTCCTCATCCATAAAATGGGGAGGAAAAGATTTACCTTCATAGGGTTATTATCTCGTTTAAATAACTGATCGTTTCTCAAGGACCTGGCACATGTGGGCATTCTGTATCTGATGGCCTTTCCTTAGAAAAGGGCAGAGGGTTTCCTGGCAGAAAGGGCTCATCACACAGCCAAAGTGAGTGCTTTAGCCTCTTGGGAGGGATCTTGACCTCTGTCCCAAGGCTCTGCTCCAGACCAGAGGAATCATGAGGGTGCTGCAGGCTGCCAGACAGTGTGACGGGGGCCATTTTTCTTCCCTCCCACTCTTCAGACTCTGGGTTGATCTTGAAAGGCAGCTGGGAAGCCACTACGCTCGCTTCCCCAGCCTGGCCCTCCACCAGGGTCAGGAGGAAATCCTCCTCAAGCAGGTAATTTGGGGGCCCTTGGGAAGTCCATCCATGATCAGGAAATTCAAGTACCCTCTTGGCCCACTGAAAGCTTCTGGCTCACTGCCTATACATGGTTATGTGGCTTTTCTGCCCACTTCGGGCCTGTTGTCCACAAATATTGGCACAGCTGAGCTCACATACACACAAGTATACTCTGGTCCATCCGCAACAACTTTGTGTCATTGTTTAAAAGTGGTTGTGACTGTGGGTTGTGAGGGAGGGTTAACGCCCAGGCAGGGGGCCCCAAATGTGCAGATATAATGACCCTCCAAGAAGGCAACTTAGAGGAATAAGCCAGCAAAGGGGAACTGAGCAATCAGGGGCCCGCCTATTGGAGCTCATCATAGAAGCAGACAAGGAGAGGGAGAAGCCCCAGCCCATTAGGGTGACCAGGGCATCATCTCAGGCCTGAGCTGCCTGTGGAAGCAGTGCGGCCCCGCAGACAGAGTGGCGGCTCTGGAAGCTGAGTCATCTGCCTTCAGATCTTGTGCCAGCCCCTCTCACAAAACTCAGTGCCTCAAAGTTACAGATTGCAGCATTGTTCATAATTGCAAATATCAAAAACAACTTCAGTGCCCCAGGAGAGTGGTTGAATACACTGCAGCACACATCCACACAAAGGAGTGCTATGCAGCTCTACGAACGAATAAGGAAGATCTCTAGGAACTGATATGGAGTGATTTGCAAGCTATACTATGAAGCGAGAAATAAAAAGCACAGAGGTGTGTTTATAGAATGCTACTTTTCATATAAGAAAAAAGATACAAGAAAACATTTATGTGTCCGCTCACCTGTGGTGCAAAAAAAGATACACACACACATGTGTGTGTGTCTGTGGATGTATAGCTATATAAATATAAAGAATAAACCAGAAGTTAATGAGATTGGTTACCTACAGGGAATGGATGTCAATGGAATGGAAAGAAGAGAGGAATGGGAGTGAGCCTAAGGGATGAAGAGGGAGTGAAACTTCTCTGAGTGTACCTTTTTTTTAGAATCATGAGAAAACCTCACACAATCCACAAATAAAGAATCAAGATCAGCCAAGATGTGGGTTGAACTAAAATGAAATACAAAGAATAACAAATGGACACAACTGTATTTAAAAAAAAAAGAATAAAATAACTATACAGAGAAACTAACCTAGGTAACTTGGAAAGTAAGCCTTTTGACTACATAGTATAAGACAACAAACAACAAGAAGTCTCCACACACTTTAAAATGGTTAATTTTATAGTATGTGAATTCTACCTCAATTTAAAAAGAGGGGGGAAAATCCATTCACAAAAACTGTGCTCTGGTTAGTGAATATTTTTCCTATGAGAATCTGGATTAGCAGTTCTGAAACTACTTTAAGTCTTAAGCAAGTATTGCTTGGAGAAAAGAGTTACAAGTCAGGAAATACAGAATATTGTGCTCCTTCCAATTTTAAGTGTTGTGATGTTAGATTGGAATTGGAGGTATCACTATGAACTCACGATTTTTTTTTTCTGGCCTCAGCTCGAGGCATGCAGGATCTTAGTTCCCCGACCAAGGTTCCAAGTCAAGCCCCCTGCAGTGAAAGTGTGGAGTTTTAACCGCTGAACCACCAGGGAAGTCCCTGAACTCAGGATTTTTTAGGTATATATACACAGATGGATAGATATAGGGATAGAGATGTGAGTGTAGAGAAGTGTATAGAAATATATTTCCTAGCTTTATTCTCTGAGATGGCCTACAAGCAGTGACACTCCAGTACATAGTGCCTAGGTCTTGGTTTCTTCAGTAAGAGAAACCAGAGCTCTTTGGAGAAATGGCTGATTCTGAGACTAGATAGGGAAAGTACAAGATGAGCCTGTAATACTCTTGTGCTGCCAGAAAGAGAGGACGTGCTCAAAAAATTGGGGGCATGTTAAAAGGACACAGGAACCAACTTGAAGGGGCTCCCATAGCCAAATTTGGGACAATTTGAATATTAAATAATAAGTAATGATAGAAATAATCCATAGAATAAAATCAATTCTTACGAGACCATACTGATATAAAAAAATAACCAGATAAGCAAATAGATGGGAAAGGCAAGAGCTCTTCCTTACAGTAGAATTCCAATTAATAAATGCAGACGAAATGATGCAAGTGGAAAATCACCACTTGGCAACTACCCGATTAATAATGATTGCAGGCAGGAATCCTCAGTGGGGGCTGAAACTGGTTGATCAAAGTAGGAAGAAACAGGATGCTTGCATCATCTCAAAGTTATCTTGCCACAACATACCCATTAATTACAAAGAGAAAAAAAATAGTAAATTATGCTTGAAGAAACCTGGCAGACACTACTGTAACCAAGTGATCAAGGTCAACGTCACTTGTCGTAAGTCACATAGACATCAGGTACCCTCTGATATGATGCGCTGAGAAGGGTATTTTTGCCCCAAATGCAAAACCTCAATTAACTCATGAGATAACATCAAACAAATTGAGGGACAACCTACAACTAGCCATGAGAGACAAGGAAAGAGTGAGGAATTATGGATTGACGGTGACTAAGGAGACAGGAAAACTACATACAACATGGGGGCGTAGGTTGGATCCTGGAGCAGAAAAAGGACATCAGCAGTGATAACACTCACCAGCCCAAACTCAGTGGCCACAGAGCTGTAGTTGAACCAGTTGAATTTACCGCTCATCAAAACAAGGGAGAACGGGCACCATGGAGCAACATGAGGTGTCTCAGTAAGAGGGGGTTAGAAAGGACTTAGAGATTTGGGCTCATTAAGCGATTTGGGGAGAGTTCAAGAAAGCAGAGCTTTGCTTTAGATTGATCGCTGTCAAGAACAGAGGGTGAATCCATGATTGCACACCTCAGTAAATATTATCTTTAAAGCAGGAGGAATGGCGCAGGGTTAACTCTGTGGTTAGGAAAGCAGCAGTCACTCACAGTAGCCAGGCCGGGGTGTATTTGGTCATTTTTATTTAAACAATGTTCATGATGTTGTTTGTGTTCAGACCTGAATGGCCTTGTTTTTTGTCCTGATTCACCATGGTCACAGAGTGGCCTTGTTTAACGTTAGTGATCTGAGAAATGCTTTAGGTTCAAGGAGAATGTGAAGGCCCAGCTACTGTGGGCCACGTTTCTCTTTCTCAGTGGGACAACTGGTGAAATTCTAAGATCTAATTATATTAGTACATAGTATTTTATCAGTGTTCCTTTCCTAGTTGCAGCAATAGTACTATGGCTATGTAAGATGTCAACATTAAGGGATGTCAGATGGGGGAACTCTGTATATGATTTGGGAACATTTTTGTAAGTCTAAAATTATTCCAAAATAAAAAACCAAAAAAGCGACTCAGTGTGTGAAGCAGAAATTGTTCAGCACCAGGTGAAGAAGCTGCCTTACATACTGGAGCTGTGTGATATAACACAAAAGACAAAACACAAAAAAGGATTACATGTGCGACAAGATGGTCCCAACTAAGAAGGGAAACTGAGTTGGATTAAAAGGAAGATTCAGATTACCTATGTGTATATAACTGAGTCACTTTGTTGTACAGCAGAGATTGGCAGAATATTGTAAATCAATTATACTTCAACAAAAGAAATAAATTAAATAAATAAATAGAAAGAAGATTCAGGTCTCCCATTTAGGGCTTACTCCAGGGTGATGCACATTGAGTAGAAGCACCATTGCACCATTTCCATTGTTCAGTTTGCCCAGCTGAATGAATATACCTGTACTAGAAGTAGGGCTGCCCCTACCACAAAGGAAGGCAGTAGAGACCTGGGGCTCACACGTTCACTTCTGATTCCTTCCTTTCTACATACAAACCCTGGTACCTCATGAAGACAGCTGAAATCTCCCTCCCCCCACCCCACACACAGTACCCCGAACCCCCGGCCATTTACTTGAATCCACCTTTCCATTTCATGCCCCTACTTGGAGCTTCTCTCTGAAAAAAATCATTCTTTAGGAGGAACTGTGCCAAAAGTGAGTTAATACTCCCCATGTCAAAATCACGCATGTTTTGTGCTTTTAAAATAATGCTACCCAAGGCAGGCAAAATTTCGGGAAAAGAGGCAAGTTGGGGGAACTTGGTGAAAATATAATCCTATCAAAAAGCAATTTGGCAATGTTCATCAAGAGCCTCAAAAGGACAGCACATGCTACCCAATAATTTCACTTCTGGGATGATATCCAAAGGAAGTAATCAAGAATGCAGAGTGATTTCTGCACAGATTGTTAAAAACCATGGGTTAAACACTTGTGTAAGTGTCTGTTAGTTGCTCAGTCATGTCCGACTTCATAAACCTATGGACTGCCCACCAGGCTCCTCTGTCCATGGGATTTCCCAGGCAAGAATACTGGAGTGGGTTGCCATTTTCTTCTCCAGGGGATCTTCCTGACCCAGGGATCAAGCCTGGGTCTCCCGCATCACAGGTGGATTCTTTACCATCTGAGCCACGAGGGAAGCAACCCCTACTAAAATAAGAGTAAGTGGTTCTTTTAATAGGTATAAACTACCACACAGGGGGAAATGAGAGAGGAGAAAAATAGAAACAAAATTTTGAAAGCTGGAAAGCAAATAACTTGGCAGGACCAAAAGAACAGAATCCTAAACTGGCAGCAAAGGATGCTGATGACCATCCCAATTTACATCACGTGTATGTGTCCTCAGTTGCTCAGTCATGTCCGACTCTTTGCCACCAAGGCTCCTTTGCCACCCAGGCTCCTTTGTCCATGGGATTCTCCAGACAAGAGTGCTGGAGTGGGTTGCCATTTCCCTTTCCAGGAGAGCTTCTCGACCCAGGGATTGAACCCATGACTCTTAGGTTTCCTGAATTAGCAGGTAGGTTCTTTACCACCAGTGTCACTTGAGAAGCCCTTCAATTTACATCACAAAATCTCTCAAAAGGTTGAGGAACTGATGGCTCTAGATCTCTCAGAAAGTGAAGGAGAAGGCTGAAATATGGGTGAGTCTTAAAAGGCCATTTTAAGAAGCAATTGGATCCCAGTTTTCTACCCTCACCCCGACACTTCACAGCCAGGTAATGGCCAAGTGATGGCCACGCTCCAAGCTCCAACAGATCAGAAGCTTCTTCCCTGAAGAGAGTCAATCCAAGGGTTTTCAGGGACTGCAGAGAAACTAGCACAGCAGGTCACCCTGAAAACTGGGGGCTCAAGGGCATGTGTGCACAGTCGCTGTGCACTTCCCCCAAGGCAGGAGAACTGAAGAGTGAGCCTCATGGGAAAAGGCTAAAAGATCCCAACATCGGAAGCCCATCAACCACCTCACCCAGCCACATGAGGTCACAGTTGGTGGACTCAATTGGCTGTTCAGAGCATCCAGTCATCTTTTTAGTTCCTCATTTCTTTCTCTCTTTTCTAATATTATTTTTAAATCATTTAAGACTTTCAGAAAAGTTGAAAGAAGAGTACAAAGAACTCCCATATATCCTGTGTTCATATTCCCAACTGTTAAATTTTTCCCTATGTTTGCTTTATCATTCTCTCCCTCTCCATCCTGCCTCTCTCCCTCTCTCTGTCTCTTTCTTCCCCTTTCTCTCTCCCCCACCACCACCCCTTTTCTCCATTTTTTTCCTGAATACTTTTAAGGTAAATTGCAGATATGCCCCTAAATGCTTCAGAGTTTTTATCCGAAAAATAAAGTAAATGCTTATATAACCACAGTACTATTCTGAAAATCAGGGGATTAACAATGATACAACACTATTATCTATCTACAGACCTTATTCAAATTTGGTCAATTTCTCCAATAATGTCCTTCATAGAAAAAATTTTTCTGGCCCAAGTTCATATATTGCATTTAATTGGCACATCTCTCTACTCTCCTTTAATTTAGAACAGTTTCTCAGCATCTGTGTGCATGTGTGTTTCATCACTTTGACATCTTTGAAGAGGAAAGGCTCTTTATTTTGTAGAATTTCCATCAATTTGGATTTGTCTGTTGTTCCCTCATGATTCAGTTTAGTTTTTTTTTTTTCATCTTGGGCAGAAATGCCTCAGAAGTGATTCTGTGCTCTCTTCATTGAAGCCTAACAAAAGATAAAAAAGGTTAATTTGTCCTATTTTGGGTGACGTTCACTTGGTTTCTCCACTGTACATTTACTCTGTAACTGGAGAGGAAATACTTTGAGACTATGTAAATGTCCTGTATTCATTAAACTCACACGCACTCATTTTAACATCCATTGATGATTCTTGCCTGAATCAATTATTACTGTGATGGTTGCCACATGGTGATTTTTTTTTTTGCTGTGCTAGGTCTTTGTTGCCACATGGGCTTCTCTATTTGTGGTGCTCAGGCTCAGTGACCCTGCAGCATGTGGGATCCTAGCTCCCCAACCAGGGATCAAATCAGCATCATTAGCATTGGAAGGCAGACTCAACCACTGGACCACCAGGGAAGTTCCCAAATGGTGATTTTTTTTTTAATTCTATTATTCCTTTCACATTTATTAGCTGGCATTCTATTGTTTTTTTAAAAAAACTTGTCTTCCCTCCTGCTTACTTATTAATACATTTATATACATATGGACTTGGAGATTCTTATTTTATTCAATGGTTATAGTGTATTATTATCATTTATTTTGGTGATATTATTTTGGTAAAGATATTAAGAAGAGGTGGCAAGAATACACAGAAGAACTATACAAAAAAGATCTTCATGACCCGGATAACCACGATGGTGTGATCACTCATCTAGAGCCAGACACCCTGGAATGCGAAGTCAAGTGGGCCTTAGGAAGCATCACTATGAACAAAGCTAGTGGAGGTGATGGAATTCCAGTTGAGCTATTTCAAATCCTGAAAGATGATGCTGTGAAAGTGCTGCGTTCAATATGCCAGAAAATCTGGAAAACTCAGCAGTGGCCACAGGACTGGAAAAGGTCAGTTTTCATTCCAATCCCAAAGAAAGGCAGTGCCAAAGGATGTTCAAACTATGGCACAATTGCACTCATCTCACATGCTAGCAAAGTAATGCTCAAAATTCTCCAAGCCAGGCTTCAACGGTATGTGAACACTTGGACTGCAAGGAGATCCGACCAGTCCATCCTAAAGGAAATCAGTCCTGAATATTCATTGGAAGGACTGATGCTAAAGCTGAAGCTCAAGCTCCGATACTTTGGCCACCTGAAGTGAATAACTGACTCACTGGCAAAGACCCTGATGCTGGGAAAAATTGAAGGCAGGAGGAGAAACGGGATGACAGAGAATGAGATGGTTGGATGGCATCACTGACTCGATGGACATGAGTTTGAGTAAGCTCCAGGAGATAGTGATGGACAGGGAAGCCTGGCGTGCTGTAGTTCATGGGGTCACAAAGAGTCGGACACGACTGAGTGACTGAACTGATTTTGGTGATCCAAATTTTTCCAGGTTTGATCAGTGGAAAAATTCCCAGGAACTAGGGCAAAATGTCAGACTAAAAATTAGAGAAAAAATTAAAAATTTTTTTAAATTTTAAATTAAAAACTAATTAAATTAGTCCAAGAGGTCCATCATCCAATAATAAGACTTCCAAAGAGGACACACACACGGACACACAGAAACCACACGGTGACGTAGGGACACACAAAAACACATATACAGAGACACAGACCCATATACCCAAACTCAGATACAAACATGGACACACACACCAGAAGAAATCATCAACAAGAAAATTAAATTTCCCAAATGAAAGTGTTTACATTGGAAGAACTTTTGGAAAGCCCATTACAATGCATGACTGGTCAGAGCTCTAGGGACAAAGGAAACACCCTACAAGTTTCTAGAGGCTGGGGAGTAGGGCAGATGACCACATACAAAGGTTCAAGAGCCAGAAGAGCCTCATATTTCTCAACAGCACTAGAAGCCAGAAGCCAGTGACTTCAAATTTCTGAAAGAAACTTTTTCCCACCTTCAGTTCTCTACCCAAAATTATCAGTCAGTTCTAAATCTGTTCAAACTACCAATCTCAGACATTCAAGTTCTCAAAAGTTTTCATTTTTAAGCTCTCTGTCTTAGGAAACTATTGGAGGAGGTGTTCTACCCAAAGCGGGCAGTAGACCAAGAAAAGGGCTTCCCTGGTGGCTCAGATGGTAAAGAATCTGCCTGCAATGTGGGAAACCTGCCTGGTTTGAGCAGATTCCCCTGAGAAGTAAATAGCAACCCATTCCACCATTCTTGCCAGCATAATCCCATGGACAGAGGAGCTTGGCAGGCTCCAGTCCATGGGGTTGCAAAGAGTTGGACATGACTAAAGCAACTTCATACACACAGACCAAGATAAAAAAGACCAGAGATATAGAAAACAAGGGATTCAGCACAGGAGAAAGGAGAAAAGGTCCCTGGATGATGGCAAAGGGTAGTCCCAGGACATAGCTGTGCACTAGGCATGGGGCCATGTAGTCCATAGGGGAGCAGGTCGGAAGGCTTCAAGAGCTGTACCTTTGGGAAGATGCAACTCATACAAACCTGATGCATCTGAATGTTTTGAGATAAGATTTAGACCACTGGCAAAATATTTGGATTTGAATTAACAGTAAATATATAGAAAACCAAGCAAAGGAATAAACCACGCAATTAACTTCTGAGGGGAAAAAAGTTTATGCAGGAAAGGAAAAATGAGCATTGTGTACTACATGGCTCAGCTTTAAATGGCATTTACGTAGACACAATAATCGAAACACTGTTAAAACAACCAGATTAGGCCCAAGATGGAGTCACTCATGCTAAGCCACATGCCAGCAAATCAAAATTTAATTAAGTTTCTACACTCCGCTCTCCCCAAAAAAGAAGGCCTAGGTCAACCAACCAATCAAAGTTTTCCTGCTCCATACAAGGTAGCCAACCTGGTCCAACACTTCTTTTTGTGTCAAATGCCTTGTATGACTTCCTTGTCCCTGCTCCCCTTATTCCATAAAAATCTCTCACCTAGGGACTTCCCTGGCGGTCCAGTGGTTAAGACTCCACACTCCCAATGCAGGGGGCCTGGGTTCCATCACTGGCCAGGGAACTAGATCCCACATGTGGCAACTAACACCCGGCACAGCCAAAGAATTAAGTATTTTTTTAAAAAAAATAAAGAAATAAGAACTCTCACCTTGTACAGCTTTGCAGAGCTCCTTTCTGTCTGCTAGATTGGATGATGCCTAATTCATGAATCGCTGAATAAAAACCTACTGGAACAGCACGTTGTCTGTGGAAATTTTTCTTTTTGTAGCACTACATATTGACTTAGCCAGAATGGTGATATGTTCATTTTGGGAGAATGGGAAGAGTGTGTATAGGAAGGGAGGGCTAGGAAGAAAAAAATAAAGCAAAACATCTTTATCTTCCATAACGGAGATTCAATAGATAATGCAGACAATAGAAAAATACAAGATGTCTTCATTCAAACCTGGTATTTAGAGAAGTGGTAGTAAGTAGACCGAAGAATTAGCTGAAAGATACTTTTTCGCCACCATGTGACAAGGCAAATGGAGAGGAAGAGGTGGGGGGCAGCTGTTGTTTTTTTAACAGTCCCTGCATCGCTATATGACTCTCCAAAGTATATACATCTATAACTATGCCAAAAAATTTTTTCTAAAGCAACACTAAAAGATTTTAAAGATAAGAAACAGAAGATGTATGCATTGAAATTATATAATTACACCATTATTTTAAATAGCAGAATTGTATGTAATTTAAATTCCCAAGAGTAGAGAAATGCCTGTGTATTTAGGGTTGTGTTGTACTGTGCTTAGTTGCTCAGTGGTGTCCAACTCTTTGTGACTCCATGGACTGCAGCCTGCCAGACACCTCTGTTCATGGGATTCTCAAGGCAAGAATACTGGAGTGGGTTGCCATGCCCTCCTCCCAACCCAGGGATTGAACTCAGGTCTCCTGCATTGCAGGCGGATTCTTTATCATCTGAGCCACCAGGAAAGCCCAAGAATACTGGAGTGGGTAGCCTATCCCTTCTCCAGGGGATCTTCCCAATCCAGGAATCAAACCGGGGTCTCCTGCATTGCAGGCAGATTCTTAACCAGCTGAGCTAACAGAGAAGCCTGTATTTAAGGTTGCACCCACACAATTATATATGTAAGTAAATTAAAATACCATTTACAGAGAAGTTATAATGGCTGAAGAAAATGCCGAAGAAAATGCCCTCTGACTCCAGCGCTAAGTGAAACTAACAGGTCACCAAACTGCTCTACATGTGTTGAGCTTTTTCTGTTTCTGTTTTTTGTCTTTGTTTCTCTTGTTTCTTTTTCAATAAAAAGTTTTGCATAGAAATAAGACTAGAAGTAAAGACAACAAAATATTAACAGTGGTTGGATTTAGATAATGAGGCTTTGGGTTCTTTACAAAACCAGTTCTATTTTTTTTTAATTTAATAAATATTCTTTTGGAGCTTTAAACTATTTTAATAACAATATTAAATATGTGGTCACTATAGAAAATTGAAAGCATTAACATGAACCAAGAATAAAAGAAAAGGCATGAAGAGTTATTTTTTTATTATGAAAAAATGCAGACATATTAAAGAGCAGAGATTTCCCCCTCGTGTATGCTCAGTGGCCTGGGAGCAGCCATGTCCAAGATGGTCTGGTCAACTGGGACTTGACCAAGTCTTCTAAGACTTGGCCTTGACTTTGAGACAGACTTTATCTGCAGTGCCAAGATTCCTTTAAAATAAAAAACTGAGATAAAATCTTATTGAAAAAAAAATGAACCAGTTTTAATGTTGAGTTTCCAGTTAAGTCCTAGAAACTAAAAAGTCACCCATGCAAAGTTTCAGAAGAATTTCAGAAACTGGGTGACCAACTATGAAAGTTGGAACAAATAATTTTCACACTGTCCATCTCTTTTGTTTTATGTGGTTCGGTGCTAGACCCCCAGCCTGCTGTCTCTCAGTTTCCATTTGAGTTTTGTGGGGCTCCTTAGAGTCGTGAGTCACATGGGAGTCAGTTTATATTGCCTTGGTGTACTCATAGAAAAGGGGGATAATATTTATACATTAAAAAAGTTTTGGTAAGGTTGCACGTACATAATTTTGGGCTACTCATATCAAAGCATAATTGTCCATTGCAGTGTCCATAATAGAGGTTTTTGTGGAGAGATGCATGAAAACTATATGTTGGAGATGGAAGAAGAAGAGAGAGAGAAATCCAATTTGCCCTGCCACTCTCAGGACCTCTGGGAGGAAAGAAAGGGAAGCAGGGGCCACTCTAGACTGAGTGAAAGGGGACAAGCGACCTCTGCTCATGAAGAAAGTGGCTCAGTGTTGATGGAACAAGCAAGTGAGGCCACAGTGTTGGTGGGAGTGGCCCCCTGAGAACAGGAGGAAACTCCATCCAACCCAGAATTTGGCGGAAGCTCTGGGAGACACTCGGGCCCTTCAGTAAAGCAGTCTTGGCCTGTAAATACTATTACTTTGTTTTTTTTTTTTAAGTTGCCATTTTTCTTCCCATTTGGCAGCAAATCTGTGGGATTAACGCCCACTCTGTCCCACTCTGGAAACTGTCTCAACTGGCTCTGTGACGTGCCTGAAGCAGCTGCCAAGAGGTTAAGAGACTGAATAGGGTTGGCAAAAGCTCGTGTAATTTTTAGCAAATTATCTGTCTTCTCAGAAAGACTGTGTGATAACTTGTTCCTGGAGGCTGAGGAGTCTCTGGCTGGGTAGACCCAATCCTTGTGCTCAGATAAAGGCAGGCCTCCCCTCTTGGGGTGACTCTGCATAGCCCCCATACCCTCCCCCTCAGAAGTGGCTGGGAACACTGGCTCCATTTAAGGGACCACACTGCAGCTGGCTGCCCCCCTGCACAGAGGACGTGCTGATGTGACTCTTCCATCTAGCCTTCTTTTATGCTCTACTGGTTTAATTGATGATTCTATTTCTCACTTCCCATCCTTTCTTTCTTATTACTTTAATTGAGGTATAACTTAGACACCTAAAAGGCACACATCTTCAGTGTACTGTTTGATGAATTTTCAGATTTCTACACCCACGTGAGCACCATCATTTCCCAAGAAATGTCCTCCATATAACTTCCTATTCACTACTCTGCCCCTCTCACCTACAATGAAGGTCATCATAATTCCAAATGGTTCCACCATAGATCCGTTTTGTCTGTTCTTGAAGTGCACCTCATTCGCACACTGTGTACTCTTTTGTATCTGGTTTCTTTCACCCAACATATTTTTGAGGTGTACCCATGTTGTGTGTATCTGTTCTTTGTGCCTTTTTGTTGCGAGTAGAATTCCATTGTGTGGAGATATCATCTATCTTTGATCCATTCATCCATTGAGGGACATTTGAGTTGCTACCAGTTCGGGGTTATTAGAAATAAAGCTGTTGTCAATGATCTTGTACATGTCTTCATGTGACTTATGTACACTCTTATGTTGTACAGAAGAACCATTTCTCCTAGGGAAGACCAAGGCAGTTAGGGCTGGGTCCAAAATCTTCATTGAGAGCAACGGGACATTGGCAGGATGGCCAGAGGCCTGGCTCACAAATAGATTTAGAGCATCAAAGAAGTGCCCCAGGTATTCCCATTCAAGGAGGCTGTCCAATGCTCCTAACAGTTCAAAGGCAGCTGTGTCTGACAGCAATGAATGGGAGTCGTGATTGAGCTCAAGTTTTTATTTTTGATTAAAATTTTGTGTTTGGCTGATTTCTTCAGACTCTGGCAAGTCTAACATAAATGACTTGGACATCATCTATGGGGTTTGAACCCACCTCTTCACAGATGACCCTGCCCTATCCCTTCACTCAGGAGAGGGTATTAGCCATGGGTCCAGAAAAAGGACTACTGATTCCACCTGATGCCACGGAGACCAAGGAAACTGATCTAGTCTCCTTTGCAGAATCTATGTTGCTGAAGAAGGTTCCCCACAGTCACAATGATGCCCTCCTCCCATTTCCACTCCTTAAGGGTAACTTCACAGATGTATTGAGTGTTTACTGTGTGCCACAAACAAATCATTTCATTTTGTAGTGTGTTTGTTCGCTTCTTGCATGCATTTACTTCTTATATAAACCCTGAGAGGTAAATATTATGTTATTTTGTTCATAGGTGAGGAAGCCATGGCTTAGAGAAAATAAACATCTTAGGTTGGGGCTGCCTTAACAAAATACTACAGATTGGGTGGCTTAAACAACAGAAATTTATAGTCTCACAGTTCTAGGGGCTGGAAGCTCAAGATAAGAGTGTTGGCACGGTCGGGTTCTGGTGAGAACTCTCTTCCTAGCTTGCAGTGTCCTAAGTTGCTTCAGTCATGTAGACAGAGCCTTTTTGCCATGTCCCCACACAGCAGGGAGAGGGAGCAAGTCCTCTGGTGCCTTTGCTTATAAGGACACTAATTCCATCATGGAAGGCCCCAGCCTTCAGTTGAGTTCAGTTCAGTCGCTCAGCCATGTCCGACTCTATGAGACCCCACGAACTGCAGCACACCAGGCCTCCCTGTCCATCATCAACTCCCTGAGTCCACCCAAACCCATGTCCATCGAGTCGGTGATGCCATCCAGCCATCTCATCCTCTGTTGTCCCCTTCTCCTCCTGCCCTCAATCTTTCCCAGCATCAGGGTCTTTTCCAATGAGTCAGCTCTTCACATCAGGTGGCCAAAGTGTTGGAGTTTCAGCTTCAACATCAGTCCTTCCAATGAACACCCAGGACTGATCTCCTTTAGGATGGACTGGTTGGATTTCCTTGCAGTCCAAGGGACTCTCACGAGTCTTCTCCAACACCTCAGTTAAAAAGCATCAGTTCTTCGGTGCTCAGCTTTCTTTACAGTCCAACTCTCACATCCATACATGACCACTGGAAAAACCATAGTCTTGACTAGATGGACTTTTGTTGGCAAAGTAATCTCTCTGCTTTTTATGTCTATGCTGTCTAGGTTGGTCATAACTTTCCTTCCAAGGAGTAAGCGTCTTTTAATTTCATGGCTGCAATCACCATCTGCAGTGATCTTGGAGCCCAGAAAAAAAAAGTCAGCCACTGTTTCCACTGTTTCCCCATCTATCTGCCATGAAGTTATGGGACTAGATGCCATGATCTTAGTTTTCTGAATGTTGAGCTTTAAGCCAACTTTTTCACTCTCCTCTTTCACTTTCATCAAGAGGCTTTTTAGTTCTTCTTCACTTTCTGCCATAAGGGTGTGTCATCTGCATATATGAGGTTATTGATATTTCTCCCGGCAATCTTGATTCCAGCTTGTGCTTCCTCTAGCCCAGCGTTTTTCACAATGTACTCTGCATACAAGTTAAATAAGCAGGGTGACAATATACAGCCTTGACATACTCCTTTTCCTATTTGGAACCAGTCTGTTGTTTCATGTCCAGTTCTAACTGTTGCTTCCTGACCTGCATACAGGTTTCTCAAGAGACAGGTCAGATGGTCTGGTATTCCCATCTCTTTCAAGATTTTCCACAGTTTATTGTGATCCACACAGTCAAAGGCATTGGCATAGTCAATAAAGCAGAAATAGATGTTTTTCTGGAACTCTCTTGCTTTTTTGATGATCCATCGGATGTTGGCAATTTGATCTCTGGTTCCTCTGCCTTTTCTAAAACCAACTTGAACATCTGGAAGTTCACAGTTCACATATTGCTGAAGCCTGGCTTGGAGAATTTTAAGCATTACTTTACTAGTGTGTGAGATGAGTGCAATTGTGCAATAGTTTGTGCATTCTTTGGCATTGCCTTTCTTTGGGATTGGAACAAAAACTGGCCTTTTCCAGTCCTGTAGCCACTGCTGAGTTTTCCAGATTTGCTGACATATTGAGTGCAGCACTTTCACAGCATCATCTTTCAGGATTTGAAATAGCTCAACTGGAATTCCATCACCTCCACTAGCTTTGTTCATAGTGATGCTTCCTAAGGGCCACTTGACTTCACATTTCAGGATGTCTGGCTCTAGGTGAGTGATCACACCATCATGATTATCTGGGTCGTGAAGATCTTTTTTGTACAATTCTTCTGTGTATTTTTGCCACCTCTTCTTAATATCTTCTGCTTCTGTTAGGTCCCTACCATTTCTGTCCCTTATTGAGCCCATCTTTTGACTTCATATAAACCTACTTGTTTCCTAAAGGCCCCATCTCTAAATACCATCACACTGGGGGTTAGGGCTTCAACATATGAATTGGGGAGGAGGGCACAATTCAGTGCATAGTAGTCAACTGTCCATGGCATACACTAGTAAGCAGTGGACCTGGGGTTTGAGCCTAGGTCTGATTCTAGAGTCCATGTACTTAACCATCATGCTATAATATAATGCTTTGATGTTATCAAGACCTCTGCTCACATTCATGTTCTACCACCTACCATTGGGATGGGATACAGCCAGGTAGATCCTGAGTGTCAGGCCACAAGGTCAGATCACAGTGGCAAAGACTACCAACCCAAATGTACCACCAGACTCCGAGTCCAAGCCCACCCCTGCATTTGCTCTTTTTCCTGCTTGGGATTTCTTAGGACTAACCATCCTTCAAAACCCAGCTGAAGCTCACCTACTCCTGGAGGGGTCTTTCCTGTTGATACTGCCCCTCAGTAGTCTCCCTCTTATCAAGCACTTCTTGTCTTAATGATCAATTATACAATCAGCCCCATGTTCACTATCCCTATGAGACATTTTTCTGTAGGAGAGAAAGAGAAGATCTGAACTACGTTGGTCTAATGAAAATTCAGGAAGGGAGAGAAGTGCCAGAGAGTGTTCAGTTGAGGTCTTTTATTAGAATGAAGGGGAGATAATAAAAGATTACTACTCATGTGAGGATATTTGGCAGATTGGAAGAGGCTAACAACCTTCATCCCTACCTTATACCTTACATAAGTATTCTGGTGGATTATAAAACTAAATATGGACAAAACTTTGAGACTTCTGAATAGAATATGGAAGAATATCTTCATGACATGAGATGAAGGAACATTTTCTTAAACAAGACACAAAAAGCAATAATCACAAAGTAAAAGATTGATACATTTGATTACACTAAAATTTTGCAAATTTTAATTCATTAGACAACTACATAAAGAAGGCACAAAATGAGAGAAGATAATTGCAAATCAGTCATTAACAAAGGACTCACAGGGAGTTAGTTTCCTGGTTGTCCAGTGGTTAGGACTCGGCACTTTCACTGCCAGGCCCAGGTTTTATCCCTGGTCAGGGAAGGCTTCGCTGATAGCTCAGTTGGTAAAGAATCTACCTGCAATGCAGGAAATCCCGGTTCAATTTCTGGGTCGGGAAGATCCTCTGGAGAAGGGATATGCTACCCACTGCAGTATTCTTAGGCTTCCCTGGTGGCTCAACTGATAAAGAATCTGCCTACAATGCAGGAGACCTGGGTTCAATCCCCGGGTTGGGAAGATCCCCTGGAGAAGGGAAAGACTACCCACTCCAGTATTCTGGCCTGGAGAATTCCATAGACTGTATAGTCCATGGGGTTGCAAAGAGTTGGACATGACTGAATGACTTTCACTTTCAGGGAATTAAGATCCCACAAGACCAGTGTCACTGCCAAAAATAATTTTTTTAAAAGAAAAAAAGGACTCATTCAGAATATATAAAGAATACATACATACAAATGAAGGAGGAAAAGGCAACTCAGTATCAAAATGGGGAAAACACTGAAATAGCCATTTTGAACAAGTAAATATAAGAAGCTAATAAGCATATGAAAAACTATTTGACCTCATGTTAAAGAAGGAATACAAATTAATACCATGATGATATAACACTGTACACATATCATATTGGCAAACATTTAAAAGTCTGATAATCCCAAATGTTGGGGAGGATGTGCAGCAAAGTAACTCAAAATGGCTGATGAGTTGGAAGTTGGTACCATGTCATTAGAAAATGCTTTAGCATATTCTGACAAAGGTGAAGATACACATATCCTATGACCTGGCAGTTCTACTTGGGTATATACTAAAGAAATTCATGCATACATTCACCTCAATTTATGACAAGTCTCTCATTTTCCATCTTTGTGTTTTTGTGCTATGCACTGAAGTATTTCTTCAACTTGAGTTTGTAAGCCACCATGTTGTGTCTTAACAACAACCATCATTTTCTTCTAATCAGCTCCTGAATTGAGCACTTGGGAAGTAATGCTGACTCAGAAAATATTTTGCACTGAAAATGACTCCTCCCATGTTGATATTTTTTTATTCAAATGGTTATCTTGAACAAGTTGTGCTGGACATGTGTTATCCTTGATTTGAATTATCTTTTCTCTAGTTTCTGGGACTCTTTAGATGAGTTAGTTTTACTTGGGGCTGAAGTCCAGTTATTAAAATACAGAGGCTGTAGACCCCAAAGTGGTAGAAGACAAAGTGGTCTCATCTATCAGAGGCTCCCCACAGAAATAGGTAGGCTTCCAGTTCCCTGCTGAAGCCCTAGAAGAAAATGCTCCTTCTCCAAGGTCACTTCACACCTCCTTAGACTCAGACATGGAAAGGACACCATGGCCTACCATGGTCTCTTGGAAGTCCATATAATCAAACCCACCTGAGGGAATCCAATGACAGTCCCCCTCCTCCCACCTTGAGATTCATGTCTTGGTGACCTGAGCTTTTTCCAGTAGCCACCTCATTCTTTTCATTGCTTTATATTTTATTGAAGTATAGTTGAATTACAATGTTGTATTAATTACTGCTCTACAGCAAAGTGACTCAGTCATACATATATATATATATATATATATATATACACACACATATATATGCATTCTTTCTCATATTCTTTCCCACTATGTTTTATCACAAGATATTGAATATAGTTCCCTGTGCTACATAGTAGGATATTGTTGTTTATCTATTCTATACATATCAGTTTGCATCTGCTAATCTCAAACTCCCAATTCAAGCCTCTCCCACTGTCCTCCCCCTTGGTAACCACCATTATATTCTCCATGTCCTGATTCTGCTTCTGTTTCAATAGATAAGTTCATTTGTGTCATATTTTAGATTCCACATATAAGTGATATCATATGGTATTTGTCTTTCTCTTTCTGACTGACTCCACTTAATATTATAATCTCTAGTTGCATCTGTGTTATTGCAAATATTATTTCATTCCTTTTTATGGCTGAGTACTACTCCATCATATATATGTACCACATCTTTATCCATTCATATGTCGATGGACATTTATTGTTTCCATGTCTTGGCTATTGTGAATAGTGCTGCTATGAACATAGAGGTGTATGTATCTTTTTGAATTATGGTTTTGTCTTGATATGTGCCCAGGAGTGGGATTGGTGGATCATATGGTAATTCTATTTTTACTTTTCTGAGAAACTGCCATACTGTTTTCCACAGTGGCTGCACCAACTTACATTCCCACCAACAGTGCAAGACAGTTCCTTTTTCTCTACACCTTCTCCAGCGTTTGTTTTTGTAGACTTTTTAATGATGGCCATTTGACCAGTATGAGGTAGTAGCTCATTGCAGCTTTGATTTGCATTTCTCTAATAACTAGTGATATTGAACATCTTTTCATGTTGGAGAAATGTCTCTTTATGTCTTCTGTTCATTTTTAAATTGGGTTGTTTGCTTTTTTGTTGTCGAGTTGTATGAGCTGTTTGTATATTTTCAAAATTAAGCCCTCATCAGTCACATCATTTGCAAATATTTTCTCCTGTTCTGTAGGTTGTCTTTTTTGTTGTTTATGGTTTCCTTTGCTGTGCAAAAGCTTGTAAGTTTGATTAGGTCTCACTGTTTACTTTCATTTTTATTTCCATTTCCTTGGGAGACTGAGCAAAGAAAACATTGGTGGAATTCATATCAGAGAATGTTTTACCTACGTTTTCTTCTAGGAGACAGAAAATAGCAAATGGATTTTCTTTATGTGAGGAGGCACTGTTAGTTTTTGAGGCATAGGATCCAGACAGAACACAGAATGGTACACAAAGGTTGCAGCAGCTGTTCAGAATGCATTCTACGGTGAGAAAAAAAATAGCTACTACCCAGACACCACTGGATTGTTCTTTCAAGAGGGTAGTTAGAATTGAATCCAGCAAGGAACCAGTCCAATCCGTGTCAGTCATGAGTGAAATTGCAGCTTGCCCTCCATCTCCTGTTGCTGACGATCCTTCATCTCTACTATCTCCCACCACCACTTCCTCCTCCAGTCAGTAACTCTTCTTGCCTGTTCACTCAAAGCCAGCCCCTGTATACCAGCTGTTGTACCATACTATGGTACTTTTCAAAGTACTGTACTGTAAGATCAAAAAATGTTCTATTTTTTGTGGTTTTTTTAATGTTTTATTTGGTGAAAAGTATTATAAACCTATAACAGTATAGTACTATAGAGCCGATTGTGTTAGTTGCATGCCTAGGCTAACTTTGTTGGTCTTGTTGAACAAATTGGACTTACTAATGCACTCTCGGAACAGAACTCATTCATATGTTGGGGACTTACTGTACTAAAAAATGTCTCAAATCAATGATCTCAGTTTCCACCTAAAGAAACTAAAATAAAAGCAGCTACAGAAACTTGAAGTAAATAGAAGGAAGGTAAATAATAAAGATGAGAGGGAAAATTGAGGACAAAAACCCAGAAATACAATAGGGAAAAACCAGTGAAATAAAAAATTGATTTTTTTGAGAAGATCAAGAAAATTTGTAAACCTCTAGCCTGACTGATGGGGAGGAAAAAAGACAAATTCACTAATATCAGGAATGACAAAAAACTGTAGATTCCACAGATATTAAAAGGATAAATTACTTGAAAGCCACAAACTACCAAAGCTCACTCCAGAAGAAATACATATATTAAAGAAAATAATATTGTAATTACAATATTATATCAGATATTTTGGAAGAAATAATACTAGTTTTATACAAACTCAAGAAAACTGAGGAGAGAAAATACTTTCCCACTCATTCTCTGAGACCAAATTACCCTGATAACAAAACCAGACAAAAACATTATCAGAAAATACGACTGTTGACCAATATCCCTCATGAACACAGATATAAAAATCTCAACAAAAAATTGGCAATATATAATCCACCAATATATAATATAAAACAGCATGAACAAGTGGGCTTTATCCCAAGAGTTTAAGATTAGTTTAACTTTTATTAATAAAAATCAATCAATGTAATTCATCATATTAGCAAACCAAAAAAGAAAACACATATAATCATCTCAATCAATGCGGAAAAATCACTTTATTAAATTCAACATATATTTCTGATTTTTTAAAATCTCAGCAAACAAGCAATAGAAGAGGATGTCCTCAATCTTCAAGGAGAATCTATGAAAAACCTTCAATTAACCAGAACTGAGAATAAGCAAGGATGTCTGCTCTGACCACTTCAACATTGTACCGGAGGTTCTAGCCAGTGCAAAAAAGCAAGAAAAAGAAATAGAAGGTACCCAGGTTGGGAAGGAAGTAGTTAAACTAACTTTATTCACAGGTGGTATAATTCTTTATGTAGAAAACCCTCAGGAATCTATAGAAAAGCTACTAGAACTAATAAATGAGCTAAGTAAGGTTGCAGGACACAAGGTCAATATTCAACAATCAATTATAGTTCTATAAAATAGCAGCAAACAATTGGAAATTAGATTTTTTAAAGCACACAATTTACAATAGCCTCAAAAATATAAAAAACTTAGCAATATGAAGATCTGTTTACTGAAAACTATAAAATACTGCTGAGAGAAACTATAGGTCTAAATCAATGGACAAATATGCTTTTCATGAGTTTGAACACTCAGTATCATCAAGATGTCAATTCTCCACAAATTGAGCTAAAGATTCAATGCAGTGTCAGTCAAAATTCCAACAGAGTTTTTTTAAATTGGCAAGCTAAAATTCATCGAGAAATGAAAAGACCCAGAATAGCTGAAACAATTTTGAAAAAGAAAAGTAGGAAAATTTACACTAGCTGATTGAAAGACTTCACAAAACACAAAAATTAAATTGAGATGACTCACAGACCTAAATGTAAAAACTGGCTTTCCCAGTTTTTACGGCTCAGAGGTAAAGAATCTAAATGTAAAAACTGCAACTATAAGGTTGCTAGTAGAAAATATAGCAGAATACCTTTGAGACAAAAGAAAAGAAAAACCTAAACATTATAAAAATGCATAAAATAGACGTTATCAAAATTGAGACTTTGAATCATCAAGACACCATTAAGAAAATAAAAAGGCAAATCACAGACTGGGAAAACTATTTGTAATGCAAATGTCTGACAAATGGCTTGTAATCAGATTATACAAGGAGCCTTCCACAAATCAGTAACAAAAAAGGAACCCAATTTAAAATGAGCAAAAGATTTTGCACACTTCGTGAAAGATATATGAATGATCAACATACACATGACAGGACATTCAACTTTTGAAAGAAAGTGAAAGTGTTAGTCGCTTAGTTGTGTCGGACTCTTTGCGACCCCATGGACTGTAGCCTGCCAGGCTCCTCTGTCCATGGAGTTTCTCCAGGCAAGAATACTAGAGTGAGTTGGCATGCCATCCTCCCAAACCCAGGGATTGAACCCAGGTCTCCCACATTGCAAGCAATTTCTTTACCATTTGAGCTACCCAGGAAGCACCATTCAACTTTTAGTTACCACAGAAATGCAAATTATATCCTCGAGGAGATACTACACATCGACTAGAATGGCTAAACTTCTGAAATCCAACAACACCAAATGTCTGTAAGGATGCAGAGCAACTAGAGCTCTCATGTATTTCTGGAGGAAGTGTAAACTGGTACAACCACTTCAAAAAGATATCTAACAATTTCTTGTGAAATTAAATACATACCTATCTTAGGATCCAGCTATATTTATTCTCAGAAAAACAAAAATTGGAAGCAAAAATCAGAAACAACCTAATGCAAATATCAGGACAATTGATAAATACATTGTATTCTACTCATACATTGAGATTATACTCAGCAATAAAAAAAAGAAGGAACTACTGATATACATCACTTGCATCTCCTGCATTGGCAGGTGGATTCTTTATCACTAGTGCTACCTGGGAAGCCCATGAAGTTTAAGAATAGCAAAATTAATCTATGGGGATGGAAATCAGAAAAGTGGTTCCCAGGGGAACAGCAAGGGAGGAGGTGATAGAATGGAAAGGACACAAGGGAACTTTCTACAGCAATGGCAATACATTATGGATTGAGGTATAATGTACACATTTGTCAAAACTCACCAAACGTACACTTAAGAGCTGTTCAGCTTACTGTATGCAACCATATCTCAAAAGAAAAAAAAAGCAAGTTTAAAATACAGGCAAATAGTCTCTAAATATATGAAAAATATATTAGTTATATAAGAAACCTTATATAACCTTAGTTATAAAAGAAATATAAATTAAAGCTATCCTAAGATTTCATTTTCACCAATCATATTTGCAAAACATTAAAATGTTCCATGGTATAGTCTGTAGGCAAGATTGCAAGAAAAACAGCCATGTTCATATATTGCTGGGTAAGTGCAACACAATACAACTATGAAGGGTATTACCAAGTAGAACCATATATGCACTTACCTTTGGCCCAGCAATCAAAACCTCTAGGACTCCATCCTGAAGATAAATACCTCCATAAATACAAAACAAATGCATAAGATCATTGATACATTATTTGAAACAGGAAAAGACTGAATATTTCCTCAAATGTCCATCATTAGGAGATGGTACAGGCAAAGAACAGTGAAGTACCATGAATTGATAATAATTCTTGGGATATATTCAGTGGGAAAAAAAGCCACGGTATAGAGATATACCTTGATATATGATATATATATATATATATATATATATATATATATATAACCAGATATAGAGAACAAACTAGTGGCTAGCAGTAGGGAGGGAGAGGGACAACATAGGGGTAGGGGATTTTTTGAAAAGGGTTATGGGTGGGACTTTGCTGGTGGTCTAGTGGTTAAGACTCGGCACTTCCATTCCAGGGGTATGGGTTTGACCTCTGGTAGGGGAACTAAACCAGTCAATCCTAAAGGAAATCAACCCTGGATATTCATTGGAAGGACTGATGCTGAAGCTGAAGCTCCAATATTTTGGCCACCTAATGCGCAGAACTGACTCATTAGAAAAGACCCTGATGCTGGGAAGGATTGAGGGCAGGAGGAGAAGGGGACAGCGGTGAGATGGTTGGATGGCATCATCGATTCAATAGACATGAGTTGGAACAAACTCCAGGAGTCGCTAAAGGACAGGGAAGCCTGGCGTGCTGCAGTCCATGGGGTTGCAAAGAGTTGGACACAACTGAACGACTGAACAACAAGGGGGACTAAGACCCCACATACTGCTAGGTATGGTGCAAAAATGAATGAATAATTTTTCCTTAAAAAAGGGTTATGGGATTATGTGAAATCATGTGTGAAACTTTTGAAAATTCTAAAGCACTATAGATTTTTAAAATCTTTCCTTCAATACATTTTAATTGCTTAGTAGTATCCCTCTGTATGGTTATTCTAAAATTTATTAATCAGCTGATGAATGTTTGGGTTATTTCATTGTTGCTATGTCAAATAAAGCTGCTACAGAAACCCACAACAGCAAAAAACCAAGGTGCCAAATAATGTATACAGCATGCTACATCTTGTGTAAAAAAAGAAGGGAACTAAAACTATATACATGAATTTACTTTTGGAAAAAGAAACAGGAAATATGAGCTATAAATTGAAAATGGTTACTTATCAGTGGTGAGTGAAGACAACTGAAAGGTGAAAGGGATGGGAACAAGACTTCCCAGAAAGCACCTTTTAGCATATTCTTGCATTTTGGACCCTGTAAATATTATATATTTTGAAAATAAAGTTAAATCAAAAGAAAGGGTGTGGGGAGCTATTAATAGATGGGGACTGAAGGAAGCCTAAAATGCAGGTTTCAGAGTGCTAGCATGACATGGACTTACTTCAGCGTTAACCAGCAAATTATCTAATGGCTCTTCAATGGGCTCTTATTCATGAAATGTTTGTGTTGACATTATCTGGAGGAGCAGATGGAGTTGGTTTTATAGAGACATTCTAGTTCATGAACTCTGAGCCCCATCTGATTCAGGAAAATTTATGACAGGATAATTTGTAGGCTGATCAATATTGTAAAACTATCCATGTTTTGTATACAATCCACAGTCGTATTTTCAAATCTTTGTTACTTACTAGGTTTTCTTAACTGAAAATTTTGATGTATCAATAGCTCATATCATTTTGAACTTGTCCCTACCCCTCTCAAGTGTTTTCAGTACTGTAATCCAGGAAATCTTGTTGATCATCAATTTGGGTACTGATTTCCATTTATTAGACATAGAAACCTTTCCATGTGCAGACATTTCAAAATTTGCATCTGAGTACATTTAATGAAAGATGACATTTAAATCACGTATATGAAGTTTTCTAAAGATAACATTCTCATCTAGCTTCACCCTGCCAAATATATTGCTCTATCACAAAGTGGAGAGCTAAAGTTAACACTTAGCTGCAATTAACTATGCGTGCACGCTAAGTCCAGAGAAGGCCATGGCACCCCACTCCAGTACTCTTGCCTGGAAAATCCCATGGACGGAGGAGCATGGTAGGCTGCAGTCCATGGGGTTGCCAAGAGTTGGACACGACTGAGTGACTTCATTTTCACTTTTTACCTGCATGCTTTGGAGAAGGAAATGGCAACCCACTCCAGTGTTCTTGCCTGGAGAATCCCAGGGACGGCGGACCCTGGTGGGCTGCCGTCCATGGGGTCGCATAGAGTCGGACACGACTGAAGCGACTTAGCAGCAGCAGCAGCAGCATGCTAAGTCGCTTCAGCAGCATGCTAAGTCGCTTCATTTGTGTCTGACTCTTTGCGACCCCATGGAAGGCAGCCCACCAGGGTCTGCCGTCCCTGGGATTCTCCAGGCAAGAACACTGGAGTGGGTTGCCATGTCCTCCTCCAGGGCATCTTCCCGACCCAGGGATTGAACCTGTGTCTCTTGTCTCCTGGACTGGCAGGCAGGTTCTTTAGCACTAGTGCCACCTGTGTATTCGCTTTCTCCTCTTTTCTCCCCTTACTCTCTTGTATCTCTGGGCATTTGTGGAAGTAGGTGTAATTCAGAGTATTGCTTTGTGTTAACCATACCTTTAACCTATTTGAAACCATCATACACTTACTTACACATGATTATAAATACTTTAAAAGAGTCCTTATGTTCATGAGGAAACTTTTTGTTGTTCATCTTAAGACTTGTTCCAATTTAAAAAAATTATTAAAAAATAGTAATAAAAAAAGACAAGTTTAATCACTTCGCACTAAGATCATGGCATCCAGTTCCATCACTTCATTGCAAATAGATGAGGGAAAAGTGGAAGCAGTGACATTTTATTTTCTTGGGCTCCAAAATCACTGTGGACGGTGACTGCAGCCATGACATTAAAAGACGCTTGCCCCTTGGAAGAAAAGCTATGATAAAACTAGACAGCATATTAAAATGCAGAGACATCACTTTGCCGACAAAGGTCTGTATAGTCAAAGCTATGGTTTTTCCAGTAGTCGTGTATGGATGTGAGTGTTGGACAGTAAAGAAGGCTGAGCGCCCAAGAGTTGATGCTTTCAAACTGTGGGGCTGGAGAAGATTCTTGAAGAGTCCCTTGGACAGCAAGGAGATCAAATCAGTCAATTCTAAAGATCAACCCTGAATGTTCATTGGAAGGACTGATGCTGAAGGTGAAGCTCCAATACTTTGGCCACCTGATTCGAAGAGCCTACTCATTGGAAAAGACTCTGCTGTTGGGAAAGACTGAGGGCAGGAGGAGGGGGGCGACAGAGAATGAGATGGTTGGATGGCATCATTGATTCAATGGACGAGTTTGAGCAAACTCCGGGAGATGGTGAAGGACAAGGAAGCATGGCATGCTTCAGTCCGTGGGGTCACAAAGAGTTGGACGTGACTTGATGACTGAACAACACGTGGCACTGAACAGTTTTTAAACCCTGAGAGAACTGTGACTCCACATCTTTTTCAGGTTGGTATACTTAAATTTTTCACATTTTGAATATTTTAAATCAGATTCCCACCTTAACTAGATTGGTAAGTGGTAGTCAGACCAAGTGTTTAAAAAATGTATATTCCTCTTTACATTGACAAGATTACTTTATTTCTTGAAATTTATTTGGTTTATTTCATTTCTTGATGTTAGTTTCTTGAGGCCATTATTTGGTTTCAGGATGGGTACAACTTAGTAGACATCACTAAGACTTAACAGGAATTTCCCTTTGCTCTCTCATTTCCACTTTAATTCATTGTTTGCATTTCCACCCTGATAATTCACCATCTTTTCCAATCATGATTGTGGACCCTAGTGCAACCTAAACCCATGCTTCCTTCCCATTCTACAGAGTGCAACAATCTAGGTGTATGATGTTAGAAGATCAGTACTACTTCCAACATGCTTCTTCTTAAAGACCAACTTAACCACTATGGCATATATCGAAGCTTGCTCAGAATAGCCTCATTTGGGGATTGATGCCCTATCCAATTACTAATAGCATTGTCCCCTTTGTTCTGGTTTGGACTATAAAAATAATGTTGGCCTAATTACAGGTTATACATTTTAAGACATTTTTCTTGTTAAAGAAATATTTGAAATGAAGTTTCTTTCAAACATGGCTATGGAGTAAACACTCAGCAATTCCTACATCTTTGCAGTGAGAGGTAGAATAGCACTTACTCTGGAGTCATATCAACATAGTTGCAATCTTAACTTCAACACTTAATAACCACAAACCTCGGGCAAGTTACATGATCTCTCTCTGTCTCATTTACTTATCTGTAAGATGGGGCTAAAACAGCAGTCCCTAACCTTTTTGGCACCAGGGTTTCATGGAAGACAATTTTTTCACGGACGTGGGAGAGCGGGTGGTTCAGGTGGTAATGAGTGATGGAGAGCTATGGAGAGCAGATGAAGCTTTGCTCACTAGCTTGCCTGCAGCTCACATCCTGCCTGTACCAACCAGTTCATAACAGGATACAAACCGGTAGCAGTCTGCGACCTGGGGGTTGGGGATCCCTGGGTTAAAACATACCTCAGAGGGTCACTGTGAGGACTAAAAATAAAATACTGTGCTTTGCCCATAGTAGGTATCTTTGCTGTTGTTGTTCAGTCGCTAAGTTGTGCTCGACTCTACAACCCCAAGGACTGCAGCATGCCAGGTTCCTCTGTCCTCCACTCTCTCTCCAAGTTCACTCAAATTCATGTCCATTGATTTGGTGATGATATCTAACCATCTCCAGGTATCTTTAGGCCATACGAAAAAATACTATACTCATTTCCCTGTTCAACTAAAAAGTATGTCTTCAATACCAAAATACTATCAATACATGGGTTGCTTCATGGTGTGGTGGTGGTTGGTGCTTTAGGTGCTAAGTCGTGTCCAACTCATTGCGACCCCATGGACTGGAGCCCACTAGGCTCCTCTGTCCATGGGATTTCCTAGGGAAGAATATTGGAATGGGTTGTCATTTCCTACTCCAGGGGATCTTCCTGACCCAGGGATCGAACCCAGGTCTCCTGCTTTGCAGGCATTCTTGACTGAGCCACCAGAGATGCCACTTCATGGTATATATACAAAACTATTAATTACTGTGTAAAGCACTCAAGACCATGATAGCGTTTAAAATTGATGATTGTGTTATTTCACAATGACCAATGTAATTGAATCCCAGTGCTTTTGGAAAGACCAGTGACTCCATGATTGCTCAAATTCAATACCTTTTCCCATCCACTGTGATCCACTTATTGCTCCCCTGGCAAATGTCACCATCTTGTGCTAAACCCGAAGAAATCCACTTAATCTTCATCTTTGCAACAGGGTATGGTCACTTTTGAAAACTTTTAACTTGCCTAGTATCACCTTGGCTGTTTTCTTTTAGCTTTGTGACTTGGATTTCAGTTCTAAATGCAGAAGCCAAAATGTTTTAATTGATTTAACTTAAATGAGTTAAACAAGTTGGAACTCCTATACTGACAGTATAAGATTACTGTTTAGCTGGTGACAATGGGAAAAAAATATGGTTTAATTCCCACTTTCTGGATCAACATGTTTTTTTAATACACTGTATTAGCTTCTTTCTCTAAACAATGTGTGTTTTTGTTAGGATGTTATTAAGGCATCCACATAGAGTGTGGTTAGAGGGATTTACCTATACAAGCAGTAAAAAGGATAAAAAAAAATCACTCTATATTTTCTGAAACCTGAAAAATGTAAATTATAAAAGCTGTTAAACTGATGAAAAGAAAGAAGTTTATGTAAGACTTTGTTCATCTACTTATACTTCAGAGTAATGTTGATATATTTGTCTTCTATCCTCTTACCCATTCAAAGACTTAAGTGAGCAAGTATTACTCTTGTCATTTAACTTTCAAATATGTACTTAGTTAAACACAACTTACTTTTAAACGTCAGACAACTTATGTTAATCTTGGCAATAAACTATATCTTAATAATATGATAGAAAATAAGACATGTTAGTAAGATGAAGTAGAAATAGTTAAGGAACATTTAAGCATAGTTTTAGCATTCTTATAATCTTTGCTTCTGGATAGCTGCCTTGCAAATTTTTTTTTTTAAAGTATAGCTGATTTACAATGTTGTGTTAATTTCTTTGACTTGCAATTTTTATTTGCAAAAATGTTTGTCTTGAGTTCTTTTAAAAATATCAGTGGTTTATCCCGGTGCGATGGGATGGGGAGGGAGGTGGGAGGGGGTTTCTGGAAGGGGAAAACATGTACACCCATGATGGATTCATGTCAATGTATGGCAAAACAAATACAATATTGTAAAGTTAAAAAATAGATAAATAAACTAAAAAAAAAAGTCAGTGGTTTAACATCTTAACCAGCACTTAGACAAGCACTCTTGCTTCTTCACGAAAATACCTTTGCAATTATTTCCTTCTGAAAGTGTTAAGAGATGACTGCTGCTAGTAGATTTTCAAGTTCAATATTTACCAAATTATTAACTAATTGGATAAAATGTCTCCATGCTTTCAAGCCTTCAAACTGTTTCTAGGAGGACAACATACTCCAAAACTATCTGAAAAAGAGAACTTGTTAATCCAATCAGCGCAGCATTTCACCAGATAGGATTATAAATTCTCCTTAGTTATATATAACTTCACTTAGAGCATTTTCTATGCTTCTTCACTAAATATTCCTGGAAAAACCTTAGAGCAGCATGATAAAAGGAGAATATGTGTCAAATGCAAGGTACATTATCTATTGTTAATTAGAAGTGAATTGGTAAGGCTAATATAGCTTACTCTATTTTACTACTGCTACAGAATTGAAAGACTCCCTCCCCTGCCCATATCATGTCATGCAAGCAGGAAAGCATGAAATGTCAAAACTGCCTAACATTAAAAAATAAGTCTCTTAATTTATTTGCATTCTAAAATAGAGCCCTTCATCTGAATCTTTTTTCCATAGAAAACACTAATAAATGATGTACAGGATTTGTCAAGCCCATATAACATGCCCTTTAAAACTTTAAGTTCAATCACTATTTGTTTTCTACTATTATACTACATTTTGGCAGCATCTGTTTATTGGTCTGTCATTGCGGAATTGCAACTTAACAATAAACCAGTCTGACATTTTAGGTCTTGAAGATACATACCATATATATTTCTTTAAAAATAATCATACTTTTATAAGCAATACTTTACAGTAGACACCTCAAAAATCTACCATAGATGGGAAACTTAAAACGAGAAAAATTTAAGTTCTAAATCTTTATACATATATATCCAGATTTCTATATATATTATATATACATACACAAGTATATATAAAATATATATAATCAGATTTGAAAAATGAACAAAAACTGGGCACTGTACATAAAGTCTTTTTAAAACTCAAACAATAGAAAACTCTTTAAACATTAAACAATTTTAATAAAAGTTTCTGTACAATGCTAAGCAGTTTTATTTACACATAGAAAATGTAATAGGAGTAGTGTTTGAAATTACAGAACTCCTTAAAATTTCAATGGCAGGTAAATCTGGAAAAAATAACAGCATTCCATTCACAAATATTTTCAAGCAATAAATACGTATTTATAAATAGTGTAAATTTACATCAGGATTAGAAACAAAAATCACAAATCTGAAGTTTATTCCTTAGTCTATGTGCAATCCATTATCTTTGTGACTTGGCTGTTAATTTTTTAAACATTTTATTTAGGAACCAGAAGTGTAATAACCGTCATGGTTTCAAAACAAGACAGAATAACATAAAAGTAGTAAAAAAGTTCCTTACCTAACTTTTCACATTAAAAAAAAGTTGACCAAATAAAGACTTAAAATTTCTAACTACCTTACAAAGAAATGACCAGCTAGGCTAGTATTTTTTTCCAAGGAAAATTCTGAAGAGGGGAAAAGACAGATGAAAACCAATTCATCAGCCCAGAAATAGAGAAATATAAAAGAGGTTGTCTTCAAGTCAGTAGTCTGTATGATGTTGCCAGTTTTGTCAGATATATACAAAACATGGAAATTATTATTTTGTTTCTGAAGAACAGCTGATCAGCTTTGTGAGAGTCCTGGAGTAGGAGCAAAGCTCTCCCCTGTCCAGTTGGTTGACACTCCACACTTGGAAGGTTGCATAGACACAGTTTTCAGCCAGCAGCCTTACGAGATAGCTACAAAAACCAGTGGTGCAGAACTGGGTTACTTCCTGAATAGCAGAAAAGGTCTCATTTAATGTCCGTGGAACAATATCAAGATGAGGAGGATGGTAATGGAGGAGCCTGAAAATGAAAGTAAAGTATGTTACTTTGGTATATGAATTGTTAATAGTGTTTCCTAGCTCAAGGCTACAAACATGGTCTGTGTATAAAGGTAGGGGAAATAGCAATTCTCAAGAAAGTTCAACTGGCTGCCACACTTTGTCCAATATAACCTCCGTTACTGTTCCCCACCTGGCCAATTTTCCTGAGTCTGAGACCATTACCCTACTTAGTGTACCCTACATTTTGGTACTTCCTCACCAATTAGTCAAAAACTCTTAAAATGTTATTAGGTTGACCATTTTTTGAAACTGCTTAAAAATTAAAAGAAGGCTTGTAAAAAATAATATAACAAATCAATTACAACTTCCTTAGTGACTTGCTTCAGAACCTAATTCAACTAGATAATAGATTGTATTTAACATATTTCAGGTAATTTTCTTCTTCAAGCAATCTTGAAGACTATTCAAGTGAAAATACCAGAAGCTAAACTTCAAAAATTCAGTTTCTGACCACATATGTAAGAGAAAAAGCACCGAAGGAATTCAACAATTCAAAAATTATGTCTATTTCTTATTCATAAAACTATTGATGTGCTAGAGTAAAATGCTTTCCCCTAAGCATCTGCTGTTTAAAATTTAAAACTGTGTGCAATTTATAAAGGTACTTGAATTTCATAAGGTTATATAACGTACCAGGAAGTTAAGCTCCATCAAATATTCCTGTAAAGTTACTACTTCTGGCAAGGACAAGGTTTTAAATAAATACAATTAGCTCTAAAAGCAGAAGTTATTTAAAAGCATACATACTGACTCATTCTGTGTACACTAATAACCTATGTACAGAAACATTTTATCAACTGAGATCAAACGACACAAAGGATGTGACAGTGTTCTAAAAGCACACACAGATTTTAAAATGTAGTTACTGTGACATTATTTAGAGCTGGTCTCACTCAGGAAGAAAAGTAAAAATAAAATATGCCAATTTCATAGAAATAAATACCTGGAAGTGGGGGAGGGGGGAATATGAGTATTTCCTCATGAAATATCTAATAAGTCAAAGGACAATTTAAATATTCCATTACCTCCTACTCATCAGGCTTAGTGCTTAGCCAAACCTCAAAACAAACTTGATGGATTCAATCATCTCAAATAAAAATCAATGTCAAAATTACACAATTTCAAGGTTGGAATGGATCATTAATATCTATGGCTAATGTATTCAATGAAAGAAAATTCTCATGACTTCATGTCTTTTTTGAAGTTATGTTAATTAAAATCCCAGGGTTAACCATGTTTTTCATTACTATCAATGAGCAATAACAATTAACATAAACCTTATAATCTGAGTTGGAAAATTTGTGAACATTCTTCAACTTGTCCCTCACTTCTGCCATTTAATGAGTTGTCTTGTGAATTTTACCTTGAAATATCTTTTTAACTCCTCTCCTTCAATATTCCCACTGCCAGGTTCTAGTTTAGGCCTTAGGATGACAACCCTTAACACCACTGCAATAGCTTCTTATCTCCATCCTCTCCAATCACTTTTCTCTCTGAAATACTTACCCAACTTGCATACTTGCTCAGAAACTTTTGATGGCTTCAATGATCTCAGTTAAATATCAAATTCCTTAAAATCATTCAAAATGCTCTGCGAACTTCCTACCAACCACACTTATAAACGGGATTTACATAGTCTGTGTTATAGCCACACTAAACTATTTACCCTTCTCTGAAGAAACCATTCCATTTCCCATGCTGTTCCTACAGCTCATAAAAACATTCATTCTACTTTCAATCTTTATCATTTTTTAGTTGCCTAAAATCATATTCATCCTTAGAGGATGGACTCAAATGTTAATACTCTGGTGAACTCACGCGAATACTAAAAGGGGAAACTCACATCATTTTCTCCCCTTAGTGTTTTCCTAACAGTCAGACCAACTTCGCATTCACCATAGTCTCACATACAATAGAATTGTTTATAATTTGTCTTCCCTAAGTAGGATGTAAGCTCCTTCAGAGCAGGTACCACATCTTTGTTTCTGCATCTCTTGCAAGCCTTGGCCACAGAAGATTGACCAATGTACTGTGAATTGTACCAGAGAGAACTGAACAATCATCTGCCTGAAACTGTAGTGAACTATATCCAGTTTACTGGCATCTGTCTACACCTGGAGTGTTCCCAGTTTAAAATTTCAAGATTTAACTTGACACTTATCATCTGTTAAACACAGCTGTCCCTCAGTATAAATGAGGATTGGTTCCAGGACCCTCCATGGGTACCAAAATCTAATGATGCTCAAGTCCCTTACAAAAAATGGCATACTAACTGCATATAACCTATGCACATCCTCCTTTATATTTAAATCATCTCTAGATTACCTATAATACCTAAAACAAAATAGTTGTTGGTGTATGGCAAATTTAAGTCATGCTCTCTGGAACTTTCTGGAATATCTCTCCAACCCTCAAATATTTTCAATCTGTGGTTGGTTGAATCCAGATAGGAACCTGTGGATAGGGAGGGCCAACTGTTATCTACCAGATAAATGATTCTAGTAAATACTTTTAGAGTTAATTCAGTTAATTCACAGTTAGTGAAATGGCATTTCACCAGAATAAATTTTAATATAGTAGTTAAATAATAACATGGAACACAATGTCAATTTCAGTAAAATGCATTACATAAAAGTACATTAAAAAAATAACTAAAGAGAAACCAAAACTGGAGAGGTAAGGAGGTTTATAAAACAACTGAATAAGAACAATTATTTACCTCACAAATGCTACAGTAATGTGCTGGTTCTTCTTTTGTTCGCCCATGCCATATAATCTCTTTTCCTGCAGCAATGAGAGCTTCCCTCAAAGTCTGACACTGCTTCAGAGTTCTCAGAAGACAATACCTAGAGTGTGGGGGAAAGTTATTTGTGACCAGCAACTGAATATTCAATAGTTTCAGCATGAAAAATGTATCAACAGAAGTAATGCCAAGAGATTCTGTTCTAATATCTGTAACTTCATTTTTATTTCATCAATTTCTCAGATATTCTCCAATTTGAAAAATAAGACTAATGCTTAGCAGGTCTGATAATGATTTGCAGAAATCTTACATAAGTTAAAAGCCAGCGTAAAAAAAAAGAAAAGATGATTAAAGATATATATAAAGTCTGATAACTTATTTAATAAACAAAAAGTAATACCAACTTTACAGTTCTAAGGCAAATTCCTTAAGTGCAAATTCTTGGGCATTTAACTTATTTAGAAACAAAATAATGCTTTAAGACTATGGTTGCAACTCAAAGCTAAGAGGGGAGTGTGCGTGTGTGTGTAGCTATGCCAGGGGAGGAACAAGTAAAAATTGAGAACATGGCAAAAACAGAGAGCATATAAACTCAGGCTTTGCTGCTAGTTCTTGAACAGTACCTGCTCCTCTGTTTTTCCCTCCCTGTGTTCCGTACACTTCATCTCTGAAGACACTGATCTAACTGAACAAGTTTTTCAAGCAGGGCTTCACAATAAGGTCTTTTTTCACAGGAAAATAATGCCCCAAACTTGGCAGATACCTTTGGAGATTTATAGACTTCACTAGGCTCCCATGTGGGAAAATAAACAAAAATAATACAATAAAAATAAATAAGTAATTAAAAATAAGAACCAGACAGGAAGCATATTAGATACTTGGCACATATTATACCATTTAAGGCTGGTGCAGGAGGCACTATTATCTCCACTCTACAAATAAGAAAATTAAGGCACTAGGCACTGATACTATAAAGCTATTTTTAAGTAGATGGACTGTTGTTGTTTAGTTGCTCAGTTGTGTCTGACTCTTTGAGACCCTAAGACTATAGCCCGCCAGGCTCCTCTGTCCATGGGATTTCCCAGGCAAGAATACTGACTGGAGTGGGTTGCTACTTGCTTCTCCAGGGGATCTTTGGGACCCAGGGATCAAACTTGCGTCTCCCCGCATTTGGCGGGTGGATTCTTTATCACTGAGCCACCTGGGAAGCCCTATTGAGCTAGGGGTTTGTAAAAGTAAAAAATCTCAAGTTTCCCCTCACTATCTTAACACTGTACTATCGTCTTTCTGGTCTCCTTTCACATGTTCTTACCCATGAACCCCCCTTTCTCTTTTGAAGATGAGGTTCTCAATCAGTACAGTTCTCCCTCCACAAACACAGAGGCTCGTTCTATGGAGTCTTACTCCACTCTTTACTCAGCAAATGAACTTTCGGTTCCAATGCTACTACTTTGGCAGGTAGATTGCAGTTTATAATTTATAATAGTTTCATCAAGGAAAAAGGTAATATACTACTCTTCTGCAAACAATAAAGGGTTAGAGCTAAGGCTGCTAAGAATAAATCCTAAGCCAACAGTATTTTGCTTTTGAAATCACAGCTCCAGAATTTTTATTTTGTGAGATACAGGAACCTAAGAAAACCAACAGCTCTATTAATCTGATTTGACAATGAATAACCAAATTTCGGTTTCCCCTTTGCCCTTATGTTTTTCCTTAACATTAAAATTTTTTGTTCCTTCCCATTTTCAAAAGGTAGTGGTTGGAATAGAAGAAGAATTGAGGGAGACAGAGGCTCTTCTGGAGTCCACAGCAATGAGCAGGTCCTCAAGAAGGAATCTGATTTAACTGAAGGGCAGGGGAAAATAAATAGAAAATAAAGAGATTTAAGGAAAAGATCCTAGGAAAGATACACATATAATAGTCAAAATTTGACTTAACAGTAATCTGTTCTGCTTTGAATAATCCCAGACTGATTTTATATGAAGACAATGTTTGAGTGTATTGACGAGCTAAAAAGTAAAAGTCAAATAAAATCAGGGTTGCAGTTTCCTCATTTTAGTTTTGCGGAATTTTAATAAGTTTGCTGCATAGCAATTAAGAATTCAATTTGTTCAACCTATCTATGAAACAGCAACAGATTCACAGACATGGTGACCAGATTTGTGACTGCTACAGGGGGAGGGGGATGGGAATTGGGGAGGGATGGACTGGGAATCTGGAGTTAGCAGATGTAAACTATTACATACAGAATGGATAAATGACAAGGTCCTACGTATAGCACAGGTAACTCTATTCAATATCTTGAGATAAATCATAATGGAAAAAGACTGCAAGAAAGAAGTATATATGTGTGTAACTGGGACTTCCCTGGAGGTTCAGTGGTTAAGACTCCACGCTTCCAATGCAGGGGGCACGGGTCTGATCCCTCGTTAGGGAACTAAGATCTCACATGCTGAAAGGTATGGCTAACTACATATAAATAACTAAATCACTTTGCTATATGGCAGAAATTAACACAACACTGCAAATCAACTATATTTCAATAAAAAAATTCAATCTGTCAAATAGCAAAATAATAAATCACCAGCAAAAAGTTTAAGAAGATAGAAGATGCTGTTTCAAATGCATCTTAGGGACGGGGTCAGAAATTTCAGGATTTCAGGAGCTAGAGAAGTTGGGAATCAAACTTCCCTTTGACTTTGCAAGATCGGTCAGGATCAATCTGGTTTTAGGACTAATGTTTTTAGTTGTTTGGATAAAAGACTACACAAAAAGCAGGGGCGATTAAAGGCAGATCTGGCTTGGAAGCAAATCACAAGAGGCTGATTGAGGGCGGGATGTATTTGAGGTTATAGAGAAGAACATAATCCCACCAAAAACCCATTTGGCAAAAATGAAAACTAAAGTGGGATGGAATATTAGAAAATGGCTTGCCGTAGGTGATAGAAATGAAAATATACTTGAAATATTACAATAAAAAAGTGGAAGACAATGAGGACAAATGATCATACACAGTATATTCATAAATTAATACATTAGGCAAAAGACAGACAGACTTAGTATGTCATGGATGCTAAAAGGAGAGGGAGGTAGAACTCACAAAAGTTTTCATAAAGAAGCTGCCAATTAAAAAACAAAAACAAAAAGAAGTTGCCGATTTAGATGAGACAGGAAGGAGAAGTGTGAGGAAGGCACCATCCAAGCAAAAGGAATTCCATGAGGAAAAGTAGTGTGGGGATTATTTAGGGACTAAACAACTGTTCTTATGACTTTAATCTTGGGATGAGGTTTCTGGACTAGGAGAATAAAGGAGTGAAGCCAGAGTGATACTAGATTATGCTAAAGTTAAGAAAACACTGGGATTACTCTGATATTTTGGGGGTAACCTAAGGTTTTCAAAGCAAGTTCCCAAATATTGGTGTGGAGATAAGCAGCAGCATGGTTTAACCCTTGCCCAATCTGTCTTACTGGAAGAGCCATGTAGGCAAAGTGAGCCAACAGGTAAGCCCTCAAAACTTGCCACATGTCACTCCAGAGGTAGATTCACCTAGACAGCAGTGAGTGAATGTCAGTAAGACATCTAACAGTTTCATTTAAACCAACCACATGGCGGAAAATCAAGGTCTCAGTCAATGAAGAAATGAGTATCTTAAGAATTTTAAACTCTCAGAAAAAACAAGCATGAAAGCAAATATGTGTTATCCATGAGAATGGAGAGCTTTTGGATTGTTTATTAGATTTTGTTTGCTCAATGTTATCACAAAACACTGTATGGTTAAATATAACCCCCCAAGGACAACAGCACTAGAATCTATGCTATGTGGCGATACCACTTACTCAGTTATTAGGCCAATAGGCTATGACTGTAGAGATGTAGAACACTTCAAATACCCAATGAAACATGGGAATCAAAGGAAAAAGGTAACAGTTTGCTTTAATTTATACTCAAAAACTCAGTGCTAGTGGTAAAGTATATATTATGTAGATAACAGGGTAGATAGGCTAATAATCTACAATATGTGTGAAAAAAAAAGGGGAAACAAAAATATTATTAGTTCTAAAAGAAATCAAATTTAGACTAGGGTGTCCCTAACTTGTCTGGATCATAGGATTCATCTAGTTCACTGTGAAAGAGATTCCCAGGGTTCTTCACACAGAGCTTTGAATTTACTTATTAGGAACAGAATCTAGAAATCAATTTTAATAAGGGTCTCAAGTGATTCTTATGATTAGGCAAGTAAGGACCAGTTGAACCTCTTACTTCATTAGAAACAATGGCTAAAATCTGTAACAATATTTTTCAGCAAATCACCATGTTTTTATGATCAGAGCCATGAGAGATCACAGAGAAAAAGCCACAGAAAAAGCTCCTATGAAAGAGCAGATTCTGGAGCTAGACTGCCTGGGTTCATACCCCAGCTCTACACATAAGTCTCAGTTTCCTCAAATGTAAAGAGGGCACATCTAGCTATGTACTATTATGAGTACATATGTTATATACATGCTTAGATTAGTGCCCAGAAGTTAGTGGTCAATATTTGAACTTAAGTGAAAATTTTCAATTGTGTTAAAATAATTATTTAATGACTATTTTTTTTATTTGAAAAAATTGTGCAATGAATGCCAACTGAAAGTATAACAGTTATACCTAAAAGAACACAAAACAGGTCATTTAAAAGCTGTTTGTCTAGATATATTTTATATATCCTAATATATAGGTCCCTAATATATTTTAGAGGATAATAAGATATATTAACATGGAAAGACAGTCATAGTTCAGTGAACTGAAGGAAGAGATCAGTAGCTTTGCATTTATTGTCTTCCTTAATTCATTTCTTTGCGTGGGCACTGGTCTACTTTAAGGATAGCTAATGGTTCAGAAAACTCAACAGCTAACATCTTAGCAGGGATTACCTATCAGCCAGCTAAGAGATACAAATGTGTATCTCAGACTCCTTTTCTAAAAAATAGAACCATATATCCATCTGGTGGTTACATTAAAAAGATTCCCACTCAAACATCGTAAAAGGAATTAGGAGTTCTACCTGCCTAGAGCCAGCCAAGCTGGTAATCATCACTTCCCATATCTAACCCATTTATTCTTTTCTTCCTTTACTCCCAGTTTCATCAACAAGAATAAATATCTTACTGCATGGCCCAAGCCAAAACCCCAGCAATCCTGATTCCCCTCTTACCTCCACTACTCGATTAATCAATATATCTATTTTACCTTCTATCCTTTGTCTTCCTTCTTATCTGAAATATAACAAATACCTTCTAATATGCCTCTAAATCTTCTGCCCTCCACTGAGTACTTATCTTGCTGGCAAGTGATCTAACATTCAAATTTGATTATTAAAAAGATTAAAAATTCTGAAGGCTTCTCATTAGCAGCTGCTGTCAATTTGATTATTGAAAGATTAAAAATTCTGATTTCAAGCAGCTGCTGTCTGTCAATGTTAAGTCTACTTGAAATGTTTAGCAACAGAATTTTAAATCTATACTCTTTAGCTGATATAAATGATCCAGTACAGCTTAATCCTGAGAGACATTTCAAAGTTTAGTCTAAAGAAGGAGAAATCAAGCTTGCTTTCAGTATACGGGGTACGTGGAAAAAAGTTTTTTGTTCATTGAAACGGTGGAGGAAACCAAGAGAGAAGCTAATGCATTAAGCTTCCACTAAAATGTTCCTAAGGAGTTAGGCTATGAACTTTTCAAGTCAAGTTCATTGCAGTATGAAATGAAAGAAGTAATTAAGATAATGAGTATTCCTCTGACTCATGCCAATGTAGGAGACATCTGGAAGAATGTGAAGGAGAATATGAAGATGACTGTATTTTAGAAACACAGCTAGGATGCAGAAATTTTGAGATTTACTAAATGACTTACTCAGATGAATGACTTTATGAAATTGCAAGGCTCCAAAAGATTCAACTTGAATTTAAAAGTACAAGGAAAAAAACAAAAATGGTATTGACTTTTAAAAATAACTACAGGTAATTCATGCTCAAAATGGTGACAACAGGAGAGAACATCATGTCCCACTATTAATCACTTGGTGCAAATACAGTTCATAATTTTTAATAATCCCACAAATTTTTCATAAATTTTGCATAAACTCACTGGTGTTGAAACTTGACCTGGGGCTTTCTAGAGCTTTTACTTAGCTCATGAGAGTGACTATTTATGTTTTACTGTAGAAATATTAATGTATTTGATTCTAGCATACTGCCATAAGCTGGTGGGAGGGTAAAATAAATGCACTGCATTATTTTTCTAAATCCAATCTAAATCCAAAGAATTCAGAATATCAAAATGTATTTGGTCTAAGGGGTTTGGGATAAACGACTATGGATCTGTAGTATTACTTCTATGAAGCCTTTTCTAAAATGTTCCCCTAAGAAGTGCCTTCCTCTGTGCTCTCCCATGGTTTTTGTCTTGAAACAGTATCTCCATCATTAAACCAAAGATCATGAATTTTTAACATTTTGACTATTCCCCCCATTTACTTTTAAGCAGTCTGAGAAGTGATTAGATCCTTCTGTCACCTAGCACAATACCCGGGTTCCAACTCAGTCTATAGATAAATAAAAGAATGAAAATAACTGGGTAGAGCTGAGTGAGTGAGTGTATATGAAGGCACACGTAAATTTTGCTTCGATTCTTTATGGTTGGGCAGACTTACTATTTAACCATGAAAACCTAAAAATCACACATTGTAAGTTTACAGTATTTAAGAATTAAAAGCAATAATGAAAGGAGAAAGTTAAGAAAGAACACCTTTGCAAATCTTCTCCACTCACTTCTTACATCTAGCAGATATTTTTTTCTTTGAAAACAGCCTACAATTCGTATCATCAAATGTACAATGAATCAATACTTTACTGAAAGATAATTCAAAGGAGGAGAAAGGTGGGTGTAAAAATTGCAGTTCATAGTAAAGATGGCTTAAGATACCAAGTGAAATGGTAAAAATAAGTAGAAAATTCAAGGACACATCTAAACAAAATGGAGAAATGGCTGACAAGGGAAGTAGGGGTCAGATATAAGGTACAAATGGGGATTTGAAAGAAAGTTTGCATCTGTGCCTTTGTATGTTTAGAATAGTTTGTTGTTGCTGGTGGCCTCAGCAAGACAAGTGACAGGAGCATATTGAGGGAGAAAGCCAAAATACTGTGGATGGTGTAGTGAACAGGAAGGAGATGAAGAAAATGACTCAAAGTAGAGGGAAGGTATTATAAGGGAGAACCATTTCTTAAAAATTGGTATAGCTCACGAGCCAGTGCAAGTACTACTTTGTTTGCTGGCAGAATATTAGATTTGAGGAGCAAAGCAATGATGTGGATACAGTTTTACAGTGAAACTGAGCTTGTGAGAAAGACTCCCTCTTTATTTCCGTAACAATACATTCTCTGTGTTCTCTTCCAACCTTTACCTAGTTCTCCTATTTGCTTTTCTTAAATAGAAGTATTTCCCCAAGTTCTGTCCCCAACTCCACCCCTCCCCTTCCTCTCAAGGCCATCTCAAACCACTAGTTAGAAGACCCCCTAGTCAGTCAGCTCTGACTTTGCTCTCTGGAATCCTGCGTTTCCTACAGCTTCTGAAAAACTACAGCTTCTGATAAACCAGCTTCTATACAACTATTTCACTGGCTCTTCAAACCTGTTACTGTTTCAAAATGAAGCCCCATGTCACAGATACATGCAAGTAGCTTTTACGTAAGACAGATATGGGCTTACATCTTGGCTCTAACCAAACAGGTGACCACGGGATACGGAGAGGCACACCTGAAATACAGCCTGGGAACCATTTTGCTCAGTGTCTGGCTAAGGATCAAGCTCAGTTTACTAACTAACATTATTACTAAACCATTTAGAACCCAGAATTGTATCTTATCATCCAGAAGCTAATTCCATTTAACTACCAGAAACATTTTTATGAAACTCAAATTAGACCTTCTTAGTTAAAAAACTTACTCAAAGCTCTCCAACAGAAAAAACTTAAGTCTGGCACACAATACGTGATTTGCCACTAAGAACTTTCTACTACTCATCACACACATTGTGCTCAAGCCAGAATATACCATCAACTGTTTTCAGCACACATACACACACACACAGTAGAGTTGTCTCATACAATATACATACATTTCAGAGAATTCCTTGGTGGTCCAGTGGTTAGGACTCCAAGCTCTCACTACAATATATATATTTCAACTTGTGCAAATACGCAGTAGGGAAGTCAGGAGGGAGGGCAAAGGAGGTAGGTGTTAGGGAGAAAATGAGAACAGGACGAAGTGAAGATGTCTAAAGTGAGTATGAATTTACCACCTCTAGGCAGTTGGATTTCCCCTAAGCTTCTCACAATCTAAGCAGCTTATCATGCTGAGTAAAATTTCAGAGTTACTGTAACAGGGCCTCTTCACGAAAGTCAAATATTTTGCCTGGTGCTCTACTGAAGAAAAGGGATTTATTCCCTCATTTGAGGAAAACATGACTGTATTGGACCAAAGAAGACATGGTACTATTTTATGGATGAAGTGAAGAACCTTTCTAATGGTCCAAGAGTTTGCTCTTAAATTGGCTTTAGATGCTATACTTCTATCTTCTCCCTGCCTCCACATCTTCACCCTTCACACAAAATATCGGCCTCCCAGAATACACAGATTGCTCTGACTCCGTGGGGCTGGAAAGCACTGAGTGGATCTGTTGTGTTTCTTTCAATCTGTTTATTTTATGCATTAACTTTTACTTCAAGACAGCAACTATGCCGTGTGTGTGTGTATATATATGTATATGTGTGTGTATGTATGTATGTGTGTGTGTGTGTATAAACACACTCTCAGTGCCTAACCCAGAGCCTTGCATACAGTCAGCAAATGTTCATTAAATAAAAAGAAAGTACAAATAAAAGGAGCAACGTTGGCTGGTGAAATTCCAAATATATTTAGGGAACTGGGATCAAATGATAGGTAGATTAGACCAAAAGGCAGAGGAGTCAAGAGATCAAATTGCCAGCATCCTTTGGATCATAGAAAAAGCAAGAGAATTTCAGAAAACATCAACTTCTGCTTCACTGACTATGCTAAAAGCCTTTGACTGTGTGGATCACAACAAACTGTGGAAAATTCTTAAAGAGACGGGAATACCAGATCACCTTACCTGCCTTGTGAGAAATCTATATGCAAGTCAAGAGCCAATGGTTCAAACCGGACACAGAACAACAGATTGGTTCCAAATGGGGAAAGGAGTACATCAAAACTGTATATTGTCACCCGGCTTATTTAACTTATATGCAGAGTACATCATGCAAAATGATGGACTGGATGAAGCACAAGCTGGAATCAAGATTGCCGGGAGAAATATCAAAAACCTCAGATATGCAGATGACACCACCCTTATGGCAGAAAGCGAAGAACTAAAGAGCCCCTTGATGAAAGTGGAAGAGGAGAGTGAAAAAGTTGGCTTAACTCAATGTTCAGAAAACTAAGATATGGCATCTGGTCCAATCTCTTCATGGCAAATAGATAAGGAAACAGCGAAAACAGTGACAGACTTTATTTTTTGGGGCTCTAAAATCACTGCAGATGGTGACTGCAGCCATGAAATTAAAAGACGCTTACTCCTCGGAAGGAAAGCTATGACGCACCTAGACAGCATATTAAAAAACATTACTTTGCCAACAAAGGTCCGTCTAGCTAAAGCTACGGTTTTTCCAGCAGTCATGTATGGATGTGAGAGTTGGACTATAAAGAAAGCTGAGCGCCGAAGAATTGATGCTTTTGAACTGTGGTATTGGAGAAGACTCGTGAGAGTCCATTGGACTGCAAGGAGATCCAACCAGTCCCTCCTAAAGGAGATCAGTCCTGAATATTCATTGGAAGGACTGATGCTGAAGCTGAAACTCCAATACTTTGGCCACCTGATGCGAAGAACTGACTCATTTGAAGAGACCCTGATGCTGGGAAAGATTGAAGGCGGGAGGAGAAGGGGACGACAGGGGATGAGATGGTTGCATGGCATCACTGACTCAATGGACATGAGTTTGAGTAAACTCCGGGAACTGGTGATGAACAGGGAGGCCTGGCGTGCTGCAGTGCATGGGGTCGCAAAGAGTTGGACACGACTGAGCAACTGAACTGAACTGAACCCAAAATATAATGAGTCACTTCCAGTCTTTAGAGCTGTTACATATAAATGGTTTCCATACTCTACCATCCCTTTACCTTAAGGTGATCCGAGTTAGCCTTTAGTTTATGCCCTTTTTCAACTTGCTATTATCTTGGTGACTTTACATAATTTTTTCTCCAGAAAGTAACTTCAAACTTACTCTTCAGCGAAAAAGACCAATCTGAGATATAATAGGATAATCCCACTACCAATCACATTTATAGAGTATGGTACCTAAGATCCAGCATTTTAAAGGATTTGTACATTACTTGCTATGGCTTGTTTTTTGTTACCTTTTGTCTCCCCCTATTACTTCTGTCTAGGACTAGATAAACTAGTGTAAATGATAAAGGAATAAAATAAAACACAGCTACACAATTTTTGTTTGAATAATATTTTAGATTTGGGTTTGAAATCACTTTAACAAGCTAGGGTTCTTTTCAAAAGACAATATTTTGAAAACAACACATGCTGGCCAAATTAATACAGCTGTAGGAGAAATACTTTAAGGTAAGTACTATTTTAACAAAGATGAAGACAAACTAATTTTATTAGTGAGTATAAAGTGGTGTATTTCAAAATGAGTTTTTGAGATTAATTCTTTAAAGATACTGGTCAAACATACACGTTTGGGAAATACATTATAATCCTTTTTCCCCACTCAAAAAATATACCAACCCTTACAATCTCTAAAACGTTTTACCAAAAATTAAAAAAATAAAGGACCTGTTGAACTTTATGTGAAGTGAAAGCATCTCAGTCGTGTCCGACTCTTTGCGACCCCATGGACCCATGGAATTCTCTAGCCCAGAGTACTGGAGTGGGTAGCCTTTCCCTTCTCCAGGGGATCTCTCCAGCCCAAGAATCGAACAAACCCAGGTCTCCTGCATGGCAGGCGGATACTTTACCAGCTAAGCCTCAAGGGAAGCCTGTTGAACTTTATATAATCCATCATTCCCATATTTCTTTGACCAGAGTTCCCCACCTTTTGGGGTCAGAAGTAGTAGTGGTAGAAAACACTCTGGGGAAACACTGCTATATAGCACTGTTTGAAAATATTACTCCTAAAAAAATTTATCAAGTAGCTAGGATAGAAACTGTGGTAATAAATGAGACGCTTACTGGGATATATGTATTCATGTAACTTGTATTAAGTGTTTAAAGCAGATAAGAAACAGGCCAATTATAAGATGGATGATTTAATTAAAATTTTAAAAAATTAACATTTAAGCCGAATGCCTATATTAAATGCTAATTTTCTGTTCCAGAAAATATTTTCTGATGCCATTCCCTCCCTCTGATACTAAGTGCAATCTTTCAATATTAAAACTAAAGTTTCTCCTAGGTATTGAGTGGTTCAGCACAGGTTTGTGAATCTATTGGTTTAGAATTATTTGTGCCTTTGTTCCTCTTTGTACCACAGTGTACTGACTATTTCGAAGGGAAAAATACTTTTAACATATGGATTCTCTTATATTATGTTTTGTTAAACATCTGGACCATTTTGTTTTGATGTCAACATAATTCTATGGGGTGGGACAAAGTACTGAATAGTTAACACTCCCCAAAGAGAGAGGGGCTACAGCAGTTTTAGAAAGCACTTACTTAATCATTTCAAAAAGCTTTGGATCTGAGACCTTGATATTTCGTGCCATATTCCAGGAAAGATGAACCATGGGTACTATTGACTTCACACTTTGCAATTTGTTCCATTCGTACCGTTCCACTGCCAATTTATACTGGCAGGCTAGGAAAAAAAAAACAGTTATAAAGCAACCCAAAGTACCAAAGATATGAAGATAACCATTATCACTTTCTTAGATGATACCATCAATACCAATTCTAAAAATCTCAAAATATTACAAAAATATTTTTAAGGTTAAAAAAAATAATTGTGATAATAATAGTAGTGATCATGTAAAGAGTGCTTACTATAACTTTGTGCCACACACTGTGCTGAAGTATTTCACGATATTATACCATTTAATCTTTGCTGTTATCTTATTAATTTTATCATTTCCATTATACAGATGAAGAAATTGAGGCCCAGAGAGGTTCTGTAACTTGCCCAAAGTTGCAAAAGGCAGGTTCTGGTCCTAATCCAGGTCGTCTGGCTTGGGAGGCCATAATCTTAATACTGCCTAAAGGCAGGCATAATTCAAACAGATTTTAACATAACAGGGCTAAATATATATATGACATATCAGATAATGAAAGATTTCAAAGAATGCATAACCACTGTACTTTGCTTTCTCCCATAAAGGGTTTCCTTTATAAAATAAAATCAAGCACTCTAAAAAATTATTGAAAGTATCTCTTTCTTGTATATAAAACATACATATATATTTTTTAATCATTTGGTGAGATCTACAGTCTTGGATTTCTATCTGTTAACTTACTATCTTGTACTACAAGTTAAATTTTTACCCAAGGAGACATTCTTCCTCTGATTTCTAGTGAGCTACATTCCAAGAAAAAAATAACAAACTCATCAGATACAATCCTTTATAAACTAAAGTGTTTTTCTTAAAGTCATAGTCTTTAAAATACCTGTAAGTGGACCAACATTCCAAGCAATGTTGTTGCACCAGCCAATAGCCTGAACCCAATGCACAGTGCCTGCATTTATCCAGACCAAATCTCCAGGTCGCTGAATAAACCTATACACTGGAACATTTGCTTCATAAAGATCTTCAAGGTTGGGCCACCAAGAACCCATTAGGAAATTCAAATTATTTCTGAAATAAGAAAAAATATTACAAATGGATCAAGTACTTTAATAAGCTCCTTCCATGACTGAAAGACAATGTTGTAAGTTTTAAAAAATACGGTTATTCATTGCACAGAAACTTACAGCTTATGCAATGAGAAATTATAGTATATGAAGTGAGTGAAATTAATTACAGTTAAGTAGTGGATGACTTATCTAAATATCAGTATTACTACCTTCAGTTGATTTTTCAAAGATCCAAATGAAATCAAAAGCTATTTTAAGTAACACTTACATACATTAACCTTTAATTTCATTTCACTAAAGTCTATTTTGATTAAACCCTTTTCCTTGGTGCACCTAGAAATCTCTAAAAGGTAAATGGAAGGTGGGGTTGGCATCAAGCTACTTAAATCCATGAACAGGAACTCTACGGCAGATACAAGTTCATTTTCTGAGGAAAAGTAGAACAGAAAGCAGAAATGTTCTCTATTGCTGTTCTGAATTCCAAGCAGGAAAGGGGGATAGCATATCAGTCTCTGTACAGTTTTGATGACTGATTGATTAAAACGATGCAGTTAAAAAATGAACACTCATACACATGCACAAATATCGATAACAATCACCACCACCACCACCACTATACTTTAGAAACAACATGTTACTAAGCTTTTCGTTTAAAATCTGGCTTTTAATTCTATTTCATCATGATATGAACTATTCTTACAACTACAGTTTAGAAAAACTTGTCTGTAAAGTGGAATATGGTTATAAACAAATCCTAGCCCTACCTATCCCGTGTGTTGTTGTTTTAAAATTGGAGAAAACTTTCTATCCAAAAGCAAGCAAGCAATCAACACCATCTAATATTCAATAGCGAGGGTAAAAAAAACAACTCAAGCTAATAACAACGACAAAAAATCAAGTATCTTCTCTATCATATAGTCAAGTGACTGGTTATTTCATGACAAATAAAAAGTCATCAAACAAACTATACAGATATGGTCGAATCAGTTAATATCACAAGTAACAATCCTTCTATGAAACAAAATTACACTGAAAAGCAGAGGTAGCAAGTGGTATTTCTGAAACTTAGTTACATTTACCTAACCCTTCAGACTGTTTTATTATCCCCACGTTTAAGCTTTTTAGACATCATCTGCCTATTCCAGTTACCTATTCCCAGGTTACCTCTCCATGCAGATAGAAAAGAACATGAAATCCTAAAAATAGTCAATCTTACTCAGAAATAATGAAAAAGGATCACTGTACTGTAGCTACAACAATATACTAAATAGTATCTCAAAGTTTAAGAAATAAAAATATTTCTGAAGCACCATAGAGATTTTCTATATGATACAGTTCTTTCTCTGCTACCACCAGACTGCTGGTCCAGTAAAGATTAAAATGGATCAGGTTATTTCATAAGAGTATTTGACTCTTTAAAATTCCACATCTTGAGCTTTCTTACAATTAAAGGAAACCTATATAGCAAAGAAAATAAAAGGTGAATACCTTCTGCTTGTATATAAATTCTGTCTTATTATGGTTGTTTTTGCAACTATATTTATATATATACTATACAGTAAAAATGTAAACTATAGTTACATTTCATACTAAAAAGTTATTTACAGCAAAGATCTTTTAACCCAAAATTTGTGAACTGTAAGTCAGTATGTATAACAGGTGTACAATTAATTTTCAAAGTCTCTCATATATAAATGTTTTAGGTGGTTTTCCTCATCTTTATCCTACTGGGCTGGAGAGGAAATAACACCAAATGTATGTATAATTTATATTTTTAGCTATAATAATTTTCCAATTTTATTACAAATGGAAAAAAAAATCAGGATCTTAAGTAACAGAGTATTTTTTTAAAACAAAATAAGACAAATAATTAAATTTAAATTAATGAAAAGAATTCCCAAGTACCATTTAACAGAAGATAATTAAACGAACAGTTTCTAGGAACTTAAGATTTTCACTATGTGAATTCTTTCAATTCTAGGTGACAAAATCTGAAACTATTGTTTAAATCTTATAAAATTGCTTTATAAGAAAAGTTGCCAATGTAGTTTTAAAAAGAATTTGTATCATGATACAGCAAAGAGTAATACATTCAAGTTTAAGTTATTAACAACCTCTTAGGGTGCTCAATTATAGAATTCCTTCCATTTCTAAAGCTATTTATCTAACAATGGTTCTTTCACATAAACAAGTATTTATACATCAACTGCTTAATTAACCCAGTCAACAACTCAACTTTCTACCCATTAAATTCAAGACTATCACTACTGCATGAAGTGGTTTTAAGGTATCTTTCTTAAAATACTCCCAATAACACAAAATAATAGGTTTATAATCAAATCATTTTATAAATGAATTTCCTGCTGAATGGTAAGTGAAAACTGCTTATATGCATTAGGATATCCAGCTTAGTAAGCTTCCCTTTACAGTAACTGTTTTAAAATAATTATGTTTAATAAAATTCAGTTTGGAAACCTACTTTTCACAGAAGTCATTCAGAACACCCCAGTAACCTTCTGGAACAACAAACCATTCACAGTCACCTGGACCAATATTAATGTTAACTGAACAGAAATTGTTATTTTCTTGATGACCTGAAATGTGAGAAGAAAAAAGTAATCAACATACAATAAATTCTATAGAAAAATGTGTCTTTAGAAATGAAACCTTAGAAATGTTCAACAGAAAATGCTCCAGTGTTATTCAGTTGTTTATCAGTATATGTCAAGTCCTAGAGCTGAGTTTGGTCAACCCCTAACTTTTTCAGTAGGAGCTCTGTGGAAGACAATCTAAATCATGGTTAAAAGCTTAGGTTGTGAAGCCAGGTTCCCTGGCTTAGTTATTATGTGACACTGGGCAAGTTTCTAAACCTTTCTGATTCAGTTTCCTATAAGATTTGGTGATAAGGATTCCAATAAGTCAATGGGTTGTTCTGAGGAACAATGAAATAAGGACTGCTTTGAATACTGCCTAATGCATGGTAAGTAATAAATATTAGTTATTATTGATATCATTACCACTTCTTCCTTGTGAACTAATTCCCATTTCTCACAAGTAGCATTAGGACATCAGTAGAGAGGCAAGAAGTCTGATTTTCAAACTGTATGTAGTGGCAGGAATGGTGTCAACAAAAATGGCCGAGCAGGGAACTTGGGGAACTCACCAGAAACACCAAACAATAAAAATAACAAAAACACCTGGTGAAAACTGTCAGAAGCAACCTCATCAGAACTTTGGACAATATAGTCAAAGGTTTACAGAAATGAACAACTGACCAAAAGAAAGGTGACTTAAACACAGTAGGATATCTGTCTGTCACTCACCATATCTCCATTTCTACCACTGCTGTGACAGTGAACTTAAAAAACAGTAGTGTGAATTCCTAGTGTGAGTGTCCCTGGTTCTAGAGGGAGCAGAGCAGATCTTGTTCCCAAAGAATTCTGTTCTTCTGTTTTGTTTACCCTGCAGTTTCCCCAAAACGCTGACAGAAAAGGGACTTCTCGTTCTTTCACCTACCTCAGAGCTCTATCAGCACAAGTATTTCGATGCAGGAGGACCTCCCAAAACATTGCAAGACTAAAGAACAAGCTGGTGCCACCAAGGGCAAAAAACAAAACAAACAAACAAAAGAACCACCTGGAGCAAACAACAGACATCCCAAAGGCTTGGACAGAAAAGCTGGGGAGTGAGATTTCACAGGAATAAAGGCTTTGAAAAGTTCCTCTGGATACTGTAGAATTTAGAAGCCACATGGATGCCCAGGGCAAGAGGCATTTAAAGAAATCTGTCATATTACTGCTGAGATAATTAATGGAAAGGACACTTCAGTGCCCATATATGACAAGGAATATAGTCTTTGTAAAAGCAGTGTGACTACTACATATAAAAGGGATTCCCATGTGGCTCAGAGGGTAAGGAGTCTGCCTGCAATGTGGGAGACCTGAGTTTGATCCCTGGGTCAGGAAGATGCCCCGGAGAAGAATATTACAACCCACTGCAGTATTCTTGCCTGGAAAATCCCTTGGACAGAGGAGCCTGGTGGGCTAGAGTCCATAGGGTCGCAAAGAGTCGGACACGACTGAGTGACTTCACTCTCACTACATATAAAAATAGATAACTAATGAGTACCTACTGTATAGCACAGGGAACTCTACTCAATACTCTGTAATGGCCTAAATGGGAAAAGAACCTGAAAAAGAACAGATGTATGAATAACTGGGAAAGGAAAAAAAAAAAAAAAAACAGTGTGGAAAGTCACTAAAAGAATAAGTAACTATAGCCCATAACAAGCAACAGTAACAAACCTTAGAAAAGAGAGGAGAATCTGATTTCTGCTAACTGCCACAACATAATATTCAAAATGTCAAAACACTAGCTGAGCACTATGCTAAAGGGACAGAGACTTCAGAGACCACATTCTACAAATACTCAAGAAATCAGTTTTCAAAAAAAACTCATGAGGTATGTAAAGAAACAAAGTATGGTCTAGTTATAGAAAGGAAAAAAAAAAAAAGAAATTAACAAAAGGTATTCCTGAAAAGGCACAGACACTGGACTTCCTAGACAAATACTTTATATCAACTATCTTAAAATATACTTAAAGAGTTAAGGAAAACCATGTGCAAGAACAAAAGGAAACAAGGAGAATGATGTCTCAACAAACAGATCATCAATCAGTTCACTTCAGTCGCTCAGTCATGTCCAACTCTTCACGACCCCATGGACTGCAGCATGCCAGGCCTCCCTGTCCATCACCAATGCCCAAAGCTTACTCAAACTCATGTCCATTGAGTCGGTGACACCATCCAACCATCTCATCCTCTGTTGTCCCCTTCTCCTCCCACCTTCAATCTTTCCCAGCATCAGGGTCTTCGCCAATGAGTCAGTTCTTCGCATCAGGTGGCCAAAGTATTGGAGTTTCAGCTTCAGCATCAGTCCTTCCAATGAATATTCAGGATTGATTTCCTTTAGGAGGGACTGGTCAGATCTCCTTGCAGCCCAAGGGACTCTCAAGATGTCTTCACCAACACCACAGCTGGTGGTGCTCAGCTTTCTTTATAATCCAACTCTCACATCCATACATGACTGCTGGAAAAACCATAGCTTTGACTAGATGGACCTTTGTTGGCAAAGTAATGTCTCTGCTTTTTAATATGCTATCTAGGTTGGTCATAGCTTTCCTTCCAAGGAGCAAGCGTCTTTTAATTTCATGGCTGCAGTCACCATCTGTAGTGATTGTGGAGCCCCCCAAATAAAGTCTGTCACTGTTTCCCCATCAATAACCTCAGATTATTTCTTTGCACTGATCACTGAGGAAGGCTTTCTTATCTCTCCTTGCTATTCTTCTGAACTCTGCATTCAAATGGGTATATCTTTCCTTTGCTCCATTGTTTTTCGCTTCTCTTCTTTTCATAGCTATTTGTAAGGCCTCCTCAGACAGCCATTTTGCTTTTTTGCATTTCTTTTTCTTGGGGATGGTCTTGATCACTGCCTCCTGTACAATGTCACAAACCTCCATCCATAGCTCATCAGGCACTCTATCAGATCTAGTCCCTTAAATATATTTCTCACTTCCACTGTGTAATTGTAAGGGATTTGATTTAGGTCATACCTGAATGGCCTAGTGGGTTTCCCTACTTTCTTCAATTTAAGTCTGAATTTGGCAATAAGGAGTTCCTGATCTGAGCCACAGTCAGCTCCTGGTCTTGTTTTTGCTGACTGTATAGAGCTTCTCCATCTTTGGCTGCAAAGAATATAATCAATCTGATTTCAGAATTGACCATCTGGTGATGTCCATGTGTAGAATCTTCTCTTGTGTTCTTGGAAGAGGGTGTTTGCTATGACCAGTGTGTTCTCTTGGCAAAACTCTATTAGCCTTTGCCCTGCTTCATTCTGTACTCCAAGGCCAAATTTGCCTGTTACGCCAGGTATTTCCTGACTTCCTACTTTTGCATTCCAGTCCCCTATAATGAAAAGGACATCTTTTTTTGGGTGTTAGTTCTAGAAGGTCTTGTAGGTCTTCATAGAACCGTTCAACTTCAGCTTCTTCAGCATTATTGGTCGGGGCATAGACTTGGATTACTGTGATATTGAATGGTTTGCCTTGGAAATGAACAGAGATTATTCTGTTGTTTCTGAGACTGCAACCAAGTACTGCATTTTGAACTCTTTTGTTGACTATGAGGGCTACTCCATTTGTTCTAAGGGAGTCTTGCCCACATTAGTAGATACAATGGTCATCTGAATTAAATTTATCCAGTCCAGTCCATTTTAGTTCACTGAGTCCTAAAATGTCGATGTCACTCTTGCCATCTCTTGTTTGACCACTTCCAATTTGCCTTGATTCATGGACCTAACATTTTAGGTTCCTATGCAATATTGCTCTTTAGGGCATCAGACTTTACTTCAATCACCTGTCACATCCACAACTGGGTGGTGTTTTTGCTTTGGCTCCATCTCTTCACTCTTTCTGGAGTTATTTCCCCACTGATCTCCAGTAGGATTTTGGGCACCTACTGACCTGGGGAGTTCATCTTTCAGTGTCCTATCTTTTTGCCTTTTCACACTGTTCATGGGGTTCTCAAGGCAAGAATACTGAAGTGGTTTGCCACTCCCTTCTCCAGTGAACCATGTTTTTTCAGAACTCCCCACCATGACCCATCTGTCTTGGGTGGCCCTACATGGTATGAGTCACAGTTTCATTGAGTTAGACAAGACTGTGGTCCATGTAATCAGTTTGGTTAGGTTTCTGTCACTATCAATGAAGAAACGCAAATCATAAGGAACGAGATAAAAGTCTGGAAAAAAATAGTAACTGAAATGAATTCAGTTCAGTAGATCTGACCAGAATAAAGAATCAGCAAATTTAGAGACAGGTCAAATGAAACTATATATTCTGAGAAGAAAGAAAACAATGAAAAAAAAATCCACAGACCCTAGAAGACCCGTGGGACATGAGCATGCACATACACTGTAGGAGTCCCAGAAGAGGTAGAGAAAGTGGCAATAAGAATATTTGAAGAAATGATAGTAAAAAACTTCCCAAATGTGACATGACACATGAATCTCCATATCCAAGAAGCTCAAGGAATTCTAAGAAAGATAAATTCAAAAATATTCATTCTAAGATAATAATACTCAAACTGTTTAATGGCAAAGAAAATCTAGAAAGCAGGAGAAGAGAAGTGATTGTGATATAAACAGGATTGTCAACAAAATAGCTGGTTTCATAACGGAAACCATAGGGTCCAGAAAGCAATTGCTTAACATATTTATGTTGTGGAAGAGAAAAAAAAAGTTAACCAAAAAACTGAACTAAAAATCTGGCAAAACTATTCTTCAAAACTAAAGGAAAATCCAGTCAATCTGCTCTATAAGAAATGCTACAGTTTTTCAGACTGAAATGAAAGAATATAAGACAGTAACTCAAAGCTCTATGAAGAGATAAAGGACTAAGTTGAGGACTCACACATCCCAATTTTAAAACTTATCACAAAGGGAATCAAACCCATGTGGTATTGGAATAAAAATGGAGATAAAAATCAATGGAACAGTATCAAGATTCCAGAATTAAACCCATACATCTATTCAATTGATTTTCAACAAGGATGTCAAGGTCATTCGAGAGAGGAAAAAAATAGTTTTTCCAACAAACGGTGCTGGGAAAACAGGTTACCTATATGTAAAAGAATACTGCTGGACCCCTGGCTCATACTATACACAAAAAACTAACTCAAAATGGATCAAAGACCTAAATCTAAGAACTATAAAAATCTAAGAAGAAAACAGACACCAATTCTTTACAGTTTTGGATTTTGCAATGGTTTCTTAAATATGACAACAAAGCATGTGATGAAAGAAAAAAATCAATTAAACTTCATTAAAATTTAAAAACTTTTGTACATAAACGGACACTATCAAGAGAATGAAATAACCTACAAGATGGGAGGAAATACTGCAAATCATGTATCTGATAAAGAATTAGTATCCAGACTATATAAAGAACTCTTACAACTCAACAACAAAAGGGCAAACAACTCAATTAAAAAATGAAGAAGGAACTAGACAGACATTTTCCCTAGAGTAGATATACAAATGTCCAACAAGCACATGAAAATTAAAACCACACACACACACAAAGAAAGTCAAATCTGCTGGCTCACCTATTAGAAAAAAATGGAAAATAAGCAATGTACATGAGGATGTGGAAGAAAAATTGGAACCTTTGTACACTGCTGTCAGGAATGTAAAATGGTGTAGCTCTTGTGGAAAGCAGTTTTGAAATCCTCAAAAAGTTAAACACAGAATTGTCATATGACCCAGCAATTCTAATTCTAGGTATATAATCAAAAGAAGTATAAATAAGTATTCAAACAAATTCTTGTACATGAATACATGAAACACTGTATTCATAGCAGCTAAAAAGTAAACATCCCAAATGCCCCTCAACTGATGAATGAAATAAATTGTTCTATATCCATATGATGGAATATTATTTGGCCATAAAAAAAAAATGAACCTCTGATACAGTATGGATGAACCTCAAAAACATGCTAAGTGAAAGAAGCCAGACACAAAAGGCAATATACTGTATGATTCCATTCATATGAAACATCCAGAACAGGCAACACTATACGGCTAGAAAGCAGAGACTAGACATTATCAGTGGCTAAGAGGAAAGGGGAAATGGGATGACTACTTAACGGGTATGGGGTTTCCTTACAGGCTAATGAAAATGTCTTGGAACTACACAGAAGTCATGGCTACACGCCATAGTGACTGTATTAAATGTCACTGAACTGCATATTTCAAAGGGCTTAATTTTGTTATGTGAGTTTCACCTCAGTTAATAAAAATGTAGCTGCTCTTGCCACACTCTGTGCACACAACACCCTAGTCTTCTATGTATCACAGCATAATGTGAAGATAGTACTTGTAATACTATTGTCTCTTATCACAGGTAGATGGCTGGAAGTGTCCATGGCATGGACTCTAAGTAAAATTAAGCTGTAATTAAATCCAAGAACAAAGTGCTTGTCCCATGAAAGAACAAAGTGCTTGTCCCACGAAAAAGTATTCAAAGCAATTTAAAAAAACTGAACCAAACTAATTAACATTTCTTCTAATACTAAGTTGTCTAATATAGTAACGGTAATGTGAACTGAGACGTGCAATAACTGCAAAGTATATACTGGATTTCAAGGGGTTGTTTCAATAATTTTGTATTGATTACATGTTAAAAAGATTATTTGGAAATAACTAAGATAAAATTAACTTCATTTTTCATTAATGTTACTATAAAATTTTAAGTCATATTTAAGTCTATTTAAGTCATTTATATGACCTGCATTATATTTTTATTGGATAGCACTACCTTAAGGGAATTCTTCAGAAAATTCTTTAAGGTTCCACAGGACATTCTGAAAAACTATACCTTGTATACAAACCAACCAAAAACTCCCCAACATTCTAGACAGAAGTGACAAAGAAGTGATCTATCAAGTTTGCTTCCCCCTTGATTTGTAATGAAAAACTGCATTCTCTGATATAAGGATAATACTATTTGCATAAAATAATTCAAATTGATGAGAGAAAATTTCAGTTGAAATGAATTTTAGTAGAACCAATCCATTTCAACATACATAAGAAAAATGAACTACAGAGGATTCAAATAACCTGCTTAGCATTTACACTGGTGTCTAAATGACAGAGTGGGGAGTAGACAGATCTTATACCATTTATTTCAGAACTGTTTCCACTTTATTCAACTATTCATAAAATATCACAGAATTGGGCTTCCAATGGCCTGAGGACACAAACTACAGCCTAATGGTATTAATCCTGGCTGTATACTAGAATTCTCTGAAGAACTTCTATTTTTTTTAAAAAAAAAATATAGATGCCTGGCTCTCAATCTCCAGATACTAGTCAACTACACATATTTTAAAAGCTTATTAGAAAATTCTAATGAGCAGCCAGAACTGGGAACTACTGATCTACTTTACCCAGAAACAAGCATAGGCCTATCTTGAAACAATATTTTAGCTACAATTCAATGAACAGGTAATAAAGAATGAAGCGATCTGGTCTTCAAATCATGGCTACTTCAAGGAGCACACAAACACCTGAGGATGATATGCAGCCTGTAGGCATTGGTATAACTGAACTCTTGATCCCCAACACCCATCCTAATTGTTAAATATTTTGAACATCACCCTGTGAAATTTCATATCAATCAAAGGGAGCACAAAAAAAGATGATATATTAGTGCTGGACAGAATTCTAAGTCTAAAACTAATGTAACTTCAGTTTACAAATGGAAAAAAAAAGACCCAGAGAAGAAAAGTGACTTGTCAAAGTGACAAGCCTAGTTGGTGGTAAAATCTGGACTAGATACCAGGATGAGTCTAGTAATGTCTCCACATCAAGTGATTGTTGTAAACTGTACACTGCAATCCAACAAGGGGATTGCAACATACACTTTCTCTGTTAGACGAAATAGAAGGGAATAGATTAGAAAATGTATTATTCTAAAAAACTGTTTTTGCACTGTCATAATATAAAACATATTTCTTATCATGATTATGGTAAAAGTTTAGGACAACCCTGCCACTCTGCAGTAGATGGGATCAAAAACAGTCTTTAAGTCACAGGGACTTCTTTTCCCAGGATCCAATGATCAAGTTTCCAGATTACACTGCTGTTATTTCAGGGATATTACATTTTTAAAAAGATACTACCAAGGGGGAAAAAATATTAATAATCTGAGCTCAGTTCAAGAGTCATGTCTTGTAATAGAAACAATTCTATCAGTTCCATTCATTATAAATGAAAAGAATCCAGGTCTCTTTTGCATGTTTCACATTTTGATCAATTTGTGTGTCAACTGTTGGTTCATAAAAGTTACCTGGTGTTCTGCTTCCTGGAACTTTCATGTATAGTTGAACTGTGTTCATACCCAGTATGGTATGACCAACGTGGCTTAGAAGATTTCCTGCTGATACAACACGCACAAAAGCAGGAAGTTTAGTCAGCTCATGTAGCTGCAATTTCCACCTGCAATAAAAAAACAGATCAAGAGTGAAACCCGGCTATAAATACGTGTAGTAAAAAACTTCAAGAACCTTGTGTTCCAATCAGAAAAACAATCAAATCTATAAATATTTTACTTCTGCATAGGAAAACTCTGGAATGCTTAAATTTTGCAAAGAAAACATCCCAACAAAAAGCATAAAAATTAAAGAAAAAAACTGACTTCCTTATTTTTATAATTGTTGTATAATTTTACAAATATATTTTTATATAATTTCATGATTGTGCAACAACATATAGAAGGGTCTTGAAAATACACACAAGAGTTTTAAGTCAAAGAAAATAATTGTAAAACCTGGCAAAAATAATTTGGCTAAAATCTGCATATTAATTTAGAAAAATGACAAGGAACAAAACAGAAGAGGAAACTAGACAATTCTCAGTCATGCTAACAGGACACCTCTTTGTATCAGTTTACAGAAACACTACCAGAAAGACTTACTTTTTGTCATCAGACAGGTCAATATTGGTCCCAAACTTTATGGTTTTAAAGGGTCCTTTCCTTCTCCTCCCAGAACTTAAAGAGAGAGACAATATTAGAAACATGCCTTTTAAACAGAAATACTAAGTGGACATTACAAATTACTTACTTATCTGAAGATGTAGATTCATTATCTGAGTGGTCTTTATGGTGACTTCTTTTCTCATTTTCTTCCTGTACATTAAGCAAAAAGCATTCCAGTTTAGTATTTATTCTGCAACCTTTTTACCATACAATTGAAAAGTTTACATATAAATCAATGGTGGAGTATTGAAGCTAAGTTTCTATAGACCTCTCTCACATGAAAATTTCTTCAAAGACCACATTAAATAGAAAGCCAGGCAAAGTCAAAACTCAATGGCATGGTATCTAACCCCCTCCACCAGCCACATATTCTTCCTTACTAATCTTCTCCTATAAGGAGAAAAACTATAGATTCTCGTTCCTGCTCCATTTCTCCCACTTTCAAGAGAGGGTTAGGTTGAGAGGCCCAGAAGTGGCAATCTTGATTATAAATTTCCTCAACTAACAGAGGTGTGCATGTATGTGTAATTATATATGTATGCAATGCATATAGAAAGGCAGAGGGTAAGATTTTCTCTATTCTTTATTATGGACAAATGTGAGAAAGTTATTTCTGGGATAAATCTTTTTTTCCCTCAAAATGAATTATACATGAATTATAAACATTTACAACATTAGCAAGTAAATTAAATGCTGGACAAATACAGGAGCTTTTCAATGCAAATATTACTATTATTTATGATTTCCCTGTCACTGACATGGTATCTTTTTACCTCTGTCCTACAATTTCTGACTTAGGTATACTTAGTGACATTTCTGCCTCCCTCCCTTTAAATGTGTATGCTTTTTAAACATTTGTTAAAATTTTCACACGTCTCCAAAGCACACACAAAACCATTGTTTCTTTGATTATGGATTCCTTTCTATTTAAATACTCTGCCTCTCATGATCTTCTTGCAAAAATTTCCTTGATGATCTCTGAATCCTGCTTATTATCTATTTCTTTTCTGACCATAATACTACCATGGAGTTGAAGTATCTCAGAAGTTTGAACTAGAGAGATTTATATGAACAACAAATTTACTGCAACTCATATAAGTTGCAGGATAGTTTTTATTAGATGACTTTCTCTATATGACATAGGGAGTGGTAGTGAGAAAGGAACACAAACATATGATTAGCAGGTACAAATGCTGCCTAGATTGAAAATGTGAACTCAGGGCAGAATTTCAAACAGAGATAAGCAAATCTAATGAATTGCAAATAAAAGATTTTTGGCACATATTAAATTTCAGCTGTGGGATATGTATAGAACTTAGTACAGATAAGTGTTTTAGTAATACATTTAATAAAGTCACTTTTATGGATGTTTTATGTTCACTTTGTAGGAGAATTCATGAAGTTCTCATTTCAGTGCTAAAGGATTTTAGTAATGCTTCACTGCTGAAAGGCCTATGAATCTTAATAATAATCCTGATTATTTTTCAAAGTTTTGTTCCTTAATTTTCTGTATATTTTGAAATGATTTATGTCTTTCTTGGAGTTTTCTCTTTCAGACTGAGATGGGTAATGCTTCCTGGGAGAGTTATATATCAGATAATACTAACGTGAGAGTTTAATGGGAAGGCATAAGACAAGGAACTCTGCAAGCATACAGCAAACTTGAGACTTAGTTTATCCTCTAATATCAGCAGTTCCCAATTAGGAATAATTTTGCCTCACAGGGGACATTTGGCATGTCTGGAGCCATTTTTGATTGTCAAAACTGGAATAGGGAATAGGGGGTGTGCTATAGACATCTAGTAGGGAGAGGCTAGGGAAGCTACTAAATATTCTACAATACACAGGGCAGCTCCCCACAACAAAGAACTATCCAACCCAAAATGTGAATAATGCCAAGGTTAAGAAACACTTCTTTAAATAGAAATATCCCAGAAATAACAGAGACATCTCACTAGACAGCAACAGTATTTATCAACCCATAGGTTTGCTCAGACTTAGTAGTAAGAGTGAACTGATAGCATTTATGATTATTTTTATAAAAATAATAATAAAAAACTATTTTATGTAACAATAAAATAATGAGATGCTTACAAAAGCTCCCTTTCAAAGCAAAATACTATAAAATAACAATCTCCAAAATAAAATAATTTTCAGGAAGTAAATACTTACTCTCAATGATTCCTGGAAAGAGGAGGCCTGGTACTGTGCATATTTAGCAATTGTAGTATGAGATCTATTACTTTCACAATGCCAGATTTTCTTTGTTCCAGTGGGATCCCAGTTCTCATCTGCTGGCTGCAACAACTGTGTCCTCACTTCCACCATATGCTCATTGTTAGCTTCTACCAAAGTTTTGGTAGAGAAAAGTCCCAGGTCTTCATAAATAAATAAATGTAGTTAATAAATAAAAAAAAATATATTCGGAATAATATTTTTAAAAGTGGTTTTATTTTTCCTTTAAGTAAAAAAGAAAAATGTTTCATGGTACTCTTATCTAATTCCCCTAAAACACTAGGGCCTCTGCACACTCTGAAGCCCTCTGCACACTCTGAATCCCTGGACCTAACTGTCATGCCATCAACAGAGGGAGAAAAATCAAGGGGCCACAGAATGAAGATTCGCTCATTTATTCAATCTCTGAAAGTGAGAAGAACTATTTAGGAGGCTACAGTACTTAATAGTAATATCAAGTTTTACCTGAATCTTATATTAAAAATTTCTATTAGTCAACCTAAATCATAATTATATAACAGCATGAAAATATAAGCTAAATTAAAAAAGTAATACTCCCTCCCTCCCTCCTCTCTCTCTCAGACAGGAAAATATTAAAATGAAAATGTGAAAAATTACAACAAAAGAACAGAAAAAAGTTTCTGCTAGTGCTTTAGAAGTTAATAGATAGTAAAGGAAATACATATACTTTTCCTTTTTATTTAAAGCTTACCCAACTTAAGAGCTCCAGCAAGGCCACGTATTACTGTAACAGGGTTGTTTGGATTTGTACAAAATTGATGTAATGGAGGAAAGAAAGCATCACGTTTATTTTCCAACTGCAAAATTAAAATATATTGTTAGATCTCCATAAAATAGACCTTTTAGAAAATATTATGCCAAATTCACATTCATTATTTTTTACAATTTAAATAAATAATGCATTCTATGTGCCATTACTTCTACTTTTTATATTTTATAGTATTTTATCACTATGTCTTTTGATTCTAATTGGAATTAGATAGTAACCACATACATTTCTCTTGTCCATTATATCTTGAACAAAATACGTGAGAGATAAATTTAAACTTCAAAATCAAAATGGTTTAAATATTATTCAGCCTTAAAAAGGAAGAAAGTCCTATCACATGGTACAACGTGGATGAATCTTGAAGACACTTTAAATAAGTCAGTCACGAAAAGAAAAACTGTGCATAATTTAACTTACATGAGGTATCTAACGTAGCCAAATTCATACAAATAGAAAACAGAGTGATGACTATTAGGGGCTGGGGAGACTAGGGAAGAGGGAGCTGTTTTTTAAATGAGTATTAAACTTCATATCTGCCAGATGAAAATGTTCTGGAGAACTGGTTTAAACAATAAGAATATACTTAACACCACTGATCTATACACTTCAAAATGGTTAAGATGATAAATTTTATGTGATCTTTATTATAAAAGAGAGAAAAAATCAGTGTTTAAAATCAATAAAATTTTTTCATTTGGGGTAGAAGTGGGGAAATGGGAAAGTGGAAAGAAACGGGGTAGGAGGACCTATTTTGGAGGAAGATAAATAAGAGTTGCTTTGACTGAACTCTTACCAACTTCCTACATGAGGTGTCTAAATATCCATTAAGTAAAACGAGTCCTCAGTTCTAAATAATCTATTAAGTCTTTTAATGACATATCTATCATCGCACTTTATATTCTTGAACACCTTTTTTGGGGGGAAGGTAAATATCATTTTTTTGGTAGATGGATAAAACAGAATGAACGTTAAGGTCCTTACAACTAGTAAAATGCAGATTTAAAACACAGCTTACTTCAAAAAGTTACTTTTTAAGTGTTTTTTGTCTAAATCTGTTAAAAATTGGGGGCACTAAAAAAGTATTTTGCACTACTGTAATGTAATCACAGTTAATATCTGAGAAGGCATGTTTTAAATGCTATTACAAAATCTTTTTGAATACATCATTTTCGCCCAAAACATTCAAGCTGCCACCAATAATTTTAACGTTTCCTAAAGGGCATCCATATTGATTTAAAGCAAGATCTTACGAAAGACAGGTAGGTGCAAACACTGGTTTGATTTATTTCTAGTCAGTCAATTCAGACTCACATAAATACTAGGTGTAGGTGGATTCAACTTGTCCTTTGGCAAGGGAGGGTATGGTGAAGATGGTGGTCTTGGTGGCGGACATTTATCCAATAAAATGCTACTGTTAGATAAGCCATTTTTACCTAGGTTCCTTTAAAAAAAAAAAAGAAAGAAAGAAGGGAGAATAAATCAGCTGTACATTTATTTAGAACACAGAAAAAAAAAATCTGAATTAAATCTTAACTAAATTACTGGGTAGTTGAACAAATCCATAACATTTGGATCCACCAAGAAAAAACTGAGAACAATTACTCATTTTAGTAAATATACTCCAGTAAATATAGGAATCAAGCTATCTCCCATTGAAGAACAATAACAGAAAAAATACTGTGTGCTCAGTCACGTCCAACTCTTTACAACCCCATGGACTATACAGCCTGCCAGAGCCCTCTGTCCATGGAATTTTCCAGGCAAGAATACTGAAGTGGCTTGCCATTTCCTACTCCAAGCGATCTTCCCGACCCAAGGATCGAACCCATGTCTCTTGCTTTTTCTGCACTGGCAGGCAGATTCTTTATCACTGAACGACCTGGGAAGCCAGAAGAGATACTATAATACATGAATTATTGATGACATTCCTTATACTATTGGTAATTTTCCAATTTTTTCTTTACCTAAAGAACAAACACAAACTCCAATTTCCTCTCCACCATCTTCCACCATCAGATGCTTTCCATTAAATGTTAAAACAATAACTTGACCAAAAAAGGTCTAGATAATTAGTAAAAATCTCTCTTCATATGTCTCATCTCAGTAACCATAACAAGAATATCTTTGTGACAATTCTCAAACCTGAAAAGATCTTTTCATTTCTTTTCTCAAATGTTGGAAATAATTTTCTGTAAAACTCCTTGACAAAATTCAGCAAGACTCCAACCTACTTTATTTTACAGCAAATGACACCATTTATAAAAATGAAGCATATAGTTCCTACCCATTATCTGACATTCTATTATAATAGCTATTACTTACTAATATTTGGTGTTTCTTTTTCTTTAATGATGGTATGTTAGTTAAATTAAATATGGTAGAATTATTCCCAAACTGCAATTCTTTTAGTATAAGGAAGAAAATGAAAGGTATTTTCAATTTCTTAAAGTTTCTACCCAACTTAGAAAATCAGCAAGATATAATTTTGAGCTTTCAAATCATTCCAGATTAACTAATTTACCTCACTCAATTATTACATGTTCAAAACTAACCATTACATTAAAAATATCAAATATTCTTAACATTAAAATTTCTGATGAATTTGAAAATTATAATTATAGTAGAGTTAAAAAAACTTAGTAATTTTTACTTTTAAGGTTAGAGGTCAGATAAATGAATATTCAACTCATTACCAGCTTTCAATAATTCTCCACAGTGTATCTGTACATTTAAAGACAGACATGATATTTAACCTCTTAAATTTAGGTATAAAATTGGTACTAATTCATAAACTCCATGGCAGTAGAAAATGCTTGGCTGGGACTACTAAAGAAACAATTCAAATATTATCATTAAACCAATGCCAAGATAAAACATTCACTTACAAGTGCCACATAAGTTTTCATGCTAAGTCATGTATCAACCACCATTTGGAATTTAAACAAAATTTCACTCCGAACACATAAAATTTGTTTGCCCGAGCAGGAGATGGATGTACTGTATAGTACATAATTAATATTTTAAGGAATTAGACCAAGCATTTTAAAGATATGGATCAAGTATTAATCCTGTACCATAAAAGAATATCTCATGCTAATTAAACATGACACAAAAATTTAAGCTTCTGAAACAGTCTGGACATTGAGAAATGAGGCAAGAATAAAGGGTTTGATTAGTCAGCAGAATTCTGCTTCTATCATTTGCACAGTTCTATAACAAAAGTTAGAAAAAAGCAAATGGGAAAGTAAGTAAAAGATGTAGCTGCCTTTACTTTAAGATAGAAAAAAAGTGAGGCATGACTAAGAGAGCTGAAACTGACTCAGCCATTGGATGCTGCAATTTCAACTGTAAACCAAAAGAGGCAAAAGTATTGTAACTGCCTTCTGATGATGCACAGCACTGACCACTAAGATGAACCCAATAAGAGTCAGATTAACAATATCGAAAACTTTAAAGACTAACCACATATGTGAAAATAAGAGGTTAGTTAGAATGCACTATGTGATCAAACTGTAGCTAGTAGTTTCTCACTATATTTCAAACACTGACTCCCTGCCTAGTGAGGACAAGTCTGAAACAAACAGGAATTTCCCTTAAGGAACTGTTATAGGTAGCTTCTATATAGTGACTATAACCTTTGTCCACTGAAAACACTAAACGACAGAGATGTGGTTAACAGGAAGAGACTTGTATCTTTTAAACATGTATGTGCCCAACACTGTTCATAATACTTCAAGCCAAATAATGTATTTAATATAACAATCCAAATATATATATATATATATATACACACACATATATATATATGTTTAATAATTCAAAGTGGAGAAAGGCATTAAAGTTAAAGAAGCAGATGTTGGAAAGGATTTAGACATATCCCATTTTAAATCCTTTTCTCCCATTTTGAAACTCCTTTCCTGAACAATGTAGATTATGCTATTTAGCTATTGCCCACCTATTTTATGGGCTTCCCCAGTGGCTCAGACGGTAGAGTATCTGCCTGAAATGCAGGAGAGATCCAGGTTCAATCCCTGGGTCAGGAAGATCTCCTGGAGAAGGGAATAGCTACTCACTCCAGTATTCTTGCTTGGAGAATCCCATGGAAAGAGGAACCTGGCAGGCTTAAATCTTGGCTTAAATTTCCTTTCAAATTTACTCTCATCACTTGGTAGAGAAATGAACAGTGCTCTGTAGATAAACTGGCCTACACTTTTAATTATCTTTGGTTGTGAAGTTCCTAGACCAGAAACATCAAGTCTCTTGCATCTATGTTGCTTTCCTCTTCTAAGTTCTGGACCCCTGCCCAGCTCAGGACACCATCAACAGAACAGAAATGGCAAACAATATGCCTACCATTTGTCACCCTAACTTTTCTCTAAGCCTCAGAAGATTTTTATCTCCAATTTATCAGAGCCTTTTTTTCTTGCCTCTTTATTAAATAAACTGAGGCCCAGATTTACTGAAATAATCCTGAAATAACCCAAGCAACCCCAGAGGATATTGTTTTGATGTATCTAGCTACTTACAATATATATATGTGTACACATACACAAATCAAGTCTCTGTAATAAGGCAAATTGTCATTAAAAGATAAAAATAAACCTCTAAAAATGTACTTTAAAATTCTGAAGTGAATTTATATATATATATATATATACACACACACACACACAC